>LR738709.1:447366590-447393528 GCA_902687465.1 Secale cereale | reverse complement strand
CCCCCCCCGGTACTCCGGTTAATTCCGAAACTTTACGGAACACTTCCGGTGTCCGAATATAGTCATCCAATATATCAATCTTTACGTCTCAGACATTCCGAGACTCCTCGTCATGTCCGTGATCTCATCCGGGACTCCGAACTGCCTTTGGTACATCAAAACTCATAAACTCATAATACCGATCGTCATCAAACGTTAAGCGTGTGGACCCTACGGGTTCGAGAACTATGTAGACATGACCGAGACTCATCTCCGGTCAATAACCAATAGCGGAACATGGATGCTCATATTTTCTCCTACATATTCTACGAAGATCTTTATCGGTCAAACCGCATAACAACATACGTTGTTCCTTTTGTCATCGGTATGTTACTTGCCCGAGATTCGATCGTCGGTATCTCTATACCTAGTTCAATCTCGTTACCGGCAAGTCTCTTTATTCATTCCGTAATACATCATCTCGTGACTAACTCATTAGTCATTTGCTTGCAAGGCTTATTATGATGTGCATTACCGAGAGGGCCCAGAGATACCTCTCCGACACTCAGAGTGACAAATCCTATTCTTGATCTATGCCAACACCACGAACACTTTCGGAGACACCTGTAGAGCATCTTTATGATCACCTAGTTACGTTGTGACATTTGATAGCACACAAGGTGTTCCTACGGTATTCAGGAGTTGCATAATCTCATAGTCACAGGAACATGTATAAGTCATGAAGAAAGCAATAGCAGTAAAACTAAACGATCATAGTTCTAAGCTAACGGATGGGTCTAGTCCATCACATCATTCTCCTAATGATGTGATCCCGTTGATCAAATGACAACTCATGTCTATGGTTAGGAAACATAACCATAAATCAATGAGCTAGTCTACTAGAGGCATACTAGGGACACTCTGTTTTGTCTATGTATTCACACATGTACTAAGTTTCCGGTTAATACAATTCTAGCATGAATAATAAACATTTATCATGATATAAGGAAATATAAATAACAACTTTATTATTGCCTCTAGGGCATATTTCCTTCAGTCTCCCACTTGCACTAGAGTCAATAATCTAGATCACATCTCCATGTGATTAACACCAATAGTTCACATCACCATGTGACTAACACCCATAGTTCTCATCACCATGTGACCAATACCCAAAGGGTTTACTAGAGTCAACAATCTAGTTCACGTCGCCATGTGATTAACACCCAAAGAGTACTAAGGTGTGATCATGTTTTGCTTCGTGAGAGAAGATTAGTCAGCGGGTCTGTTAAATTCAGATCCGTATGTATTTTGCAAACTTCTATGTCTACAATGCTCTGCATGGAGCTACTCTAGCTAATTGCTCCCACTTTTAATATGCATCCAGATTGATACTTAGAGTCATCTGGATTAGTGTCAAAGCTTGCATCGGCGTAACCCTTTACGACGAACTCTTTATCACCTCCATAATCGAGAAACATTTCCTTAGTCATCCAGTTACTAAGGATAATTTTTGACCGATGTCCAATGATCTACTCCTGGATCACTTTTGTACCTCCTTGCCAAACTCATGGTAAGGTACACAACAGGTTTGGTACACAGCATGGCATACTTTATAGAACCTATGGCTGAGGCATAGGGAATGACTTTCATTCTTTCTCTATCTTCTGCCGAGGTCGGGCTGTGAGTCTTACTCAACTTCATACCTTACAACTCAGGCAAGAACTCCTTCTTTGACTGATCCATTTTGAACTACTTCAAAATCTTATCAAGGTATGTACTCATCGAAAGTCTTATCAAGCATCTTGATCTATCTCTATAGATCTTGATGCCCAATATGTAAGCAGCTTCACCGAGGTCTTTCTTTGAAAAACTCCTTTCAAACGCTCCTTTATGCTTTCCAGAATAGTCTACATTATTTATGATCAACAATATGTCATTAACATATACTTATCAGAAATGTTGTAGTGCTCCCACTCACTTTCTTGTAAATACAGGCTTCACCGTAAGTCTGTATAAAACCATATGCTTTGATCACCTCATCAAAGCGTATATTCCAACTCCGTGATGCTTGCACCAGTCCATAGATGGATCGCTGGAGCTTTGCATACTTTGTTAGCACCTTTTGGATCGAAAAAAACTTCTGGTTGCATCATATGCAACTCTTCTTTGAGATATCCATTCAGGAATGCAGTTTTGACGTCCATTTGCCAGATTTCATAATCATAAAATGCGGCAATTGCTAACATGATTCGGACAGACTTAAGCATCGCTACAGGTGAGAAAGCCTCATGGTAGTAAACTCCTTGAACTTGTCGAAACCCTTTCGCAACAAGTCGAGCTTTGTAAACAGTAACATTACCGTCTGCGTCGGTCTTCCTCTTGAAGATCCATTTATTTTCGATGGCTTGCCGATCATCGGGCATGTCAACCAAAGTCCACACTTTGTTCTCATACATGGATCCCATCTCAGATTTCATGGCCTCAAGCCATCTTGCGGAATCTGGGCTCATCATCGCTTCCTCATAGTTCGTAGGTTCATAATGGTCTGGTAATATGACTTCCAGAACTGGGTTGTCGTACCACTCTGGTGCGGAACGTACTCTGGTTGATCTACGACGTTCAACAGAAACTTGATCTGAAGTTTCATGATCATCATCATTAGCTTCCTCACTAATTGGTGCAGGAATCACTGGAACAATTTTCTGTGATGTACTACTTTCCAATTCAGGAGAAGGTACAATTACCTCATCAAGTTCTACTTTCCTCCCACTCACTTCTTTCGAGAGAAACTCCTTCTCTAGAAAGGATCCATTCTTAGCAACGAATATCTTGCCTTTGGATCTATGATAGAAGGTGTACCCAACAGTCTCTTTTGGGTATCCTATGAAGACACATTTCTCCGACTTGGGTTCGAGCTTATCAGGTTGAAGCTTTTTCACATAAGCATCGCAGCCCCAAACTTTAAGAAATGACAACTTTGGTTTCTTGCCAAACCACAGTTCATAAGGCGTCGTCTCAACGGATTTAGATGTTGCCCTTATTTAACGTGAATGCAGCTATCTCTAATGCATAACCCAAAATGATAGTGGTAAATCGGTAAGAGACATCATAGATCGCACCATATCCAATAAAGTACGGTTACGACGTTCGGACACACCATTACGCTATTCCACATTGTTTCAAATGAAGACCAAACTCGTAACTCAAATATTCACCTCCACGATCAGATCGCAGAAACTTTATTTTCTTGTTACGATGATTCTCTACTTCACTATGAAATTCTTTGAACTTTTCAAATGTTTCAGACTTGTGTTTCATTAAGTAGATATACCCATATCTGCTCAAATCATCAATGAAGGTCAGAAAATAACGATACCCGCCGCGAGCTTCAACACTCATTAGCCCACATACATCAGTATGTATGATTTGCAACAAATCTGTTGCTCGCTCCACAGTTCCGGAGAACGGAGTTTTAGTCATCTTGCCCATGAGGCATGGTTCGCAAGCACCAAGTGATTCATAATCAAGTGATTCCAAAAGTCCATCACTATGGAGTTTCTTCATGCGTTTTACACCAATATGACCTAAACGGCAGTGCCACAAATAGGTTGCACTATCATTATTAACCTTGCATCTTTTGGCTTCAATATTATGATACAATCGAGATCCAACAAACTATTTTCATTGGGTGTATGACCATCGAAGGCTTTATTCATGTAAACAGAATAACAATTATTCTATGACATTAAATGAATAACCGTATTGCAACAAACTTGATCAAATCGTATTCATGCTTTAACGCAAATGCCAAATAACATTTATTTAGGTTCTACACTAATCCCGAAAGTATAGGGAGTGTGCAATGATGATCATATCAATCTTGGAACCACTTCCAACACACATCGTCACTTCACCTTTAACTAGTCTTTGTTCATTCTGCAACTCCCATTTCTAGTTACTAATTTTAGCAACTGAACCGGTATCAAATACCCAGGGGTTGCAATGAACACTAGTAAAGTACACATCAATAATCTGTATATCAAATATACCTTTGTTCACTTTGCCATCCTTCTTATCCGCTAAGTATCTAGGGCAGTTCCACTTCCATTGACCATTTCCTTTGCAGTAGAAGCACTTAGTTTCAGGCTTGAGTTTAGCTTTGGGTTTCTTCAAGGGAGTGACAACTTGCTTGTCATATTTCTTGAAGTTCCCTTTCTATCTCTTTCCCCTTTACTTGAAACAAGTGGTCTTGTTAACCATCAACACTTGATGCTCTTTCTTGATTTCTACCTTCGCCGATTTCAGCATCGTGAAGAGCTCGGGAATTACTATTGTCATCCCTTGCATATTATAGTTCATCACGAAGTTCTATTAACTTGGTGATAGTGTCTAGAGAACTTTGTCAATTACTATCTTATCTGGAAGATTAACTCCCACTTGATTCAAGCAATTGTAGTACCCAGACAATCTGAGCACATGCTCACTGGTTGAGCTATTCTCCTCCATCTTGTAGGCAAAGTACTGTCAGAGGTCTTATACCTCTCGACACGGGCATGAGTATGAAATACTAATTTCAACTCTTGGAACATCTCATATGCTCCGTGGCGTTCAAAATGTTTTTGAAGTCTCGGTTATAAGCCGTAAAGCATGGTGCACTAAACTATCAAGTAGTCATCATACTGAGCTTGTCAAACGTTCATAACGTCTGCATCTGCTCCTACAATAGGTTTGTCACCTGGCAGTGCATCAAGGACATAATACTTCTGTGCAGCAATGAGGATAATCCTCAGATCACGGACCTAGTCCGCATAATTGCTACTAACATCTTTCAACTTAGTTTTTCTCTAGGAACATATAAAAACAAACGTGAGCTATATCACGAGCTATTGATCTACAACATAGATATGCTAATACTACCAGGACTAAGTTCATGATAAATTAAAGTTCAATTAATCATATTACTAAAGAACTCCCACTTAGATAGACATCCCTCTAGTCATCTAAATGATCACGTGATCCAAATCAACTAAACCATGTCCGATCATCACGTGAGATGGAGTAGTTTCAATGGTGAACATCTTATGTTGATCATATCTACTATATGATTCACGCTCGACCTATCGGTCTCCAGTGTTCCGAGGCCATATCTGCATATGCTAGGCTCATCAAGTTTAACCCGAGAATTTTGCGTGTGCAAAACTGGCTTACACCCGTTGTATTTGAACGTAGAGCTTATCACACCCGATCATCACATGGTGTCTCGGCACGATGAACTTTCGCAATGGTGCATACTCAGGGAGAACACTTATACCTTGAAATTTTGTAAGGGATCATCTTATAATGCTACCGCCGTACTAAGCAAAATAAGAAGCATAATAAGATAAACATCACATGCAATCAAAATATGTGACATGATATGGCCATCATCATCTTGTGCTTTTGATCTCCATCTCCAAAGCACCTTCATGATCACCTTCGTCACCGGCGCGACACCTTGATCTCCATCGTAGCATCGTTGTCGTCTTGCCAACTATTGCTTCTACGATTATCGCTACCACTTTGTGATAAAGTAAAGCAATTCCATGGCGATTGCATTTCATACAATAAAAGCGACAACCATATGGCTCCTGCCAGTTGTCGATAACATTACAAAACATGATCATCTCATACAAAACCATATCACTCATCATGTCTTGACCATATCACATCACAACATGCCCTGCAAAAACAAGTTAGACGTCCTCTACTTTGTTGTTGCAAGTTTTACGTGGCTGCTACGGGCTTAGCAAGAACCGTTCTTACCTACGCATACAAAACCACAACGATATTTCGTCAAGTATGTGTTGTTTTAACCTTCACAATGACCGGGTGTAGCCACACTTAATTCAACAAAAGTGAGAGAGACAGACACCCGCCAGTCACCTTTAAGCAACGAGTGCTCATAACGGTGAAACCAGTCTCGCGTAAGCGTACGTGTAATGCCGGTCCAGGCCGCTTCATCTCACAATACCGCCGAACCAAAGTATGACATGCTGGTAAGCAGTATGACTAGTATCGTCCACAACTCACTTGTGTTCTACTCGTGCATATCATCTACGCATAGACCTGGCTCATTGTAATGCCCGGATAATTAAGCTACAGTAATCCCTCGTTAATGGTGACTTGTCACCACTGTTACTGTTGCTAATCTCAGTTGATTCAAGTTCATTCAAATTCAAATCTAAATTGAAGTCAAAATTTCAAGTTTTCAAACATTAAAACTAAAATGTTCGAAAGGTGTCAAACAATTCATAGTAAATCTTGGTGATGAAACCACACTTTTATAAGGTACTTAAATGCACTATAATAAATAAAACAACCTTCAAAATATTATTTAAATGCCCTTAAAATAATAAACAAAGTACAATTTACTTTATTTAAAGTACCAATCATTTGTGGCAGTGTCATAAGTTATAACACAAAATTAGGTGTCGCTTATATGTTTTATAAAACTAAACAAAATAGAAAAATAAATAAACAGTAAAGAGAAATAAATAAAAGAGAAAGTAAAACAAAAATAAATAAAAACAAATGACAAACGCACAAAAGGGGAACCCCTGTGGGCTACTTGGCCCAGTTGGCCGAGCGACCAAGCTGGCTAGGCCGGCCCAGCCGCATCCCCGCTCATCCCCTCCGCTACAGGGACGTGGTTGCCGTGGCGGCCATCCACGGCGCCATGGCCGCGGTGGCGGCCATCGGCGGCTCTTCTCCCGCCTATTTAGCCGACCCCGGCGCCCCGAACCCTAGCTACTCCCCCGCTCCTCCCCAGATCTCATTCGCTCTCTTCTCCACTGCGATCCCCCTCCTCCAGATCACGGCGCCGAGCGCGCCCGTCGCCTCGCCGTCAAGCTGACCGCGGCCACCGGCCGCCCCCTACCACGTCGTCGTGCCCAGGAGCTTCGCCACGCTCCGCTACGTCCTGGACTTCGAGCTCGGAGCCACCGGAGTGCTTGCCTCGTCTTCTTCTTCTTCCTCGGCTTCGACACGCTCCGCCGTCGGTTCCATCGCCATCGACCCTTCCCCGAGCCCTCTGCCATCCCCTACCGCCCCGTCGTGAGCAGCACATCGATTCCCTCCTTTCCTCTCATTGATTTGGACGTCGTAAGATGTCGTCGTCTTTGTCTTGCCCGAATACCCCGCGCCCCTACTGCTGTTACTCTGCGCTGCTCGCACTGTCGCCGGCCCATTGCTGCTCCACCATCACCGCTGCACTTGCGCTGCTGCTGCTATTCCTTCGCCGCAGCCGCACATGCCCAGCCGCCCCGCCGCTTCGTGTTGCCTCGCCGGTGCGTCGCCTGCCTCCACTCGCCACGGCCGTTCGCACGATGCGCGCGCCCCACACCACGCAGCGCAGCCCGCTTCGCCCTGGCCGCGCCCCTCCTGCCGGCCCCGGCGCACCGCGCCTCACCCCGCTCCGGCTCCGGCGCCCCTGAGTCGCTCAAACCTCGTCCTCGCGCGCCCCCCTGCGTGGCCGCACTCTTGCGCCCGCGCGCCGCCTCCCCGTGGCTCCTCGCCGACCCGCGCCACCGCTGGCGCCCCGCCTCCGGCCGCCATGGCCTCCCGCCCCGCCCGACTCTCCTCCCGCCAGCCGCCACCTTGCCCCGGCCGGCGCTCGCGCGGCCCTTGGCCGCCGGCGGCCGTGTCCGACTCCCCCCGCCCATCGCTCGGGCGGGCATCGCCCGCACAGTCGGGGCTCCGCCCCATTAGCCCGTCACCGTTAAGGCCCAAGTGGGCCAATGACCACTCGGCCCGACCCCCCTGTTAAAAGAAAAAGGAATTAAAAAAAGGATAAAAAATATAATTTTAAAATAATTAATTATTTAACTTAATTAAAATGTTTTAGTTAAACTAATTTACTGGTTAAACTAACTAATCTAGATTTAGTTAGATGTCTCTATGACACGGGGGCCCCACCCCCTGTTGACCAGTCAAACGTTGACTGGTCAAATGGGACCCCCTGGCCCACCTGTCAGCCTCTGGTACACTTCTGTGTACACAGAGCTGGGTATCCGTGGCAATTTATTATTTAATTCGAATTAATAATAATTCCAGAATATTAATAAAACTTTGAAAAATCATATAAAATAATCCGTAACTCGGATGAAAAAATTTATATATGAAAGTCGCTCGGAATTTCGAGACGAATCGGAATACGCAGTCCGTTCATCCACCACACATCCCTAGCATACCGAACATGGAACAATCCCCTCCGTTTCGTCTGTACGGAAATGCCAAACACCGGGACTGCTTTCCCGGGTGTTTCCCCCCTTCGCCGGTATCGTGTAGTACTGCGTTAGAACACCCCTAGCACCGCTTATTGCCATGTCATGCATCTGTATTGCATCTGTGTGTTATGTATTTATTGTTTCTTCCCCCTCTTCTTCTCCGGTAGACCCCGAGACCGCTGTTGATGCCCCTGTGATGGTCTACGTCGAAGACGACCCTCCTTCCATTTCAGCAGAGCTTCCAGGCAAGCCCCCCTCCCCCTTGATCATTTCGATATCGCCATTCCATTCTCTCTCATGCTTGCATTAGATTTTGCTACTGTTTTTGATTGATCCTATTGTGATGCATAGCCTGCTTTTGTACCTGCTATTGTTACCTACATGCTATGCTAAACTGCTTAGTATAGGTTGGATAGTGATCCAACAGTGACCTCCACCTTGTCCTTGTTGCCCCTGCTTCATCATCGATGACTCAAGCAACGTGATCGAAGACCGGAGCCCGACTATCCTTGTTGCCCCTGCTTCATCATTGACGACTCGAGCAACGTGATCGAAGACCGAAGCCCGACTATCCTTGTTGCCCCTGCTTCATCATCGACAACTCGAGCAACGTGATCGAAGACCGGTGCCCGACACTTCGCATCACATCACACCCCCCTTGTTGCTCGACTCTGCAGAGGTACTATCGGGTGCCGAGGGTGAATCCTCGTAACACACTCATGATGATAACTCTGTGGTGTAGCTATTCGATCGTGGTCATCGAGGGTGATTCCTCTTTCTCCATTCCCGATACGACTCTGTCGTGCAACCCCTCAAGTGTGAACCTCGGGGGTGATTCCTCTTAGTTCGCCTTGACGGACACATCGAGTGGAATTCATCGGGGGTGATTCCTCGGGTTTTCCACCTTGATGTTTTGGACACACAGTTACATGGACTTTACATGAGACCTTTGTGAAAGGCGGGCGGGCCCGGAGAGCACCCGCGGGAGTTCTTACGGTGGCGGCTGGCTGTTTAGCGGTATCACCCAGGAGGGGTGATAGCTCCGGACTTGTCCCGACAGCCGTCACTTCTATCAATAATGCACTAACAGATTTGGGTATTTGTTCTGAGTTGGCCTCTGGCCTTTACGCACTAACCGCCACGCGAGAATAGTTATGGGCCTCGGTGTCGTGGTATCAGCCGAAGCTTTGTCAGACGTCCAGTTCAGCATTGCGACGCGGCCTGGTCGGCGCCCCAGTGGAGGTGGCCTAGATTGCCCTGCGCGCAACGTTCCGGAGTGCAACGGGCGATGGCCCATGACCCCGGAGTGCTTAGGATGTAGACCGGCGGGGACCTCTCTGCTGAGCCTAGGTAGGGTTGCGACGTGTTGATCTTCCGAGGCCGGGCATTGACCCAGAAAGGTGTGTTCGGCCAGAGATGATCGAGCGTGAGGGTAACGTGGTGCACCCCTGCAGGGAAGTTATCTATTCGAATAGCTGTGTCCACGGTAACGGACGTTCAATCTTATATCCTGATCTATTATAACTAGAAATGGATACTTGAGATATATGATGGATATGTGGCTGCGAGATTACTTTCTCGCAGGGAGTCGAGGAAGGATCTCTAGGCCGTTAATGCTACAACATGCTTGTTAACTATAAACTACTATTCTGTATTCTCTTCTACTGCTTCAAGATAGATGGTGCTTCCCAGAAGATGCTTGAAGGTGGTAGTCTTTGATAGGCTAGGCTTTTCCCCTCCTCTTCTGGCTTTCTGCAGCTCAGTCCACATATACAGCTTATTCCTTTGATACTGATGCATACTTAGTATAGATCTGATGCTTGCGAGTACTTTGGATGAGTACTCACGGTTGCTTTGCTCCCTCCTTCTTTCTTCTTTCTGGTTGTTGCAACCAGATGGCGGATCCCAGGAACCAGATGCCACCCCAGTCGACTACTACTACTACCCTGACGGAGCCTACTACTACGTGGAGACAGCTGACGACCAGGAGTAGTTAGGAGGTCCCAGGCAGGAGGCCTTGCCTCTTCAATCGTTGATGTTTGTGCTAGCCTTCTTAAGGCAAAACTTGTTTAACTTATGTCTGTACTCAGATATTGTTGCTTTCGCTAACTCTGTTGCTTTCGAGCTTCTGTATTCGAGCCCTCGAGGCCCCTGGCTTGTAATATGAAGCTTGTATTATTTTATTTGTGTCTAGAGTTCTGTTGTGATATCTTCCCATGAGTCCCTGATATTGGTCGTACACATTTGCGTGCATGATTAGTGTACGGACAAATCGGGGGCGTCATACGTTGGTATCAGAGCCGACTGCCTGTAGGATCCCCTTTCCAACTCCTTGGCCGAAGTTGAGTCTAGTCTTTGGAAAACTGTTTTACTAACATGGATGTGTGGCTTACGGGCCCACGTCGCCAATTGGGTGGTATTAGGATCTTTTACTCCTCGATCTTTACTCCGGGACTCTAAACTCTCTTCTATTCGGGTTAAACGGATTTACTAAATCTAACATTAGGATCTCGTGATCACATCCACCCGGAGGTTTGTGTTACCCCTTTCTCGAATGGAGGGCCAAGATCTACTTCACATCGTTCACTGACTGCAGGATCCTTCATCGAGGGCACCCTGCGTCGTCACTTGCAAATCCCTCGCTCGAGTGGTTTTCCTCCGACGTTGATATAGCCGTTGCTATGTCCCGTTATTGTATCCCTACATCGCATGCATGCGTGCCGCCTACTATGTCTAGGATTTTATCTTGCTCAAACTCATACGAACATTGTGTAATTAGCCCTGTATATGTATTGGTATGTCTTCAATGACTACCACACCTTTGCTCATTGTTCATGTTACATCATGAATGACTCCATACACTTGCTCCACCCCTTGCTAAGCTAGCCCATGTTGCTTTTCAGCAGGGTGGTCAGACCCGCTAGTCGTGGCCGTGGTGGCAACGCTCCACCACACCCAAATACATGTCCAGAATGGTAAAGCAGTTGAGCTAAATCGCCGGTTCATGAAAGGAGCCATGGCTTAGTTCCCGTGTCCCAATATGGATCAACATACAACCCCAACGACTTTCAAGACTTTGCACGTCTCAACCCTGTCAACCACTGCAGCTCAACCCAGCCCCTTGATGCTGATGACTGGCTCCGTGACATCACTTTTGAGCTGTCTTCTACTAATGTAGCCCCTACCAACTATGTTACCTGAACGGCTTATTACCTAAAAGGTCCTGTTGCTCAATGGTAGGACAGCCACAGGCGTTCCTTACCTGTTGGAACTACCATCAGTTGGCCCGAATTCCAAGCTGCATTCCGTGGGCCAATGTTGAACCGTCATGCATGGTTAATCATAACGACCCCATTGAAATTGATGGTTGGAATTCCACGTTTCCCCAGATTGTTTTGAAGTAATCCAATATTGACCTCATTCTGGGAATGGAATGGTTGAAAACACATACCGCTTCTATCATTTGCGCCACTAAAAACAGTCCACCTACTACATCCTTCGAATGAGATAGTAATGCTACCATGCTCATCTTATTCGAAATGCCGAAGCACGATTTATTCCTTGGACGCGTAGCGCTTCTCCTCTTGTGAGAAACGAAAACGTTCCAATCATTTGAGAAATTCCAAGATGTCTTTTCAAGAGAACTACCCAGTCCATGACCTTGAACTTGTTGCAGTTAAATTGCATTGAAGTTGTGGCAACTTTTCCTTTTGGTAATCGTTGTGAGATCTCCACCGATCATCAAAGTCAGAAGTAATTGTTTACTCCACTAGATCTAGATCTCTATCAGCGACGATGTATATATAGAAAAAATTGCAGACTATGACTACGGTATTTCTTATACCCTTGGCAAGGCTGTTATCATGGACGATGCCCTGAGTTGCAAGTCCTGTTGCAACAACCACTTGGCTTCTAAAGCTCACCCCCTGCAAGATGATCTCACTTACAGAGAGCAACTGATCCGTGTTATCAATCAAGTTGGACGTCGCACTCGTCAGAGGACAATCCAATTTCTGAAAGTACAGTGGTCAAATCATACTAAAGATGAAACCACTCGGGAACTCGAGGATCGTCTATATGAAGAATACCCCGAACTGTTTCCTTCTACCTCCTAAATCTCGGGACGAGATTTCTTGTAGTGGAGGAGAATTGTAACGCCCGGATAATTAAGCTACAGTAATCCCTCGTTAATGGTGCCTTGTCACCACTGTTACTGTTGCTAATCTCAGTTGATTCAAGTTCGTTCAAATTCAAATCTAAATTGAAGTCAAAATTTCAAGTTTTAAAACATTAAAACTAAAATGTTCAAAAGGTGTCAAACAATTCATAGTAAATGTTGGTGATGAAACCACACTTTTATAAGGTACTTAAATGCACTATAATAAATAAAACAACCTTCAAAATATTATTTAAATGCCCTTAAAATAATAAACAAAGTACAATTTACTTTATTTAAAGTACCAATCATTTGTGGCACTGTCATAAGTTATAACACAAAATTAGGTGTCGCTTATATGTTTTATAAAACTAAACAAAATAGAAAACTAAATAAACAGTGAAGAGAAATAAATAAAAGAGAAAGTAAAACAAAAATAAATAAAAACAAATGACAAACGCACAAAAGGGGAACCCCTGTGGGCTACTTGGCCCAGTTGGCCGAGCGACCGAGCTGGCTAGGCCGGCCCAGCCGCATCCCCGCTCATCCCCTCCGCTACAGGGACGAGGTTGCCGTGGCGGCCATCCACGGCGCCATGGCCGCGGTGGCGGCCATCGGCGGCTCTTCTCCCGCCTATTTAGCCGACCCCGGCGCCCCGAACCCTAGCTATTCCCCCGCTCCTTCCCAGATCTCATTCGCTCTCTTCTCCACTGCGCTCCCCCCTCCTCCAGATCGCGGTGCCGAGCGCGCCCATGGCCTCGCCGTCGAGCTGACTGCGGCCACCGGCCGCCCCCTACCACGTCGTCGTGCCCAGGAGCTTCGCCACGCTCCGCTCCATCCTGGACTTCGAGCTCGGAGCCACCGGAGTGCTTGCCTCGTCTTCTTCTTCTTCCTCGGCTTCGACACGCTCCGCCGTCGGTTCCATCACCGTCGACCCTTCCCCGAGCCCACTGCCATCCCCTACCACCCCGTCGTGAGCAGCACATCGATTCCCCCCTTTCCTCTCATTGATTTGGACATCGTAAGCTGTCGTCGTCTTCGTCTTGCCCTAATACCCCGCGCCCCTACTGCCGATGCTCTGCACTGCTGGCACTGTCGTCGGCCCATTGCTGCTCCACCATCACCGCTGCACTTGCCATGCTGCTGTTATTCCTTCGCCACAGCCGCACGCGCCCAGCCGCCCCGTCGCTTCGTCCTGCCTCGCCGGTGCGTCGTCTGCCTCCGCTCGCCACGGCCGTCCGCACGATGCGCGCGCCCCACACCACGTAGCGCAGCCCGCTCCGCCCTGGTCGCGCCCCTCCTGCCGGCCCCGGCGCACCGCGCCTCGCCCCGCTCCGGCTCCGGCGCCCCTGAGCTGCTCAAACCTCGCCCTCGCGCGGCGCCCTGCGTGGCCGCACTCTTGCGCCCGCGCGCCGCCTCCCCGTGGCTCCTCGCCGACCCGCGTCGCCGCTGGCGCCCCGCCCGGCGCTCCTCCCGCCAGCCGCCACCTTGCCCCGGCCGGCGCTCGCGCGGCCCCTGGCTGCCGGCGCCCCTGTCCGGCTCCCCCCACCCATCGTCGGGCCGGCAGCGCCCGCACACTCGGGGCTCCGCCCCATTAGCCCGTCACCGTTAAGGCCCAAGTGGGCCAATGACCACTGTGCCCGGCACCCCTGTTAAAAGAAAAAGGAATAAAAAAAGGATAAAAATATATTTTTAAAATAATTAATTAATTAACTTAATTAAAATGTTTTAGTTAAACTAATTTACTGGTTAAACTAACTAATCTAGATTTAGTTAGATGTCTCTATGACAGGGGGGCCCACCCCCTGTTGACCAGTCAAATGTTGACTGGTCAACTGGGACCCCCTGGCCCACCTGTCAGCCTCTGGTACACTTCTGTGTACACAGAGCTGGGTACCCGTAGCAATTTATTATTTAATTTCGAATTAATAATAATTTCTGAATATTAATAAAACTTTGAAAAATCATATAAAATAATCCGTAACTCGGATGAAAAAGATTAATATATGAAAGTCGCTCAGAATTTCGAGACGAATCGGAATACGTGGTCCGTTCATCCACCACACATCCCTAGCATACCGAACATGGAACAATCCCCTCCGTTTCGTCTATCCGGAAATGCCAAACACCGGGACTGCTTTCCCGGGTGTTTTCCCCCTTCGTCGGTATCGTGTAGAACTGCGTTAGAACACCCCTAGCACCGCTTATTGCCATGTCGTGCATCTGTATTGCATCTGTGTGCTATGTATTTATTGTTTCTTCCCCCTCTTCTCTCCGGTAGACCCGGAGACCGCTGCTGATGCCCCTGTGATCGTCTACGTCGACGACGACCCTCCTTCCATTTCAGCAGAGCTTCCAGGCAAGCCCCCCCCCTTTGATCATTTCGATATCGCCCATTCCATTCTCTCTCATGCTTGCATTAGATTTTGCTACTGTTTTTGATTGATCCTATTCTGATGCATAGCCTGCTTTTGTACCTGCTATTGTTACCTACATGCTATGCTAAACTGCTTAGTATAGGTTGGATAGTGATCCAACAGTGGCCTCCACCTTGTCCTTGTTGCCCCTGCTTCATCATCGATGACTCGAGCAACGTGATCGAAGATCGAAGCCCGACTATCCTTTTTGCCCCTGCTTCATCATCGATGACTCGAGCAATGTTATCGAAGACCGGAGCCAGACTATCCTTGTTGCCCCTGCTTCATCATCGACGACTCGAGCAACGTGATCGAAGACCGGTGCCCGACACTTCACATCACATCACACCCCCCTTGTTGGTCGACTCTGCAGAGGTACTATCGGGTGCCGAGGGTGAAACCTCGTAACACACTCATGATGATAACTCTGTAGTGTAGCTATTTGGTCGTGGTCATCGAGGGTGATTCCTCTTTCTCCATTCCCGATACGACTCTGTCATGCAACCCCTCAAGTGTGAACCTCGGGGGTGATTCCTCTTAGTTCGCCTTGACGGACACATCGAGTGGAATTCGTCGGGGGTGATTCCTCGGGTTTTCCACCTTGATGTTTTGGACACACAGTTACGTGGACTTTACTTGAGACCTTTGTGAAAGGCGGGCGGGTCCGGAGAGCACCCGCGGGAGTTCTTACGGTGGCGGCTGGCTATTTAGCGGTATCACCCAGGAGGGGTGATAGCTCCGAACTTGTCCCGACAGCCGTCACTTCTGTCAATAATGCACTAACAGATTTGGGTATTTGTTCTGAGTTGGCCTCTGGCCTTTACGCACTAACCGCGATGTGAGAATAGTTATGAGCCTCGACGTCGTGGTATCAGCCGAAGCTTTGTCAGACGTCCAGTTCAGCATTGCGGCACGGCCTAGTCGGCGCCCCAGTGGAGGTGGCCTGGATCGCCCTGCGCGCAACGTTCCGGAGTGCAACGGGCGATGGCCCATGACCCCGGAGTGCTTAGGATGTAGACCGGCGAGGACCTCTCTGCTGAGCTTAGGTAGGGCTGCGACGTGTTGATCTTCCGAGGCCGGGCATTGACCCAGAAAGGTGTGTCCGGCCAGAGATGATCGAGCGTGAGGGTAACGTGGTGCACCCCTGCAGGGAAGTTATCTATTCGAATAGCCGTGTCCATGGTAACGGACGTTCAGTCTTATATCCTCATCTATTATAACTATAAATGGATACTTGAGATATGTGATGGATATGTGGCTGCGAGATTACTTTCTCGCAGGGAGTCGAGGAAGGATCTCTAGGCCGTTAATGCTACAACATGCTTGTTAATTATAAACTACTATTATGTATTCTCTTCTAGGCTTCAAGATAGATGGTGCTTCCCAGAAGATGCTTGAAGGTGCTAGTCTTCGATAGGCTAAGCTTTTCCCCTCCTCTTCTGGCTTTATGCAGCTCAGTCCACATATACAGCTTATTCCTTTGATACTGATGCATACTTAGTATAGATCTGATGCTTGCGAGTACTTTGGATGAGTACTCACGGTTGCTTTGCTCCCCCTTTCCCCCCTTCTTTCTTCTTTCTGGTTGTTGCAACCAGATGGCGGATCCCAGGAGCCAGATGCCACCCCAGTCGACTACTACTACTACCCTGACGGAGCCTACTACTACGTGGAGACAGCTGACGACCAGGAGTAGTTAGGATGTCCCAGGCAGGAGGCCTTGCCTCTTCGATCGTTGATGTTTGTGCTAGCCTTTTTAAGGCAAAACTTGTTTAACTTATGTCTGTACTCAGATATTGTTGCTTCCGCTAACTCTGTTGCTTTCGAGCTTCTGTATTCGAGCCCTCGAGGCCCCTCGCTTGTAATATGAAGCTTGTATTGTTTTATTTGTGTCTAGAGTTGTGTTGTGATATCTTCCCGTGAGTCTCTGATATTGGTCGTACACATTTGCCTGCATGATTAGTGTACGGACAAATCGGGGGCGTCACACTCATGATGCCACTGTTGGGGAACTTAGTATTTTCAAAATTTTCCTACGATCACGCAAGATCTATCTACCAGATGCATATCAACGAGAGGGCGAGTGTGTCTATGTACCCTTGTAGACAGGGAGCGGAAGCGTCAAGTGACGCGGTTGATGTAGTCGAACTTCTTCGCGATCCAACCGATCAAGCACCGAACATACGGCACCTCCGCGTTCAGCACACGTTCAGCTTGATGACGTCCCACGAGATCTTGATCCAGTTGAGCTTCACGGGAGAGTTTCGTCAGCACGACGGCGTGGTGACGGATATGATGAAGTTACCGGCGCAGGGCTTCGCCTAAGCACTGCGATAGTATGACCGAGGTGTGTTTATGTGGAGGAGGGGCACCGCACACGGCTAAAACAATTCAACTTGTGTGTCTTTGGGTGCTGATACGTCTCAAACGTATCTACTTTTCCAAACACTTTTGATATTGTTTTGACCTCATTCTTGCATGATTTGAACTAAACTAACCCGGACTGACGCTGTTTTCAGCAGAGCTGCCTGTATGGTTTTATTTTGTGCAGGAAAACGGATTTTTAGGTATCTCAGAAAAATCCACGAAAAATCACAGAAAATCCACGCACCCGAAGGAACCAGGTGCCAGAAGGGGGACCAGAGGGGGGCCAGGGGGTGCCCAGGCGCCCTGTGGGCGTGCCCCCCCCCCCTGGGCCGCGCCGGGGGGTCGCCTGGGTGGGGCCCACACCCCCTGGTGCCCTATTTTACCTCGTATTTTTACTCGCGACACGAAAACCCCAGATCAGAAGTTCTTTTCGCAGTTTTCCGTCGCGGAGCCTCCGCCACCCTCTGTTCTTCCTCGGGACGGCTAATCTGGAGGCTGATTTGGCCTCCGGAGAGGGGAGATCGTCGCCATCGTCATCATCATCACCACTCCATCATCCCTCCATGACTTCCCCTTCCATGTGTGAGTAATTCCCCTGCTGTAGGCGAAGGGGATGGTAGGGATTGGATGAGTTAGATCATGTAATAGTTTATCAGATCGTTGGGGGCATGTAGCCTATCATCTACTATGGTGTTTATCATCTTTGCTTCAACTTGTTATTCTTAATGCTTGACACTTAGGGCCCGAGTGCCATGATTCCAGATCTGAACCATATGTGTTTGCATGAATATATTTGTGTTCGTGATCCTATCTATGAGTTGTTTGCACCTGTTACGGTTCGGAACCGGCGATCCCAAAAGTGACAGCTTGGGACACCAAAGGGGATGGTCCGTAGTTTGAGGATTACATGTATCCATTGAGTTCATTGCTTTGTTCCGGTGCTCTTTGACAGGAGCACCTTAATATCCATAAGTTCCTTTTGGCCCCGTTCGTAGCGGGATGGTAGGACAAAAGATGTTGTGCAAGTTATTATTGCAAGCACGTACAACTACCTACGGGATACATGCCTAATGTTTGATATTTGCCTAGATGATCATTACTTTTCCGTGTGCCGTGCCCCAAGTTAGAATCTATCTCATCCATGCAGCGCCCAACCATCCATCTCCCTAGCCTACAGTGTTTTAAATCCTGCTGGTTACTAGTTGCTATTCTTGCCATTTACTTTTGCTATTTACTTTTACTGTTTACTTTTACTATCACTATCATATCACTGTTACCACTTATCTTTTGTTGCAAGTAAGTATATTTCAGGTGCGGTTGAATTGACAACTCAACTGTCAAAGCTTATAAATACTCTTTGGCTCCCCGTGTGTCGAATCAATAAATTGGGTTATTCTTACCCGCGAAGACTATCTCGATCCCTTACGGTTGAGGGTTATCAAGTACCGTTTTCTGGCGCCGTTGCCGGGGAGCATAGCAATATTTACAAGTCTACTTGAGGTATCCTACCTGCTGCACTTCATCCACTATGGGTAAGAAAGGAGACCCCAAGGTTCCGATCTTACTATCCACTACAAGAAGAGGTACTGCTCTGAGCACTAGTGCTACACTTGATTCACCTTCTGTTATGAGTAAGTTTGCCTCACCACCACCACATGATGCTTCTACTGAATCTGTTACTATGTCTGATACCCTTCATGATGCTTCTACTACTTTTGATGATATTAGTTCGCTTGGTTATGCTCTTGAGAAACAAATTGTTGCTGCTGCTAAAAAGTCTGGAATTGAACTTCCTATTACTCGCTACCCTATTGGTGAAACTTATGATTATCCTGATTTGAGTAAACTCAAAGAGAGGCTCCTTGATGATGATTACTATACGCTTGATGAAGATTTATGCAGGGAACTGACAGAGTTTTCCGGCTCTGACCCTGAAGTCATTAAGAAGCTATTTGAAAAACACTCTTTGAAGAACAAAACCGTTCCTAATCCTGAATTTGCTACATCTCCTATATGCATTGATGATCCTGATTATGATTTCTCTGTTGATCTTTCACTTATACCTATGGTTGAAGCTGACCCCTTTTATGGCAGAGAAAATGATGATGCTATTGCACACCTAACTAAACTCGGTGAGCTAGGTGGCCTATTTACCACATATGAAAAGATACAATACTTTTATGTGACCAAGCTTCTTCCTTTCTCGTTGAAGGAAGGTGCTAAAGCATGGTATGATTCACTCCCATACGGTTTCATTAAGAGTCCTCAAGATTTAGCTCACTCTTTTGTTGATAAGTACTTTCCTGCTCACATGCAACATGCTGCTTTACAAAGAATTTATAACTTTAAACAGTTGCAGGATGAGTCCCTCCCTAAAGCTTGGGGGAGGTACTGCGGTCTGATTCGGGCTAGACCTGGACATGAAATCCCTAAGAACGAATTAATCGATATATTCTATGCTGGTCTAACTGATGAATCCTGGTCCTATTTGGACAGTTGTGCTGGTTGTGTTTTCAGGAAAAGAACACCGGACGATGCAGAAGATTTGATGGGCAGGATTGCCAAAAACCATGAAGATTGGTCCGTCCCTGAACCACCTCCACCAACAAAGAAGAGGGGCATGTTTGTTCTGAGCCCCGAGGATATGCGAGAAGCAAAGAAGTCTATTAAAGAGAAAGGTATTAAAGCTGAAGACGTGAAGAATCTACCCCTATTGAGAAGCTGTGTGAGCCTACCACTCACCCTCCTATGGTAGAGGTACACTCTCTTTTAGATTTCAACGCAAGTGACATCCCTCATGGTAAGCCTCCTGATCAATGTTTAGATGAGTTTGATAATTTTATTATGAAACAAAATCATTTTAATGAGAGGATACAAAGTCAATTGCATGATAATTCCCTTGCTATCAAAAGACTGCTTGATGTTTTAGATAGAACAGTTAATGATGTTCAGTGTCTTGTGAAGCATTTTCATATGGTTCAAACTCAGCTTGATCAAATTTCTAATGTGCAAAGAGATTTGCTTGCTAACAATGCCAAACAAGATAATTTGCAGGCTTTCGGGATTAAGACCCGAGGAGGAACTAGCACTCAAGATCCTCTCTACCCAGAGGGTCATCCGAGGAGAATCGAGCAAGATTCTCAAATGCAGGAAGAAGAAATTGTTGGCTCTCCAAAGAAGAAGAAGAAACATAAGGAGACTGACAATTCTAATGACCCTATTGCAGATGAAGAACCAGCTATTGATCCCAACAGTGTATCTATCTCCGATGCTGAGACTGAAGACGGTGCTGAACCTGATGGTAATAATAATGAGAAGAATGATCCGCCTGAAGTTCGAGAAGAAGAAGCACCTGACAAACGTAAGAGGTACAGTAAAGAAGACTTCATCGCAAGAAAACATGGGAAGGAAAGAGAACCATGGGTACAGAAACCCATGCCCTTTCCAGGTAAGTCCATCAAATCTAAAGAAGAAGAGCATTATAATAAGTTTTGTGAGTGGATTAAACCTCCTTTTTCTTCAAATCCCTTTGACTGATGCTATTAAGTTACTTCCTTATTCAAAATATATGAAAGATATTGTCACTAACAAAAGAAAAGTTCCTAATGATGCAATATCTACTATGCTTGCTAACTACTCTTTCAGTGGCAAGATTCCTGAGAAGCTCGGTGATCCAGGTATACCCACCATTCCTTGCTCCATAAAGAATAATTATGTCAAAACTGCTTTATGTGATCTTGGAGCAGGAGTGAGTGTTATGCCTCTCTCTCTTTACGAGAGGCTTTGTTTAGAGAAACTAATTCCTACAGATATCTCCCTTCAGATGGCTGACAAGTCAACCGCTGTTCCAATAGGTATTTGTGAGGATGTTCCCGTAGAAGTTGCTAATTGTTTAATTCTTACTGATTTTGTTGTGCTTGACATGCCCGAGGATGGGAGCATGTCCATTATTCTTGGTAGACCTTTTCTTAACACCGCAGGTGCTATTATTGATTGCAATAAAGGGAAGGTTACCTTCCATGTGAATGATAAAGAACACACGGTATATTTTCCGAAGAAGATCGATAGGAGGCATGGCCTCAACTCTATAGAGAATATCGAGACCGTGAAAATTGGAGAATGGGACTGTCCACTACATGTGCCTCACAAATACAAAACTATCATGGTGGGGACAACGTCCATCAAAGTAAAGGTTCAGTGATTACTTCGTAAGAGGTGAGACTTTTTGCTCTATATATCGCTTGTTTGTTGGTAAGACTTGATCAACCTTACTAGTAAACATGTTTTATATGGATAAAAAGTTGAGCTTGTTATGTTTTCACTTGTTTTTAGTTTTGTCCTACTTGCTGTACCAAGTATTTATGTTTTTGAAGCTTCACAATACTACTAACTACTTCAAGTTTTCAGAGAGTTTCGCAGCTTTTTGAACTTCGAAAAAATTTCAACAGTGAAGTCTTTAGAAAAATTCCAGAAAAATAAAAATAAAAATTTCCACGTCGGGAGAGACCCAGAGGGGCCTGGGGCCAGCAAGGGGGACCCACCAGTGGCCCAGGCGGCCAGCTGGCGCGGCCCAGCCCCTGGCCGTGCCCATAGGGCGCCTGGGGCCCACAGGGCCCCCCTCCAGGTATGTCTTCTTCCTTCCTCTCTCTCTTTCTCCGAAAACTCGAGTTCTGCTCTTGTTCTTGTGTTCTTGCTGTTCTTGGAGGCGATTCTTTGATCTCTCTCTACAGCCCATCATTTGAGCTGAAATTTTGAGCAAATACTCCCTGGTATGTGACTCCTCCACCCCTCCAATTAGATTTTTGATTGGTGGCTTCATTTGTGAGTATTTAGTAGTTCTTGGTGTTGTATAGATGAGCTTGCATGCATATGTAGAAAGTTATTTTTCAAGTTTTGATGCAAGTTTATGCCTTGGGCAAGTGAGTTGAGTAGTTTGCCTTAGCTCACTTTGTTTTAATCCTTGTTTTGTAAATTGTAAAAAAAATCAGAAATGAGTTTGTTAGGAAGGGCAAAAGGGTGGCTTGAGAAGAGGAGGCCCGCACACTCCGATTGAGTTACTAGAGCCGCAGCTTCACCATCGACTGCTAGGGTGAGCTATAATGAAGATCATGTGCCCCTGGAGTTGTTGGAAGATACAAGTCCAGCACGTGCGATGACATTTCCATGTGATGAATTCATGGAAGCTGCGGGAATCAAGGATGAGTTTTATAATCTTTGTGCTAATGTAGGTTTGACACGACTCGTCACGAGCCGTGTTACTCAGTATCAAAAACTCACCTCCAGTTTCATTAACAGTTTTAGATATAATCCTGATTCAGGTGCTATTGAGTTTAAAATTTATAATGATCTTATCACCATGACTTTGGGGAATTTTTGTGAAATAATAGGTGTGCCGAATGTTGGGAGGACGGCTAGGATGGCCACTCAGCCCTCCGAGCTGAAAACCGTCATCAACTCTCTCTGCAGCATGGGTACGAGGGATATTCATCGGTCGAAGATCTCCAGCATCTTATTTCCTCACCTCGGGTATTTTGCATATTATATTGCTAGAGGGGTGTTAGCTCGTGACAACACGAGCAACATTTCTGCTCCGGATATTGCTATCCTGGCGGCAGCCCTCTCAGGGTGGTCTGATTATAATCTGGGTGCCTTAATTGCTCGACGCCTTGCTATGAACGGTAACAAGGGGACTTATATGGTGGCGTTTATGCCACACTTATCTTAGAACATCTTGGAGGCACCCCACACCCTGATGATAATCCTTTTACTTATTTAAGCTTTGATCTTGCTGCTATGAAAAGGCATAAGTTTGTTATCATGGGTTCTGAGCTTGATAATCTTGTTTATATCTTGCGTTTTGGAACTACCGCGGAACGCGAGATCCGTCTACCTGCACCTCTTTTGTTTGATTTTTCTCGCAGGAACGGATGGTCCTTTGATGTTGTCCAGTTCGACGAGTTCATGGTCCAGCATCAGTTTCATAACCCCATGGAGGGGGTTGTGCCCGACGAGGAGGGGCACGGTGAGATACCACCTTTTCAGGGAGAAACCGCCACCGAGTTTGGTGAAGGTTCTTCCTCTGTTTGGCGTTCGGAACCTTCCTCGTGGGAGACTTCGAGGAGTTCGGTGTACGCGCCAGCATCTTTCTACGACCCTTGGACTCACCACCATACCCCCGGAGCAGGAGGCTCCTGGGGGCAGTAGCTGCTACCAACTTAGGCCAAAAGCCTAAGCTTGGGGGAGTACGTGCCCCTCTCACTTTTCCATTGTATTATCCGTTTTATTCGCTTTGATCTCTTCAAAGTTTTTGCCCGTTCTTCTTTATTTCTCTCTTTGCAAAAACAACAAAAAGATTTTCTCTTTCTTTTGCTTTTATTCAACCTTTGAAAAATCCAAAAAAAGATTTCCTTTCTCTCTTTAGTTTGCTTTGTTTTCAGAGATCAGCTCGAGTCCGTGATGGCATTTAATTATATTTCCTACGTTCGATCGTGCAAGTGACAAGCAGTAATGACGAAGATCGACTGAAGGGAAGCAACAAGGAAGACCGGTATGAACTCTTTTTGTTTCTACTTTTGTACATATGCATGTACTTATGATCTAGAGACCAGCTTGTAGCGACATAGTGCTATGTTTACAATGCTCTTCCAGTGGTTCATGCTTTCCTTGTGGCTAGTCTCGAGTAACTAGAGTATATAATGTGTTATTGAAATGATCTACATGCATTGCACTGTTCATAGTCTGGTATACTAAGGTGGTATTTCCCTTTAGAGAATTTTTGGATTGACTTGGCACATGCTTACACATGTTTAAGACTAAAAAGTCTACTCTGCCTTGATGATCTTTGAGTTTTAGAATAGTTATATCACTTTCATGCCCGATTCAATGTTGCTTTGTCGCTCTGCATGATTATGACCGTTATTGCTCTCTAGTTGGTCGCTTCCCAGTCTTTTGCTAAACCTCCACCTGTACTAAGCGGACTGACTGCTTTTGCATCCAAAATCCTTAAAACCAGTTATGCCATATGAGTCCACTATACCTTTCTATACATGGTATTTACCTGCCATTCCTAACGAAGACTTTCGTGTACCATCTCGAAATTAATCAAAAGCATTTCTCTTTTGTGCCTATGTTTTAGCTCATGAGGAAGTAGTAGTTAATCCATAATCTTTTTAAGTTGGACAAGTTTCACCCCTGGCTTGCATGTATAATGTGCAAACCCCTAATACGAAAAGGAACTGGCATTGAGTGCGCCCGGCTCAAAAAGATAATATAACAAACAAACCCTCCTTCACGCTTTGTTCATGAGAAATCAGAAAACTTTGGCAGTGATAAACAAAGGAGATTAAGAGGATGTGATCGTCCTCATGCGGGAGCCGTTCCTCGAGACTTGTCCACTCAAAAAGTGATTGAGTTATCTGCTAGCATTCGTTGACGAAATATGCACCTCTCAAAAACGTTTTTACCTCTGTTTTTAAAACCAAGAGCTCTGGTACATGTTTAGTTTTTGTTTCCGAATCACGGGTTTTCAACTTTGCCAACAAAAGCCACGGTTCGAGAGTCTCCACCTTCTTTCTTCAAAGCACTAACTAGGAGAGCATAATTGTCATTCTGAGTGTAATGTGCATTGTCCCAAAGTATTACGTTGTCTTCTGCATGCTTGTGATATGATTTATTCTGAAATTCTTAGTTCTAGTCTCCTTTAAAACTCTGGAGGAGTTTCTGCATTTATGTTTTGCTTCACTCATGGAGACTAGCGAGATACCACCCTAGTATGCTCAAGCTATGTGCAATGTAATCTTGCCTTGATTTTCAGTAGTATATTATTTACTTTTAAGTATTTGTGATTAGTCACTTGAAAGAAGGATTGCTCCTTGCATTGTCCTCATAAGTACTGTTTCAATACTTGCTAAGACTCTTTTCGTAGTACATGCTTATATACATCTAATGAAGCAAAAGAGTTTGTCAAAGTTTTCTTTGTCGCGTCCAGTTCGTTGAACTGAATTGCTTGAGGACAAGCAATATGCTAAGCTTGGGGGAGTTGATACGTATCAAACGTATCTACTTTTCCAAACACTTTTGATATTGTTTTGACCTCATTCTTGCATGATTTGAACTAAACTAACCTGGACTGACGCTATTTTCAGCAGAGCTGCCTGTATGGTTTTATTGTTTGCAGGAAAATGGATTTTTAGGTATCTCAGAAAAATCCACGAAAAATCACAGAAAATCCACGCATCCGAAGGAACCAGGTGCCAGACGGGGGACCAGAGGGGGGCCAGGAAGTGCCCAGGCGCCCTGTGGGCGCGCCCCCCCTGGGCCGCGCCGGGGGGTCGCCTGGGTGGGGCCCACATCCCCTGGTGCCCTACTTTACCTCGTATTTTTACTCGCGACACGAAAACCCCAGATCAGAAGTTCTTTTTGCAGTTTTCCGTCGTGAAGCCGCCGCCACCCTCTGTTCTTCCTCGGGAGGGCTAATCTGGAGGCTGATTTGGCCTCCGGAGAGGGGAGATCGTCGCCATCGTCATCATCATCACCACTCCATCATCCCTCCATGACTTCCCCTTCCATGTGTGAGTAATTCCCTTGCTGTAGGCGAAGGGGATGGTAGGGATTGGATGAGTTAGATCATGTAATAGTTCATCAGATCGTTGGGGGCATGTTGCCTATCATCTACTATGGTGTTTATCGTCTTTGCTTCAACTTGTTATTCTTAATGCTTGACACTTAGGGCCCGAGTGCCATGATTTCAGATCTGAACCATATGTGTTTGCATGAATATATTTGTGTTCGTGATCCTATCTATGAGTTGTTTGCACCTGTTACGGTTCGGAACCGGCGATCCCAAAAGTGACAGCTTGGGACACCAAAGGGGATGGTCCGTAGTTTGAGGATTACATGTATCCATTGAGTTCATTGCTTTGTTCCGGTGCTCTTTGACAGGAGCACCTTAATATCCATAAGTTCCTTTTGGCCCCGTTCGTAGCGGGATGGTAGGACAAAAGATGTTGTGCAAGTTCTTATTGCAAGCACGTACAACTACCTACGGGATACATGCCTAATGTTTGATATTTGCCTAGATGATCATTACTTTTCCGTGTGCCGTGCCCCAAGTTAGAATCTATCTCATCCATGCAGCGCCCAACCATCCATCTCCCTAGCCTACAGTGTTTTAAATCCTGTTGGTTACTAGTTGCTATTCTTGCCATTTACTTTTGCTATTTACTTTTACTGTTTACTTTTACTATCACTATCATCACTATCATATCACTGTTACCACTTATCTTTTGTTGCAAGTAAGTATATTTCAGGTGCGGTTGAATTGACAACTCAACTGTCAAAGCTTATAAATACTCTTTGGCTCCCCGTGTGTCGAATCAATAAATTGGGTTATTCTTACCCGCGAAGACTATCTCGATCCCTTACGGTTGAGGGTTATCAGGTGCCCCCTTGCCCCCGTATATAAAGGAGCAAGGGGGGAGGCCGGCCGGCCCCTATTGGCGCGCCTAGGAGGAGCAATCCTACTAGGAATAGGATTGCTTGCAATCCTATTCCTAGTAGGAACTACAAAAAGGGAGAAGGGGGAAAGGAAGGAGAGGGAGAAGGAGAAGGAAAGGGGCGTCGGCCCCCCTCCTTCCTTGTCCAATTCGGACCAAGGGGTGGGGGGCGCGCGGCCCAGCCCTGGCTCTCCTTCCCTCTTTCTCCTACGGCCCATTAAGGCCCATAGCTTCCCCAGGGGTTCCGGTAACCCCCCC
>LR738709.1:447336594-447366580 GCA_902687465.1 Secale cereale | reverse complement strand
GTACTCTGGTTAATTCCGAAACTTTACGGAACACTTCCGGTGTCCGAATATAGTCATCCAATATATCAATCTTTACATCTCGGACATTCCGAGACTCCTCGTCATGTCCGCGATTTCATCCGGGACTCTGAACTACCTTCGGTACATCAAAACTCATAAACTCATAATACCGATCGTCATCAAACGTTAAGCGTGCGGACCCTACGGGTTTGAGAACTATGTAGACATGACCGAGACTCATCTCCGGTCAATAACCAATAGCGGAACCTGGATGCTCATATTGGCTCCTACATATTCTATGAAGATCTTTATCGGTCAAACCGCATAACAACATACGTTGTTTCTTTTATCATCGGTATGTTACTTGCCCAAGATTCGATCGTCGGTATCTCTATACCTAGTTCAATCTCGTTACCGACAAGTCTCTTTATTCGTTCCGTAATACATCGTCTCGTGACTAACTCATTAGTCATTTGCTTGCAAGGCTTATTATGATGTGCATTACCGAGAGGGCCCATAGATACCTCTCCGACACTCAGAGTGACAAATCTTATTCTTGATCTATGCCAACACCACGAACACTTTCGGAGACACCTGTAGAGCATCTTTATGATCACCCAGTTACGTTGTGACGTTTGATAGCACACAAGGTGTTCCTACGGTATTCAGGAGTTGCATAATCTCATAGTCACAGGAACATGTATAAGTCATGAAGAAAGCAATAGCAGTAAAACTAAACGATCATAGTTCTAAGCTAACGGATGGGTCTAGTCCATCACATCATTCTCCTAATGATGTGATCCCGTTGATCAAATGACAACTCATGTCTATGGTTAGGAAACATAACCATCTTTGATCAATGAGCTAGTCTAGTAGAGGCATACTAGGGACACTCTGTTTTGTCTATGTATTCACACATGTACTAAGTTTCCGGTTAATACAATTCTAGCATGAATAATAAACATTTATCATGATATAAGGAAATATAAATAACAACTTTATTATTGCCTCTAGGGCATATTTCCTTCAATCTTTTTAGTCAAAACTTGGTTGGCCACAACGATGGATCCCATATGCGCATCGAGCAAAAAGGGAACACCTATTGGACAAAGATTTTGAAGGAGTATCACGAGCAAAAGGAGTATGTGAAGCCGCATCCTATCGTGATCACTCGCAATGTGGCATCTCTCCAACATCGTTGAGGGGTCATTTAAGTGAAGTGAACAAGTACGTCGGCTACTACTCACAAGTGACCAAACGACCTCAAAGTGGAATGCGAGTCGCAACTCACGTAAGCTCGATTGCCTCGTCTTGTCGTCCATTGCATATGCTTCTTGCGTTTGCATTCTCGTGCTCATACATATGTTGTTTGCTAGACGGTGGTGGCGGCCACTTTGTATCACGATGTGGAGAAGAAGCATTTGCTTGACGGCAGTGGCGGCCACTTTGTATCACGGGGTGTTTGCTTTCTCGTGCCCATACATATCTTGGATTAGCATGCGAAGAAGTGGCTTGCTGACAAGAAGAAGGAAATTAACGACCGGAGGGGCTACGAGGCGGTTGCGGCTCGGATGCAGGCGGAGCAGGCGGCCCGGATGCAGGCGGAGCTGGCAGCCCGGATGCAGGCGGAGCAGGACGAGTAGGACCAATTCCGCCTGGAGCAGGACGCATTCCGCTCGAAGCAGGTGCCCAGTCAGTGATCCGAGGCCATCTGTCACGCTCGGACATTTTGATTTCGGCGACAATAAGCTCGTTTCTAATTCCGTAATATGTGGTCCATAAAAATCTGAATATTCGAGGGAGTTTTGCTTCCAACTGGCTACAGAGAGCTGAGCACATGCCTTCTGGCAATTCCACGGTATTTTCAGAAGAACGAAGTACAGAAAATTTGCACAAAATTTTACGCCTAGCATTTGATTTCCTCTGGAACTGTGACGTTCGAAAAAGGAGCTAAACGGTTGGTGAGGCGTAGAAGAGCCCGCTTCCCTCCAAATCGCCGATACCCACACGAACGAAACTAACAGAGACGGGATCGCACACGGCTCCTGGACGGAACAACAGGGGAGTTTTGCTCTCTCCTGCCCGCGTCGATGCCGTCGCCATCGCTCCGCCTCGCCGTCGTCGGCGCGGGCGCGGCCGGCCTGGCGGCGGCACGGGAGCTCCGCCGCGAGGGCCACGCCCCCGTCGTCTTCGAGCGCGCGGCCGCCGTGGGGGGCACCTGGCTCTACGCCTCCCCCGCCGCCACCGACCCGCTCGGCGCCGCCGCCACCCACTCCAGCCTCTACGCTTCGCTCCGCACCAACCTCCCCCGCGAGGTCATGGGCTTCCTCGACTTCCCCTTCACCGCGGCGCGCGGCTCCGTCGTCGACGCGCGCAGATTCCCCGGCCACGAGGAGGTGCTCCGGTACCTCGAGGACTTCGCGCAGCGGTTCGACCTTTACGGGCTCGTCCGGTTCCAGACTGAGGTGGTCGGAGTCCGGAGGGAGGCCGGCGGGAGGTGGGCGGTGACGTCGAGGAAGCTCGGGGAGAAGGGGGAGCAGGACGAGGAGCTGTATGATGCCGTCGTGGTTTGCAATGGGCATTATTCAGAGCCTCGCGTCGCCTCCATACCTGGTAATGATTTTCCGCTCAACGAACTCGTAAATGAGCAGAAGAAATAGTTTGTTGAACCTTGGCTCAGGCTCAGCACACAGTAAAAATCCACAAATAATACTTCTAAAATCGAAAAAATCTGAAGAAAAAAAATCTTGACATCATACATGTTGTGTTCTTTTGTATGCATGCAAATTTTCATGAAGAAATGACACGGTTCGTGCTCCGTGAGAAGAAGAAAAAACTACTGTAATTTCGAGCAGGGTAGGTAGTTGATCGTAGTAACAAGAAAATCTGCATGTGGTACAGATCTCGAGCATGCTTTAAAATAAGGGATTTAGGATACTCTGCATGTGGAACAAATCTCGAGCAGAACAGAATCTGCATCCTGCGATCTAGAGACAAGAACCAGCTGATTCAGGGTTTAGCAAATTTGATTCTGAACTCTTAAGCTTGATGAATTCTTGAAAGATGCCTATCCGATGTTTTTTTTTTTGGGACAATTCATGTCCAGTGTTTCGTTACAAACTTGCAATTTTATGGTCATCAGATCCACAAACAATTTTGAACTTGACAGGAAATCTGTACTTTTCAACATTGACAGGTGCAGATGCCTGGCCTGGAAAGCAGATGCATAGCCACAATTACCGTGTGCCTGAGCCATTCCTTGATCAAGTATGATTCTGACTGTGATTTCTTCCCCACTTATGAGTTGTCGTGTTAAACTATCTTGAACTTGAAGTACGGATTCCATTAGTAGGTAGTGATCATTATCGGGGCCTCGGCGAGTGCAGTTGACATTTCAAGGGACATTGCAAGCGTTGCGAAGGAGGTCCATATTGCCGATAGATCAGCACCGACTTCCACTTGCGAACAGCAGCCTGAATACGACAACATGTGGCTTCACTCCATGGTAAATACCTTTTCTCCTAATGTGGTGCCATTATTGTACTACAGATTATAAAACATATTCTTATAAAAAAACTATGTTCTACTTGCAGATTGACCATGCACAGGGAGATGGCACTGTGGTGTTCCAGGATGGCAGCTCAATCAAAGCGGATGTCATCATGCACTGTACTGGGTATGATCATGCGGCATATCTGAAACCTGTTTCATACACAAACCACTCAATTTCGCTATGTTGGTTAAGGCTAATCATGTGTTCCCTGCGTTTGTATGTTGTCTAGCTACCTGTATGACTTCCCGTTTCTTGGGGATGATAGCACCATCACTGTGGATGACAACTGCGTTGATCCATTATACAAGCATGTTTTCCCCATAGAAGTGGCTCCTGGCCTGTCTTTCATCGGATTGCCGTGGAAGGTCAATTTGTGTCCAAATTTCTGCTGTTCAGTCTAGATGCACTTATAAACTGCCTTGCAATGCTCTAGGATCTAAAAACTTGGCGGACTCTATTTCATCCAGGTTATCCCTTTTCCACTGTTTGAACTCCAAAGCAAATGGGTCGCCGGTATTCTATCTGGACGGATCAAGCTTCCATCGAAAGATGAAATGATGGAAGATATCAAAGCCATCTACTCGAGACGGGAAACTCGTGGATGGCCCAAGAGATATACCCACAACTTCAGTGGTGGCTATCAGGTAGCCTAAAGATACATGTTAAGGGAGCTACTCCCTCTGTCCCATAATACAAGAGGTGTCAAAAAGTTAACAAAGCTTTTCTTGGCGGAAAATGGCATATTTCTGTGAATTGTGGGCGTCTTGCACTGTTGCACATCAACATTGTATATTACAAACGACTATATCGGTTATCATTTTAATATGGACTATATATTTGTTTGCAGTTTGAATACGATGATTGGCTCGCCGAGCAATGTGGCCATCCTCCGATTGAAGAATGGAGGAAGCTGATGTATGCTGCTAATGCAAAGAATAAGGGTGCTCGTCCGGAAAGATACCGCGATGAATGGGATGACGATGGTCTGGTGGTACTAGCAAATGAGGACTTCAAAAAATACTTATAATCTATGTTGTGGACTGCGATTATCATTTTTGTACATGCAAGCTCAAAATTGGGATGTCCATTTGGGGATTACAGTACTTTTATCACCGTTTCGGGATTCCATATTATCATCCGAGGCAATAAAAAAATTACTGCACCAGCAGGGAATCGAACCCGGGTCTGTACCGTGGCAGGGTACTATTCTACCACTAGACCACTGGTGCTAATTGATTACAATAACCATTGTTTCTATATATCACAATGCTAATAGCTTATTCTCCTGCTAGTACCACTGCGTTTCAGTATGGGCCAATTGAAGCCTCCCTACGCCTAGAGAGAAGCTAATTCTGGAGGAGATACCTATTGCCCTGGTGATTTTACCATGAGATTGATAAAAAAATATATAAAGGATAATCAACATCTCATCTTCATTAAAAAAATGCAAATATCTTCATCATTGTTATAATGGAGATTGATAATTGATTTTTTAGTTGAACATTGATAATCGGTTGATTGGTATTATCTGCCATAAAATATCATTAGTTTTTCATTTGTGAGTTCGACGTAATAATCAATAAGATTTTATAAAGCTAATATAGAGTACATTTATAGCTTTACGCTCGTTTTCTATTGTGAAGGGAGCGAGCTAATGACTTATTAGAAATAATAGATATCGATGTATGCCGTCCGATCAGTGTTGAAGCACACGGTGGGTATAGTTATTTTCTCACCTTCACAGATGATTTGAATAGGTATGGATATATCTACTTGATGAAACACAAGTCTGAAACATTTGAAAAGTTCAAAGAATTTCAGAGTGAAGTAAAGAATCGTCGTAACAAGAAAATAAAGTTTTTACGGATCTGATCGCGGGGGCGAATATTTGAGTTACGAGTTTGATCTTCATTTAAAACAATGTGGAATAGTTTCACAACTCACGTCACCTGGAACACCACGGCGTAAAGGTGTGCCCGAACGTCGTAACCGTACTCTATTGGATATGGTGCGTTCTATGATGTCTCTTGCCGATTTGCCATTATCGTTTTGGGGTTATGCATTAGAGACAGTTGCATTCATATTAAATAGAGCATCATCTAAATCTGTTGAGAGGACACCTTATGAACTATGGTTTGGCAAGAAACCAAAGCTGTCGTTTCTTAAAGTTATGGGTTGCGACACTCATGTTAAAAGGCTTCAGCCTGGTAAGCTCGAACTCAAATTGGAGAAGTGTGTCTTCATAGGATACCCAAAAGAAACTATTGGGTACATCTTCTACCACAGATCTGAAGGCAAGATCTTTGTTGCTAAGGCTGGTCACAATGGGCAGGAACATAAGGTAGTAACATACACACTTATCTAGACTATGTTACTACCTCCACAGTGGGTAGGAACATGTAGGTAGTGTCATGCAACGATGCATTTATTAGCTTATAGACTCATTGTTTCTTGAAGTGTGTGATGTTCCGGTAACTTAGCTAGTTACCACAAGCACCTCACTCTTCATTAAATATGTGCCACATAAGCAACGTTGTATTGAAATATATGATGTTACTCCTAAGTTCCACCCCATTGTGACCAGCCTAAGAATGGGTCCTTTCTAGAAAAGGAGTTTCTCTCGAAAGAAGTGAGTGGGAGCAAAGTAGAACTTGATGAGGTAATTGTACCTTCTCTCGAATTGGAAAGTAGCACATCAGAGAAAACAGTTCCCGTGATGCCTACACCAACTAGAGATAAGTTAATGATGATGATCATGAAACTTTGGATCAAGTTACTACTGAACCTTGAAGGTCGACCAGAACACGTACCGCACCAGAGTGGTACGATAACCCTGTCCTGGAAGTCATGTTGTTAGATAACGGCAAACCTTCGAACTTTGAAGAAGGTATGATTATGAAATCTGGCAAATGGATGTCAAAACTGCATTACTTAATGGATTTCTGAAAGAAGAGTTGTATATGATGCAACCAGAAGTTTTTTTATCCTAAAGGTGCTAACAAAGTGTGCAAGCTCCGGCGATCAATCTATGGACTGGTGCAAGCATCTCGGAGTTGGAATATACGCTTTGATGAGGTGATCAAAGCATATGTTTTTATATAGACTTACGGTGAAGCATGTATTTACAACAAAGTGAATGGGAGCTATGTAGCATTTATGATATTATATGTGGATGGCATATTGTTGATTGGAAATGACGTAGAATTTCATGATAGCATAAAAGGATACTTGAATAAGAATTTTCCATGAAAGACCTTGGTGAAGTTGCTTATATATGGGGCATCAAGATCTATAGAGATAGATCAAGATGCTTGATATGACTTTCACAAAGCACATAACTTGAAAAAGTTGTAAAGAAGTTCAAAATGATCAATCAAAGAAAGGGTTCTTGTCTGTGTTACAAGGTGTGAAATTGAGTCGGACTCAATGCCCGACCACTGCAGAAGATAGAGAGAAAATGAAAGTCATTCCCTATGCCTCAGCCATAGGATCTATCATGTATGCTATGTTGTGTACCAGACTGGTGTGTGCCTTGCTATAAGTTTGGCAGGGAGGTACCAAAGTAATCCCGGAGTGGATCACTGTACAGCGGCCAAGAACATCCTAAAGTACCTGAAAAGGAAGAAGGATATGTTTCTCGTTTATGGAGGTGACGAAGGGCTCATTGTAAAGGGTTACGTCGATGCTAGCTTCGACACAGATCCAGATGACTCTAAGTCATAGACCGGATACGTATTTATATTGAATGGTGGAGCTATCAGTTGGTGCAGTTCCAAGAAGAGCGTCGTGGCGGGTTCTACGTGTGAAGCAGAGTACATAGCTGCTTCGGAAGCAGCACATGAAGGAGTCTGGATGAAGGAGTCCATATCCGATCTAGGTGTAATACCTAGTGCATCGCGTCCAATGACAATCTTTTGTGACAACACTTGAGCCATTGCCTTGGCGAAGAAATCCAGATTCCACAAGAGAACAAAACACATCAAGAGGCGCTTCAACTCCATTCGTGAAAAGGTCAAGGATAGAGACATAGAAATTTACAAAGTACATACGGATCTGAATGTGGCAGACCCGTTGACTAAGCCTCTTCCGCGGGAAAAATATGTAGGAGCCAATATGGGCATTCAGGTTCTGCTATTGGTTATCGACTGGATAGGGGTCTCGGTCATGTCTACATAGTTCTCGAACCCATAGGGTCTACACGCTTAACGTTTGTTGACGATATAGTGTTATATGAGTTATGTGATTTGGTGACTGAATGTTGTACGAAGTCCCAGATGAGATCACGGACATGATGAGAAGTCTCGAAAGGGTCGAGAGGTAAAGATTTATATATAGGACGATGGTATTCGGACACAGGAAGTGTTTTGGCGGGTAACATATACTTATCGGGTCACCGGAAGAAGTTTCGGGCACCCTCGGCAAAGCTATGGGTCTTATGGGCCAAGCAAGGGGACACACCAGCCCACAAGGGGCTGGTGCGCCCCTATAAGGTCGGCCTTATGTGGAGGAGAAGGAAAGAGGGGAGGGAAAAGAAAGTCTGGAGTAGGACTTCCCCTTCCTCCCCTCTCCCCCCTCTTCCCCCCCTTCTTTGTACAAGGAAATGGGGCGCAGGGCAAGGCAGGGCCCCTAGGGGGCAGCGGCCAACCCTAGGGAGCGCCTGTCTGCCTCCCCTCCCCTACCACCTATATATATGTGGGGAGGAGGCGCCACACAAGGAGACACAACATTGTCTTAGCCGTGTGCGGCGTCCCCGTACACCGTTTACTCCCTCGGTCATATTTTTGTGGTGTTGAGGCGAAGCCCTGCGGAGACCGCATCACCATCGTCGTCGCCACGCCATCGTGCTGCCGGAACTCATCTACTACTTCGCTCGTCTTGTTGGATCAAGAAGGCGAGGACATCACCAAGCTGAACGTGTGCTGAACGCGAAGGTGCCGTATGTTCGGTACTTGATCGGTTGGATCGTGAAGAAATTTGACTACATCAACCGCGTTGTCTAACGCTTCCGCTTACGGTCTACGAGGGTATGTAGACAAACTCTTCCCCTCGTTGCTATGCATCTCTATGAATATATCTTTGCGTGTGCGTAGATTTTTTTTTATTTTCCATGCAACGTTTCCCAACATCATCTTCGACGATAGACTGTCCCACAGAGCGTTCCCGCTCACGGTCATGGTGGATGTGGAGCAAAGGAGAAGGATCTGTTGTGGTGTGGAGTTACTCGGGTGTGGCCGCCTTTAAGTATTAGATTCCAATAAGGTCAAGCTTCTAGGTGCGTCAATAAGCGACGCCGGAGTTGGTTCCTTGGCTGACGAGCCTGCTTAATGGCGGCATATGGACGGATGGGCACCAGGGACGAAGCTAGAAAAAAAAGGTTGCTAGGGTCAAGTCTATGGCAGTGGGGTCATCTTCAATAAACCGATAGTATTTAGTACTAAATTAATGAAGCATTTCCTAATTTCATTGGGTCAATTGAACCAATGCCTACAAGGAAGCTACGTCCCTGATGGGCATTGAACAGGCGTGGTAGATATATGTCCCGTCCTGTATAACAAACGTCGCTCCGGCATTCAACAGGCGCGGACACCGAGGACGCGATGCGGGTTGCTCTATTGGCCAGTGCAGCGCTTCAACATCGATGCCAATGAGACGCCACGCCTGCTTTGAGCCAGCATCATTATGGAGAGGCCGATCTACAGCGGCATGAATGCAAACAGCTGACATCAGGCGGGATGCACTTTTTGGTGGGTTAGGGTGGTCAGGAGTGGACGTGGCGGTGGTCTAGACGACTGCAAAAAAAAAACATACTCGGTTTTTTCTCTGATTTGTGAAAAAAGTGCGTTCGAGTCACCAGACAGTTTTGAAGGAAATACGCCCTAGAGGCAATAATAAAGTTATTATTTATTTCCTTATATCATGATAAATGTTTATTATTCATGCTAGAATTGTATTAACCGGAAACTTAATACATGTGTGAATACATAGACAAAACAGAGTGTCCCTAGTATGCCTCTACTAGACTAGCTCATTGATCAAAGATGGTTATGTTTCCTAGCCATAGACATGAGTTGTCATTTGATCAACGGGATCACATCATTAGGAGAATGATCTGATGGACAAGACCCATCCGTTAGCTTAGCACTATGATCGTTTGAGTTTTACTGCTATTGCTTTCTTCATGACTTATACATGTTCCTATGACTATGAGATTATGCAACTCCCGAATACCGGAGGAACACTTTGTGTGCTACCAAACGTCACAATGTAATTGGGTGATTATAAAGGTACTCTATAGGTGTCTCCGAAGGTCTTGTTGGGTTGGCGTATTTCGAGATTAGGATTTGTCACTCCGATTGTCGGAGAGGTATCTCTGGGCCCACTCGGTAATGCACATCACTATAAGCCTTGCAAGCATTGTAGCTAATGAGTTAGTTGCGGGATGATGTATTACGAAACGAGTAAAGAGACTTGTTGGTAATGAGATTGAACTAGGTATTGAGATACCGACGATCGAATCTCGGGCATGTAACATACCGATGACAAAGGGAACAATGTATGTTGTTATGCGGTTTGACCGATAAAGATCTTCGTAGAATATGTGGGAGCCAATATGAGCATCCAGGTTCCGCTATTGGTTATTGACCGGAGACGTGTCTCGGTCATGTCTACATAGTTCTCGAACCCGTAGGGTCCACACGCGTAAGGTTTCGATGATAGTTTTATTAGGAGTTTATGAGTTTTGATGTACCGAAGGAGTTCGGAGTCCCGGATGAGATCGGGGACATGACGAGGAGTCTCAAAATGGTCGAGACGTAAAAATCGATATATTGGACGACTATTCTCGGACATCGGAAAGGTTCCGAGTGATTCGGGTATTTTCGGAGTACCGTGGAGTTACGGGAATAGAGGAGAGAGGCCAAAAGGAAGGAGGCGTGCACCCCCCTTCTGGTCCGAATTGGATAAGGGGTGCAGCCCCCTTTTCCTTCTCCCTCTCCCCCTCTTTCCTTCTCTCCTACTCCGGAAAGGAAAGGGGAATCCTACTAGGACTTGGGAGTCCTAGTAGGACTCCCCACACTTGGTGCGCCCCCTCTAGGGCCGGCCTCTCCCTCCCTCCTTTATATACGGGGGCAGGGGGGCACCTCTAGACACAACAATTGATCTCTTGATCTCTTAGCCGTGTGCGGTGCCCCCCTCCACCATAGTTCTCCTCGATAAATATTGTAGCGGTGCTTAGGCGAAGCCCTGCGACGGTAGAACATCAAGATCGTCACCACGCCGTCGTGCTGACGGAACTCTCCCTCGACACTCGGCTGGATCGGAGTTCGAGGGACGTCATCGAGCTGAACGTGTGCTAGAACTCGGAGGTGCTGTAGTTTCGGTGCTTGATCGGTCGGGCCGTGAATACGTACGACTACATCAACCGCGTTGTTCTAACGCTTCCGCTTTCGGTCTACGAGGGTACGTAGACTCACTCTCCCCTCTCGTTGCTATGCATCTGGTAGATAGATTTTGCGTGATCGTAGGAAAATTTTAAAATACTACGTTCCCCAACAGTGGCATCATGAGCCAGGTCTATGCGTAGATGATATGCACGAGTAGAACACATGTGAGTTGTGGACGATACTAGTCATACTGCTTACCAGCATGTCATACTTCGATTCGGCGGTATTGTTGGATGAAGCGGCCCGGACCGACATTACGCGTACGCTTACGCGAGACTGGTTCTACCGACGTGCTTCACACACAGGTGGCTGGCGGGTGTCAGTTTGTCCAACTTTAGTTGAATCAAGTGTGGCTACGCCCGGTCCTTGTGAAGGTTAAAACAGCACATACTTGACGAAATATCGTTGTGGTTTTGTATGCGTAGGTAAGAACGGTTCTTGCTAAGCCCGTAGCAGCCACGTAAAACTTGCAACAACAAAGTAGAGGACGTCTAACTTGTTTTTGCAGGGCATGTTGTGATGTGATATGGTCAAGACATGATGAGTTATACGGTTTTGTATGAAATGATCATGTTTTGTAAAGTTATCGGCAACTGGCAGGAGCCATATGGTTGTCGCTTTATTGTATGAAATGCAATCGCCATGTAATTGCTTTACTTTATCACTAAGCGGTGGCGATAGTCGTAGAAGCAATAGTTGGCGAGACGACAACGATGCTACGATGGAGATCAAGGTGTCGCGCCGGTGACGAAGGTGATCATGACGGTGCTTTGGAGATGGAGATCAAAAGCACAAGATGATGATGGCCATATCATGTCACATATTTTGATTGCATGTGATGTTTATCTTATTTTGCTTAGTTCGACGGTAGCATTATAAGATGATCCCTTACTAAATTTCAAGGTATAAGTGTTCTCCCTGAGTATGCACCGTTGCGAAAGTTCGTCGTGCCGAGACACCACGTGATGATCGGGTGTGATAAGCTCTACGTTCAAATACAACGGGTGTAAGCCAGTTTTGCACACGCAGAATACTCGGGTTAAACTTGACGAGCCTAGCATATGCAGATATGGCCTCGGAACACTGGAGACCGAAAGGTCGAGCGTGAATCATATAGTAGATATGATCAACATAAGATGTTCACCGTTGAAACTACTCCATCTCACGTGATGATCGGACATGGTTTAGTTGATTTGGATCACGTGATCATTTAGATGACTAGAGGGATGTCTATCTAAGTGGGAGTTCTTAAGTAATATGATTAAATTGAACTTTAATTTATCATGAACTTAGTCCTCGTAGTATTAGCATATCTATGTTGTAGATCAATAGCTCGCGATGTTGCTCCCCGTTTATTTTTTATATGTTCCTAGAGAAAACTAAGTTGAAAGATGTTAGTAGCAATGATGCGGAATTGTTTCGTGATCTGAGGATTATCCTCATTGCTGCACAGAGAATTATGTCCTTGATGCACCGCTAGGTGACATACCTATTGCAGGAGCAGATGTAGACGTTATGAACGTTTTGACAAAAGCTCGGTATGATGACTACTTGATAGTTTAAGTGCACCATGCTTTATGGCTTAGAACCGGGACTTCAAAAACGTTTTGAACGCCACAGAGCATATAAGATGTTCCAAGAGTTGAAATTAGTATTTCATACTCATGCCCGTGTCGAGAGGTATAAGACTTCTGACAGTACTTTGCCTACAAGATGGAGGAGAATAGCTCAACCAGTGAGCATGTGCTCAGATTGTCTGGGTACTACAATTACTTGAATCAAGTGGGAGTTAATCTTCTAGATAAGATAGTAATTGACAAAGTTCTCTAGTCACTATCACCAAGTTAGTAGAACTTCGTGATGAACTATAATATGCAAGGGATGACGAAACGAATTCCCGAGCTCTTCGCAATGCTGAAGTCGGCGAAGGTAGAAATCATGAAAAAGCATCAAGTGTTGATGGTTAACAAGACCACTTGTTTCAAGTAAAGGGCAAAGGGATAAAAGGGGAACTTCAAGAAGAATGACAAGAAAGTTGTCACTCCCGTGAAGAAACCCAAAGCTAAAACTCAAGCCTGAAACTAAGTGCTTCTACTGCAAAGGAAATGGTCACTGGAAGTGGAACTGCCCTAGATACTTGGCGGATAAGAAGGATGGCAAAGTGAACAAAGGTATATTTTGATATACAGATTATTGATGTGTACTTTACTAGTGTTCATAGCAACCCCTGGGTATTTGATACCTGTTCAGTTGCTAAAATTAGTAACTCGAAACGAGAATTGCAGAATGAACATAGACTAGTTAAAGGTGAAGTGACGATGTGTGTTGGAAGTGGTTCCAAGATTGATATGATCATCATCGCACACTCCCTATACTTTCGGGATTAGTGTAAAACCTAAATAAATGTTATGTGGCATTTGCGTTGAGCATGAATATGATTTGATCATATTTGTTGCAATACGGTTATTCATTTAAAGTCATAGAATAATTGTTATTCTGTTTACATGAATAAAACCTTCGATGGTCATACACCCAATGAAAATAGTTTGTTGGATCTCGATCGTGGTGATACACATATTCATAATATTGAAGCCAAAAGATGCAAGGTTAATAATGATAGTGCAACTTATTTGTGGCACTGCTGTTTAGGTCATAATGGTGTAAAGCGCATGAAGAAACTCCATAGTGATGGACTTTTGGAATCACTTGATTATGAATCACTTGGTGCTTGCGAACCATGCCTCATGGGCAAGATGACTAAAACTCCGTTCTCCGAAACAATGGAGCGAGCAACAGATTTGTTGGAGATCATACATACAGATGTATGTGGACCAATGAGTGTTGAAGCTCGCGGCGGGTATCGTTATTTTCTGACCTTCACTGATGATTTGAGCAGATATGGGTATATCTACTTAATGAAGCACAAGTCTAAAACATTTGAAAAGTTCAAAGAATTTCAGAGTGAAGTGGAGAATCATCGTAACAAGAAAATAAGAGTTTCTACGATATGATCGTAGAGGTAAAATATTTGAGTTAGCGAGTTTGGCCTTCAGTAAAAACAATGTGAAATAGTTTCACTACTCACGCCACCTGGAATACCATAGTGTAATGGCGTGTCCGAACGTCATAACCGTACTTTATTAGATATGGTGCGATCGATGATGTCTCTTACCGATCTACCACTATCGCTTTTGGGGTTATGCATTAGAGACAGATACATTCACGTTAAATAGGGCACCATCTAAATCCGTGGAGATGACACCGTATGAACTGTGGTTTGACGAGAAACCTAAGCTGTCATTTCTTTAAGTTTGGGACTGCGATGCTTATGTGAAAAAGTTTCAACATGATAAGCTCGAACCCAAATCGGAGAAGTAAATCTTCATAGGATACCCAAAAGAAACTGTTGGGTACACCTTCTATCACAGATCCGAAGGCAAGGTCTTTGTTGCTAAGAGTGGATCCTTTCTAGAGAAGGAGTTTCTCTCGAAAGAAGTGAGTGGGAGGAAAGTGGAACTTGATGAGGTAATTGTACCTTCTCCCGAATTGGATAGTAGTACATCATAGAAACTGGTTCCAGTGATTCCTACACCAATTAGTGAGGAAGCTAATGATGATGATCATGAAACTTCGGATCAAGTTACTGCTGAACTTCGTAGATCAACCAGAGTACGTTCCGCACCAGAGTGGTACGGCAACCCGGTTCTGGAAGTCATGTTACTGGACCATGATGAACCTACGAACTATGAGGAAGCGATGATGAGCCCAGATTCCGCAAAATGGCTTGATACCATGAAATCTGAGATGGGATCCATGTATGAGAACAAAGTGTAGACTTTGGTTGACTTGCCCAATGGTCGGCAAGCCATCGAAAATAAATGGATCTTTAAGAGGAAGACTGACGCTGACAGTAATGTTACTGTTTACAAAGCTCGACTTGTTGCGAAAGTTTTTCAACAAGTTCAAGGAGTTGACTACGATGAGACTTTCTCACCCGTAGCGATGCTTAAGTCTGTTCGAATCATGTTAGCAATTGCCGCATTTTATGAAATCTGGCAAATGGATAACAAAACTGCATTCTTTAATGGATTTATTAAGAAGACTTGTATATGATGCAACCAGAAGGTTTTGTCAATCCTAAAGGTGTTAACAAAATGTGCAAGCTCCAGCGATCCATCTATGGACTGGTGCAAGCATCTCGGAGTTGGAATATACGCTTTGATAAGTTGATCAAAGCATATAGATTTATACAGACTTGCGGTGAAGCCTGTATTTACAAGAAGTGAGTGGGAGCACTACAACCTTTCTGATAAGTATATGTGAATGACATATTGTCGATCGGAAATGATGTAGAATTTTCTGGAAAGCATAAAGGAGTGTTTGAAAGGAGTTTTTCAAAGAAAGACCTTGGTGAAGCTGCTTACATATTGGGCATCAAGATCTATAGAGATAGATCAAGACGCTTGATAAGACTTTCGATGAGTACATACCTTGATATGATTTTGAAGTAGTTCAAAATGGATCAGTCAAAGAAGGAGTTCTTACCTGACTTGTAAGGTGTGAAGTTGAGTAAGACTCAAAGCCAGACCACGAAAGAAAAATATAGAGAGAATGAAAGTCATTCCCTATGCCTCAGCCATAGGTTCTATAAAGTATGCCATGTTGTGTACCAAACATGTTGTGTACCTTGCCATGAGTTTGTCAACAGGGTACAATAGTGATCCAGGAGTAGATCACTGTACAGCGGTCAAAATTATCCTTAGTAACTGGATGACTAAGGAAATGTTTCTCGATTATGGAGGTGATAAAGAGTTCGTCGTAAAGGGTTACGCCGATGCAAGCTTTGACACTAAATCCAGCTGACTCTAAGTATCAATCTGGATGCGTATTGAAAGTGGGAGCAATTAGCTAGAGTAGCTCCATGCAGAGCATTGTAGACACATAGACATTTGCGAAATACATACGGATCTGAATGTGACAGACCCGTTGACTAAACTTCTCTCACGAAGCAAAACATGATCACACCTTAGTACTCTTTGGGTGTTAATAACATAGCGATGTGAACTAGATTATTGACTCTAGTAAACCCTTTGGGTGTTAATCACATGACGATGTGAACTATCGGTGTTAAATCACATGGCGATGTGAACTAGATTATTGACTCTAGTGCAAGTGGGAGACTGAAGGAAATATGCCCTAGAGGCAATAATAAAGTTATTATTTATTTCCTTATATCATGATAAATGTTTATTATTCATGCTAGAATTGTATTAACCGAAAACTTAATACATGTGTGAATACATAGACAAAACAGAGTGTCCCTAGTATGCCTCTACTAGACTAGCTCATTGATCAAAGATGGTTATGTTTCCTAGCCATAGACATGAGTTGTCATTTGATCAACGGGATCACATCATTAGGAGAATGATCTGATGGACAAGACCCATCCGTTAGCTTAACACTATGATCGTTTAAGTTTTACTGCTATTGCTTTCTTCATGACTTATACATGTTCCTATGACTATGAGATTATGCAACTCCCGAATACCGGAGGAACACTTTGTGTGCTACCAAACGTCACAACGTAACTGGGTGATTATAAAGGTACTCTACAGGTGTCTCCGAAGGTACTTGTTGGGTTGGCGTATTTCGAGATTAGGATTTGTCACTCCGATTGTCGGAGAGGTATCTCTGGGCCCACTCGGTAATGCACATCACTATAAGCCTTGCAAGCATTGCAGCTAATGATTTAGTTGCGGGATGATGTATTACGGAACGAGTAAAGAGACTTGTTGGTAACGAGATTGAACTAGGTATTGAGATACCGACGATCGAATCTCGGGCATGTAACATACCGATGACAAAGGGAACAATGTATGTTGTTATGCGGTTTGACCGATAAAGATCTTCGTAGAATATGTGGGAGCCAATATGAGCATCCAGGTTCCGCTATTGGTTATTGACCGGAGACGTATCTCGGTCATGTCTACATAGTTCTCGAACCCGTAGGGTCCGCACGCTTAAGGTTTCGATGATAGTTTTATTATGAGTTTATGAGTTTTGATGTACCGAAGGAGTTCGGAGTCCCGGATGAGATCGGGGACATGACGAGGAGTCTCAAAATGGTCGAGACGTAAAAATCGATATATTGGACGACTATATTCGGACATCGGAAAGGTTCCGAGTGATTCGGGTATTTTCGGAGTACCGTGGAGTTACGGGAATAGAGGAGAGAGGCCAAAAGGAAGGAGGCGTGCACCCCCCTTCTGGTCCGAATTGGACAAGGGGTGCAGCCCCCTTTTCCTTCTCCCTGTGCCCCTCTTTCCTTCTCTCCTACTCCAGAAAGGAAAGGGGAATCCTACTAGGACTTGGGAGTCCTAGTAGGACTCCCCACACTTGGTGCGCCCCCTCTAGGGCCGGCCTCTCCCTCCCTCCTTTATATACGGGGGCAGGGGGGCACCTCTAGACACAACAATTGATCTCTTGATCTCTTAGCCGTGTGCGGTGCCCCCCTCCACCATAGTTCTCCTCGATAAATATTGTAGCGGTGCTTAGGCGAAGCCCTGCGACGGTAGAACATCAAGATCGTCACCACGCCGTCGTGCTGACGGAACTCTCCCTCGACACTCGGCTGTGATACGGTGTATCCTAGGGCCATCCCCATGGACCCTCCTTCACCCCCTCAAGTGCCTCAAGGACCGATGACACGTGCTCATACGAGAGCTTTCGAGACCGAGGTGACGTCACTCCTAGCTCTACTTCCTTATGAATCTTGCGAGACATGGTTGCTACCTCAAGCGAGTGTGCTTTGTGTACTCAGGTGTGAAGGAGACCACTTCGGAGAAGAGCTTGAAGATGGACAAGTCCCCAAGGTCGTGGACGAGCCAATGCATCGAGAAGAGCAGAAGAGAGCTCCAGGCCCCGGACATCCGGCCCCCTGGCCCGGACATCCGGCCCCTGGGCGTTCAGCTACAGAAGGCCGCGTGCAGCAGAAGCTACAGGGCCCGGACATCCGGCCAGGGCCCGGACATCCGGCCAAGCACGGCCCGGACATCCGGCCCCGGGCCCGGAAATCCGGCGCCTCTGTCCAGAGAGCGCCCGAGGCTCGACTGCCCCAGCCCGGACATCCGGGCCCCCGCCCCGGACATCCGGCCCGCCGCCCGGACGTCCGGCCCCTGAATTGCCTGCGCGCATCCCCCGGGCCGAGGCCCATGTACCCATTCGCCCCGTAGACTATATATACTCCTCTCCTCATTCCGTTTAGGGTTAGCTGTGGTTTTAGCTCATTTGACACTTGTGTGGATTTCTCCCACGAGACCGGTGCGCCTCTACGGAGAAGATCCACCTCTGGATTCAAGACCCCTAACGGGAAGATCCCACGGGATTCCAAGACCTCCTCCGGGAGAAGACTATCTGTATCACCGTTGTTGACTTTGGATCATGTATCTCGACCTTGTATCGCGAATCTAGCACTTGTGTGATTGCTTCCGTGTTGATTTGAGTGTTCTCTCTTGTGTTTTCCCCATCTTTCTCCGTGTTTTCCCCGTGTTCATCGTGTTCCAACCTCCAAACGTGAAAGATCCGCTGATTAGGGTTCCACCCTACATCATTATGGTATCTAGAGCAAAGGTTTCTCACGATTTTGGAGCCCCACACTTTGTTTTCTAGCCTGTTTTTGTCGTGTTCTTCCTAATTTCGAAAATTGCCCCACAAAAAGAGCCCCAAAAATTTTCTGTGATCTGTTGATTTGGCAAGATTTTGTTGAATTTGTTCCATGGATTTGCTGTGCCACGTGTGGATCTAGCTTTTCCTCCACTTTTCCCCAAATTTCATCCGAAAAATCCGCCGAATTTTTGCCCCGAAACCACCGTTGCATCGTGTTCTTGCTGGCTCGGGCACCCCGGACATCCGGCCCGTGCCCCGGACATCCGGCCCGGCCCGGACATCCGGCCTTTGGCCCGGACATCCGGCCTCCCGCAGCCATTTCCCCACCTCTCCGCCATTTTCGCTCGGTGCTCCACCATTTCTTCCGCATACCACCACCTTTTCAACAACCACCATCGCTTCACCGTTTCGAGTTTTGAAAATTTGTCCCCATTTGCCGTGGATACTTGAGTTTTGGTTTCACCGTTTCCTTGGATGTTTCGGCTACCTTGGGACGGCAAGACTTCGACGACACCACCGCTCAACTTCGGCAAGGACGGTAACATCGACGACACTTCGATCATTCTATCTTGCAATTGCATTGTCACCCTATGAACCATCTTTGCGTAGCTTTCCCATTGAGACTAGCCATTTGAGTATTGCCGGGCCACGACACTTGTGCACAATAGTGATACTCATATACATATTGCATACCACATCATCTTGGTATATTGCATATCCCCTTGTGCCACAAGAGTGTTCCGCATACACAATAGCTACCTCGATACGAGAAGCAAACATATGTGCCCAAAGAAAGAGCTCAAAAGCTTTTAAGCAAAAGAGCCAATCCAAGCAAAGAAACAATAGCATCATACGCCTTGCATCCAAAGAGATCATACATAGCAAAATCATCTTGTGCTCAAGCATCGGCACATCATACACTCATAGCATACTTGTGATAGATAGTCGTTACGTTTTGCCCATATAGGTCGTGCACAAGTGCGTATCCGCCTATTAAGCAATCGGTTAGCGTCTCTCTAGCGTTGTGCAACACGAGCATTTTCCGTGGTTTACCACATTTTTCGCTCATCCTTGGTTGCACAACCACATTTATCTATCCGTGCGTGTGTTCCGTGTGCTACTCTTTGCTAGTGATCTTGATACGGTGTATCCTAGGGCCATCCCCATGGACCCTCCTTCACCCCCTCAAGTGCCTCAAGGACCGATGACACGTGCTCATACGAGAGCTTTCGAGACCGAGGTGACGTCACTCCTAGCTCTACTTCCTTATGAATCTTGCGAGACATGGTTGCTACCTCAAGCGAGTGTGCTTTGTGTACTCAGGTGTGAAGGAGACCACTTCGGAGAAGAGCTTGAAGATGGACAAGTCCCCAAGGTCGTGGACGAGCCAATGCATCGAGAAGAGCAGAAGAGAGCTCCAGGCCCCGGACATCCGGCCCCCTGGCCCGGACATCCGGCCCCTGGGCGTTCAGCTACAGAAGGCCGCGTGCAGCAGAAGCTACAGGGCCCGGACATCCGGCCAGGGCCCGGACATCCGGCCAAGCACGGCCCGGACATCCGGCCCCGGGCCCGGAAATCCGGCGCCTCTGTCCAGAGAGCGCCCGAGGCTCGACTGCCCCAGCCCGGACATCCGGGCCCCCGCCCCGGACATCCGGCGTCCCGTGAAGTCCCGGACATCCGGCCCGCCGCCCGGACGTCCGGCCCCTGAATTGCCTGCGCGCATCCCCCGGGCCGAGGCCCATGTACCCATTCGCCCCGTAGACTATATATACTCCTCTCCTCTTTCCGTTTAGGGTTAGCTGTGGTTTTAGCTCATTTGACACTTGTGTGGATTTCTCCCACGAGACCGGTGCGCCTCTACGGAGAAGATCCACCTCTGGATTCAAGACCCCTAACGGGAAGATCCCACGGGATTCCAAGACCTCCTCCGGGAGAAGACTATCTGTATCACCGTTGTTGACTTTGGATCATGTATCTCGACCTTGTATCGCGAATCTAGCACTTGTGTGATTGCTTCCGTGTTGATTTGAGTGTTCTCTCTTGTGTTTTCCCCATCTTTCTCCGTGTTTTCCCCGTGTTCATCGTGTGCCAACCTCCAAACGTGAAAGATCCGCTGATTAGGGTTCCACCCTACATCAGGCTGGATCGGAGTTCGAGGGACGTCATCGAGCTGAACGTGTGCTAGAACTCGGAGGTGCCGTAGTTTCGGTGCTTGATCGGTCGGGCCGTGAAGACGTACGACTACATCAACCGCGTTGTTCTAACGCTTCCGCTTTTGGTCTACGAGGGTACGTAGACTCACTCTTCCCTCTCGTTGCTATGCATCTGGTAGATAGATCTTGCGTGATTGTAGGAAAATTTTAAAATACTACGTTCCCCAACAAGTTTGATACAAGACCATGTTGAATCACCAAACAGTTTGATACAAGACCATGTTGAATGGTAGAACACATCTAGACCATATAGTTCTGACGTACATGGACAATTTGTGGGTTCTCTTTTGAGCTGCCCTTAATTCCCAACCAAACAGCGAGAGAATCCGCCCCTACCCCCTCTCTCCTCAACCCTTCCCCTCCCCACTCCCCATGGCCGACGCGCTAAACCCCGCCGCTGCCACTCTTTCCTCCGTCATGGATGACGGTGAGGCCGTCCGCTCGATTCCCAAAAATAATCCCAAGAAGGAGTTGACGCCGGCGCAGAAGGACATCTAATCCGAGAAGAGGGCTGGACGGAGGAGAGTCCAGGCGGAGAAAAAAGAGAAGGAAGTCGCGACCGCCCTTGCCATCGCCGCTCAAAAAACGGCCGCCATTAAGGAGAATGGGGTCCTCCTCACCAAGGCTATGTAGCGGGTGCTCGCCATGCTAGGGTTCCCTCACGCTGAGCCGACCATTCTTGCCGGCGTCGCCATGGCCGCAGCGAGCACGGCCTCATTGGCTGCCTGTCCACCACTACCGGAGTCGTCAAGCTCGTCCATCACGCCGCAGATGCACAACTCCCCTCTACACCATGAGCCACACATGTCCCACTTCTCCATCTCGCTCGGGGACTGCTCGCCAGAAGAAAGAGTGGTCGCCTCGACCACCCCCGCGGCTGTGACCATCGACCTCAATGCCACATGTGTGGTCGGCTGGTCATCCACCGGGGCGCAAAGGAAGCGCCCGAGAGACATCCTTGTGGTCGACCTGGCCCGTTTTAGATTAAATTCGCTTCGGATGAGCGACCGAAAATGTGACAGCCCGTTGGACGCACCGGGCAGGTTTGAGCGGACGCGTCCGAACAACGCGCTTCCAGCCGACCCAAACAGATGAAAAGCGGAGAAAAACGCGTCAGTTTGCGTCAGGGCATTGGAGTTGCCCTAATTGAAAACCAATGGCATGACCTTATTCAGTTGGAGTGGAAAATACTTCTCGTATTATTATTTTTGCGAGATAATACTTGTCAGAATTTAATAGGGTCTGTCTATGTCAATCTGACATCTAACTCCCTCACCCATAAATCTCCCATGGATTTTAAGGGTGAGGGAGTTAGATATGAGATGTGAAATAGCAAACCTGTTTAAGAAATGGTAATATGCACGATTGCCTGATTTGTTATGTGAATCACATAGAAAAGACATGAAATACATCACAGGCTTATAAGAATACTTTTTTTAGAACATCAGCTTTATTGATCACATAACCAAAGATACAAGAGTCTCCCGGATAGAATCCGGAGTAGAATAAAAAATAACTAGATTAGACAAATTCTTACAAGACTTAGCTAATAGATGGGCAGCCACATTAACTTGCCGACGAACATGTTTGAACTCCACAGACACAAAGCCCCTTGAAGCAAACTTGATATCATTGATCACCGTACCAATACTGGAACGATCAATTTTGCCAGAAATGATTCTATTCACCAGCTATGGGCAATCTGATGCAAATAAAATATTTTAAAAAAATGTTCATCCTTTGCCAGGTACACAACCCTTCGTAGAGCTAGCGCCTCAGCAAGTTCAGGCTCCATCTTGCCTTGAATAGGTTCAGAACATGCAGCAACACATCTACCCTCATGGTTCAAGGCCACCACTCCAGCACCTGACATATTTATATCCGAAAAGATTACAACATCCGAGTTGATGGCAATAACACCAGGCGGCGGCGGAGTCCACATTGGATTGGGTGAAGAAGACTCACGCCTAATGACATGTATTTGGATATAGAGATACTGCAGAATCAGATCAGTGTAAGCACGGATTTTCTCAACTGTGATACGAGGATGTGGAGCTTCTGGCGAGTGCCGCACATCATTTCGTGCTTCCCATAAGTGCCAAAAAGAAATAGTCGGAACCGTGGCTTCTTTGTCAGAAGATCTTGAGAGAAAATCAAAAAGCCAAAGGTTGGTATTCCTGAAAGAAGAGCGACTAAGTTGAATGCGAGACCATTCCTTGATCGCATCCCAAACAATTTTTGCACGCGGACAAGAAAGTGTGGCGTGCTCCACGCTTTCCAGACGCCCACAGAAGCAACAACACGCAGAATCAGGAACATGGTGGCGTTGCAATTGAGCCCCAGATGGAAGGCAATCATGAGTGGAACGCCAAAGTACGACCTTCATTTTGTTGGGTGCTTTAATAGACCATATTGCCTTCCAACTGTTCTCCTCAGCAGCCACGTTCGAGGATTGTCCAGAATCACTTGCTGTGAGTTTCAAGAAAACGCGCTGATCGCGCCATATTGTATGCAGATCGCACCGAATACTCACCAGACTTAGTGAGAGGCCGTCTTGCAAAATCCACATCGCCATGCCTGCTTATAGGAATGCGAAGAATTTCTGCAGCAATATCATCACGGAAAAAGGCCCTGACAGAATCTTGATTCCATGTACTAGATTCCTCATCAATCAAGCATTTTACCTTGGCATTAGCAGGTATAGGCAGAAGAGGATACGGTCGTTGTGGAGGAGTCGAAGGGATCCAATGATCTGAAAGAATGCAAACATCTTCACCATTACCAATGCCCCACCTAACTCCCTTTTGGAGTAAATCACGTCCGGCTAATATAGCACGCTAAGTAGCAGACGCAGACCTTGGTGCTAATGCATTTCAGAAATCAGAAGTAGGACAATATCGTCCTTTCAAAAACCGAGCACAAAGCGAGAATGGATTCGTCACTAGCCTCTATCCCTACTTGGCGAGCATAGACAGATTGAAAAGGGCCATGTCACGAAAGCCCATACCACCAAGAGTGTAGTCAACGACTCCCATAAGCGCCAATGCATTTTCCGTTTTCCATCTTCGTGGCAACACCACTCATCAGCAATTATTTGACGGAATTTCTCACAAATATCAAAGAATACTTACGTCAACTGCAACTTCGCATGATGCTAGTAACCTCATAGGTAGCACTGCATGCTGATTGTACCGTGTTCAGGAAAGCGTCAAAGACACAATTTTTGAGGAATAAATACCTACTATTATCCCGCAAAAGGAAGTATGTGATCACAACCAGTTTGCATTAGACCATGAAAATACAGACTTCAACCATCCTATTCTCCTTCTAGTGCCACTGCGTTCAGTAGTCTAGTTCTATAGCAACACCTGAGAATGCAAATTACTTGCCATGTTTACAGGGAGCACAAATGTCGTGGATGACATAGTAAATGTACACTCTTCACAGCGAAAGATGGAAGTAAACTGCGGACTGCACGATAAAAATGTCTCCATATCCGAGAACGTCCTCAGGAGCATTTCATTTCGTAGTCCTACGTCTCGACAGTGTCATCCTCCTGCGCGTATATCCTCTCCGGCTGGCCTTCCTCCAGCGCGCGAGCCCGCCTGCGTATCCTCCGGAGCGCGCCGTCCACAGCGAGGTCGGCCGCGTCCTTGCCCGCCTCCCTCAGCTCCGCGGTGCTCCCGTGTCTCCGGTACAGCACCCTGGGCGCCATCTCCAGCGCGCGCTCCCGCATCCTCCGCACCTCCGCATCGGGCACGGCCGCCAGCGTCTCCGCGATCTTGACGCCCCCGAGCACCACCGTCTCCTTCTGTATGTGCACGGAGAACTCGTCGTACCGCCCGGGGGGGAGGTGCCAGCCGTACTGCCGCCTCGCCGCGGCGTCCTCGAAGAACACCGGCACGCACCCGGCGAGTATGGCGTCGAACGTGGACCGCCGCGTCGGCGTGTCCCCCGGCGGCTCCAGGCAGAACTTGGCGCCCAGCATCGGGCGCATGTACCGGACGGGGTCGTGGGAGCACTTGCCGGCCGAGCAGTCCACGACGACGCACGCGTCGGTGCGGTTCGCGCACTCGGCGAGGATGGAGCCCCGGATGTTGGGCCTGGACGGGCGCGAGACGCCGCCGGCGAAGAGCATCAGCGTGGTGCGGCGGGAGCGCCGCGCGCGCGCAAGCCAGGCCTCCAGCCGCGGGAGCGAAGCCGGGTGGAAAGACGTCGGGTGCGGGATCGCGTGCTCCTGCCACGGCCAGGAGCGCGATTCCAGCGCCAGGAACGTGAAGTTCTCGAACTCCGGCAGCCTGACCAGCGACGTGGTGCCAAGCAGCCGGGGCTCCGCGCGCGGCGGCTGCGAGTGGTCCCACGCCGACCCGGCGAGGACCATGAAGTGGTCGTGCCCGTGCCGACGCGCCAGGATCTGGGGCCGGTCCCGCGCCAGGAACTGGGCAAGGGACGCGCCGTGAAGCGCGGAGGAGTTGAGGAGCGAGGGGTCGAGCACGTAGGGGATAGAGTCGAGCGCCGCGTAGTACGGGAGGAAGACGGCGTCGGCGAGGCCCGGGTCGGCGACGAGGCAGCGGCGCTCGAGGAGTCGGCGGTGGAAGAAGGGCTCCAGGAGGCGCGCGTCGGTGCGGTACCAGGAGCGGCTGCGGGCGTGGGTGCGCGGTCCGAGCCCGTGGTTGGCGAGCGACTCGCAGGTCGGCGAAGAGGTGGCCGACGAGGACGGGTCGGCGAGCGGGAAGGCGGCGTCGCAGTGGCGGAGGAGGTGCGTGTTGAAGCGCGGGGGCAAGTCCCGGATGTGGATCCTGCGGCCCGCGCAGGGGTCTGCCGAATCGGCGGCGGCGACGCCGGCGACTGCGCGGAGGACGAAGACGAGGAGGAGGAGCAGGAGAGAATTGGGCATCTTGGGGTTGGGGGAGTGGGGCGAGTCAGTGAGAGAGACACACACACAGAGTCAGAGTGGGGTTCTCGTGTAACTGTCAGAAGGGTTCGATTACACACGTAGAAAGGCCGTAACTGCCACGGGCTCAAAGCCCAAGGGGGCGCTGATAGGTGCTGGTCGACCGGCCCAAATTCGAACCAGTATATACGAGTAGCATCTCCACCGGGAGCTCTTATTTGGCGCGTTCGGCGCCGTGGAAGCGAAAGGGTGCCCACGCTAGTGGGCCGGCCCACCGACGCAAGAGAGGAGTAAACGTCTCGCGACAAAAACGCAAAAATATGAACGACGAACAACGACTCGAACACGCGCCTATTAATTGCAGGATTGCTCGAACACCCTACCCACCCTCAAAAAAAAATTGCGGGATTGCTCAGCTAACCACTACACCACAGGAAGATTAGTGATTTAGGATCGAACACGCGCCTATTAATTGCAGGATTGCTCAGCTAACCACTACACCACAGGAAGATAAGATTAGTGATTTATTGTGAACGCGAACACTTTAAGAACCATAAGAGCCGCACTATTTATCACGCTTTTCTGCACCATTCGTTTTTTTGGAGAAGTTGATTTTTAAATAAGTTCATAAATTACGAAAAAGTTCATTAAATTTGAAACAAAAGTTCGTCGAATAGAAGAAAAGGTTCATCAAATTTGAAAGTAGTTTATTGATTCAAAAAAAGTTCATCAAATTTTTAAAAAACTTCATCAATTTTGTCAAAAGTTCAACGATTTTGAAAAATAGTTCATATTTTTTGAAGAAAAGTACACAAACATAAAAAAAATCTGCGATTTTTTGGAAAAGTTTAAAAAGTTCATCGGTCTTGATATTTTTTATCGATTTTGAAAAAATAGTTCATCAATTTTGAAAAAAGTTCACAAATTTGAAGGAACAATTCATCAATCCTGAAAACAGTTCATCCGATTTGAAAAAAGTTCATCAAATTTGAAAAAAAAACTTTATAAAATTTGAAGAAACTTCATTGAATTGGAAAAAAGTTCATCAATTTTTATAAATATGGATGGATTTGAACAAAAACATCGAACGAGGAAGAAGGAAAAATAAAACAGAAAACAGAAAAACGAAAATAGAAAACAGAATAATAAAAAAACAGAAAAGGAAAGAAAAAATGATAGGTAAAAATAGTGATGGAACTTAGCGCATCAAGGTCCTCTGGCGGGGTGGTTACCACTGTGCGCCTTGAACCAGCAATTCCATGTTACGATTCCTACATATTGCGAAATTTTTGTGCTTTGAATTCGCGAGTGAATAACTCATATTTTCACGCCCATTTTCGACACATTTCGGCCCATTTTCAGCATGCTTTTGGCGCAAATTGGTCTGTATTCAGTGTACTTTGGCACAAATTCAACGTAAGCTCTTTTTAATCACATAGTTCATAAAAAAATCAATACAAATCAAATAGTTCAACAAATCATAAAAACTCATATTTCATCACATGTCGAGCTAGGCGTTGCCCTTGAGCCTCCATATGTGCTCCACCAGATCTTGCTGCAGTTGTTGATGCACTTGTGGGTCTCAGATCTCCTGACGCATATTGAGGAAGGCAGTCCAGGTTGCCGGTAGGTGGTGATCAACTTGGGCAAGAGGACCCTGCCTATAATATGGTTCAGTGTCAAACAATGGCTCTTCTTGCTCGCTCTCAATGATCATGTTGTGCAAGATGACACAGCAAGTCATGACCTCCTACATTTGATCTTTCGACCAGGTCTGAGCGGGGTACCGGACAACTGCAAATCGAGATTGGAGCACACCCAAATGCCCGCTCGACATCCTTCCTGCAAGCCTCCTGACACTCGGTAAAGTAGGAGTTCTTGCCTCCTCACACAGGGTTTGAGATAGTCTTCATAAATGTGGATCATCTCAGATAGATGCCATGTGCCAGGTAGTATCCCTTGTTGTAGTGACGCCCATTGACCTCGAAGTTCACCGGAGGAGCATGAATTTCAACAAGCTTGGCAAAGACAGGGGAACACTGCAGTACGTTGATGTCATTGTGAGTTCCTGGCATGCCAAAGAAGTAGTCCCAAATCCAGAGGTCGTGTGTGGCCACTACCTCAAGTACCACACTATAACAGCCTTTGACACCTTTGTACATCCCCTGCCAAGCAAATGGACAGTTTTCCATTTCCAATGCATGCAGTCGATACTTCCAAGCATCCTAGGAAATCATCTAGCTCTATTCTGTGCTAGAATCCGAGCAGTGTCTTGAGCATTGGGTGATCGCACGTATTGAGGTCCAAACACTACCACCACTGCCCCGCAGAACTTGTACATACACTCAATAGTGGTGGACTCGGCCATGCGTTCATAGCCATCCATTGAATCACCGAGAGCTCTGTATGCAAGCATCCTCGTAGATGTTGTGCACTTATGGAGTGAGGTGAATCCAAGAGTGTCGGTGCAATCCTTCTTGCACTTGAAGTAGGTGTCGAACTCATGGATGGAGTTCACAATCCTGAGGAAGAGCTTTTGGCCCATCCGATAACGGCTTCAAAATACTTTGTCGATGTGTAGTGGAGCGTCGGCGAAGCAGTCATCGTAGAGCAAGCAGTATCCTTCTAGTCGTTGCCTCTGCTTTGCCTTTAGTCGGCCCGGCGCCGAGCCACCTCGCCGCGGCTTTGCATTGCCCACGAACAGGCCGGCCAGGGCGGTGACGACCATGAGGTGCTCTTTGTCCTGGGCGTCAGCATTGGCTTCCTCCTCCAGCAGTGCTGCGAACGCCTCCTTGTCGTCTGAGTCCATCGCCGACCCGAGCAGACGAATAGCCGAACAACTGGCAGGCATGGTAGGCGCGTAGCTGATGGCTTCTCGCCCCTCGTTGGTTACCCCAAGTGGAAGGTTTGAGATGCAGTGTAGCGGAAGTTTTCCCTTGGCAAAGATACCAAGGATCGATTTCCCTGAGACTCCCAGTTTCAACAAGAAGGTGTCAACTGCTAACGGCGCCAGATATTAGCAATCAACGTGGACCTGCACACAGATACAAATAACTTTGCTCCCAACGAGTACAGAGAGGTTGTCAATCCCTCCGGCCTTGTAGTTTACAAAGTATCAAACGCAAGTGATAATAGTGATAGATATTGCTGCAATAGTAAGTAAAAACAGAAAGTAAATAGCGGATGTGATCAGTGATGGTAATATGGACCGGGGTCTCATGATGTTCACTAGTGATGTCTCTCTCCCAAAAGACGATAAAACAACTATGTAAGGTAAACGAATTACAGCTGGGCAATTGATAGAATTATGTGCGCAAACCAATGCTAATTATATTGCAAGAAAGGTAGAGGTTCAAAGCATGGGCGGTACGACAAGGCAAGTAGACCGAAATCCATCAATATCTACTTCTAATCATCCACCTTGAGATATATATCCAGAACATCTCGCTGGTATTAAGTTGCGAGTCCACCCATAGTGTAAACTCAAAGCAACAGACAACTGCATTAAAAGAACTTTGCGTAAAGTAAACAATCCTTGCACCCGCGGGCACAAGCACCGTTGTTTTCCCTCTTGTGGCAACAGCACATCCCCTAGACTCATGTTTCTGTCACTCAAGCTAGTCATCGAGGGGCATGAACCCACAATCAAGCATAACGTTCCCTCTTGGAGTCACTACCTACTACTTGGCCAAAGCAATAAATAACAACGGAGAACATGCAAGAATTACATACGAACATAAATATAAAAGAGGTAGATCAAATATATTACTCAAACACAATCTGAACATAATCTCACAATCCATCGGATCCCAGCAAACTCAACATAGCAACAGTATAAGGATTACATATGTGCCTCGATCATGTAGGGCAGCTCACGAGGTCTAATTAGTGAAGCACAAGAAGGGGAGGAGAACATCAGATAGCTACTGGTCATGGACCCATGGTCCAAGGGAGACTACTCACAACTCATTCGGGAGGTGTCCATGGTGGTGGAGAGGCTCCCGGTGGTGATCCTCCCCTCCGGCAGGGTGCCGGGAAGAGTTCTCCTGGTGCTCCTGATCTTGGAAGCGCGGCAGCGGCGGAACAGAGATGAGATCGCGAAAAAGGGTTCCCGTCTCGAGGGTTTCGAGAGAGGTCTTAAATATATGCCAAAGGGGGGCATCAGCGGAGGCTCGGGGGCCCAGGCGCCCCCCCCCCCGGTGCGGCCAGGGGGGCCGCG
>LR738709.1:447288019-447336540 GCA_902687465.1 Secale cereale | reverse complement strand
CCCCCCGGCTGTACTTTGGCTACCGGGAAGCTTCTGGAATGCTGATTTTTTATATAATTTTTTTGGGATTTTTCGGGCAGTTCTCGTAACGTGAAAACCTGAAATACAAAAACAGCAGAAAACAGAAACTGGCACTGGGGTGCACTGAGTTAATAGGTTAGTCCAAATATGATCAAAAGTGTATGGAAGTGTATAAATATCATAGCAATATCACCCAAAAAAGGCATGGAGCAAGCAGAAATTATAGATATGTTTTGGACGTATCAACATCCCCAAGCTTAATTCCTGCTCGTCCTCGAGTAGGTAAATGATAACAAGAATAATTTCTGTGGTGACATGCTATTAACCATATAGGACTTTTTCATAGTCATATGACAAAAGCTTACTGAGACAATGAATCTGTAGTAATTAAGTTGCCTCATGAGAAAATCACAAAGAACTGAAAGTTTTACAATATGATACTGAAACATCAAATAGATTTGTAGTGAGCATGGTGTGCAAATATGATAAAGTGATATCTCGCTTGCCCCCTTTAATGAAGCAAAACATAAATGCAGGGGCACCTCCAAGGTTTAAGTGATGACTAGATACAATGATTTCAAAATAAACGATATCATAATCATGCAAAAGACAATGCTACTTTGGGACAATGCACATTACACTCAGAATGACAATCATGCTCTCAGTAGTTGGTGCTTTTAAAAGAAGGTGGAGACTCTCGAACCGTGGCTTTTGTTGGCAAGGTTGAAAACCCGTGGTAGGAAGCAAAGACAAAACATGTACCAGAGCTCTTGGTTTTAAAAACAGAGGTAATAATTATTTTTTGAATATGCATGTTTCGTCAACGAATGCTAGCAGATAACTCAATTACTTTTTGAGATGGACAAGTTTCGAGGAACGGCTCCCGAATGAGGACGATCACATCCTCTTAATCTCCTTTGTTTATCACTGCCAAAGTTTTCTGATTTCTCATGAACAAAGCGTGAAGGAGGGTTTGTTTGTTATATTAATTTTGAGCCGGGCGCACTCATTGCCAGTTCCTTCTCGTATTATGGGTTTGCACATTATACATGCAATCCCGGGGTGAAGCTTGTCCAACTTAAAAAGATCATGAATTAACCACTACTTCCTCATGAGCTAAAGCAGAGACACAAAATAGTAATGCATTTTTTTTGAATAATTTCGAGATGGCACATGAAAGTCTTCGTTAGGAATGGCAGGTAAATACCATGTATAGGAAGGTATGGTGGACTCATATGGCATAACTGGTTTAAAAGATTTTGGATGCACAAGCAGTCAGTCCGCTTAGTACAGGCGAAGGTTAGCAAAAGACTGGGAGCGACCAACTAAGAGAGCAATGACGGTCATAATCATGCATAGCGACAAAGCAACATTGAATCAGGCATGGAAGTTATATCGCTACTCAGAAATAAAAGATCATCAAGGCTTGACAGACTTTCTTTACAGTCTTAAATATGCGTGAGCATACGCCAAGTCAATCAAAATAAATTTTTGAAGGAAGATATTACTAAACCATACCACATCATAGGCAAAGAAATCATGTTGGTACTCCAATAACACATTGGGAACCCCCCCAGCTATTTGAGACTAACCATAAGAAAACATGAACTACTAAGCACCATTATGCACGTAGCATTTTTATCATAGACATTTCGACCGATGCAACAGAAGCAAACTCTCTTAATAAGATAAGCATGATAACTAAAGAGAGTTCAAGCAACCAACTAAACAAAAGCTCTTTAAAAAGATAAGCATGGAAACTAAGAGCGAAGCATGATAGTAGCTATTGAAAGACAAAGAACACACACAACAAAGATAGTCATGAAAATTCTATGTTATGTTCTAGGTAGAAGTGGAGCGTGTTTCTCTCTCACACAAAGAAATGTTGAGTTCCGACTCGTTATGAAAGGCTAAAGAAAACTAAAAAGGAAACTAAAAGCAAGACGCTCCAAGCATAGCACATAACACATGAAGTGATAAAAATATAGTGGAACGAAAGGCGAACTAATAATGTTGATGGAGAAGGGGATGCTGTGACGCCCGAGACTGACGTCCCAGAAGATTCCAGAAGATTCCAGAAGCTTCCAGAAGGATCCAGATGTTCCGGGTTGCCCGGGTGTTCCTTTTGTGCTTGTGTTTTTATTTTTGCATTGCATCATGTCATCATGTCACCATGTCATATTTTATTTTTGCATCTCAACCTAAATAAACCGTGTGGACCTTCGGTCCATTTAAATCGAGGGAAGATGTCTTCTCTTTATAACATATAAAAGCCTCTCAATATTAGGGAGCTATATTGATAAATATTCCATCTGATGGAAATCACCTTAACACACTTGCATAATTTCCCCTTTGCCTTTTCACTTCAAGTTTCTTGCCTCAAACCTTGCTTTATTTCTTTTCAGTGTTTCGAGGTCCTTCCAACAAACCCTACTTCTATTTTATTAAATCCCTGACATTTTTGTGAGCCCGGGGATTTTGACCTTGTGTGCTAATTCTGCCCCTAACCCCTTTATCTTTTTCTTTCTTTCTTTGTATCTTTTTTTTCTTTTCTTTTCTCTCTTTATTAAGAGACAACCGCCTCTTGGGCCTCCCTAGGCCTCCTAGGCCACTCCTCTCCTCCTTCCCTCCTAGGCCACTCCGGCCCAGGCCACCTCCCAGCCTCAGGCCCAGCTAGGCCCGACCAGCCCGAGCGGCCTCCCCACCGAAACCCTAGCGAAGCCCCTCGCTCTCTCCCTTTTTCCCTCTATCGCAGCCGCCGCCCCGTTTTTCCCCGCTCTGCCTCGATCCCCCTTCTCCTTCAACGCCCGAGGGCTCTTCCCTCATCCCCTTCGCGCGCCCGCGGCCTCACCTCCAAGTACTCCAGCGCCACTCCCTTCCGCCGTCGCCCCCTGTTGCCCGCGACCCCGAGCCCCCCTCGCGCAGCCCCCGCGCCGCCTACTCCTCTCCAGCTCGCCCCGTAGCGCGCCTCCGCCCGAGCGACTCCAGGCCGTGGCCCTCCCCGCATCGGCCGTCCTCCCGTCGATTGCCCTCCGGCCGGCCAGGAGTGCCGCCGTCCAGCGCCCGCCGGCCAGGCCCTTCTTCCCTCGCGGCCGCCTCTTCGCCGAACCCACCGTGCTCCCTCCGTTCCTCCAGCGGCCAGAGCCGCCACCGACGCCATCTCCTCCTCTTGGGGCCCGAGGCCAGGCTCTCGCGCTCGTCTGGCCCGAGCGAGCTCCTCCGGCCATCCTCGCCCCGCTCCCTCCGTTCCCTGCCGTGGTCGCCCCGACTCCCGCGCCAGGCGAGCCTCCCGCTCGAAGCCCGCAGCCGCGCCAGAGGTCTGCCGCCAGCCTCGACGTCGTCCCTCGGGCGGCCTCCTCCGGTTTCCGCCGCCTCCCTCTGCGCCTCCAGCAAGGAGAGCCCGGCGCCCCTGCGAGCCGTCCCTGCGGCCTCCTTCGTCCAGCACGCCTTGGCCTCGTGCAGCCCCTTGTCGCTGCCGCCCTGTTTTTGTTCTTTTTGTTTTGTTGCTGTAATGTTAATCTCAGCTAATCTTGGAGCTGCAAGTATTACTCTTTTGGAGATGTGAACCCTACACGACGCGCAAGTACCTCTTCGAAACAAGTTCATCTACGGAACAAGTACCCCTACATCCGTGTACGACACGTGTACCACGACGACCAAGTACCTCTACGACCCGAACGACTACCGTCGCCCGGAAGCACCATGTACCACAACCGTCGCCGAAACCTCAAGTACCTCTACGAACGAACGGAACGAGTACATCTACCGTCGCCCGAGTACAACTACTTCCTCTACGAGTTGCGAGAACGACTACTTCCCTCTACGGAACGACTCCTTCCTCTACGTCTCGAACCGTCCCGAAACGGTGGTTCCGAAGGTATAACCCCGAGACGTGACCCGTGTGATGCATGCTTGTTGTGTTGTATAAAATGCTTCTCGTGTGTGCTTCGTGCCCGTTCCACCTTTGTCATGTTCCTCGGTTGCCTCGCCACCGACTCGTGGGAACCCGGCAACGGGATCACCCCATCATCTCGTTTGACTCGCTTCGTCACCTTTTGCACCGGTCTCTTAACGAGATACCGGAACCGATATGATGCGTTGCATCATTTTCGGATCGTTGCCATGGCACCCCTTTCTTCCACCACGGTGACAAATGCTTCTTATCTCTTAATGTCAACCCTTTTAAGAAAACTTGCATAAACTTGTTCATGTCATCCGCATCATGTTAACAACATTATATGGTTAATTGTTGTTTGCTTATAATTATTAAACATGCTCATGAGGTTTTTCCGGATATGTTGTTGTTATTTCTCCGGCCTCATTTAAATTGCCTAGTTAGTATAGTTTTATTATGCTTCACCTCTTGCCCTGCTAAAAACATTTAATCTTGTCTTGTAAATAATGAGAGTCAACTAAATAATTAAATGTGGTGTTTCGTCAATATGCAACTCGTTGCATATTGAGCTCCACTTAACTTGTAGTATTTGTTTGTGCACTTTGCCATGCCATGCATATTTAAACCGGACATGCATCATACTTGTTTGCGCATCGTATGCCATGTTTATGTTTGTGTGTTTACCGTGTTGTTTCTTTCTTTCCGGTTGCGTCTCTTGTTAGCTTCGGTTTCGTTCCGGAGTTGTGAGGATCCGCTCGACTGTTGCTCCGTCTTCTTCTTGGATCCGTTCTTCTCCCTTGTGGAATCCCAGGCAAGATGACCGAACCCGGATACCATTACTATCTTTGCCTATTGCTAGAAGTCTCGATCTATAGTTTGCCTCGATGCCCATGTCTTCTTGTCAGCCTCCTACTTGTAACCAATTGCCATGTTTAACCAACCTACCTATGCAAACCGTTGCTTGGCTAAGTACGCTTCGCTCAGCCCCTCTTATAGCATTGTTAGTTGCAGGTGAAGATTGAAGATGCTTGCTTCATGTTGAAGTTTGGGTTGGGTTATATCACACTATATAAATGCTTAATATAATGAAATCATCTATATACTGGCAGGGTGGAAGGCTAAGCCTTTTGCTTGGTGTTTTGTTCCACTCATGCCGTTAGGAACCGTATAAACCGGTGTTATGTTCCTTGATTTTTGCGTTCCTAACACGGTTGGGGTGTATGGGACCCCCTTGATAAACCGCTAAGTGCTAAGTCTTTTCCAGCAAATCCCAACATTGGTTCTATTTGCCTCATAATAACAACTTATTTAATTAATTAAATTTGCATAAGGGGGACGCTCCTTGGAGATTCTTTTCTACATAGCAGGGGGGGCCAGTGCTGATGGCGTTGGTCCCAAACGGGGGTCCTGCAGGGCCGCCTTGGGGCAACCCGAGGTATTTGGTATAACCTGTAGCATCACCCATCCGGTCGTGTCCTGAGACTTAGATACGCGCGGCTACTATCAGGGTGTCGACACGCCGGGAGGATTTGCTGGATTAGCCTTACCTTAGTTCGGTTTAACTTGAGCACGGGATTCCGAGAATACTCGGGCCTTCCCAACTATGGAGTTGCGACTCCGCGGATCGTGGGCTTGTGATGGGCCAAGTTGGAACACCCCTGCAGGGTTTGAACTTTCGAAAGCCGTGCCCGCGGTTATGTGGCAGATGGGAGCTTGTTAATTCCGGTTGTAGATAACTTGACACAAAGTTTCAATACACTACCAGCGTGTGTACCGTGACTGTCAATTTCCGAATAGGGATTCGGGAGTTGAACACGGTGGGGTTATGTTTGGCCGGCTTTAGCTAGGATCACTTCGTGATCATCTTTCGACCGATGCTCTTCTCTTCTCGCTCTCTATTACGTAAGTTAGTGCTAGTTGCTGCTGCAGACTCTTGTTTGTTCCTTCACCTCTCGTTCTTTCTTCAGCCTTGTCCACACCCAAGGCTTAAATAGTCTTGTTACCCGGGAACGGGATTGCTGAGTCCTCTGTGGCTCACAGTTACTTCACCACACCAGGTGCAGGTTCAGCCGAGTTTGATGCAGGAGTTGGTTCAGTTCTTCACCAGGAGTTCGTTGAAGAGTGTGGCCGTTTGCTTGTGACGTTTCGATGTTCAGTAGTGGTTTCTACTAGGATTCGATCTTGGCCTGTGGCTTTATGTTGTTTTGGTATCTTTCTTTTGGATCTTACCCGTAGTCGGGCTGTGATGTTCTGAATGATGTTTTGTTTATGTAATGTATTGTGTGAAGTGGCGAGTGTAAGCCAACTATCTCCTTTTGCATTTTAATCCCTCTTTTACATGAGTTGTGCAAAGATACCAAACTTGAGATCATTCTAGGATGGATTTATGCCTTTAAGTCGTGCCTCGACACGTAGGAGGTATAACTCCATCCTGGGCATTACAAGTTGGTATCAGAGCCTTCTCCGACCTAGAAGCCCCCACTGATTGATCGAATCGTTGACGGTTGAGTCTAGGCACACACTTGAAAAATATTTTGAGTCATATATATATATCGGAGAGTAGGATTTCTTTTCTTCTCATCCCCTTTCTCTCTGGTGAGGACTCCTGACGATTACTCTTTTCTCTTCTACTTTCAAAAATTGCACCAAATTTTTTTAGGATCTTGCGAGTATTCTGGGATTGTTTCGATGTTCTTGTGACAAGGATATTGTTCTCGATGCCTCCTGTTACCGAGGAGTTGATCTTCGGGGTATCATTGACACAAGTATATCGCGGCAGTACTAAATACTTAAGACGGCCGACATCGAAAATCTCTCCTATACGGCCAGTGGCAAGATAACCCCGACATCACCCAGTACTGGGGAGGTAGTTCGAGAGTATTGCCATAGCTTGTTATAGTGGATGCTTTTCGAAGGTCCGAGGTAAACAGTTTCCGAGAAAGACTGGTTATGTGTTGAAGGATGGATACACCTGGATGTAGGTTTAGAGTTGATTGCGCGGTGCTTCCCGTGTATCCCCAACACCTGATTGCATAACTGGAAACTTTCGGAAATCTATAGGTGGGTTCATCAAGTAGTTCTAGGCATTCTTCCAACGGATGCTCGATATGAAGTTCGGGGTTCTACATTGAGTGAAGTGGTTTTGTGGACTTGTTCTGATCGGGAGTTGCATCTTAAAGGGTCCTTGGCTATGCTGATCCGGGGATTGTAAAACCCTTTTGTAACACGTTCCATGAGCTTTCAGCACGAAGATGTCAAACGAAACTTCTATCTTGTATTTGTTCTATCTGATCCTTGTTCCTTTTTATTTATCTTTTGTTCTCCAAGTGGCTTCTCGACCAGTCGATGTATCTACGAAATTCATTCGTTCAATATCTATCCTTTGTTTTTGTTTTGATTCTGGTATTCGAGTTGCTTCGATGTCAAATGTTGATTCCATACCTTTCCTAATCGGTGTTCTCATATTTCTATGAGAGTGCTAGTCCTTCTTGATCATCAAGATGGTCATGTTAATTCTTTTTCAACCGGTGTCCATTTTATTCATCCCAAGTTGTCTTTGTTTTTCCCACCCTCCCACCCTTTTCTGTATTGAGCCAGAATTCTCAGTGCAAGTATCCATTTTATTCATGTGATGTTTCTTCATTCTTTTCCTTCAATGTTCTATCCGGTGTTTGATCGTGAAGATGCTCAAGAGCTTCAAGTTCATCATTCTTTTGTTCTCTAATTCTACCGGTGGATGTAATTCAAGATTTTGGTGTTGATCTTATCCTTTTCCTCTTTTCACAATGCTTTCTTATTCCGGTGCACCAATTAATCATTCTCCTCTTGTTATTCTTATCCGGAGTGCCGAAGATTCATAATTCCATTCTTAATCCATTCAAGCTATTTTGAGATTGATATCTCATCCAAGCCATTTAATTCAACCGGTGCCATATCTCTTAAGCTATCGTTTCCAACGGTGGTTTCTTTAGTGGGCCCTAACCCACAGGTCTTTTCCAGGATCTTACCTGACTCTTCTATTTTCTGGAGTTATACTCAAATTCTTTTCAAAGTGTGACGTAAGAATGATTCCATCAGTCACATGCCTTCTCCAAGATCGCTTTCAAATTCTTTTTCATCATTGGTTCAATCTTCCAATTCTTCAACCCGGAGTGCTCATCAATTCTTATGGCATTTCTCGTCTTCATCCTCAACATTTGAAGACCGGAGAGGTGTTTCTCTTAAATCTTGGCCCGTTCTCGTGAAGATTCGTGGTTCTAGTTTCTTGCCATCCTCATAATTGTTTTCGATTGTGGGAATTGTTTTCATGTCCCTCAGAGCAATTCTTGAGTTCTCCTCATTGTGATCCTCCGAAGGCCATCATTTCAGAATATTTCTTCGTTCTTAGTTTTCAACTTCGTCCTTCAAATATTCTTCATTGATGTCTCTTCGTTTGTCTCCCTATTCTTACGGTGGCTCATTCTAGTTTACCCTTCCGTTGTTATCTTTTTAATTCATTTGTTCTTTTCACAATCCTACCGGTGCTTTGTTGAAGATTTACCCAAGCTTGTGCTAGATCTCTCTTTAATTCTTTCCAACGAGAATAAGTAGTATGCCAAATCCTTTGGTTGTCATCAATTTAAATTGGTGAAGGAGATGCATAACATAATTCTTATTCTTATTCCTTCATGGTGATTTAATCTCTTTTTTCCAGAGCTTGTTCATCATAGCATATCCTTGGTTCTAAGTTGTTCATCTTGTTTTCCGGAGCTTCAAGTTATTTCAATTATATCATTTCAACCTCAATCTAATTCATCGCAGGCCTTGAATCTTATTCTTTCATCTTTCACTTCTCTTGCTTTCTTTACCGGAGTTCTTCATGGTGGTTCATCATGTTTTAATTTCATCCTCGAAGTTTTCATCAACATTCTTGTTGGAGTTCAAGCTTTCTTCATCATACTTTCTAATTGCAATTCTTTCTACCTTATCTTTTCAGATGGTGTTATGTCATTCCTGTCAATTCATCCATGTTTCATGATTCACAAGTTGTCAAGAATGAGATATTTAAAACCATCATTTCTTCTCTTTAGGAGATCCTTTCAACCCCTCTTTTATCTCTTGGAGTAATCTTGGGTTGTATTTCACCTAAAAGCTTTCCCTAAGGATTGTTGCTTTTATGGTGCTTATAATGACCCAAGTTCTTCTTTTATCATTCCGATGAAATAAGTTTTTCATCTCCTTGTTGATCTCGATCCAAGCAATTCGTTTCCGTTAGTGGCTGGTTGTCACCTCTTAATTTTGAGATGTTTTCCATAAGCCCACAACGAACTTATTCTTTTCGTTGTTGATTTTCCAACAACTCTGTTCACCCTTCTTCGTAAGGATGTTTTCATATTCATTCATGGGAGAAGTTGTCATTTTTTTTTCTTCTCCGTTCATTTCTTTCATTGAACTTTATTCTCTATTCTTTCATTCCGGAGGCCTTGTGATATTGCTCTCTTTAACCATCATCTCGTCTTATCGAGATCATATTCTTCCCTTGCTTGTCATTTAACCGGAGTGTTATATTCTTCATTCTAGTTCCCTCATCTTATCTAGTTGGCCTCTCTTTTCAACCGGAGTGCTGTCTGAAATCTTTCGTACCACTTGGGCCATTCTTTCAATTGTTTCAGAAGCTATATGTTGTTCATTTCATCAAGTATCACTCCATCTCCTCAAGTTCTTGTTCAATTCCTTCCATTTTCAGACGGAGTGCTGTCCAAATTCTGTCATTCTTATTCCTTGGCTATACCGTTGCAGTTTCATATTCATTTGGTCCGTGAGCTCTTGTTTAATGTCTTTCAACCTTCAAGGTTCTCATAATGTTCCTTGTTCCTCCTGCTTACCGGAGTGTTCATCTTCGTTCATCTCCGTTGCTTTCTTTCTTTCAACTTGTTCAACCTCCCAAGGTTCCTTGGTTTCACTCGCCTGTCAAAGAAGCAACTTTGTTTTACCTCTTCTTTTTCGTTTTTACCCGGTGCTATCTCTAGGATCTCGGGTCGAGATCCTCTGTTAGTGTGGGAGAGTTGTGACGCCCGAGACTGACGTCCCAGAAGATTCCAGAAGATTCCAGAAGCTTCCAGAAGGATCCAGATGTTCCGGGTTGCCCGGGTGTTCCTTTTGTGCTTGTGTTTTTATTTTTGCATTGCATCATGTCATCATGTCACCATGTCATATTTTATTTTTGCATCTCAACCTAAATAAACCGTGTGGACCTTCGGTCCATTTAAATCGAGGGAAGATGTCTTCTCTTTATAACATATAAAAGCCTCTCAATATTAGGGAGCTATATTGATAAATATTCCATCTGATGGAAATCACCTTAACACACTTGCATAATTTCCCCTTTGCCTTTTCACTTCAAGTTTCTTGCCTCAAACCTTGCTTTATTTCTTTTCAGTGTTTCGAGGTCCTTCCAACAAACCCTACTTCTATTTTATTAAATCCTTGACATTTTTGTGAGCCCGGGGATTTTGACCTTGTGTGCTAATTCTGCCCCTAACCCCTTTATCTTTTTCTTTCTTTCTTTGTATCTTTTTTTTCTTTTCTTTTCTCTCTTTATTAAGAGACAACCACCTCTTGGGCCTCCCTAGGCCTCCTAGGCCACTCCTCTCCTCCTTCCCTCCTAGGCCACTCCGGCCCAGGCCACCTCCCAGCCTCAGGCCCAGCTAGGCCCGACCAGCCCGAGCGGCCTCCCCACCGAAACCCTAGCGAAGCCCCTCGCTCTCTCCCTTTTTCCCTCTATCGCAGCCGCCGCCCCGTTTTTCCCCGCTCTGCCTCGATCCCCCTTCTCCTTCAACGCCCGAGGGCTCTTCCCTCATCCCCTTCGCGCGCCCGCGGCCTCACCTCCAAGTACTCCAGCGCCACTCCCTTCCGCTGTCGCCCCCTGTTGCCCGCGACCCCGAGCCCCCCTCGTGCAGCCCCCGCGCCGCCTACTCCTCTCCAGCTCACCCCGTAGCGCGCCTCCGCCCGAGCGACTCCAGGCCGTGGCCCTCCCCGCATCGGCCGTCCTCCCGTCGACTGCCCTCCGTCCGGCCAGGAGTGCCACCGTCCAGCGCCCGCCGGCCAGGCCCTTCTTCCCTCGCGGCCGCCTCTTCGCCGAACCCACCGTGCTCCCTCCGTTCCTCCAGCGGCCAGAGCCGCCACCGACGCCATCTCCTCCTCTTGGGGCCCGAGGCCAGGCTCTCGCGCTCGTCTGGCCCGAGCGAGCTCCTCCGGCCATCCTCGCCCCGCTCCCTCCGTTCCCTGCCGTGGTCGCCCCGACTCCCGCGCCAGGCGAGCCTCCCGCTCGAAGCCCGCAGCCGCGCCAGAGGTCTGCCGCCAGCCTCGACGTCGTCCCTCGGGCGGCCTCCTCCGGTTTCCGCCGCCTCCCTCTGCGCCTCCAGCAAGGAGAGCCCGGCGCCCCTGCGAGCCGTCCCTGCGGCCTCCTTCGTCCAGCACGCCTTGGCCTCGTGCAGCCCCTTGTCGCTGCCGCCCTGTTTTTGTTCTTTTTGTTTTGTTGCTGTAATGTTAATCTCAGCTAATCTTGGAGCTGCAAGTATTACTCTTTTGGAGATGTGAACCCTACACGACGCGCAAGTACCTCTTCGAAACAAGTTCATCTACGGAACAAGTACCCCTACATCCGTGTACGACACGTGTACCACGACGACCAAGTACCTCTACGACCCGAACGACTACCGTCGCCCGGAAGCACCATGTACCACAACCGTCGCCGAAACCTCAAGTACCTCTACGAACGAACGGAACGAGTACATCTACCGTCGCCCGAGTACAACTACTTCCTCTACGAGTTGCGAGAACGACTACTTCCCTCTACGGAACGACTCCTTCCTCTACGTCTCGAACCGTCCCGAAACGGTGGTTCCGAAGGTATAACCCCGAGACGTGACCCGTGTGATGCATGCTTGTTGTGTTGTATAAAATGCTTCTCGTGTGTGCTTCGTGCCCGTTCCACCTTTGTCATGTTCCTCGGTTGCCTCGCCACCGACTCGTGGGAACCCGGCAACGGGATCACCCCATCATCTCGTTTGACTCGCTTCGTCACCTTTTGCACCGGTCTCTTAACGAGATACCGGAACCGATATGATGCGTTGCATCATTTTCGGATCGTTGCCGTGGCACCCCTTTCTTCCACCACGGTGACAAATGCTTCTTATCTCTTAATGTCAACCCTTTTAAGAAAACTTGCATAAACTTGTTCATGTCATCCGCATCATGTTAACAACATTATATGGTTAATTGTTGTTTGCTTATAATTATTAAACATGCTCATGAGGTTTTTCCGGATATGTTGTTGTTATTTCTCCGGCCTCATTTAAATTGCCTAGTTAGTATAGTTTTATTATGCTTCACCTCTTGCCCTGCTAAAAACATTTAATCTTGTCTTGTAAATAATGAGAGTCAACTAAATAATTAAATGTGGTGTTTCGTCAATATGCAACTCGTTGCATATTGAGCTCCACTTAACTTGTAGTATTTGTTTGTGCACTTTGCCATGCCATGCATATTTAAACCGGACATGCATCATACTTGTTTGCGCATCGTATGCCATGTTTATGTTTGTGTGTTTACCGTGTTGTTTCTTTCTTTCCGGTTGCTTCTCTTGTTAGCTTCGGTTTCGTTCCGGAGTTGTGAGGATCCGCTCGACTGTTGCTCCGTCTTCTTCTTGGATCCGTTCTTCTCCCTTGTGGAATCCCAGGCAAGATGACCGAACCCGGATACCATTACTATCTTTGCCTATTGCTAGAAGTCTCGATCTATAGTTTGCCTCGATGCCCATGTCTTCTTGTCAGCCTCCTACTTGTAACCAATTGCCATGTTTAACCAACCTACCTATGCAAACCGTTGCTTGGCTAAGTACGCTTCGCTCAGCCCCTCTTATAGCATTGTTAGTTGCAGGTGAAGATTGAAGATGCTTGCTTCATGTTGAAGTTTGGGTTGGGTTATATCACACTATATAAATGCTTAATATAATGAAATCATCTATATACTGGCAGGGTGGAAGGCTAAGCCTTTTGCTTGGTGTTTTGTTCCACTCATGCCGTTAGGAACCGTATAAACCGGTGTTATGTTCCTTGATTTTTGCGTTCCTAACACGGTTGGGGTGTATGGGACCCCCTTGATAAACCGCTAAGTGCTAAGTCTTTTCCAGCAAATCCCAACATTGGTTCTATTTGCCTCATAATAACAACTTATTTAATTAATTAAATTTGCATAAGGGGGACGCTCCTTGGAGATTCTTTTCTACATAGCAGGGGGGGCCAGTGCTGATGGCGTTGGTCCCAAACGGGGGTCCTGCAGGGCCGCCTTGGGGCAACCCGAGGTATTTGGTATAACCTGTAGCATCACCCATCCGGTCGTGTCCTGAGACTTAGATACGCGCGGCTACTATCAGGGTGTCGACACGCCGGGAGGATTTGCTGGATTAGCCTTACCTTAGTTCGGTTTAACTTGAGCACGGGATTCCGAGAATACTCGGGCCTTCCCAACTATGGAGTTGCGACTCCGCGGATCGTGGGCTTGTGATGGGCCAAGTTGGAACACCCCTGCAGGGTTTGAACTTTCGAAAGCCGTGCCCGCGGTTATGTGGCAGATGGGAGCTTGTTAATTCCGGTTGTAGATAACTTGACACAAAGTTTCAATACACTACCAGCGTGTGTACCGTGACTGTCAATTTCCGAATAGGGATTCGGGAGTTGAACACGGTGGGGTTATGTTTGGCCGGCTTTAGCTAGGATCACTTCGTGATCATCTTTCGACCGATGCTCTTCTCTTCTCGCTCTCTATTACGTAAGTTAGTGCTAGTTGCTGCTGCAGACTCTTGTTTGTTCCTTCACCTCTCGTTCTTTCTTCAGCCTTGTCCACACCCAAGGCTTAAATAGTCTTGTTACCCGGGAACGGGATTGCTGAGTCCTCTGTGGCTCACAGTTACTTCACCACACCAGGTGCAGGTTCAGCCGAGTTTGATGCAGGAGTTGGTTCAGTTCTTCACCAGGAGTTCGTTGAAGAGTGTGGCCGTTTGCTTGTGACGTTTCGATGTTCAGTAGTGGTTTCTACTAGGATTCGATCTTGGCCTGTGGCTTTATGTTGTTTTGGTATCTTTCTTTTGGATCTTACCCGTAGTCGGGCTGTGATGTTCTGAATGATGTTTTGTTTATGTAATGTATTGTGTGAAGTGGCGAGTGTAAGCCAACTATCTCCTTTTGCATTTTAATCCCTCTTTTACATGAGTTGTGCAAAGATACCAAACTTGAGATCATTCTAGGATGGATTTATGCCTTTAAGTCGTGCCTCGACACGTAGGAGGTATAACTCCATCCTGGGCATTACAGATGCACGGGGGCATACCCAAGCTTAGACGCTTGAGTCTCCTTGAATATTTCTTGGGGGTGCATGGGGGCATCCCCAAGCTTGAGCGTTTGACACTCCTGAATCTTTTTATCATCTTCCCTCGCACACTTGAAAACTCCATTCATACATAACTCATCATAAACTGATTAGCGAGGTTAGTACCCATAATAAAATAATTGTTCCTTGCTGGAAATAAGGATATTCTTGAAGGTCTACTGTTTCTCAAGATTGCCAAAAGGTTTTTGCAAAGAAAAAGCAAGCTCAAGGTTTGCAAAATGAAGGAAAGGCAAAACAGGACAGAATCTGTGAAAAACAGAACAGAAGGTAGTAAATGATTTTTTCGAGGCACTTCTGCAACTCTAATAAAAAAACTCAGAACAGACGCGCGAAATACAATTGTATAGAGCACGCTGTCGAAAAAATTCAGACCAAAAAGATGATCTGGTGATTTTATACGAATTTTTCTATCCAAGGACAGAATCTGTTTCCTGGACAGCACGTCACAACTTTTGAACTTTCTTGCAATCAGAGGCTATACTTGGCACAAAGTTGAAAAGTAAAGGTACAATGATGATGCTACTGTAGTAACAACATCAAGACACAACAAAAGCAAAATTTTATTCATGTGGGCTGCCTCCCAAAAGCGCTTTCTTTTATGCCTTTAAGCTAGGCATAATGCAAAGAGATCAAGTTTTATCAAGAGTAAAAGAATAGCTAGCCCGTATAACGGACTCAAAAGGTAACTTAATCTTCTTTCGAGGGAAGTGTTCCATCCCTTTCTTGAGAGGAAATTGGAATTTTATATTCCCATCTTTCATGTCAATGATAGCACCAACGGTGCGTAGAAAAGGACGTCCCAAAATAATTGGACAAGAAGGTTCACACTCAATGTCCATAATAGTAAAATCAACGGGAACATAATTGTCATTGACAATGATAAGAACATCGTCGATCTTCCCCAAAGGTTTCTTTATGGAAGAATCAACGAGACGAACACCAAAAGAACAAGAATCAAAAGGTTTCAATTTAAGCATATCATATATTCTTTTGGGCATAACAGAGGTACTAGCTCCAACATCACATAAAGCATAGCAAGAGAAGTTATTCAACTTAATTTTAATCATAGGATCCCAACCATCTTCTAGCTTTCTAGGTATGGAGGCTTCTACTCTAAGTTTCTCCTCCCTAGCTTTGATGAGAGCATTAGTGATATGCTCCGTGAAGGCAAGGTTAAGCGTGCTAGTGCGGGGATCTCTAGACATCTTGTGAAGGAAATCAATAACTTCGGTAAGAGTGCAATTATCAAAATCAAGGTCACTACTATCAAGTAAGGTGGTAGTGGTGTCCTTTAGGTTCACTTGTTTGGTAGTTTCTATGGTCATAGCATCACCATTAATAGGTTCATTGGGACTAGGAGCGCATTGGGTGCTAAGAGTTTGGATATCCTCAACAACTTGGATAGTACCAACAGTGTGGTGGGTAGGAAGGTTCTTAATTCTATCTTCTTCCTCCCTTTCTCTAGCCCATCTCTCTTTAAGTTTAGCCAACATCCTAATGTTTTCATTAATTTGCACTTGAATAGCATTCATAGGAGTGACCTTCCTCTCCTCAAGAGGAGAAGTTCTAATTTTAAGCAATTCTACCTCATGGGCTAAATTGTCTACCTTCGAAGGGAGATCATCTAGTTTGTTTAGTTTCTCTTCTACACTCTTATTAAAGGCTTTTTGGGTAGTGATGAAATCTTTAAGCATAATCTCTAGTTCAGAAGTGGAGTTCTTGGTGCTAGGATAAGCATTGTTGTTCCCATATGAATTAGAGGGGAACGGTCTAGGATTGCTACCAAAATTACTCCTATAAGCAATGTTGTTAAAATTGTTTCTAGAGATAAAGTTCACATCTACTTGTTCTTGAGCAATCAAAGAATTTAAAGGAACATCACGAGGATCAACAGAAGATTGCTTCGAAAGTAGAGACATGATCAAGTCAACTTTTTCATTTAGGGAGGAAATCTCCTCGACAGAGTTTACCTTCCTACCTGTTGGAGCGCGTTCGGTGTGCCATTGGGAATAGTTAGTCATCATCTCATCGAGAAGTTTAGTGGCAGCACCAAGTGTAGTTGACATAAAGGTTCCTCCCGCGGCCGAATCTAACAAGTTCCGCGAAGGAAAGTTCAAGCCTGCATAAAAAGTTTGGATAACCATCCAAGTAGTCAAACCATGAGTAGGGCAGTTCTTGACAAGAGATTTCATGCGTTCCCAAGCTTGGGCAACGTGTTCATTATCCAATTGTTTAAAATTCATTATGTTACTTCTTAGTTGGATAATTTTAGTAGGTGGATAGTATTTTCCAATAAAAGCATCTTTGCACTTGTCCCATGAATCTATACTATTTCTAGGCAAAGATTGAAACCAAATTTTAGCTACTCCTCTCAAGGAGAAAGGAAAAGGCTTAAGCTTAACAATATCACTATCTACTTCTCGGTACTTTTGCATATCACAGAGTTCAACAAAATTGTTCAAGTGTAAAGCAGCATCATCTCCAGCACCGGAGAATTGATCTTTCATAACTAAGTTCAGCAAAGCAGGTTTAATTTCATAAGAAGGTGCTGAAGTGGCAGGTGTAGTGATAGGCGTGCAGATAAAGTCATCGTTGTTGTGACTAGTGAAGTCACACAACTTGGTGTTCTCGGTGGAACCCATAGTAGCAAGCAAGCAAGATAACTATTTTTGTGATTTTCGATAAAAGATACTAAAGCAAAAACTGAAAGGTAAACTAACAAGACTAAAAAGCAAAGGTAAAAGATAGCGTGCAACTCCCCTATCCTGAAGAGTGGAGTCCCCGGCAACGGCGCCAGAAAACTTTGCTTGATGGCTTCTCGCCCCTCGTTGGTTACCCCAAGTGGAAGGTTTGAGATGCAGTGTAGCGGAAGTTTTCCCTTGGCAAAGATACCAAGGATCGATTTCCCTGAGACTCCCAGTTTCAACAAGAAGGTGTCAACTGCTAACGGCGCCAGATATTAGCAATCAACGTGGACCTGAACACAGATACATATAACTTTGCTCCCAACGAGTACAGAGAGGTTGTTAATCCCTCCGGCCTTGTAGTTTACAAGGGATCAAACGCAAGTGATAATAGTGATAGATATTGCTGCAATAGTAAGTAAAAACAGAAAGTAAATAGCGGATGTGATCTGTGATGGTAATATGGACCAGGGTCTCATGATGTTCACTAGTGACGTCTCTCTCCCAAAAGACGATAAAACAACTATGTAAGGTAAACGAATTACAGCTGGGCAATTGACAGAATTATGTTCGCAAACCAATGCTAATTATATTGCAAGAAAGGTAGAGGTTCAAAGCATGGGCGGTACGCCAAGGCAAGTAGACCGAAATCCATCAATATCTACTTCTAATCATCCACCTTGAGATATCTATCCAGAACATCTCACTGGTATTAAGTTGCGAGTCCCACCCATAGTGTAAACTCAAAGCAACAGACAACTGCATTAAAAGAACTTTGCGTAAAGTAAACAATCCTTGCACCCGCGGGCACAAGCACCGTTGTTTTCCCCCTTGTGGCAACAGCACATCCCCTAGACTCATGTTTCTGTCACTCAAGCTAGTCATCGAGGGGCATGAACCCACAATCAAGCATAACGTTCCCTCTTGGAGTCACTACCTACTACTTGGCCAAAGCAATAAATAACAACGGAGAACATGCAAGAATTACTTACGAACATAAATATAAAAGAGGTAGATCAAATATATTACTCAAACACAATCTGAACATAATCTCACAATCCATCGGATCCCAGCAAACTCAACATAGCAACAGCATAAGGATTACATATGTGCCTCGATCATGTAGGGCAGCTCACGAGGTCTAATTAGTGAAGCACAAGAAGGGGAGGAGAACATCACATAGCTACTGGTCATGGACCCATGGTCCAAGGGAGACTACTCACAACTCATCCGGGAGGCGTCCATGGTGGTGGAGAGGCTCCCGGTGGTGATCCTCCCCTCCGGCAGGGTGCCGGGAAGAGTTCTCCTGGGCTCCCGATCTTGGAAGCGCGGCGGCGGCGGAACAGAGATGAGATCGCGAAAAAGGGTTCCCGTCTCGAGGGTTTCGAGAGAGGTCTTAAATATATGCCAAAGGGGGCATCAACGGAGGCTCGGGGGGCCCAGGCGCCCCCCCGGCGCGGCCAGGGGGGCCGCGCCACCAGGGCGCCTGGAGCCCTAGTGCCCCCCCCCCGGCTGTACTTTGGCTACCGGGAAGCTTCTGGAACGCTGATTTTTTATATAATTTTTCTGGGATTTTTCGGGCAGTTCTCGTAACGTGAAAACCCGAAATACAAAAACAGCAGAAAACAGAAACTTGCACTGGGGTGCACTGAGTTAATAGGATAGTCCAAATATGATCAAAAGTGTATGGAAGTGTATAAATATCATAGCAATATCACCCAAAAAAGGCATGGAGCAAGCAGAAATTATAGATACGTTTTGGACGTATCAGTAGCCGCCGGTATCCCCGCCCTGTGTGGCCAGAGCACCGGAAAGCTCGCCCATGAGCGGGTGGAGGCTGCCGCGACGAACCCTCACTTTTTTCGGCGGGGAGATGGCCTTTTCTAGCGGTCGGCGTCGGGATCAGCATGACGGTGGAAGAGGGGCGAATCTAGAGTGCTAGATGATGTTTTTCACGTGACAGTGGTGGCCCAGGCGCGTTTTCTTGTTCCGCCAGAGCCCCCAAGCACCCTCCCAGTTCGCTGAGTTTGGCCTGGGATCGCCGAGCCAAAATATGGGCCGAGCCGGCGGATTTCGACGTCGTGGGGGCGCGGCTGATTTTTTTCGGTGTCGGCTTGGAAAAAATCGCCCTGGGGCCTGTTGGGGGCGCGAGTGGAGATGCTCTAACACTCTCATGATTCCCTTCTTCTTTCTCCGGATGTCTTCTTTTTTTAGAAAAAATTCCCAACAGTCGCCATGGACGAGAGGCGCCATCCTCAAAGCACCTCCCCGTACGTCTTTCTTGTCGCTGCTCTCGCTACAGGTGGTCGTCACTGTCGTCTCCGCCGTTTCTCGCAAATAACGTGCGCCCGCGGTTGCAGCTCCCCGTGGCGACGATGTGACACCCCGAGACCGATGCGCCAGGTGTCAGCCAGTTATTCGTCGTCGTTGCCATGTCATTTGCTTGCGTGTTGCATCTTGCCATGTCATCATGTGTGTTGCATCATCATGTTTTCAAAACTGCATCCGTCCGAGTCCGCCCGTCCTTTCCGTTATCCGTTCTGAGCCCAGACACACTCACACGCGTCTGCGGCATCTCCGAATATTTATTTTATGAGTGGCCGGAAAACGTTCTCGGAATGGGGTGAAACTTGGCGTGTGGTCTTATTATAGTGTAGACACACCGTCTGTCAAGTTTCGTTGCATTCAGAGTTCGTTTGATAGCCCAACGGTTAATTATAGTGGCAGTATAGCCGGTCTATTCGTCGGACGTTTTGGTCTCCGAAACGCGTGCCGGGTTGCACTTCTCCTCTCTCCCCTCTTCTCACAGCACACTCATGCCTCTACACAACCCACCTGGCCCATCCTAACCCCTCCTCCGACCGTAGCCGTCGGATCGAGATCCGATGCCCGAAAACCTCTCAAAACCCCCAAACCCTAGTTCTTTCCCTATTTAAACTCCCCCTTAGTCCATTTTTGGACACCCCTAGTTCCTAAACCTACCCTAGACCCCTCCTCCTAACTCCAGCCGCCATCCTCGCCTGTTTTTCCGTGCCCCCGCCTCTGCCCTGCTGCCACTTGGCCTCATCCCGTCGGCCGCGCCGCCACCTTCCTCCAGATCCGGCCCGCACTCGCCACTTGGCGTCGCCTGTATGGCCAGTCGCCGCCCGCACAACCGCTTTCCCCACTCCCGAGCGGCCACGTGTCCCAGCCAGCGTTCCTCCACCGCGGCCCATGCAACCCAGATTGCGGCCCGCCCCGGGCCCGATCCGGGCCGGGCGCCCGTGTCGCTGCCCCGCAGGTGCCCGAGCGCCCCGAGGACCTCGCTCGCCCCGCCGCCGTCGCGCACCGGCAGGCGCGTCGCCCCGCGCCTCAGCGCCCCGCTCCCGGGTCCCCCGAGATCTTCTGCTCCGCCGCCCGCCGTCGAGGTGCCTCGCCTCCGGCGACCTCGGCTAGCACCAGCCCCGCCGCCGTGGAGAGCTCAACGCCGGCCTTGTCGGCGCCCTCACCGGCCGGGATCTGCCAGATCCGGGTCCCCGCGGCCCGTTCCCGGCCAGATCCGCCGCCCCGCGCCCAGTTCCGCTCCTCCCCGCGCCGAGCCGGAGCTCCGTCCGGTCGATGCCATGACCGTTGGCCCCGAGCTCTTCTGCCCGCGCCGGACATGTCCGGAGGTGCCCGGACATGTCCGACGGCCTCCTTTGTCTTGTGGAACTGCCAGTGGGCCCGCGTGTCAGCACCGACGAACATGTCCGTTCAGACTGGACAATGTCCGTCCGACCCCGAGGTCAATTTTCTTCTAAGTCCCTGAGATGTGTAATTTTGTTGCATGTTTGCGTGGCTGTAACTTTTTGTGTGTATGTCCAAATTGAGTGAATAATGTGTCTAAATGTTCATTGTGAAATGCTCTTCATTTTGTTCCACTGTGGCATGCTTGTTTGAGTTCATCTTGATGCCCTAATCGTCATTGCAATAGTGATATATGTTTAAAACTGCTGATAACCGTAATTTTGTTGCATGCTTGTGGTGATGATATCTTTTTGCATGTTTATCCAAATGGAGTGTATGATATGTCAAAATATTCTTTGTGAAGTGCTCTACACGATGGTTGCTATAGCATTCATGTTAGGTGTCATATTGTCATGTTTATCTCTGTTGCAAAAGTGCATGTGGCTGATAAGTTCCAGAGTTTGTTATGACATGCTGATTTGACTTGTTAATAGCTATGGATGTGTTTTTCTTTCATGCCACATGTCAATATGTTTTAGAAGCACAAACATGCCATCTTTGCTGTGGTACAATCCAATTTTCATGATATGCCTTGAGGTGTTTGCAACAAGCTTGTAAAGTAGCCTTCTCATTGTTGTTGTTTCCTGAGACTTATTAAAAACTGCTAAGTCTAAAAACTGTTAACCTGATGCCATGTTTGTTTGATGCCCCACTCCAATCCATGCTTGTTTTAGTATGTCCACTGATCATGTCTTGTTGTCCATATTATTCTCTATCCATCCATGCCCTTGTTTGCATACATGGCATGTTTTAGCTTATTTATTTCTTGCTCTCAAGTTGTTATAAATGTACCTGTCAGACTGTTGTCAGCATGATCAATTTGGTGAAGCTTGTTGTTATTGATCCATGCCTCCTATGGAGTTGTTCCAATGGAGTTGTTTGATGTATGATATGTCTATTACATGCCCATGATCTTTATATACTTAGTAGAGTTGATATGCTTGTTGTTTTTTGCCTCCGAAGGCAGCATCGTGATGATGTTTTTGCCTTCCCAGATTTTGGCTAAGTCTGGATAAATTTATTGAATCTTGTCATGCTTGTTCAATTGTGTTCCAGCAAGTTATGGGGTGTGTTCTAAGTTCATGCTTGTTAAGTATCATGTCTATTTCACATCCATGCCTCTTATTATCATGTTTGCATGTTGTAGCATATATATATACCTTGCTTCAAAGTTACTATGTGGCGGTTAACTTCAGATTTGCATTGTAACTTGTTTTGCTCATATCTTCTAGCCCGTTGCTCCGTTTTGAGCGTGTCTTATATGAAACTTGTGTGATTTTGCATGTAGAAGCATAATATCATGTTGTTTCCCTATTTGGAGTGTGTTTGCTTGATGTTTGGGTGCATCTTGCACCATTGACATGCTTGTCTTGTTTTCCTCATATCTTCTAGGTCGTAGCTCCGAATTAAGTAAACTTTATATGTAACTTGACTAGAATTTCGAGTAGATCATCATGGTGCATGTTAACCTACTGTTTAACAACTTTAACTTAATGTTTGTTCAGATCTGGACCAATTTCGAAATGTGCATATGAGAACTTACCGGAGTTGTTATATGTTGTTTCCGGCCTCATTTAAACTTGTTGGGTGATGTTCTTCTTGTGTGCTTCATCCCTTGCCATGTTTTGCATCATATAGACTTGTCTTGCATCATACTTGGTTGAGCATCTTGTCATGTTCTTGAGTGGTGTGTTTACCATGTTGTGTGCTTTCTTCTCGCTAGTTATTTTTCGCTGCAATCGTGAGGATTCGTTCGACTACACTTGGTTCATCTTTGAGGCTTCTTCTTCGTCTTCTTCATGGACTCGTTCTTCTTCCTTGCGGGATCTCAGGCAAGATGACCATCACCTTGGATACATTTACTATCATTGCTATGCTAGTTGTCTCGATGCTATTGTTATATGTCGCGCTACCCATCATTTATTGTCAGCCTCTCCTTGTTGCCATGAAACCTCTAACCTTTTGACACCTTCCCATAAAACCGTTGTTTGGCTATGTTACCTGCTTGCTCAGCCCCTCTTATAGCGTTGCTAGTTGCAGGTGAAGATGAAGTTTGTTCCTTGTTGGAACTTGTTGTTGGAATATCACAATATATATTATTATAATTAACACACCTATATACTTGGCAATGGGTGGAAGGCTTGGCCTTTTGCTCGGTGTTTTGCTCCACTCATGCCACCTTAGGAGCCGATAAACCGGTGTTACGTTCTTTGATTTTGCGTTCCTAACGCGGTTGGGTGTATGGGGACCCCTTGAGAGTTCGTCTTTGAATAAAACTCCTCCAGCAAGACCCAACTTTGGTTTTACATTTGCCTAATAACTAAAAATTTGCATAGGGACTAGCTATCCCAAGGACTCTTAATCAACCCCCCGGGCCAGTGCTCCTCATGAGTGTTGGTCCAAACCTGTCAACCGCCGGTGACCGCCAGGGGCAACTCTGGTATTTGGCCTACCGGAAGTTTGGAAAATCCAGACGTGGCCTGAGACGAGATACACGCGGCTACTATCAGGGTGTCGGCATGCCGGGAGGTCTTGCTGGACTTGTTTTACCATTGTTGAAATGTCTTGTGCACCGGGAATCCCGAGTCTGATTGGGCCTTCCCTAAGATAAGGGGTAATAATATTATTGTCTCTGCTGATCGTGAGAGCTTGTGATGGGCTAAGTTGGGACACCCCTGCAGGGTTATGATCTTTCGAAAGCCATGCCCGCGGTTATGTGGCAGATTGGAATTTGTTAATGTCCGGTTTTAGAAAACTTGACAGAGGATCCGAAGTAAAACACACAACCGTGTGAGTAACCGTGACCGTCTCTTTTCACTTTGAGAAGAGAACACGGTGGGGTTATGTTTGACTCGTAGGTAGTTCAGGATCTTCAGCGATCATTACTAGTTTACGATCGTTGGCGTAGATGCTCATCTTATTCTTGTACTCGTAAGTTAGCCACCATACTTTTGCTTAGCCGCTGCTGCAACCTCACCACTTAACCTTTTCCATACCCCTTGAGCTTTGCTAGTCTTGATACCCATGGTTATGGAACTGCTGAGTCATCGTGGCTCACAAATACTACAACAGTTGCAGGTGCAAGTTTTCGATTACTTCACGCGAGAGCGATGTCCTTTGTGTTGGAGTTCTTTCTTCTTCTTCTTCGTTAGTCTTGGGTTAGGTTCCGGGTCGGCAGCCTGGGATAGCAGATGGATGTCGTTGTGCTTTTCATGTTTGCATCCGTAGTCGGATGTCTTGTATTGATGATGTTGTATTCATGTGACTTGTATGTATTGTTGTATCCCCATGTATTTATGTAATGGTACGATGTAATGATATCCATCTTGCTAAGCCCCCAAAATGCGGTTGTGCCCCAATCACGAGTCCGTCACGTGACCGGGATAGAATCACATCTTGGGCCTGACAAGTTGGTATCAGAGTCTTGACCGACCATAGGAGCCCCCTTGATTGATCATAGTCTGGCCGTTGTTGGGTCTAGCAAAAACGTATTTGGAGTCTAGTTATATCGAAGAGTAGGAATTCTTTTTACTCCTCAGCCCCTTCGTTGCTCTGGTGAGGAATCTTGACGTAGGTGTTTTGGAATTGCTCCTCTTCCCCTTCAATTTTTTTTAGGATCCCGCGGTTAGTTTTCGTTTGTTGCGTTGTTAGTTCTTTCATCTGGTGCATCTCTCGCCAAGTGGTTTCGACCCTCTTCTTATTTGCAAGTTCAATCCTTGGTTCTTTCCAACCGATGTTGTTTCCCCTTCCGAAGTGGTCTTTCTTTTTCCCACCCGCCCACCCTTTTTCTTCTCGGAACCGGAGTCCGTAATCGATTATCCATCCTACTCGTGTGAAGCCTTTGAATTCCTTTCATCAATTATTTCAACTGATGGTTTTCTCGTCTAGTTTGTCATTCTTCCTCTCTTTTCTTTTCCGGGGGATTTCAATTCAAGTTTTCGGTGTTGATCATATTCTTTTCCCTTGGCTCAGATATTTTCCCCTTGCTCATTTGCCTCTCGCCATTTAATTATTCCGGTGTTCCGAAGACATCTCAGGAGATTTGTGTGTGTTCCAATTAATTCGAGGTCGTCACCTCATTCGAGTCTTTGAATCATTCTGGTGCATCGTTTCTCACGCGAATAATCCTTTTCATTGGTGTTTTCTCTTCGGTGGGCTCATAACCCACAGGTTTATTCCCAGGATCTTACCCGACTCTTCTAATTTTCCCGGAGTATTCCTAAATTCTTTTCAAAGTGTGACGTAAGAATGGATTCCATCAGTCATGTGCCTTCTCCAAGATCGTTTGCAAATTCTTTTCATCGTTGGTTCAACCCTTCTCTTTTCATTTTTCCGGAGTTTTTCATGAATTCTTTTATTGTGTTCCTCTGAAGGCCATCATTTCAGAAGATTTCTTCGTTCTCAGTTTTCAACTTCGTCCCCCAAATATTCTTCATTGATGCCTCTTCGTTTGTCTCACATTCGTCCGGTGCTTTGTTCAAGTATTCTTTAATCAGATCATAATCTCTTCGTTCTCGTCATTCAATTTCCTCAAGTGCTTATTCTTTCCGGTGATTCATTCTCTTGTATTAACTCAATTTCAATTCCTTACGGTGGTCGTTCTCTTTCATCACTCGATTTCAGTTCTTCCCGGTGGTTTGTTGTTTTCTTCACTCGGCTTCAATTTTTACGATGTTTCGCTCAAGAGTTCTTTTCCGGTGTCGTCATATCAATCCATTCATTTTTATTCCAATCCTACCGGTGTTTCATGAAGATTTTCGCAAGTTCGCGATATATCCCTCTTTAATCATTTCAACGCGAATAAGTAGTTTGTGAATCCATTGTTCATCAATTTAATTGGTGGAGGATAAGCTTAACATAATTCTTATTCTTCTTTGTGGAGTTGATCTAATTCCCTCTTTCAGAGTTTGTTCTTGTTGAATAAATTATAATCTCAAGTGCTTTAATCTTTTCTTTCCGGAGTTTATAGTTCTCGGATATCTCGTCGGACCCTCGTCTAAATCATCGCAAGGCTTTAATCTTATTCTTTTCGTCTGTCATTTCTATATCATCATCATTTTGGTTACCGGAGTTCTGTTGGGGATCGTATCAGAAAATCAAAAATTTTCCTACGCATCACCAAGATCTATCTATGGAGTAATCTAGCAACGAGCATAAAGGAGAGTGGATCTACATACCCTTGTAGATCGCGATGCGGAAGCGTTGCAAGAGCGCGGATGAAGGAGTCGTACTCGCTGCGATTCAGATCGCGGTTGATTCCGATCTAAGCGCCGAACAACGGCGCCTCCGCGTTCAACACACGTGCAGCCCGGTGACGTCTCCCACGCCTTGATCCAGCAAGGAGAGAGGGAGAGGTTGGGGAAGACTCCATCCAACAGCAGCACGACGGCGTGGTGGTGGTGGAGGAGCGCGGGACTCCAGCAGGGCTTCGCCAAGCGCTGCGGGAGACGAGGAGGGAGAGGGGTAGGGCTGCGCCAAGAGGGAGACCATCTCGTGTGTCTAGCAGCCCCAAAACCCCCACTATATATAGGGGAAGGGGAGAGGCTGCGCCCCCATCTAGGGTTCCCTCCCTAGGGGTGGAGGCAGCCCCCAAAACCCATCTAGGGTGCGGCCAAGGGGGGGAGAGAGAGGGGGCGCCCTAGGGTGGGCCTTAAGGCCCATCTGGACCTAGGGTTTGCCCCCTTCCCACTCTCCATGCGCCTTGGGACTTGGTGGGGGGGCGCACCAGCCCACCTGGGGCTGGTCCCCTCCCACACTTGGCCCACGCAGCCTTCTGGGGCTGGTGGCCCCACCTGGTGGACCCCCGGGACCCTCCCGGTGGTCCCGGTACGTTACCGATAGCGCCCGAAACTTTTCCAGGGACCAAAATGGGACTTCCCATATATGAATCTTTACCTCCGGACCATTCCGGAACTCCTCGTGACGTCCGAGATCTCATCCGGGACTCCGAACAACATTCGGTAACCGCGTACATACTTTCCCTATAACCCTAGCGTCATCGAACCTTAAGTGTGTAGACCCTACGGGCTCGGGAACCATGTAGACATGACCGAGACAACTCTCCGGCCAATAACCAACAGCGGGATCTGGATACCCATGTTGGCTCCCACATGTTCCACGATGATCTCATTGGATGAACCACAATGTCAAGAATTCAATCAATCCCGTATACGATTCCCTTTGTCTATCGGTATGGCACTTGCCCGAGATTCGATCGTCGGTATACCGATACCTTGCTCAATCTCGTTACCGGCAAGTCTCTTTACTCGTTCCGTAACACATCATCCCGTGATCAACTCCTTGATCACATATTGTGCACATTATGATGATGTCCTACCGAGTGGGCCCAGAGATACCTCTCCGTCATACGGAGTGACAAATCCCAGTCTCGATTCGTGCCAACCCAACAGACACTTTCGGAGATACCTGTAGTGCACCTTTATAGCCACCCAGTTACGTTGTGACGTTTGGTACACCCAAAGCATTCCTACGGTATCCGGGAGTTGCACAATCTCATGGTCTAAGGAAAAGATACTTGACATATAGAAAAGCTTTAGCATACGAACTACACGATCTGTGCTAGGCTTAGGATTGGGTCTTGTCCATCACATCATTCTCCTAATGATGTGATCCCGTTATCAACGACATCCAATGTCCATGGTTAGGAAACCATAACCATCTATTGATCAACGAGCTAGTCGTCTAGAGGCTTACTAGGGACATGGTGTTTGTCTATGTATCCACACATGTATCTGAGTTTCCTTTCAATACAATTCTAGCATGGATAATAAACGATTATCGTGAACAAGGAAATATAATAATAACCAATTTATTATTGCCTCTAGGGCATATTTCCAACAGTCTCCCACTTGCACTAGAGTCAATAATCTAGTTCACATCGCCATGTGATTAACACTCACAGGTCACATCGCCATGTGACCAACATCCAAAGAGTTTACTAGAGTCAGTAATCTAGTTCACATCAATATGTGATTAACACTCAATGAGTTCTGGGTTTGATCATGTTATGCTTGTGAGAGAGGTTGTAGTCAACGGGTCTGCAACATTCAGATCCCTATGTACTTCGCAAAATTTTATGTCATATCGTAGATGCTGCTACCACGTTCCACTTGGAGCTATTCCAAACTGTTGCTCCATTATACGTATCCGGTATCTCTACTCAAAGTTATCCGGATAGGTGTTAAGCTTGCATCGACGTAACTCTTTACGTCGAACTCTTTATCACCTCCATAACCGAGAAACATTTCCTTATTTTTCTAAGGATAATTTTGACCACTATCCAGTGATCTACTCCTGGATCACCTTTGTACCCTCTTGCCAGACATGTGGCAAGGCACCCATCAGGTGCGGTACTTAGCATGGCATACCGTATAGAGCCTATGACAAAAGCATAGGGGACGACCTTCGTCCTTCCTCTTCCTTCTGCCGTGGTCAAGTTTTGAGTCTTACTCAACTTCACACCTTATAACTCAGGCAAGAATTCCTTCTTTAACTGACCTATTTTGAACTCCTTCAAAATCATGTCAAAGGTGTGTGTTCCTTTTGAAAGTATCATCAGGCGTCTTGATCTATCTCTATAGATCTTGATGCCCAATTATGTAAGCAGCTTTATCCAGGTATTCCTTTGAAAAACACCTTTCAGACAACCCTTTATGCTTTCCAGAAATTCTACATCATTTCGGATCAACAATATGTCATTCACATATACTTATCAGAAATGTTGTAGTGCTCCCACTCACTTTATTGCAAATACAAGTTTCTAACAAACTTTGTATACCCAAAAACTTTGATCACTCCATCAAAGTGTATATTCCGACTCAGAGATGCTTGCTCTAGTCCATGGAAGGATCGCTGGAGCTAGCATACCTTTTAGCATCCTTAGGATCGTCAAAACTTTTCTGATTGTATCACATACAACTTTTCCTTACGAAAACTGGTAAGGAAACTTGTTTTGTCATCCATCTGCCAGATTTCATAAATGCAGCTAATGCTAACATGATTTCGACGGACTTAAGCATCGCTACAGGTGAGAAAAATCTCATCGTAGTCAACTCCTTGAACTTGTGAAAAACTATTTGCCACAAGTCGAGCTTCATAGACGGTGACATTACTGTCCACGTCCGTCTTCTTCTTAAAGATCCATTTATCTCAATGGCTTGCCAATCATCGGGCATGTCCACCAAAGTCCATACTTTGTTTTGATACATGGATTCTATCTCGGATTTCTCGGCTTCTAACCATTTGTCGGAATACGGGCCCACCATCGCTTCTCCATAGTTCGTAGGTTCAACATGACATCTAAGACAAGATTACCGTACCACTAAGGAGTAGTACATATCCTTGTCGACCTACGAGGTTCGATAGCAACTTGATCCGAAGCTTCATGATCACTATCATTAGTTTCCTCTTCAACAGTCGTAGGTTCCACAGAAACATCTTTCTGTGTTGCACTACTTTCCGGTTGAAGTGAGGGTTCGACAACCTCATCAAGTTCTATCTTCCTCCCACTCAATTCTTTCGAGAGAAACTCTTTCTCGAGAAAGGACCCGTTCTTAGTGACAAATATTTTTGTCCTTGGATCTGAGATAGAAGGTATACCCAACCGTTACCAGTGGGTATCCCATGAAGATGTATTTGTCCGCTTTGGGTTCGAGCTTTTTTCGGCTGAAGCCGTAAGCATCGCAGCCCCAAACATTGAGAAACGACAACTTTGGTTTCTTGCCAAACCTTAGTTCATATGGCGTTGTCTCAACGGACTTAGATGGTGCCCTATATAAAGTGAATGCAGTTGTCTCTAATGCATAACCTCAAAATAATAGCGGTAGATCGGTAAGATACATCATAGATCGCACCATATCTCATAAGGTTCGATTACGATGTCCGGACACGCCATTACGCTGTGGTGTTCCAGGGGGCTTCAACTGCGAAACAATTCCACAATGTCTTAAGTGATTGCCAAACTCATAATTCAGATAATATCCCCTTGATCAGATCGTAGGAACATGATCTTCTTGTTATGATAATTCTTAATCTTCACTCTGAAATTGTTTGAACCTTTCAAACGTTTCAGACTTTTGCTTCATTAAGTAAATATACCATATCTACTCAAATCGTCAGTGAAGATGAGAAAATGACGATATCCACCACACGCCTTAATTCTCATTGGATCACACACATCAGCATGTATGATTTCCAACAAGTCACTTGCCCGTTTCATTGTACCTGAAGACGGGATCTTAGTCATCCCGCCCAAGAGGCATGGCTTGCATGTGTCAAGCGATTCAAAATCAAGTGACTCCAAACATCCATCAGCATGGAGTTTCTTCATGCATTTTATGCCAAAATGACCTAAGCGGCAGTGCCACAAGAAAGTGGTACTATCATCATTAACTCTACATCTTTTGGCATCAATATTATCACAATGTGTATTACTATGATCGAGATTCAATAAACCATTGGGTGCATGACCATAAAGGTATTATTCATGTAAACAGAATAACCATTATTCTCTAACTTAAATGAATAACTGTATTGCAATGAACATGATCTAATCATATTCATGCTCAACGTAGACACCTGATAACATTTATCTAGGTTCAACACTAATCTCGAAAATAGAGGGAGCGTACGATGGTGATCTTATCAACCTTGGAAACACTTCCAACACACATCGTCACCTCGCCCTTAGCTAGTCTCCGTTCAGTCCGTAGCTTTTGCTTCAAGTCACTAATAGCAACTGAACCGGTATCCAATACCCATGTGCTACAAGGAGTACTAGTAAGGTACACATCAATAACACGTATAAATATACTTTGTTGAAGTTGCCAGCTTTTCTTTTCTACCATGTATTTGGGGTAGTTCCGCTACCATGTGACCGTTCCCCTTACAATAGAAGCACTTAGTCTCGAGGTTTGGGTTCAACCTTGGGTTCCTTCATTAGAGCGACAACTGGTTTGCCATTCATGAAGTTTCCCTTCTAGCCCTTGCCCCTTTTGAAACCAGTGGTCTTGTTAAACCATCAACACTTGATGCTCCTTCTTGATTTCTACTTTCGCGGTCTTAAGAGCCGCTAATAGCTCCGGGATCATCTCCATCCTTTGCATGTCATAGTTCATCACGAAGTTCTAGTAGCTTGGTGATAGTGTCTAGAGAATTCTGTCAACCACTATCTCACCTGGAAGATTAACTCCCACTTGGTTCAAGTGATTTTAGCACCCAGACATTCTGAGCACATGCTCACTAGTTGAGCCATTCTCCTCCATCTTTTTGGCAAAAGAACTTGTCAGAGGTCTCATACCTCTCAACACAGGCATGAGCCTGAAATCCCAATTTCAGCTCTTAGAACATCTCATATGTTCTATGGCGTTCAAAACGTCATTGGAATCCCGATTCTAAGCCGTAAAGCATGGTGCACTAAACTATCAAGTAGTCATCAGGACGTCTCTGTCAGGTGTTCACAACATCCACAGACAACGTTGTAGGGGTTTGCACATCGAGCGATGCATCAAAGACGTAAGCTTTCTGTGCAGTAGTGAGGACACTCCTCGGACTACGGACCCAGTCCGCATCATTGCTTACAATATCTTTCAACTTATTCTTTCTCTAGGATCGAATTAAACAGGGAGCTACAACGCAGTTATTGGTCTATAACATAATTTGCGAAGACAACTTAAACTATTGTTCATGACAATGAAGTTCATCTAATGAACTCCCACTCAGATAGACATCTCTCTAGTTATCTAAGTGATACATGATCCGAATCGACTAGCCGTGTCCGATCATCACGTGAGACGGACTAGTCATCAACGGTGAACATCTTCATGTTGATCGTATCTTCTATACGACTCATGTTCGACCTTTCGGTCTTCCGTGTTCCGAGGCCATGTCTGTACATGCTAGGCTCGTCAAGTCAACCCTAAGTGTATCGCGTGTGTAAATCTGGCTTACACCCGTTGTATGCGAAAGTAGAACCTATCACACCCGATCATCACGTGGTGCTTCGGAACAACGAACCTTAGCAACGGTGCACAGTTAGGGGAAACACAATTCTTGAAATTTTAGTGAGAGATCATCTTATTCACTACCGTCGTTCTAAGCAAATAAGATGAAAAACATGATAAACATCACATGCAATCAAATAGTGACATGATATGGCCAATATCATTTTGCTCCTTTTGATCTTCATCTTCGGGGCTCCATGATCATCATCGTCACCGGCATGACACCATGATCTCCATCATCGTGTCTTCATGAAGTCGTCTCGCCAAACAATACTTCTACTACTATGGCTAACGTTTAGCAATAAAGTAAAGTAATTACATGGCGTTATTCAGTGACACGCAGGTCATACAATAAATAAGACAACTCCTATGGCTCCTGCCGGTTGTCATTCTCATCGACATGCAAGTCGTGATTCCTATTACAAGAACATGATCAATTTCATACATCACATATATATCATTCATCATATCCTTTTGGCCATATCATATCACACGGCACATGCTGCAAGAACAAGTTAGACGTCCTCTAATTGTTGTTGCAAGTTTTTACGTGGCTGCTATAGGTTTCTAGCAAGAACGGTTCTTACCTACGCCAAAACCACAACGTGATATCCCAATTTCTATTTACCCTTCATAAGGACCCTTTTCATCGAATCCGATCCGACTAAAGTGGGAGAGACAGACACCCGCTAGCCACCTTATGCAACTAGTGCATGTCAGTCGGTGGAACCTGTCTCACGTAAGAGTACGTGTAAGGTCGGTCCGGGCCGCTTCATCCCACGATGCCGCCGAATCAAGATAAGACTAGTAACGGCAAAAGAATTGACATGATCTACGCCCACAACTACTTTGTGTTCTACTCGTGCAAGATACTACGCATAGACCTAGCTCATGATGCCACTGTTGGGGATCGTATCAGAAAATCAAAAAAATTCCTACGCATCACCAAGATCTATCTATGGAGTAATCTAGCAACGAGCATAAAGGAGAGTGGATCTACATACCCTTGTAGATCGCGATGCGGAAGCGTTGCAAGAGCGCGGATGAAGGAGTCGTACTCGCTGCGATTCAGATCGCAGTTGATTCCGATCTAAGCGCCGAACAACGGCGCCTCCGCGTTCAACACACGTGCAGCCCGGTGACGTCTCCCACGCCTTGATCCAGCAAGGAGAGAGGGAGAGGTTGGGGAAGACTCCATCCAACAGCAGCACGACGGCGTGGTGGTGGTGGAGGAGCGCGGGACTCCAGCAGGGCTTCGCCAAGCGCTGCGGGAGACGAGGAGGGAGGGGGTAGGGCTGCGCCAAGAGGGAGACCATCTTGTGTGTCTAGCAGCCCCAAAACCCCCACTATATATAGGGGAAGGGGAGGGGCTGCGCCCCCATATAGGGTTCCCTCCCTAGGGGTGGCGGCAGCCCCCAAAACCCATCTAGGGTGCGGCCAAGGGGGGGAGAGAGAGGGGGCGCCCTAGGGTGGGCCTTAAGGCCCATCTGGACCTAGGGTTTGCCCCCTTCCCACTCTCCATGCGCCTTGGGACTTGGTGGGGGGGCGCACCAGCCCACCTGGGGCTGGTCCCCTCCCACACTTGGCCCATGCAGCCTTCTGGGGCTGGTGGCACCACCTGGTGGACCCCCGGGACCCTCCCGGTGGTCCCGGTACGTTACCGATAGCGCCCGAAACTTTTCCGGTGACCAAAACGGGACTTCCCATATATGAATCTTTACCTCCGGACCATTCCGGAACTCCTCGTGACGTCCGGGATCTCATCCGGGACTCCGAACAACATTCGGTAACTGCGTACATACTTTCCCTATAACCCTAGCGTCATCGAACCTTAAGTGTGTAGACCCTACGGGCTCGGGAACCATGTAGACATGACCGAGACAACTCTCCGGCCAATAACCAACAGCGGGATCTGGATACCCATGTTGGCTCCCACATGTTCCACGATGATCTCATCGGATGAACCACGATGTCAAGGATTCAATCAATCCCGTATACGATTCCCTTTGTCTATCGGTATGGCACTTGCCCGAGATTCGATCGTCGGTATACCGATACCTTGCTCAATCTCGTTACCGGCAAGTCTCTTTACTCGTTCCGTAACACATCATCCCGTGATCAACTCCTTGATCACATATTGTGCACATTATGATGATGTCCTACCGAGTGGGCCCAGAGATACCTCTCCGTCATACGGAGTGACAAATCCCAGTCTCGATTCGTGCCAACCCAACAGACACTTTCGGAGATACCTGTAGTGCACCTTTATAGCCACCCAGTTACGTTGTGACGTTTGGTACACCCAAAGCATTCCTACGGTATCCGGGAGTTGCACAATCTCATGGTCTAAGGAAAAGATACTTGACATATAGAAAAGCTTTAGCATACGAACTACATGATCTGTGCTAGGCTTAGGATTGGGTCTTGTCCATCACATCATTCTCCTAATGATGTGATCCCGTTATCAACGACATCCAATGTCCATGGTTAGGAAACCGTAACCATCTATTGATCAACGAGCTAGTCGTCTAGAGGCTCACTAGGGACATGGTGTTTGTCTATGTATCCACACATGTATCTGAGTTTCCTATCAATACAATTCTAGCATGGATAATAAACGATTATCGTGAACAAGGAAATATAATAATAACCAATTTATTATTGCCTCTAGGGCATATTTCCAACAAGTTCCTCATGGTGGTTCTTCATGAGATAATTCATTCTTCAACGTTCATCTAATTCTTCTGGAGTATCTCAAGCTTTATTATTTTGCCTCTTGAGTGCAAATAATTCTCCATATTCATTTTAGTGGAGTTTTGCATTTCGTTCTTCATCTCATCTATTCAATATTTTGGTTGCGGCATAATTCACCTCAAGTCTTGAGATGTTTAAATAAGTCCACATCAGGCTTATTCTTTTGTTGTTGAATTTCTCAAAAAATCCGTTCAAACCTTTATCCTAAGGATTCTCTTTCAAATTCATTTGTGCTCGAAGTTGTTCTTCTCTTATCCGTTCTTTTCATTCCACTATTTTAATTCTTCCGGAGGCATTGTGTTGTTGCTCTCGTCGAGTATCATTTCATCTTTTCAAGTTCTTGTTCCATTCCATTCATGTTCAACCGGTGTGCCATTTCTTTGAGTTTCACCCGGAGTGCTGCCGAATTACGTCGTTCAAATTCCTTGTCTATCTCTTATTACCAGAGTGGTTTCGAACTTATTCTTGTTCCTTCACCTCTTGTTTCATTCATTTCAACTTACAAGGTTCTCGTGTGTTCCTTGTTCCTCTATTGTAACGGAGCGTCTCAATCTCAAACATCTCCGTTGTATTCTTCCTTTCGAGTGGCTCAACCTCTCAAGGTTCTTTGGTTTCACTCTTTTATCCTTGAAGAACTTGGTTCTTCCTTTTTCCCTTCCGTCTCGTTCCTAAGATCTCGGGACGAGATCTCTTGTTAGTAGGGGAGTGTTCTGACACCCCGAGACCGATGCGCCAGGTGTCAGCCAGTTATTAGTCGTCGTTGCCATGTCATTTGATTGCGTGCTGCATCTTGTCATGTTATCATGTGTGTTGCATCATCATGTTTTCAAAACTGCATCCGTCCGAGTCCGCCCGTCCTTTCCGTTGTCCGTTCTGAGCCCAGACACACTCGCACGCGCCCGCGGCATCTCCGAATATTTATTTTATGAGTGGATGGAAAACATTCTCGGAATGGGGTGAAACTTGGCGTGTGGTCTTATTATAGTGTAGACAGACCGTCTGTCAAGTTTCATCGCATTCGGAGTTCGTTTGATAGCCCAACGGTTAATTATAGCGGCAGTATAGTTGGTCTATTCGTGGGATGTTTCGGTCTCTGAAACGCGTGCCGGGCTGCACTTCTCCTCTCTCCCCTCTTCTCACAGCACACTCATGCCTCTACACAGCCCACCTGGCCCGTCCTAATTGATACGTCCAAAACGTATCTATAATTTCTGCTTGCTCCATGCCACTTTTGGGTGATATTACTATGATATTCATACACTTCCATACACTTTTGATCATATTTGGACTAACCTACTAATCCAGTGCACCCCGGTGCCAGTTTCTGTTTTCGGCTGATTTTGTATTTCAGGTTTTCACGTTACGAGAACTACCAGGAAAAATCCAGAAAAATTATATATAAAATCAGCGTTCCGGAACCGACCTTGTGCCCGAAGTACAGCCGGGGGGGGGCACCGGGGCTCGGGGCGCCCTGTGGGCGCGCCCCCCCTGGGCCGCGCCGGGGGGGGGGCGCCTGGGCCCCCCGAAGCCCGTCGGGTGCTCCCCTTTGGCATATATTTAGAGAGTCCCTCGAAACCCTCAGAACAGAAACTCTTTTCGCGATCCCATCTCTGTTCCGCCGCCGCCGCTTCCAAGATCGGGAGCACCAGGAGAACTCTTCCCGGCACACTGCCGGAGGGGAGGATCACCACCGGGAGCTTCTCCACCACCATGGACGCCTCTCGGATGACTCGTGAGTAGTCTCCCTTGGACCATGAGTCCATGACCAGTAGCTATGTGATGTTCTCCTCCCGTTCTTGTGCTTCACTAATTAGTCCTCGTGAGCTGCCCTACATGATCGAGGCACCTATGTAATCCTTATGCTGTTGCTATGATGAGTTTGCTGGGATCCGATGGATTATGAGATTATGTTCAGATTGATCTTGAGTAATATATTTGATCTACCTCTTTTATATTTATGTTCATAAGTAATTCTTGCATGTTCTCCGTTGTTATTTATTGCTTTGGCCGAGTAATACGTAGTGACTCCAAGAGGGAACGTTATGCTTGATTGTGGGTTCATGCCCCTCGATGACTAGCTTGAGTGACAGAAACATGAGTCTAGGGGATGTGCTGTTGCCACAAGGGGGAAAACAACGGTGCTTGTGCCCGCGGGTGCAAGGATTGTTTACTTTACGCAAAGTTCTTTTAATGCAGTTGTCTGTTGCTTTGAGTTTACACTATGGGTGGGACTCGCAACTTAATACCAGCGAGATGTTCTGGATAGATATCTCAAGGTGGATGATTAGTAGTAGATATTGATGGATTTCGGTCTACTTACTTTGGCGTACCGCCCATGCTTTGAACCTCAACCTTTCTTGCAATGTAGTCAGCATTGGTTTGCGCTCGTGGTCCTGTCAATCGCCCAGCTGTAATTCGTTTACCTCACATAGCTGTTTTATCGTCTTTTGGGAGAGAGACATCACTAGTGAACATCATGTGACTCCGGTCCATATTACCATCATTGTTCACATCCGCTATTTACTTTTCGTTTTATTTACTATTGCAAAACACTATCTATCACTACTATCATTGCTTTTAATCCTTTGTGAACTACAAGGCCGGAGGGATTGACAACCTCTCTGTACTCGTTGGGAGCAAAGTTATTTGTATCTGTGTGCAGGTCCACGTTGATTGCTAATTGCGCCGTTAGCAGTTGACACCTACTTGTTGAACCTAGGAGTCTCTGGGGATTCGATCCTTGGCATCTTTGCTAAGGGAAAACACTACCACAACACTGCATCTTTCACCTTCCACTTGGGGTAACCAACGAGGGGTTAGAGGCCCATCAAGGAGTATTTTCTAGCGCCGTTGCCGGGGACTCCACTCTTCAGGATAGGGGAGTTGCATGCTATCTTTTACCTTTGCTTTTTAGTCTTGTTAGTTTACCTTTCAGTTTTTGCTTTAGTATCCTTTATCACAAAATTACAAAAAAAAATTATTTTACCTTCTTGTTAGTAGTCCTATCTGTTTAGCTAAACATGTTAGGATATGGTGCTTTGAGGGAACCAGAAGTTCTAGATTTTCATCAAAGGGACGGAGAAAATATGAAGAAGGCATGGGACAGAATTTCTGATGCACATAGGAGAATTATGCCTTGGATACCTATAAAAATTGTGCTTAGGAATTTTTACCAGGGTCTTTTTAAATGGTGTAAACACTCTCTTGATATTATAGCCAAGGGAGATTTCCTAGAGTGTGATGAAGCTAGAGCTCTTGAAATTATACATGGTCTATCTAGTTACTTTGTTTATGATCATAGTTTTGATACTGTCATAGATAGACTTGCTACTATTGAATAAATAATGGATGCTCTAGACTTAATGAAGGTAGAGAAACCCAAACCAAATAAGAGAGATATTTTGGAAATAGATAATGACTGGGAGCCTCTTGTTAGGATTAGTATCTCTAATCAAGACTTCCTTGCTTATTGTGATATTGGATCTATGGTTTCTACTATGCCAAAAATTGTTCATGATTCTTTAAAATTTAACATGGATAGATTATCATCTTATCATGAACACACTAATGGAGATATTTCTGAAATCCAGGGAAGAATAAAAGATGTGCCAGTTAATTTCCTTAAAGGGATTGCAATGGTTGATTTCTTCATCATGGAGCCAAACCAAGGAAATATAGTGCTTGGAAGGGACTTCCTCCGAGCGGTAAAAGGCTTCATTGATATAGGTAAGGGACAAATCCGCTTACGCGGGAAGGAAAAAGGTGTGTACCCCTTTCCTAGAAGGAACAAGAGTGAACTTGTTGAGGAACCTTATGAATCAATTTATAACTCCGATTATTATGATGGTTATTGATTCCTCTATGCATTATGCCTAGCTTAAAGGCATAAAAGAAAGCGCTTTTGGGAGGCAGCCCACATGAATAAATTTTTTGCTTTTGTTGTGTCTTGATGTTGTTTACTACTGTAGCATCATCATTGTATCTTTACTTTTCATATTTGTGCCAAGTATAGCCTCTGATTGCTAGAAAGTTCAAAAGTTGTGAGGTGCTGTCCAGGAAACAGATTCTGTCCTTGGATAGAAAAATTCGTATAAAATCACAAGATCATCTTTTTGGTCTGAATTGTTTCGACAGCGTTCTCTATATAATTGTCTTTCGTGCGTCTGTTCTGAGTTTTTTGATTTGAGTTGCAGAAGTATCCCGAACAGATCAATTACTACCTGCTGTTCTGTTTTTCACAGATTCTGTCCTGTTTTGTCTTTCCTTCAGTTTGCAAACCAAGAGCTTGCTTTTTCTTTGCAAAAACCTTTTGGCAATCTTGAGAAACAGTAGAACTTCAAGAATATCTTTATTCCCAGCAAGTTATAATTATTTTATTAAGGGTACTAACCTCGCTAATCAGATTATGATGAGTTATGTATGAAGGGAGTTTTCAAGTGTGCGAGGGAAGATGATAAAAAGATTCAGGAGTGTCAAGCGCTCAAGCTTGGGAATGCCCCCATGCACCCCCAAGAAATATTCAAGGAGACTCAAGCGTCTAAGCTTGGGGATGCCCCCGTGCATCCCCTTCTCCATCAACATTATCAGTTCGTCTTTCGTTCCGCTATATTTTTATCACTTCATGTGTTATGTGCTATGCTTGGAGCGTCTTGCTTTTAGTTTTCTTTTTAGTTTTTCATAACGAGTCGGAACTCAGCAATCCTTTATATGGGAGAGAAACACGCTCCACTTCTACCTAGAACATAACATAGAATTTTCATGTCTATCTTTGCTGTGTGTGTTCTTTGTCTTTTAATAGCTACCATCATGCTCTGCTCTTAGTATTCATGCTTATCTTTGTTGGAAATATGCCCTAGAGGCAATAATAAAAGAGTTATTATTATATTTCCTTGTTCATGATAATCGTTTATTATCCATGCTATAATTGTATTGATTGGAAACTCATATACATGTGTGGATAAATAGACAAACATTGTGTCCCTAGTAAGCCTCTACAGGACTAGCTCGTTGATCAAAGATGACCGCGGTTTCCAGGTCATAGACATGAGTTGTCATTTGATAACGGGATCACATCATTAGGAGAATGATGTGATGGACGAGACCCAAACGTTAAACATAGCTTTTGATCGTATCAGTTATCGCTATAGTTTTCTGCATGTCAAGTATAAGTTTCTATGACCATGAGATCATGTAACTCACTGACACCGTAGGAGTGCTTTGTGTGTGCCAAATGTCACAACGTAACTGGGTGACTATAAAGGTACTCTACAGGTATCTCCGAAGGTGTCTGTTGAGTTGACATGGATCGAGACTGGGATTTGTCACTCCGTGTGACGGAGAGGTATCTCCGGGCCCACTCGGTAATACATCATCACAATGAGCTCAAAGTGATTAAGTAGTTAGTCACGGGATTATGTATTACGGTAACGAGTAAAGAGACTTGCCGGTAACGAGATTGAACTAGGTATAGAGATACCGACGATCGAATCTCGGGCAAGTAACATACCGACGAGACAAAGGGAACTGTATACGGGATTGCTTGAATCCTTGACATCGTGGTTCATCCGATGAGATCATCGAGAAACGTGTGGGAACCAATATGGGTATCCAGATCCCGCTATTGGTTATTGACCTGGGAGTGTCTCGGTCATGTCCACATGGTTTCCGAACCCGCAGGGTCTACACACTTAAGGTTCGGTGACGCTAGGGTTGTTAGTGAGAACAGTGCATGGTTACCGAAGGTTGTTCGGAGTCCCGGATGAGATCCCGGACGTGACGAGGGTCTCCGGAATGGTCCGGAGACGAAGATTGATATATAGGATGAAAGGTTTCGGAGTCCGGAAGTGTTCCGGGGAGTGTCGGGAAATCGGTGGATGACCGAAAGGGGTTTCGGGGGTCCCGGAAGGGGTTTCGGGCCTAATGGGCCACAAAGGGGGACACAACAGCCCTCATAGGGCTGTGCGCCCCCCCTGGGCCCTCTCCTAGTGCGCATGGGGGGCTGGCCCCTCCTAGGGCTGCCGCACCCCCTGGCTTGGGGGGCAAGGCACCTAGGGGGGAAACCCTAGGGCCTGGCGCAGCCCTTGGCCGCCGCCCCCCCTCTGCCCTGGCCTCCGGCCCCCCTAGGGGAAACCCTAGGGCGCCCCCCTCCCCTCTATTCCCCCTATATATAGAGAGGTAGAGGGAGGGCAGCGAACACACGTTCGTGCCTCGGTGCTGCCCTTCCTCTCCCACATCCATCTTCGTTTCCCGCGGTGCTTGGCGAAGCCCTGCTGGAATCCTCTTCCACCATCACCACCACGCCGTCGTGCTGCCGGTGTCTCCATCAACCTCTCCTTCCCCCTTGCTGGATCAAGAAGGAGGAGACGTCCCCGAGCTGTACGTGTGAAGAACGCGGAGGCACCGTTGCTTCGGTGCTAGGATCTTCGGCGATCTGAATCGCGGCGAGTACGACTCCATCAACCGCGTTCTTGAACGCTTCCGCTTAGCGATCTACAAGGGTATGTGGATCCAACTCTCCCCTCGTAGTTGCATCTCCTAGATTGATCTTGGTGAACGTAGAGAAAAATTTTTGTTTCCCATGCAACGTTCCCCGACAATCTTTTCAAAGAGCTTTTGTTTAGTTGGTTGCTTGAACTCTCTTTAATTACCATGCTTACCTTATTAAGAGAGTTTGCTTCCGTTGCACTGGTTAATATGTCTATGATAAAGATGCTACGTGCATAATGGTGCTTAGTAGTTCAGGTTTCTTATGGTTAGTCTCAAATAGCTGGGGGTTTCCCAATGTGTTATTGGAGTACCAACATGATTTGTTTGCCTATGATGTGGTATGGTTTAGTAATATCTTCCTTTGAGAATTTATTTCGATTGACTTGGTGTATGCTCACGCATATTTAAGACTGTAAAGAAAGTCTGTCAAGCCTTGATGATCTTTTATTTCTGAGTAGCGATATAACTACCATGCCTGATTCAATATTGCTTTGTCGCTCTGCATGATTATGACCGTCATTGCTCTCTTAGTTGGTCGCTCCCAGTCTTTTGCTAACCTCCACCTGTACTAAGCGGAATGACTGCTTGTGCATCCACATCCTTTTAAACCAGTTATGCCATACGAGTCCACCATACCCACCTATATGTGGTATTTCACCGCCACTCCAAGTAATTTACATGCGCTACCTTTAAAACCTTCAATCTTTGCAATACATAGCTCATGGGAAAGTAGCTTAAAAAACTATTGTGGTAAAATATATGTTGCTTATGTATCTTATTTCTTATAAGTTGCTTGCTGAGCGGTAACCATGTTTTTGGGGACGCCATCAACTGTCACACTTTTGTTGAATATCATGTGAGTTGCTATGCATGTTCGTCTTGTCTGAAGTAAGGGTGATTTGCCGTGGGTTGAATAAGTATGCATATTGTTAGAGAAGAACATTGGGCCGCCAACCAAAGCCATGTATCATGGTGGAAGTTTTAGCTTGGACCTTAATCCTCAATCTCTTATGAGAATATGCTTATGCATTAAAGAGGAGTCCATCATCTATTTTCTATGTTGTCCCGGTATGGATGTCCTCAAGTTGAGATCTATCAAAAACGAGAAATCAAATGCGATTTATCTCCTTGGACCTTTGTACAGGTGGCATAGAGGTACCCCATTGTGACACTTGGTTGAAACATATGAAATGCAATGATAACCCATGGAAATCCGAGCTAATTAGGACAAGGTGCGAGCACTATTGGTATTCGATGCATGAGGCTTGCAACTTATAGGATGTCTTATGCATGACACATATGAAGTACTACTACCGTTGACAAAATTGCTTCTATGTTTTTAATAAAAAGCTCTAGCACATAACCATTCTTTTACTTTTATGTTGAGTCTCCACCTTCTTTTAAAAGCACCAACTACTGAGAGCATGATTGTCATTCTGAGTGTAATGTGCATTGTCCCAAAGTAGCATTGTCTTTTGCATGATTGTGATATCGTTTATTTTGAAATCATTGTATCTAGTCATCACTTAAACCTTGAAGGTGCCCCTGCATTTATGTTTTGCATCACTAAAGGGGGCAAGCTAGATATCACTTTATCATATTTGCACATCATGTTCATTGCAAATCTTTTTGATGTTTCAGTTTCGTATCGTAAAACTTTCAGACATTTGTGATTTTCTCATGAGGCAACTTAATTGCTATAGAATCATTGTCTCAGTAAGCCTTTGTCATATGACTATGAAAAGTCCTATATGGTTAATAGCATGTCACCATAGAAATTATTCTTGTTATCATTTACCTACTCGAGGACGAGCAGGAATTAAGCTTGGGGATGTTGATACGTCCAAAACGAATCTATAATTTCTGCTTGCTCCATGCCACTTTTGGGTTATATTACTATGATATTCATACACTTCCATACACTTTTGATCATATTTGGACTAACCTACTAATCCAGTGCACCCCGGTGCCAGTTTCTGTTTTCGGATGATTTTGTATTTCAGGTTTTCACGTTACGAGAACTGCCAGGAAAAATCCAGAAAAATTATATATAAAATCAGCATTCCGGAACCGACCTTGTGCCCGATGTACAGCCGGGGGGGGGCACCGGGGCTCGGGGCGCCCTGTGGGCGCGCCCTCCCTGGGCCGCGCCGGGGGGGGGGGCCTGGGCCCCCCGAAGCCCGTCCGATGCTCCCCTTTGGCATATATTTAGAGGGTCCCTCGAAACCCTCAGAACAGAAACTCTTTTCGCGATCCCATCTCTGTTCCGCCGCCGTCGCCGCTTCCAAGATCGGGAGCACCAGGAGAACTCTTCCCGGCACCCTGCCGGAGGGGAGGATCACCACCGGGAGCTTCTCCACCACCATGGACGCCTCCCGGATGACTCGTGAGTAGTCTCCCTTGGACCATGAGTCCATGACCAGTAGCTATGTGATGTTCTCCTCCCATTCTTGTGCTTCACTAATTAGTCCTCGTGAGCTGCCCTACATGATCGAGGCACCTATGTAATCCTTATGCTGTTGCTATGATGAGTTTGCTGGGATCCGATGGATTATGAGATTATGTTCAGATTGATCTTGAGTAATATATTTGATCTACCTCTTTTATATTTAAGTTCATAAGTAATTCTTGCATGTTCTCCGTTGTTATTTATTGCTTTGGCCGAGTAATACGTAGTGACTCCAAGAGGGAACGTTATGCTTGATTGTGGGTTCATGCCCCTCGATGACTAGCTTGAGTGACAGAAACATGAGTCTAGGGGATGTGCTGTTGCCACAAGGGGGAAAACAACGGTGCTTGTGCCCGCGGGAGCAAGGATTGTTTACTTTACGCAAAGTTCTTTTAATGCAGTTGTCTGTTGCTTTGAGTTTACACTATGGTTGGGACTCGCAACTTAATACCAGCGAGATGTTCTGGATAGATATCTCAAGGTGGATGATTAGTAGTAGATATTGATGGATTTCGGTCTACTTACTTTGGCGTACCGCCCATGCTTTGAACCTCAACCTTTCTTGCAATGTAGTCAGCATTGGTTTGCGTTCGTGGTCCTGTCAATTGCCCAGCTGTAATTCGTTTACCTCACATAGCTGTTTTAATATCTTTTGGGAGAGAGACATCACTAGTGAACATCATGTGACTCCGGTCCATATTACCATCATTGTTCACATCCGCTATTTACTTTTCGCTTTTATTTACTATTGAAAAACACTATCTATCACTACTATCATTGCTTTTAATCCTTTGTGAACTACAAGGCCGGAGGGATTGACAACCTCTCTGTACTTGTTGGGAGAAAAGTTATTTGTATCTGTGTGCAGGTCCACGTTGATTGCTAATTGCGCCGTTAGCAGTGGACACCTACTTGTTGAACCTAGGAGTCTCTGGGGATTCGATCCTTGGCATCTTTGCTAAGGGAAAACACTTCCACAACACTGCATCTTTCACCTTCCACTTGGGGTAACCAACGAGGGGTTAGAGGCCCATCAAGGAGTATTTTCTGGCGCCGTTGCCGGGGACTCCACTCTTCAGGATAGGGGAGTTGCATGCTATCTTTTACCTTTGCTTTTTAGTCTTGTTAGTTTACCTTTCAGTTTTTGCTTTAGTATCCTTTATCACAAAATTACAAAAAAAAAATTATTTTACCTTCTTGTTAGTAGTCCTATCTGTTTAGCTAAACATGTTAGGATATGGTGCTTTGAGGGAATCAGAAGTTCTATCTTTCCATCAAAGGGACGGAGAAAATATGAAGAAGGCATGGGACAGAATTTCTGATGCACATAGGAGAATTATGCCTTGGATACCTATAAAAATTGTGCTTAGGAATTTTTACCAGGGTCTTTTTAAATGGTGTAAACACTCTCTTGATATTATAGCCGAGGAAGATTTCCTAGAGTGTGATGAAGCTAGAGCTCTTGAAATTATACATGGTCTATCTAGTTACTTTGTTTATGATCATAATTTTGATACTGTCATAGATAGACTTGCTACTATTGAAAAAAGAATGGATGCTCTAGACTTAATGAAGGTAGAGAAACCCAAACCCAATAAGAGAGATATTTTGGAAATAGATAATGAATGGGAGCCTCTTGTTAGGATTAGTATCTCTAATCAAGACTTCCTTACTTATTGTGATATTGGATCTATGGTTTCTACTATGCCAAAAATTGTTCATGATTCTTTAAAATTTAACATGGATAGATTATCATCTTATCATGAACACACTAATGGAGATATTTCTGAAATCCAGGTAAGAATAAAAGATGTGCCAGTTAAATTCCTTAAAGGGATTGCAATGGTTGATTTCTTCATCATGGAGCCAAACCAAGGAAATATAGTGCTTGGAAGGGACTTCCTCCGAGCGGTAAAAGGCTTCATTGATATAGGTAAGGGACAAATCCGCTTACGCGGGAAGGCAAAAGGTGTGTACCCCTTTCCTAGAAGGAACAAGAGTGAACTTATTGAGGAACCTTATGAATCAATTTATAAATCTGATTATTATGATGGTTATTGATTCCTCTATGCATTATGCCTAGCTTAAAGGCATAAAAGAAAGCGCTTTTGGGAGGCAGCCCACATGAATAATTTTTTTTGCTTTTGTTGTGTCTTGATGTTGTTTACTACTGTAGCATCATCATTGTATCTTTACTTTTCATATTTGTGCCAAGTATAGCCTCTGATTGCTAGAAAGTTCAAAAGTTGTGAGGTGCTGTCCAGGAAACAGATTCTGTCCTTGGATAGAAAAATTCGTATGAAATCACCAGATCATCTTTTTGGTCTGAATTTTTTCGACAGCGTTCTCTATATAATTGTCTTTCGTGCATCTGTTCTGAGTTTTTTGATTTGAGTTGCAGAAGTATCCCGAACAGATCAATTACTACCTGCTGTTCTGTTTTTCACATATTCTGTCCTGTTTTGTCTTTCCTTCAGTTTGCAAACCAAGAGCTTGCTTTTTCTTTCCAAAAACCTTTTGGCAATCTTGAGAAAGAGTAGAAATTCAAGAATATCTTTATTCCCAGCAAGTTATAATTATTTTATTAAGGGTACTAACCTCGCTAATCAGATTATGATGAGTTATGTATGAAGGGAGTTTTCAAGTGTGCGAGGGAAGATGATAAAAAGATTCAGGAGTGTCAAGCGCTCAAGCTTGGGGATGCCCCCATGCACCCCCAAGAAATATTCAAGGAGACTCAAGCGTCTAAGCTTGGGGATGCCCCCGTGCATCCCCTTCTCCATCAACATTATCAGTTCGTCTTTCGTTCCGCTATATTTTTATCACTTCATGTGTTATGTGCTATGCTTGGAGCGTCTTGCTTTTAGTTTTCTTTTTAGTTTTTCATAACGAGTCGGAACTCAGCATTCCTTTATGTGGGAGAGAAACACGCTCCACTTCTACCTAGAACATAACATAGAATTTTCATGTCTATCTTTGATGTGTGTGTTCTTTGTCTTTTAATAGCTACCATCATGCTCTGCTCTTAGTATTCATGCTTATCTTTTCAAAGAGCTTTTGTTTAGTTGGTTGCTTGAACTCTCTTTAATTACCATGCTTACCTTATTAAGAGAGTTTGCTTCCATTGCACTGGTTAATATGTCTATGATAAAGATGCTACGTGCATAATGGTGCTTAGGAGTTCAGGTTTCTTATGGTTAGTCTCACATAGCTGGGGGATTCCCAATGTGTTATTGGAGTACCAACATGATTTGTTTGCCTATGATGTGGTATGGTTTAGTAATATCTTCCTTCGAGAATTTATTTCGATTGACTTGGCGTATGCTCACGCATATTTAAGACTGTAAAGAAAGTCTGTCAAGCCTTGATGATCTTTTATTTCTGAGTAGCGATATAACTACCATGCCTGATTCAATATTGCTTTGTCGCTCTGCATGATTATGACCGTCATTGCTCTCTTAGTTGGTCGCTCCCAGTCTTTTGCTAACCTCCACCTGTACTAAGCGGAATGACTGCTTGTGCGTCCACATCCTTTTAAACCAGTTATGCCATACGAGTCCACCATACCAACCTATATGTGGTATTTCACCGCCACTCCAAGTAATTTACATGCGCTACCTTTAAAACCTTCAATCTTTGCAATACATAGCTCATGGGAAAGTAGCTTAAAAAACTATTGTGGTAAAATATATGTTGCTTATGTATCTTATTTCTTATAAGTTGCTTGCTGAGCGGTAACCATGTTTTTGGGGACGCCATCAACTGTCACACTTTTGTTGAATATCATGTGAGTTGCTATGCATGTTCGTCTTGTCTGAAGTAAGGGTGATTTGCCGTGGGTTGAATAAGTATGCATATTGTTAGAGAAGAACATTGGGCCGCCAACCAAAGCCATGTATCATGGTGGAAGTTTTAGCTTGGACCTTAATCCTCAATCTCTTATGAGAATATGCTTATGCATTAAAGAGGAGTCCATCATCTATTTTCTATGTTGTCCCGGTATGGATGTCCTCAAGTTGAGATCTATCAAAAACGAGAAATCAAATGCGATTTATCTCCTTGGACCTTTGTACAGGTGGCATAGAGGTACCCCATTGTGACACTTGGTTGAAACATATGAAATGCAATGATAACCCATGGAAATCCGAGCTAATTAGGACAAGGTGCGAGCACTATTGGTATTCGATGCATGAGGCTTGCAACTTATAGGATGTCTTATGCATGACACATATGAAGTACTACTACCGTTGACAAAATTGCTTCTATGTTTTTAATAAAAAGCTCTAGCACATAACCATTCTTTTACTTTTATGTTGAGTCTCCACCTTCTTTTAAAAGCACCAACTACTGAGAGCATGATTGTCATTCTGAGTGTAATGTGCATTGTCCCAAAGTAGCATTGTCTTTTGCATGATTGTGATATCGTTTATTTTGAAATCATTGTATCTAGTCATCACTTAAACCTTGAAGGTGCCCCTGCATTTATGTTTTGCATCACTAAAGGGGGCAAGCTAGATATCACTTTATCATATTTGCACATCATGCTCATTGCAAATCTTTTTGATGTTTCAGTTTCGTATTGTAAAACTTTCAGACATTTGTGATTTTCTCATGAGGCAACTTAATTGCTATAGAATCATTGTCTCAGTAAGCTTTTGTCATATGACTATGAAAAGTCCTATATGGTTAATAGCATGTCACCACAGAAATTATTCTTGTTATCATTTACCTACTCGAGGACGAGCAGGAATTAAGCTTGGGGATGTTGATACGTCCAAAACGTATCTATAATTTCTGCTTGCTCCATGCCACTTTTGGGTTATATTACTATGATATTCATACACTTTCATACACTTTTGATCATATTTGGACTAACCTACTAATCCAGTGCACCCCGGTGCCAGTTTCTGTTTTCGGCTGATTTTGTATTTCAGGTTTTCACGTTACGAGAACTGCCAGGAAAAATCCAGAAAAATTATATAAAAAATCAGCGTTCCGGAACCGACCTTGCGCCCGAA
>LR738709.1:447269018-447280518 GCA_902687465.1 Secale cereale | reverse complement strand
GACCCAAAACAAAAAAAGAAAACGAAAAAATCAATGAAAACCGACAAAAAAAAACAAAGGAAGCAATATAAAAAAAAAGAAGAAACAAGTACGATGGAATGGAACTATGAAAACCTATTAAAAACAAAGAAATAACCAATAAAACTGTTGAAAATCAAGAAAGAAACAAAAAGGCAAAGGAAAAATAGAGAAAATGTGGAAAAACGAAAAGCAATTGATGGCAACCATGAAAAAAACAAAGAGAGAGCACAGCAAAACGAAATAAAAAAATAAGTATAATGACAAAAAAACTGAAGGAGAAATAAGAAAACAAAATAAAATCCAAAGAAAACGAAAAAAAAACGAACGTTTCTTTTTAGGGGTAAAAAACCGAACATACACATCAGCGAACAGACTGACGAACAACACAAGCGAGTAACACGCTGTTGGGCTGGCGCATACCCGTGCGCGCTGCAAGAATCCTTACGGCGAGACGGATGATAGTCTCGCTACAAGCGAGACATAGCATTCACGCAATTCCGCCACCTACGCAATTATATTGTGAGAATGCGATGCTTTTGTTTCTTTTTAATCGTTGCTTTATTAACTCCAAAAATTGTTGATGAAATTCTTTAAAAAGTTTCATAAATTCGAAAAAAAGGCTGGCACTCTAAAAAGTATTCAAGAATTTGAAAATTGTCTACGAGATTAATGTTCCTCGATTTCAAAAAATGTTCAAAATTCCCAACGCACTCCAATTTTTAAAATGTTCATAACTTGCAAATTCTATTTTCTTACAAACTGTTTCTTGATTTCAAAAAAAGATTTGAATTAAAATGACAATTTGGAACATGATTCAAGTTTTTAAAAAAGTTGGAATTCAAAAAATGCTCACGGATTTTATAAATGTCCCGGGTTTAAAAAATTATTCCGAATTTTAAAATACAATCACATGTTTGAAAAAATAATTTGAATAATGTGAATTTGGAAAATTTATTGAAATCCAAAAACATGAGCACATGTTTGAAAAAATGTTTCGAATTTCAAAAAATATTTAATATTAAATAAAAGGTTCTTGACTTTAAAAATAGTGTTCCTGAATTTGAATAATATTTTTGGATTTAAGAATGTTCTAATTTGAAGAAAAAACCTCAGTTTTGTAAAAAAATGTATAAAACATGGGGCATTGCTAGAAGCAAACGAGTGACTAATTCCAATTTATTTTTATAGTCCGAAAGGACTAGCAAAGCTGATCAGAAATACAAAAGCAAATTGCAACGTCTCCCGCATTAGTGCGCAAAATTGGGGATGACGTTGTTCATACATGGATGGACGAGGGACTTAGCCAACAACATCACTAGATGACTTTTATCGCTGATGTAAAAGGTGTTGAATTGTAATTTCTTCTTCCCAGTCGTCGGATACTTCTTTTGCTCTCCTTCATATCGAAGTTCCTTTCTATAGGATTCTAGCGGCCGCTCCATCTCCTCTCCTCCTCCCCATCGCACTTCTTATTAGTGACTTCTACTAGGTGACTGCATCTCTTAGACCACATCACCGGAGCATATGATGAAAAAGTATATGACATGCTAGTTGTTGGAATTTACCGTTCCTAGAGAGGACATCGACAACGGAAGCGTTGAAGAAGAGCTAGAGCATGGTGGGCTTGCTGAGTGGGTTGTCGAGGTTGTGGAGCATGATGCCCCATATGGAAGCAGACTCGGTAGTGGTAGTAGAAGGGGACAAAGACAAAGCTGATGATGGTGGCGAGCACGACAAAAAACGACGGCACCGAGGAGCATATGGGGGCTGGCGAGGTCTATACAGATGGAGCTCAGAGACATGACCACGAGCACCTCCTTTCCTAGGGTATAAAGTATGGTTGCGGCGGAGGTGTCGGTGTAAGGAGCATAACATACATGGTGGTGTTAATGATGGTGGTGAGCGGTTGAAATTCCGATGGTGCTGGTCACTAACGAATCTTCGGCGGTGTCGGTTGGCAACGATCCTTCGATGGTGACATTGTTGGTAGCAATAACTCGATGGTGTTCGCACACGAACACGTCACCGTGTACCCTCGACGCCGGGGGTGATGCACCACAGCTCACGTCGAAGGAGACCCGTCCGGAAGCGCGGTACGCAAGCAATCCGGCGGGCGCTTTTGATGACCCGAAACCCCACGCGCCTGGGAGGACCCCGTCAGGGCGCACAGCGGCTATGGGCTGCCCTAGGTCAACCTGATCGCCCCTAGGGCCTCAAGGTTCGTCGACCTGCAACAAGAAGAACAGACGAAGAACGAGGAAGAAGAAGAACTAGGGTTAAGGAGAAAAGATAAAAGATAAAAAGTAGTAGATGTGTTTGTTCGATTGTGTGTTGTTTAATCGGCAGTCACCCCTTGAGTATATAAGAGGCGGCTGGACTTCCGTGCAAGGAAAAGGCTTCAATTCACGTCCAAAACCCTAGTCCAATTCGGACTTGTTTGGTCCGAACTTTCCAAAACTGTTCGGTAAAATCTGGTTGCCCTTTGCGGGCCATGTTCGGGGGAGTAAATGACATCGGATGAGAACGAGCCCAAAAGCAATCTTGATAGTTTCGACGAGACGAACAACTTTCATGTTGAACGTTTTTTGATCTGAGGCAATCTTGAGGGGGTTTTGGCTGTTTTCCGAAGTCTGCAGCAGCGAAATTCAAAACCCGGACAAATATACCCGGAGTGTCCGGCCATCCACAGAGAAATCCAAAAACCGGATGGTTGTCCCCGGAGTGCCCGGCCATCCAGTGCAGCTGCGCCTTGTACTGGCTATAACTTTTGCATACGACCTCGGATTATGACGATTTTTATATCAAAATCATCTGTTTCGACGAGACACACAACTTTTGTGTTGAAGCTTTTTCCATTTGAAGTCATCTTAATTGGGTTTCAAGCCATTCTTTAATCTGATGTCACCATGAGCATCTCTGAACTTGTCATAAGTTTTACATCCGAGCTCCGTTTCAGACCATCTTCATATTCATCTTGATCTTCTCGAAGATAGCCATCTCATGGTGACTTTCAATAGTAAGTTTGAATTAATCTTGACATAGCTTCAAGCCACTCTTTATAAACGTGCCACTTTTGAGCGTTAACAGATGGCATCGGTGAAGTACTCTTTTCCTATTCAATCCAACACAGAGAGTTAAGGCTCACTTCTCAAGAAGGGCTCTTTTAGTTGTGGTTGGGTTTCCTTGTATTCTTTCCGAATTTTAGTTCTCAATTCCAAACACATTCAAAGAATATTTATTCTTAGGTAATTCCCTGCTCCAATATCCACATCCAAACTGGGTGTAAAAGTTTTACCTATTTGAAAATACATTCCATACTCTGATACTCAAGTTCTCAAAGCCATTTCAGCGTCGTTATGCTCACCACCTATAGTGGGTATTTCACGACAACACACATGATTTGGGTGATTAGTGGAGTGAAGCGGGCGTGGATGATCTGGGTATGGGATTACACAAGAGGAATTTATCGAGGTCCTGACCCTCTTGTTGAGTTAATACCCTCCTCCTGATGTGTGTATGATCAAGCCTCTTATGAGTGAGTTTACAATACAATTGTCTATATTCCACATAACCTCGCTTATATAGGGGTGCCGAGGCTGAGGAGTACAACAACCGAGTTGGACACACAATAGTAATGGTGCAGTGATAACAATCGTTACCCTTAGCATCACTGCATCGTCATAACACTGGCTTGGTGGCGCCATTAGTAACGCCTACCTTGATTATCTTGTCTTTCAATGGTCATGCCAGATGGAAGATAGGGTGTTTTTGCAGCCGGACGGGTTTCATGACATCAGACGGATCTAGTGAATTCCAGGAATATGATTCGACCATCTTAGGAATGTTGGGGCGAATCCTCGCTATGGGCCTACACCGGAGATCCCGTCGTCGCCACTCAATCTCAAGGTTCGTAGAAAAACACTAGCTATCAGACGTGGAGTTTCTAATCTCGAGCTCAAATGCTCCTAGATGAACAGTAAAATAAAAAACATTAAAAATTTCTGATTTGTTTGTGGCAAACTTTAAGGAATGGTTGGAGTGCACGCAAAATTCATCACGAAATCACATCGGTGCAAGGGATGGTAAAAAAACAATTTTCTGGAAATGTGTCTTTCAAACCCATATTGAAGCTCTGATTTTTTGCCACAACTTCCACCAACGTACTTAATGATGAAAATTTGTATGCAGTTCAAACATTTATTAAAGTTTTCTACATATTTTTTTTATTTTTTCCTATTTTTAAAATTGTACTGTTCACAGGAAAAACATTTGAGCTCAAGACGAGAAGGGTACTTTTGCTAACTATCTTCCTTTTGATTCGTACTAGAGGTCTCTTTGTTTGATGTGTTGACCTTCCACGGTACCATTGTTATGAAATGTTGGCGATCTCCTGCTAACACTTTCACATAGTCCGAAGGCAATTAGGATTTTGTTGCTCCCGAGTCGGGCTCTTCCTTCCTTTTCTATTTTCTTTGTACAGTCTTACAAAAGGAACTCGAGCTTCTCGTGCTCATTTTAGCCACTTGATATTGCATGGTTAATTATTGCAGTGATGTCTTCCTCATATCATTTGGGGCCATCAACTGGTCGATACGATCGTGCGGGCTCACACTTTACCTTTCTCGACAGCACGCGGTAGCTAAGCTAGGTCGCCCGTCTAGCCTGATTTACCCGCGAACCATAGACTGTTGAGGTCACCTAACTAATCAAGCGAGCTAGTAAGTAGCTCGTCCAATCACCGTATTAGATGTTGCCCGGCATGCAACATGATGCAGTCTGTTTGTATGAACGCTTGCATATGTATTGTGTTAAAAAAACATGTAACACGACGCAACTTACATATATGTCGTTCGGTAATAAGGCAAAAAGAAAAGGTGTTCTCGGTGGGCGTGGCCGCGTGCTGGTGCGCCATTTTTCTACGAAAAAGAAAAACGAAGCCCGTGTGGCACGACGGAACGGATCCGGGAAGAGCCGGGCAGACAGCTCCATTCTGGCCCCGTCCTCTTGTCATGCTGCCATGCCACTGTATTTAGTTAAGTGCAGCACGCGCCCCTCGTGCATGCCTCGTTGCGTGTGCAACGGTTGCCTGATTGGACCGGCGGCTGCTTAATTGGGATCTCTGACCGGTCAAGAGTCAGAGACAGATGCGACTAGAATCTGCTAATGCCGGTCAATGCGGTCAGCAGCAAGCAACTTGCGCAAGTTGGAGCGGCCAAGGATCTCGACGCCTCCTCCAAACCTGTGGAGGCAATCGAGAATACTGTTTGGAGCCGTACTATTTGTTACTATTTCAGTTTCGTGAGCCGTGCATTGGACCTGCACGCATGGGATCAATTTGGTCATTGTTTAATGCAACTAGCCGGCGAGCAAGACGTTGTTTGTTTCGTTCCCCGCACGAAAGCTCGACCGGGTGCAATGTTTCACAAGGTTGCGGGCACCGACGCCCATCGCCCAGATTGAGTTTTTTACCCAAACCTTGCACTACCTCGTTCAACGCTGCGAAAGAGGGCAAGCAACTGCCTCTCTTTGCAGCTTTGGTCATCTTAGTGCCCCTGCCAACTTGGGGTCACGATCCCCATGTGTAAGAAAGTCGTCTCGAGAGGTCGTTTCCCAAAACAAAGTCAAACAAACAGAAACGCCACGCTGAGAAGTTTCGGATTCCCCAAAGTACTGACGAGTCTCTTTCTTGTAAGTGAAGACATGCTGCACGTCGGAGTCAGTCAGAGGTCAAGATTAAATTAGGAGAGCAAAGCCGTGTTGACATTTGTCTAACATAACATGGCTTGCTCACATGCAACTAGGCACCTACCGGAGTATCTAAACTGGTTCAAGCCATGGAGTATATCAAACTGTCCGGTGAAATCCCTCAAAACTCGTCCCGGTCTTGCTTATGACACCGTTGGGGTACGACGGACGCAATGCCCGCTGATGAACATGTAGGAAAAACAGCAATACGGGTGGCAAAAATCGAGATGAACTAGTACTGCAAAGGAAGTGTAGAGAATGATTTGCTGCATCGATAAATGATTGATCGTGCACTAGGCACATATATATAGGTACAAAGGGTGCGACCAATGTCTTGTCTTCCAAAATATAAGTAAATACTGAGGGAGAGAGACACTACAAGTGCGACATACAAAACTCAGACCTACGTACATGTACACGTGTTCAACACCTCCCCGCAGTCGAAGCGTCGTCAGTGACGCAGAGACTGGACCGAAAGCCCTCAAACGTCGAGGTGGGTAGTCCATTCGTCATGACATCGGCGAACTGCTAATCGATGGGCACATAAAGAACTCGAACAAGACCAAGTGCGACGTGCTCCTTGACGAAGTGAATGTCGAGCTTCTGGAGCGAGCAGGCATGCTTACCTGCAAGCCTGCTTTCACGCCTGTCGACACGAAGGCTAAGGTGTCCGTCGTCGAGGGCTCTCCGGCATCTGACGTTCCCTTCTACCGCTCTGATACCGTGTAGAGAATGATTTGGTGCATCGACAAATGATTGATCGTGCACTAGACACATATATATATATGTACAAGGGATGCGACCGGTGTCTTGTCTTCCAAGATACACGTAAATACAGAGGAAGAGAGATACTACAGGTGCGGCATACAAAACTCATACCTACATATATGTACACCTGTTCAGCATAAATGAGTATATTTCCGTCGTTTTTTTGCTGGAAATATTTCTGTCACCTTGGCTTGACACACGGCGGCACGTAGCCGTCCGGGCGGCGCCGTCGGGATCGCCGGGGGATGACACGGATGCGTGCGGTGCGCCGACCTTTCCGAGATCTTGTTGTCTTCTCCTTGGACTCGGAGGATTCCTCGGCAGATTCTGGGATCCTCCCACTGCACCGTCACCGCCACGTACTCCGCGGGCGCTCCGCCTCGCGTCCACCAACGAACGGACGCAGCTTGCTTCCACCGACACAAAACGTCGCGGTCCGATCGATGGCACTCCCGCTCCCACTACGTGCCGGCCGGCGCGGCCGTGATCTCACACATGGTTAGCGCTGTACGGTTGGTAGCGACAGCCAGCATTGCTTATAATTGTATACCACGTAATTAAGCTGGTGACTGACAGGCAAGTCAGTTCGCGCCGCGTGCATGTTTCTAGCACACCTAGCTAGTTTTCTCTCTGTGCTATATCGGGTCCAAAGTTGTGGGCAGGAGCTATGCGACGACGACTGCGTACAGCAGACCGAATTAGCAGCGCGCCTAGTCAACTCTTGAATTAGGCGACGTAGCTGTAACCAGGAACAACCTGCGTACTCCTCCACCAGCCACTGCTGGGTGGACACATGCGTGCAGCCGGTCGTCGCGCGCTGTCGACGTGTCGGTGAGTCATGCAAGCTGAGTTGCGTACGGGGTTTCCAGGCTGTTGCGCAGCTTTGATATGGTCTTGCGTTCTTCACGACAAGAGATGCATGCATGCATGCTGCTCCGTGACTTTTTTTTGTCCCCGTGACAGCTGTTGAACGACAAAATTGTGAAGAAAAAAACAGAACCCATTTGTGGCCAAATTTGTTTTTTCGACCCTTTTAGGAGAGTTTAGCCTGATTTGGCCCCCTTTAAAAGAAAATCGACATCCGACCCCTTTTCTATCGTCGGTATCGATGGATGTAGGATTGCACTACCAACCGCCGAGGATCATGGCGGTAGTCCACACATCCACATCAACACAAGTAAACGGCATTTGTCATCTGCCGTCAACCCTACTGCCGAGGTTCCTGGCGGTAGGATGTTATACCCTACCACCGAGGTCCCTGGCGGTAGGCTGTTATACCCTACCGGCGAGGCTCCTGGCGGTAGGCTGTTGTACCCTACCGTCGAAGACCCTGACGGTAGGTGCCGAACAATTACAAGCATCGGAGGTTCGCTCGCGGGGCCCACCCACGAACCCAACCCCCATCTTCTCTCCTACCGCGCCCGCACGAACAATAGAGGAGTTGCCCTCTTTTATCCTCTCCACTCCCCCTCCGTTCTCCTTCGTTTCTCAATCATTTTTGTGGATCGAGATAGTTCCAAAACGAGAGTACTAAACTCTCCCAATCCCTCCAAGTAGTTTTCGTGAAGAAGTTGTCGTTTTGATGCATTATTTGGCACAAGATGAACCCTATTTCAACTAGTATTTTTTTCTTTATCGTAGGTATTTTTAGTTTGATTCAATATGATGCATGTGGTTGAAGATGGACCCTAGTTCATTTTGTAGTAACTAGTTTAGTGATTCTATCTAATTAGAACATGAACCCTAGTTCATGTTTATAGTTTTTTTTGAATGGTTCATTGATGTTTGGTTATTATGATTGTTTTGGTTGAATATAATTGAGGTAGGATAAATATGATGGATGTTGATTCGTATGCATATACTAGAATGGTTGAATGTGATGCATGTTGGTAAATGATTCATTTGCATATTCCATTATTGTTTATTATAGATTTATTTACAATTGTTGATGTTGGGGAACGTAGTATTTCAAAAAAATCCTGCAATCACGCAAGATCTATCTAGGAGAAGCATAGCAACGAGAGGGGAGAGTGTGTCTACGTACCCTCGTAGACCAAAAGCGGAAGCGTCTAGTGACGCGGTTGATGTAGTCAAACGTCTTCGCGATCCAAACGATCCAAGCACCGAACGTACGGCACCTCCGCGTTCAGCACACGTTCAGCTCGATGACGTCCCACGAGCTCTTGATCTAGTTGAGCGTCACGGGAGAGTTTCGTCAGCACGACGGCGTGGTGATGGTGATGATGAAGTTACCGGCGCAGGGCTTCGCCTAATAACTGCAACGATATGACCGAGGTGTGTAACTGTGGGGAACGGCACCGCACACGGCTAAAACTGATGTTAACTTGTGTGTCTATAGGGTGCCCCCTGGCCACGTACATAAAGGATGGAGGGAGGAAGAGGCCGGCCCTCATAGGGCGCACCCAAAGTGTGGAGTCCTACTAGGACTCCCTAGTCCTAGTAGGATTCCACATACCACATGGAATAGGAAAAGGCGAAGGGAGAAGGAGAAGGAAGGAAGGGGGCGCCCCCTTTCCCTAGTCCAATTCGAACCAGTCCATGGGGAAGGGGCGCGGCCACCCTTGAGGCCTTTCTCTCCTTTCCCGTATGGCCCATTAAGACCCAATACGAATTACCGTAACTCTTCGGTACTCCAAAAAATACCCGAATCACTCGGAACCTTTTCGATGTCTGAATATAGCCTTCCAATACATCGATCTTTACGTCTCGGCCATTTCGAGACTGTTCGTCATGTCCGTGTTCTCATCTGGGACTCCTAACAAACGTCGGTCATCAAATCACATAACTCATAATACAAATCGTCATCGAATGTTAAGCGTGCGGATCCTACGAGTACGAGTTATGTAGACATGACCGAGACACATCGTCGGTCAATAACCAATAGCGGAACCTGGATGCTCATATTGGCTCCTACATATTCTACGAATATCTTTATCGGTCAAACCGCATAACAACATACGTTGTTCCCTTTGTCATCAGTATGTTACTTGCCCAAGATTCGATCGTCGGTATCATCATACCTAGTTCAATCTCGTTACTGGAAAGTCTCTTTACTCGTTCCGTAATGCATCATCCCGCAACTAACTCATTAGTCACATTGCTTGCAAGGCTTATAGTGATGTGCATTACCGAGACGGCCCAGAGATACCTCTCCGACACTCGTAGTGACAAATCATATTCTGGATCTGTGCCAACAGCACAAACACCTTCGAAGACACCTATAGAGCATCTTTATAATCACCCAATTACGTTGTGACATTTGATAGCACACAAGGTGTTCCTCCGGTATTTGGGAGTTGCATAATCTCATAGTCATAGGAACATGTATAAGTCATGAAGAAAGCAATAACAGTGAAATTAAATGATCATAGTGCTAAGCTAACGGATGGGTCTTGTCCATCACATCATTCTCCTAATGATATGACCATGTTCATCAAATGACAACACATGTCTATGGTTAGGAAACATAACCATCTTTGATTAACGAGCTAGTCAAGTAGATGCATACTAGGGACACTCTGTTTTGTCTATGTATTCATACATGTACTAAGTTTTTGGTTAAGACAATTCTAGCATGAATAATAAACATTTATCATGATATAAGGAAATATAAATAACAACTTTATTATTGCCTCTAGGGCATATTTCCTTCAGTCTCCCACTTGCACTAGAGTCAATAATCTAGTTCACAGCGCCATGTGATTTAATACTGATAGTTCACATCATCAAGTGAATAACACCCATAGTTCACATCGCCATGTGACTAACACCCAAAACGTTAACTAGAGTCAACAATCTAGTTCACATCGCCATGTGATTAACACCCAAAGAGTACTAAGGTGTGATCATGTTTTGCTTCGTGAGAGAAGTTTAGTCAATGGGTCTGCCACATTCAGATCCGTATGTATTTATGTATTTTGCAAATTTCTATGTCTACAATGCTCTGCACGGAGCTACTCTAGGTAAATGCTCCCACTTCCAATATGTATCCAGATTGAGACTCACAGTCATCCAGATCGGTGTCAAAGCTTGCATTGACGTAACCCTTTACGACGAACTCTTTATCACCTCCATAGCCGAGAAATATTTCCTTAGTCCTCTAAGGATAATTTTGACCGTTGTCTAGTGATCTACTCCTAGATCAAAATTGTACTCCCTTGCCAAACTTAGGGCAGGGCATATAATAGGTCTGGTATACAGCATGGCATACTTTATAGAACCTATGGCCGAGGCATAGGGAATGACTTTCATTCTCTCCCTATCTTTTGCTCTGGTCGGGCTTTGAGTCTTACTCAACTTCACATATTGCAACACAGGCAAGAACTTTTTCTCTGACTGTTCCATTTTGAACTACTTCAAAAACTTGTCGAGGTATGTATTCATTGAAAAAACTTATCAACCGTCTTGCACTACAAAAAAAGACACATCCGTAACATTTTGGGCCGAACGAAACTTTTTTCTGTCATACTTATGACACTTCTATGACAATAATTGTGACAAAACACGGTATCATCATAGATGTGGTGGGGTCCTACTTCTATGACAAAAAATCATGACAGAAAATGGGCTTTTCGTCCTGGGCGGGCCGGAGACGCAGCTGCATGACATTCTTTGGGCCGTCAATGACGGAAAAAACCGTGGTAGAAGCGAGGGCGAGGAAAGAATCGGGATGTTCCCGGTTACGGTGGGTGGTCGAGGCCGAGCGATGCGCGTTTCTCTCGTACACGCATGCGCGTGGGTAAGAGGCGTCGGGCTCTAAATGAACCCGAGCGAGGCATTGGGCTCTAACCGAACCCGAGCGATTGCACTGCAGGCTACGCGTTACTAAACCCGAGAGATCGATGGATGGCTGTTAACTGAACCCGATCGAGCAATTCATTCGCTACTGCTGCTAACTGAAGCTGATCGATGCTGCATGTGCATGAACAGTGAGTGTTGCTGGGGG
>LR738709.1:447205022-447264180 GCA_902687465.1 Secale cereale | reverse complement strand
GGGGGGGGGGGGGGGGGGGGGGGGGCGCCTGGGCCCCCCGAGGCTCCTCCGATGCCCCCCTTTGGCATATATTTAAAGCGTCTCCCGAAACCCTCGAGGGAGGAACTCTTTTTCGCGATCTCATCTCTGTTCCGCCGCCGCCGCCGCTTCCAAGATCGGGAGCACCAGGAGAACTCTTCCCGGCACCCTGCCGGAGGGGAGGATCACCACCGGGAGCCTCTGCACCACCATGGACGCCTCCTGGATGAGTTGTGAGTAGTCTCCCTTGGACCATGAGTCCATGACCAGTAGCTATGTGATGTTCTCCTCCCGTTCTTGTGCTTCACTAATTAGCCCTCGTGAGCTGCCCTACATGATCGAGGCACATATGTAATCCTTATGCTGTTGCTATGATGAGTTTGCTGGGATCCGATGGATTATGAGATTATGTTCAGATTGTGCTTGAGTAATATATTTGATCTACCTCTTTTATATTTATGTTCGTAAGTAATTCTTGCATGTTCTCCGTTGTTATTTATTGCTTTGGCCAAGTAATAGGTAGTGACTCCAAGAGGGAACGTTATGCTTGATTGTGGGTTCATGCCCCTCGATGACTAGTTTGAGTGACAGAAACATGAGTCTAGGGGATGTGATGTTGCCACAAGGGGGAAAACAACGGTGCTTGTGCCCGTGGGTGCAAGGATTGTTTACTTTACGCAAAGTTCTTTTAATGCAGTTGTCTATTGCATTGAGTTTACACTATGGGTGGGACTCGCAACTTAATACCAGCGAGATGTTCTGGATAGATATCTCAAGGTGGATGATTAGTAGTAGATATTGATGGATTTCAGTCTACTTACTTTGGCGTACCGCCCATGCTTTGAACCTCAACCTTTCTTGCAATGTAGTCAGCATTGGTTTGCGCACATGGTCCTGTCAATTGCCCAGCTGTAATTCGTTTACCTCACATAGCTGTTTTATCGTCTTTTGGGAGAGAGACATTACTAGTGAACATCATGAGACTCCGGTCCATATTACCATCATTGATCACATCCGCTATTTACTTTTCGCTATTATTTACTATTGCAATTATATCTATCACTACTATCACTTGCGTTTAATCCTTTGTGAACTACAAGGCCGGAGGGATTGACAACCTCTCTGTACTCGTTGGGAGCAAAGTTATTTGTATCTGTGTGCAGGTCCACGTTGATTGCTAATATCTGGCGCCGTAGTAGTTGACACCTTCTTGTTGAACCTAGGAGTCTCTGGGGATTCGATCCTTGGTATCTTTGCCAAGGGAAAAACTTCCGCAACACTACATCTCACACCTTCCACTTGGGGTAACCAACGAGGGGCGAGAAGCCTAGCAAGAGTTTTTCTGGCGCCGTTGCCGGGGACTCCACTCTTCAAGATAGGGGAGTTGCACGCTATCTTTTGCCTTTGCTTTTAGTCTTGTTAGTTTACCTTTCAGTTTCTGCTTTAGTATCTTTTATCGAAAATCACAAAAATAGTTATCTTGCTTGCTTGCTACTATGGGTTCCATCGAGAACACCAAGTTGTGTGACTTCACTAGTCACAACAACGATGACTTTATCAGCACACCTATCACTACACCTGCCACTTCAGCACCTTCATATGAAATTAAACCTGCTTTACTGAATCTAGTTATGAAAGATCAATTCTCCGGTGCTGGAGATGATGCTGCTTTACACTTGAACAACTTTGTTGAACTTTGTGATATGCAAAAGTACCAAGAAATAGATGGTAATACTGTTAAGCTTAAGCTTTTTCCTTTCTCCTTGAGAGGAGGAGCTAAAATTTGGTTTCAGTCTTTGCCTAGAAATAGCATAGATTCATGGGACAAGTGCAAAGATGCTTTTATTGGAAAATACTATCCACCTGCTAAAATTATCCAACTGAGAAGTAACATAATGAATTTTAAACAATTGGATAATGAACACGTTGCCCAAGCTTGGGAACGTATGAAATCTCTTATCAAGAACTGCCCTACTCATGGTTTGACTACTTGGATGGTTATCCAAACTTTTTATGCAGGCTTGAACTTTACCTCACGGAACTTGTTAGATTCGGCCGCGGGAGGAACCTTTATGTCAACTACACTTGGTGCTGCCACGAAGCTTCTCGATGAGATGCTGACCAACTATTCCCAATGGCACACCGAACGCGCTCCAACAGGTAGGAAGGTAAACTCTGTCGAGGAAATTTCCTCCCTTAATGAAAAAGTTGACTTGATCATGTCTCTACTTTCGAAGCAATCCTCTGTTGATCCTCGTGATGTTCCTTTACATTCTTTGATTGCTCAAGAACAATTAGATGTGAACTTTATCTCTAGAAACGATTTTAATAACAATGCTTATAGGAGTAATTTTGGTAGCAATCCTAGACCGTTCCCCTCTAATTCTTATGGGAACAACAATGCTTATCCTAGCACCAAGAACTCCAATACTGAACTAAAGATTATGCTTAAAGATTTCATCACTACCCAAAAAGCCTTTAATAAGAGTGTAGAAGAAAAACAACATAAACTAGACGATCTCTCTTTGAAGGTAGACCATTTAGCCAATGAGATAGAATTGCTTAAAATTAAAACTTCTCCTCTTGAGGAGAGGAAGGTCACTCCTATTAATGCTACTCAAGTGCAAATTAATGAAAATATTAGGATGATGGCTAAACTTAAAGAAAGATGGGCTAGAGAAAGGGAGGAAGAGGATAGAATTAAGAGCCTTCCTACCCACCACACTGTTGCTACTATCCAAGTTGTTGAGGATATCCAAACTCTTAGCACCCAATGTACTCCTGGTCCCATTGGACCTATTGATGGTGATGCTATGACTATAGAAACTACCAAACATGTGAACCTAAAGGACACCACTACCACTTTACTTGATGCTAGTGACCTTGATTTTGATAATTGCACTCTTACCGAAGTTATTGATTTCCTTCACAAGATGTCTAGAGATCCCCGCACTAGCACGCTTAACCTTGCCTTCACATAGCATATCACTAATGCTCTCATCAAAGCTAGGGAGGAGAAACTTAGAGTAGAAGCCTCCATACCTAGAAAGCTAGAAGATGGTTGGGATCCTATGATAAAAATTAAATTGAATGACTTCTCTTGCTATGCATTATGTGATGTTGGAGCTAGTACCTCTGTTATGCCCAAAAGAATATATGATATGCTTAAATTGAAACCTTATGATTCTTGTTCTTTTGGTGTTCGTCTCGTTGATTCTTCCATAAAGAAACCTTTGGGGAGGATCGACGATGTTCTTATCGTTGTCAATGATAATTATGTTCCCGTTGATTTTACTATTATGGATATTGAATGTGATCCTTCTTGTCCAATTATTTTGGGACGTCCCTTTTTACGCACTGTTGGTGCTATCATTGACATGAAAGAGGGGAATATAAAATTTCAGTTTCCTCTCAAGAAAGGGATGGAACACTTCCCTCGAAAGAAGATCAAGTTACCTTTTGAGTCCGTTGTACGGGCTAGCTATTCTTTTACTCTTGATAAAACTTGATCTATATGCATTATGCTTAGCTTAAAGGCATAAAAGAAAGCGCTTTTGGGAGGCAGCCCAATGAATAAATTTTTATTTTGCTTTTGTTGTGTCTTGATGTTGTTACTACAGTAGCATCATCATTGTATCTTTGCTTTTCAATTTTGTGCCAAGTGTAGCCTCTGATTGCTAGAAAGTTCAAAAGTTGTGAGGTGCTTTCCAGGAAACAGATTCTGTCCTTGGATAGAAAAATTCATATAAAATCACCAGATCATCTTTTTGGTCTGAATTTTTTCGACAGCGTGCTCTATATAATTGTCTTTCGTGCGTCTGTTCTGAGTTTTTTTATTAGAGTTGCAGAAGTGCCCCGAACAAATCAATTACTACCTGCTGTTCTGTTTTTCATAGATTCTGTCCTGTTTTGCTTTTCCTTCATTTTGCAAACCAAGAGCTTGCTTTTTCTTTGCAAAAACCTTTTGGCAATCTTGAGAAACAGTAGACCTTCAAGAATATCTTTATTTCCAGCAAGGTATAATTATTTTATTATGGGTACTAACCTCGCTAATCAGATTATGATGAGTTATGTATGAAGGGAGTTTTCAAGTGTGCGAGGGAAGATGATAAAAAGATTCAGGAGTGTCAAGCGCTCAAGCTTGGGGATGCCCCCGTGCATCCCCATATCCATCAACATTATCAGTTCGTCTTTCGTTCCACTATATTTTAATCACTTCATGTGTTATGTGCTATGCTTGGAGCGTCTTGCTTTTAGTTTTTTTTTAGTTTTTCATAACGAGTCGGAACCCAACATTCCTTTATGTGGGAGAGAAACACGCTCCACCTCTACCTAGAACATTACATAGAATTTTCATGTCTATCTATGCTGTGTGTGTTCTTTGTCTTTTAATAGCTACTATCGTGCTCTGCTCTTAGTATTCATGCTTATCTTTTCAAGAGCTTTTATTTAGTTGGTTGCTTGAACTCTCTTTAATTACCATGCTCACTTTATTAAGAGAGTTTGCTTCCGTTGCATGGGTTAATGTGTCTATGATAAAGATGCTACTTTCATGATGGTGCTTAGTAGTTCAGGTTTTCTTTTGGTTAAAACTCAAATAGCTGGGGGTTCCCAATGTGTTATTGGAGTACCAACTTGGTTTATTTGCCTATGATATGGTATGGTTTGGTAATATCTTCCTTCGAGAACTTATTTCGATTGACTTGGCGTATGCTCACGCATATTCAAGACTGTAAAGAAAGTCTGTCAAGCCTTGATGATCTTTTGTTTCTAAGTAGCGATATAACTACCATGCCTGATTCAATATTGCTTTGTCGCTCTGCATGATTATGACCGTCATTGCTCTCTTAGTTGGTCGCTCCCAGTCTTTTGCTAACCTCCACCGGCACTAAGCAAACTAACCATGCAATATATAGCTCATGGGAAAGTAGCCTAAAAACTATTGTGGTAAAGAATATGTTGCCTATGTATCTTATTTCTTATGAGTTGCTTGCTGAGTGGTAACCATGTTTCTGGGGACGCCATCAACTGTCACACTTTTGTTGAATATCATGTGAGTTGCTATGCATGTTCGTCTTGTCTGAAGTAAGGGTGATTTACCGTGGGTTGAATTAATATGCATATTGTTAGAGAAGAACATTGGGCCGCCAACCAAAGCCATGCATCATGGTGGAAGTTTTAGCTTGGACCTTAATCCTCAATCTCTCATGAGAATATGCTTATGCATTAAAGAGGAGTCCATCATCTATTTTCTATGTTGTCCCGGTATGGATGTCCTCAAGTTGAGATCTATCAAAAACGAGAAATCAAATGCGATCTATCTCCTTGGACCTTTGTACAGGTGGCCTAGAGGTACCCCTTTGTGACACTTGTTTAAAACATATGCAATGCAATGATAACCCATTGGAATCCGAGCTAATTAGGACAAGGAGCGAGCACTATTAGTATTCGATGCATGAGGCTTGCAACTTATAGGATGTTTTATGCATGACACATATGAAGTACTACTACCGTTGACACAATTGCTTCCATGTTTTCAAAATAAAAAGCTCTAGCACTTAACCTTTCTTTTACCTTTATGTTGAAGCACCAACTACTGAGAGCATGATTGTCATTCTGAGTGTAATGTGCATTGTTCCAAAGTAGCATTGTCTTTTGCATGATTGTGATATCGTTTATTCTGAAATGATTGTATCTAGTCATCACTTAAACCTTGAAGGTGCCCCTACATTTATGTTTTGCATCACTAAAGGGGGCAAGCTAGATATCACTTTATCATATTTGCACATCATGTTCATTGCAAATCTTTTTGATGTTTCAGTTTCATGTTGAAAAACTTTCAGTCATTTGTGATTTTCTCTTGAGGCAACTTAATTACTTTAGAATCATTGTCTCAGTAAGCTTTTGTCATATGACTATGAGAAAGTCCTATATGGTTAATAGCATGTCACCACAGAAATTATTCTTGTTATCATTTACCTACTCGAGGACGAGCAGGAATTAAGCTTGGGGATGTTGATACGTCCAAAACGTATCTATAATTTCTGCTTGCTCCATGCCACTTTTGGGTGATATTGCTATGATATTCATACACTTCCATACATTTTTGATCATATTTGGACTAACTTACTAATCCAGTGCACCCCAGTGCCATTTTCTCTTTTCGGCTGTTTTTGTATTTCAGGTTTTCACGTTTCGAGAACTGCCCAGAAATATCCCGAAAAATTATATAAAAAATCAGCGATCCGGAAACAACACTGCGTTCGAAGGGCAGCCTGGGGGGGGGGGCACAGGGGCTCCAGGCGCCCTGTGGGCGCGCCCCCGCCTGGGCCGCGCCGGGGGGGGCGCCTGGGCCCCCCGAGGCTCCCCCGGTGCCCTACTTTGGCATATATTTAAAGGGTCCTCCGTAACCTTCAGAACAGGAACTCTTTTCGCGATCCCATCTCTGTTCCGCCGCCGCCGCCGCTTCCAAGATCGGGAGCACCAGGAGAACTCTTCCCGGCACCCTGCCGGAGGGGAGGATCACCACCGGGAGCTTCTCCACCACCATGGACGCCTCCCGGATGACTCGTGAGTAGTCTCCCTTGGACCATGAGTCCATGACCAGTAGCTATGTGATGTTCTCCTCCCGTTCTTGTGCTTCACTAATTAGTCCTCGTGAGCTGCCCTACATGATCGAGGCACCTATGTAATCCTTATGCTGTTGCTATGTTGGGTTTGCTGGGATCCGATGGATTATGAGATTATGTTCAGATTGATCTTGAGTAATATATTTGATTCACCTCTTTTATATTTTAGTTCATAAGTAATTCTTGCATGTTCTCCGTTGTTATTTATTGCTTTGGCCGAGTAATAGGTAGTGACTCCAAGAGGGAACGTTATGCTCGATTGTGGGTTCATGCCCCTCGATGACTAGCTTGAGTGACAGAAACATGAGTCTAGGGGATGTGCTGTTGCCACAAGGGGGAAAACAACGGTGCTTGTGCCCGCGGGTGCAAGGATTGTTTACTTTACGCAAAGTTCTTTTAATGCAGTTGTCTGTTGCATTGAGTTTACACTATGGGTGGGACTCGCAACTTAATACCAGCGAGATGTTCTGGATAGATATCTCAAGGTGGATGATTAGTAGTAGATATTGATGGATTTCGGTCTACTTACTTTGGCGTACCGCCCATGCTTTGAACCTCAACCTTTCTTGCAATGTAGTCAGCATTGGTTTGCGTTCGTGGTCCTGTCAATTGCCCAGCTGTAATTTGTTTACCTCACATAGCTGTTTTATCGTCTTTTGGGAGAGAGACATCACTAGTGAACATCATGAGACTCCGGTCCATATTACCATCATTGATCACATCCACTATTTACTTTTCGCTATTTACTTATTATTGCAAAACACTATCTATCACTACTATCATATTGCTTTTAACCCTTTGTGAACTACAAGGCCAGAGAGATTGACAACCTCTCTGTACTCGTTGGGAGCAAAGTTATTTGTATCTGTGTGCAGGTCCACGTTGATTGCTAATTGCGCCGTTAGCAATTGACACCTACTTGTTGAACCTAGGAGTCTCTGGGGATTCGACCTTGGCATTTTTGCTAGGGGAAAACACTTCTACTTACTGCATCTTACACCTTCCAGTTGGGGTAACCAACGAGGGGTTCGAGGCCCATCACGCCCCCCTGGGCCGCGCCGGGGGGGGGGGGGGGGGCGCCTGGGCCCCCCGAGGGTCCTCCGATGCCCCCCTTTGGCATATATTTAAAGCGTCTCCCAAAACCCTCGAGGGAGGAACTCTTTTTCGCGATCTCATCTCTGTTCCGCCGCCGCCGCCGCTTCCAAGATCGGGAGCACCAGGAGAACTCTTCCCGGCACCCTGTCGGAGGGGAGGATCACCACCGGGAGCCTCTCCACCACCATGGACGCCTCCCGGATGAGTTGTGAGTAGTCTCCCTTGGACCATGAGTCCATGACCAGTAGCTATGTGATGTTCTCCTCCCGTTCTTGTGCTTCACTAATTAGCCCTCGTGAGCTGCCCTACATGATCGAGGCACATATGTAATCCTTATGCTGTTGCTATGATGAGTTTGCTGGGATCCGATGGATTATGAGATTATGTTCAGATTGTGGTTGAGTAATATATTTGATCTACCTCTTTTATATTTATGTTCGTAAGTAATTCTTGCATGTTCTCCGTTGTTATTTATTGCTTTGGCCAAGTAATAGGTAGTGACTCCAAGAGGGAACGTTATGCTTGATTGTGGGTTCATGCCCCTCGATGACTAGTTTGAGTGACAGAAACATGAGTCTAGGGGATGTGCTGTTGCCATAAGGGGGAAAACAACGGTGCTTGTGCCCGCGGCTGCAAGGATTGTTTACTTTACGCAAAGTTCTTTTAATGCAGTTGTCTGTTGCATTGAGTTTACACTATGGGTGGGACTCACAACTTAATACCAGCGAGATGTTCTGGATAGATATCTCAAGGTGGATGATTAGTAGTAGATATTGATGGATTTCGGTCTACTTACTTTGGCGTACCGCACATGCTTTGAACCTCAACCTTTCTTGCAATGTAGTCAGCATTGGTTTGCGCACATGGTCCTGTCAATTGCCCAGCTGTAATTCGTTTACCTCACATAGCTGTTTTATCGTCTTTTGGGAGAGAGACATCACTAGTGAACATCACGAGACTCCGGTCCATATTACCATCATTGATCACATCCGCTATTTACTTTTCGCTATTATTTACTATTGCAATTATATCTATCACTACTATCACTTGCGTTTAATCCTTTGTGAACTACAAGGCCGAAGGGATTGACAACCTCTCTGTACTCGTTGGGAGCAAAGTTATTTGTATCTGTGTGCAGGTCCACGTTGATTGCTAATATCTGGCGCCGTAGCAGTTGACACCTTCTTGTTGAACCTAGGAGTCTCTGGGGATTTGATCCTTGGTATCTTTGCCAAGGGAAAAACTTCCGCAACACTACATCTCACACCTTCCACTTGGGGTAACCAACGAGGGGCGGGAAGCCTAGCAGCGGCCAGGCCAGCGGAGGGAGTAGGGTGGGCCGGGGAAGCCGACGCGGCATCACAGCGGGCCACAAGAGGAGGGAGCAGGCAGTCCCGCCGGTGCTAGTTGAGGCGGCTGGAGCAGGAAGATTAGAGATTGAAGAAGCACGTCGGCCGTTGGATGGACATCCAACAGTCACTGCTGCTAAAATCGTGTGTTGACTGAAAAAGCCTTGCGTAAACAAGCCAGCTTCGAAATCTGTGGCGTGTACAACCCATTTGCTATTATTTTTATATTTTTTTACTCATTTTCTAATTCATATGGAATTTAGTGCAGCCCGTTTCCCATTTTTAGAATTGCTGCCCATTTTCTAGTCAGTACCAGGGTTAAAAAAATTAACTAAATATGTGGGAAATTTTGAAAAATCGCAATATTTTGCTAGGGAACAAAATATTCTTAATCCAAAATTAGTAGCCATACTAAAACAAATTATAAAATAAATTAGTACTATGTCATGTTATATCCAATGAAATGCATATAAGATATCAGTGAAGAATAAAAACAAAAAAAGAAACTAATATCCCATTTGCTATTTTTTGGAATTTTTAACCCCTTTTGATATTAATTTTAACAAACACTGATCATACTCTTTGGCCAGGCCGGAGTGCATCCCTCCTCGTCTTGAAAGATTTGCAGCCTAGTAAGTCGGAGAAAACAAATAGGCCTAGCTTGGGTATTCTTCAAAAAGAAATACTGGGCTACCTATTTTCCCCCAAAAAAACTACTAGGGTGGTCATGTTGTTAGACGGGCCACAGAGACCGCACAACCTAGTTTATAGCTTGCTACTCCAAATTACTTATTTATGTTTAGGGGACCATGAGCATGTACCTGAGCCAGATTCATGTGAGAGCCTCCCTTCCAGTTAATTATGGGCTTCTCTATTGGGCCTTCATCAGTGGGCTGCATGTTATCAACAAGTGGAAAATATGTTCCGTACAAAAAATAGTATGCGCTACGTACGGTACGGGGCACTAAAGGATCGAACAGTGAAACGACTTCCAAAACATTATGTTTGTCGTTCTAACAACACATTTATTCAACCAACAGATGAAATATACTACTGACTGTACATTGAAAACAGTAACAGCAACAACGAGGGCTGGGGGTACAAAAGAAGCAGTAAGCAGGCCAGAAGAGTGAAGACACAGCTCTCTCTTCCAAACCAAACATCAGCCATCATTACAAAAAGGGCTACCAAAAAATAACAAGTGTATGCATCAAACTAAATAAAGATCCTACTACACAAGTGTACGCATCTAACTAACTAGCTTAGTTAGACGTTACTATTTATTAAGTTGTGGAGATTGGCTGACGGCTTGAACCAGATGGGTGCCTGATGGGGGAAACTCCAGCCAGCGGGTCGAAGTCTGATACTTGTGACCCTCTCTCGTACTTTGGGCTACAGAGCGTGGCGGCACATGTCAGGGTATGGTGCATGCAGAGACGCATGGTACGCTGTGTACACACATTTTTGCCTGATGAACGAAACCGCGCTGCCATCATGATCCTTGCCATCGGTTATCTCCTAGTTAATCAGATAATTCAGTCCAACAAACAGAGAGCGTGTACCAAGGCGACTTACCAACCTCCAGCCAAAAATTCCCGAAGGCCCAGAGAAGCTTCGATCCTGCTCAAAGACCTTGCAATGACTGTGATTGTATTCCGCGAAACAACACGTCCGGTACATGCGAACGATCATCAATCATTCGCCGTTGTCTGATCGAGTCAGGAACCACCTGCAACTACCATGCCTCTTTTCTTTGAAAGGTTCTGGGATTAGGAAGGGTAGGGACACCAAGCGGCCTACAACATCATATCAAGTTGGAGTCAAATAACCCTAAAAAATTAGACTCAAATAAAAAGGGCTCTTGATGTAGTCAATCTTAAGAACAACATGTTATGAGCATGCATATTTTTTCAGTAAATGTTGACAGTAATATAAGCAAGCGATCATGATATCATAGGAAAGTAACATACTGCTGTAACTGCCGTTTATAGCGATGACTGGAGTAGGCCAGCAATACGTCCAGCCATAGAAGGAGTCGACAGCGTAAATGAAGCCCTTGTGTTCAATGGCATCAGAGAACCATGAAGGATGTATGATCCTGCGATGGACGTGCAGATTTATCCACTTACCGCAGTGACCTGTCACATAGGCGAGACCGTGGTTGAAGAATGCAATTAGCCTGAAGTCTTTATAATTCGCAGATCACTACTGGCCCTTGGCGAAGAACAACAAGTATGAGACGTGCTACCCGTCCATCGTGTCGGAGTCGCTGGAGGATCAGCGCCCCTGCTAGTCTCGGAGGAGGACGGCAACGTCTTCCTCTTGACCGTGGGCACCAGCGAGGCCCGCGTAGGCCGCCGCCACATCTCTGTAGTGTGCATCAGGGGGCGACGCCGCTGACGCTGACACTGGCACGAGGCCAATGTACGGGTGGGTGCTCACTATTACTACCCCTCGGAGGTACGTGGGCGGTGACACTGGCTACGTCAAGCTGACTTGGACTCTGCCGAGCTGGGACCTTCCCGCCGATGTGGACATGGAAGACGCACGGTATTATTTGACCCACAACAATGTGCATGGGGACTCCAAGGAGGTTCACCTGGATATCTGCATTATCAAGTTAAATGTTGATCATTAGTCTTCGCTCAATGTAATCCGATGTCTAAGCATGTTGAGACTTCCATGCATGATCTTGCTCTATTGGAGTATCGCGCATGAATAAAAGTGTATCCGTTTATGGTTTAGTCTAGAATCTTTCATGTATGAATTTTTACTACAGTACCGGTGAAAGACTTATGATCAACCATTTCTTACATATCCTCTGCCCCCCTTCAAGTCATCCTGATTTAATCCCTCCGTCTAGGTGTATAAGGGCATGGTTAATACTTAAATAGTATAGCCAACTGTTGACTATAAGAAAGTGCCATGTCGTCTGTAGCCAACATGTATAACAATGGATACTCAAAAACTAATTCTTGAAGATCATTTCCTGCAAAGCACAATAAGAGTTATTTCTTCACAAGTTTTGGATGCATGTTGAACAGTTGAACGCTTTTGTTTGCAAAAGATACTTTTTTATCTATTTCACCCGGATGTTTGTGAGCTATAGAGATGAAATAATATCCGAACAAACCTATCGATACCCGTTACACATGAGATGACCCCCACATCCTTTGTCAAAATAAACAACTCCCCGATCAATGTATTTCACTCTTCCGTGCAACGCACGGGCACCTTACTATAGATTAGTACGGCCAAAAATTAAAGTAATATTATATATAGTATGATTAATGATGCATGTCACCTAAAATTATATCATTGAAAACTATGTTCAAATACAAATCCAACGATATTGTTTTTGTTGACATGCACAAATATTTTGCCAGTTAAATCTTCAGTCAAATTCAATGGGGGATAAACCACGACCGATGTAGTAGTACTAGTGTAGAGGGCGGCGCTGCACGGGAGTCTCACCCCGCTCGTGGCGCGGCAGTAAAGCCGTCATATCACAAAACCAAACCACTCCCAGTAATAAGTGGCCTGGTAAAATAAACGGACAAGAAACCATCACATCCCTCCGTCTTTTTTGCATTTCATCTCTCTGCATTTACTTTCTCCGGTTCATCTCGCACACTCGATCCCTAGCTACTACTCCTAGTATCCCTAGCCACTACTCCTAGGGCCAGTTCTTTTGGCGGCTTCCCCAGCTTTTCCCATAAGACTAGTCACAGTGGAGAGTAACATTAAGGCGCCTCATTTATTTATTTGGGCTTATAAACTAGTACTACTAGCAGTACCTCCGTCCTGGTTTATTCTTCACCATTGTAATTTGTGCTAAATTTTGACCAAAGATTTAACCGATAAAATGTTAGTGCATGTGGCATGCACTAACATTTCATTAGTTAAATTTATGATCAAAATTTGACACGGATTATAATGGGGACCAATAAACTCGGACGGAGGTACTTAGTAGTTATGGGATTACTAATCTAGAAGCCTAAAAGAACTGGCCCCTGGTACTTCTACTAGTAGTACTCCCTCCGTCTAGGTGTGTAAGTCACCTAAGGTGGAGCAGCACGACCTAGGCGGCTGCGGATTGGAAGAGGCCAAAGAATCAGACCGAAAATTCGTCCAATCACCGTGCCACTTTTTTCCTCCTAAACCAAATGGAGATTAGCAGTGAATCCCTAATTAATAGGGTTGCCGTTTCAGCCAACCCATGCAGGCCCATTGACGTGCATGCAAGCTGGGGTCAATCCCTCCCCTAATCAACATATTCCTTCTCTACATGCATAGGTCGCTCATTCTCTCCAGCATTAACTTCCTCCCCCGCGTGGTTCAACCAAAAAAATTGCTCGCTGATGAACGAGGCAGTGAGGGGAACGAGGACGGAATTTAATACATTACGCCTAAGTGTTTTGGGAATATCTGATTTTGATAAGGTGACGTACACACCTAGACGGATGGAGTAGTACTCAAGTTGGAAATCCAATTGCACGGCACAACTTGTTAGGCAAAAAATTCGATACAGGGTGTAGGAAGCGGTTTGGGAATTTGCATGCCTTTCCGACCAGTGAGATACTCCATACAAAGTACGACAGAGAAATAACCACAGAGAAGGAAGCTAAAAGTAAACAATAAAACAAGCATTTTTTCATTTGTTTTGCATTGAATCGTTTCACAATCTTGACTAGTGTTATTTTTCTACTTTTACAAAAACCGCATCGTAGTGTTAAAACATGCATTTGCACGCACATAAGTAATAGTAGTACTCCCTCCGTCTAGGTGTATAAGTCTTCCCTCTTTCTTGGTCACGGTGCACAACCAAAGATGACTTATTGACCTGGACGGAGGGAGTAGCACAGTCTGCAAGCATATATAGAGAGAGACGTGTAGTGTGATAGTATATAGTGTTGGAAATAGTAGCACTTTTCCGACTAATCTAATCCACGAGTAAACAGTAAGCATGGCAAATACGGTATACATCTCATACTGATACCTAAGCATGTGAGCACATACAGTACATAGAACCGAAACATCTATGAACAACATATATACGGCTAGCACATGAACGAGCAAATAGGGGATGAACAAGTCATACCCTTCGGTTGGCCAAGCCAATGTGGCGGCACCAGCGGCGGCCTCGGCATCGGCCGATGCCTTCTTCTTGGCGCCGGCGTCGTCGGCTATGGGGTTGATGCGGGGGAAGTAGTGGAAGCAGAGGCGGACGGAGACGGGGACGGATCGGGAGCAGTCACGTCGAGATGCTCCCCAAAAACCTTATCGCCGTTCTCCCGGGCAGGATCTCGAACAACAGGGTTCCGGAGGCACCTGGTCTCCCGACCATCCGTGCATGCGGTCGTCGGGATGGGGTCGCTGGAAGCAGCACAGAGAGAGGAACAGTAGATGACGGCTAGGGTTGTATGAGAGGGAGTGAGTAAACTGAGTTAGGGTTCACTCCACTGGCCAGTGCCTTCTTATATAGGCCGTCAGGTAGATGGACCTGGGCCAGGCCCACGACCGAGTCCGCGAACAGCCCAAGGTCCAATGTCTCGGACAGTGGCGCTTTTGTAAGTGACTCGTTAATTAATTAATAAATAATTAACCATTCCTAAGCGGCAAAAATAAGCTTCGGTTCGGCTCATTACCGCAACCCGCGGCGCGCGGGCGCGCGTCGTGATGAGGCGAGGCGAGACGTGGCGAGGCGGGCGGCGGAGGAGGAGGAGCGCGCGTGTACATCTCCTATTCCCAAGCTCCCAATAGCAAGTGGTAGAGCAGCCCTTATAAAGAGGTCTCACTCTTCTTACTTTAGCAGTATGGGACTAAACTTCCCACACTTCCCACCACTTGCCATACACATGCATGGGCCTTAGAGATTAACTTGGGATTATTGTCTTATATGGGCCTAAGCCCATCCATAATCCATCAATCCCCCACCAAATCTCGAGGCACATAAGTTTGTCAAATGTTCCAAACAATGTTTGATATACCAGAATTTTCAGTGGAGACTATTAAGTTGAACTTCCACCTAGAGCAATAGGATTAGACTTCTTCACAACTGGGCAATGGACTTTGCCTTGAATTGTTAGTTTGGCATGTAGAAGTTTCGCCTATTGTCAGCTGATATATGGCTGCCGAAGGCTAGACCCCATGGGTGGAGCTTATTAGTCATACTCCGTACCTTCTCATGAGCTTCCTAGAGGTCGCCCAATCTCATAGACTGTGACCAGCAGTCGGGCTCACATAGGTGTGTTCCTCCAAAGAATGCTCTGTAGGTTAGGATCTTGCTTACATAAGCTTTGGAACACATTAAGACAAAAGTCAGCCTGCCTTACAGAATTGAGAGTATTATTGCATCTCCAACGGAGTGCGTTAATTAAGGATACTCTCCTCAGTTGACCGGTGGATTGTTTTCCCAGGTCCTAATTCACAGGATCTCCGATGACATAGGTTGGGTTACCCCCATGGCAACTTATGTGGGTCTCATACCCATCTCCCTCCATGCATTTTCTATCACAATCCGTGATAGCCCTTTCGTAAAAGGGTCTGCCATATTCTTAGCCGTCTGGATATAATCCAACGCTATTACTCCGGAGTTTCTTTGTTTTCTGACATATTTTAATCTTCTTCTTATGTGCTTTGTGGATTTCAAGTTGTCCTTTGAACTCTTAGCCTTGGCAATCATTGTTTGATTGTCACAGTTCATAAGGACAACCGGGACTGGTTTATCAACCACCGGCAAATCCATCAAAAGCTCTCGAAGCCATTCTGCTTCGACGTATGATGTGTCTAATGCTGTGAGTTCTGCTTCCATAGTCGGTCTGGTTAAGATTGACTGCTTGCAAGACTTCTAGGAAACAGCACCACCACCAAGTGTGAAGACATATCCACTTGTGGCTTTCATCTCACCAGCATCACATATCCAGTTAGAATCACTATACCCCTCAAGTACCGTCGGGTACCCAGAATAGTGAATCACGTAGTTCACAGTACCTTGCAAATAGAGCATCACTCGCTCAACAGCATGCCAATGCACATCTCCCGGATTAGAAACAAACCGGCTCAGTTTGCACACAACAAAAGAGATGTCAGGGCGAGTAGCACAAGCTAGGTACATGAGCGAACCAATGCTACTTCTCGAGCTTGCGTTGTATTCCCTCGAAGAGGAAAGGGAGATGCAGCACAGTAGCGTAAGTATTTCCCTTAGTTTTTGAGAACCACGGTATCAATCAAGTAGGAGACCATGCGCGAGTCCCTCACACCTGCACAAACAAATAAGAACTTCACAGCCAACGCGATAAGGGGTTGTCAATCCCTTTACGGTCACTTACGAAAGTGAGATCTCATAGAGATGATAGTTTATATTTTTGGTATTTTTAGTTTATAAGAACAACAAATAAAAGCGATAAAAGTAAAGTAGATGTAGATTGATATGTTGAGAATAGACCCGGGGGCCATAGTGTTCTCTGGTGGCTTCTCTCATGATAGCGATATTCTACGGCGGGTAAACAAATTACTGTCGAGCAATTGATAGAAAAACAAATAATTATGAGACTATCTAGGCATGATCATTGTATATAGGCATAACGTACGAGACAAGTAGACCGACTCCTGCCTGCATCTGCTACTATTACTCCACACATCGACCGCTATCCAGCATGCATCTAGTGTATTGAGTTCATAAGAACAGAGTAACGCTTTAAGCAAGATGACATGATGTAGAGGGATAAACTCAAGCAATATGATATAAACACCATCTTTTTATCCTCGATGGCAACAATACAATACGTGCCTTGCTGCCCCTACTTCTGTCACTCGGAAAGGACACCGCAAGATTGAACCCAAAGCCAAGCACTTCTCCCATTACAAGAACTATAGATCTAGTAGGCCAAACAAAACCAATAATTCGAAGAGACTTGCAAGGATATTATGAGCACAAATAAAAAGTTCAGAGAAGAACCAAATATCTTTCATAGATAACCTTGATCATAAACTCACAATTCATCGGATCTCGACAAACACACCGCAAAAAGAGATTACATCGAATAGATCTCCTCGAAGACCGAGGATAACTTTGTATTGAGATCCAGAGAGAGAGAGAAGAAGCCATCTAGATACTAGCTATGGACCCGAAGGTCTGTGGTAAACTACTCACAACTCATGGTGAGGGCGATGATGATGATGAAGAAGAACTCCGTGATGGATCCCCCTCCGGTGGAGCTCCGGAGCAGGCTCCAAGATGGGATCTCACGGGAACAGAAGGTTACGGCGGTGGAATTAGGGTTTTCTCTCTGTTCACGGAGGTTTTGGGGGTACATAGACTTATATAGGAAGAAGGAGGGCACCGGAGGACGCTCGAGGGGGCCACGAGGTAGGGGGCGCGCCCTGGGAAGGGCGGCACACCCCCACCCTCGTGGGCCACCTCTTGATACCCTGACATGGTTTTCAAGCTCCGCGTGCGTGATTTTCTCGAAAAATATCTCTCGCAAAGGTTTCATTCCGTTTGGACTCCGTTTAATATTCTTTTTTTTGCGAAACCCTGGAACAGGCAAAAAACAACAATCTGGACTGGGCCTTTGGGTTACTAGGTTAGTCCCAAAAATGATATAAAAGTGAATGATAAAGGTCATTAAACATCCAAGACTTCATAAATAATAGCATGGAACAATAAAAAATTATAGATACGTTGGAGACGTATCAACCAACCACTTGATAATATCTCAATTGACTTATAGCCGTGCCTTCGAACTTTCGAATCCGCACGCTAGGATCATATGGTGTTGCAGAAGGTTTGCAATCTGAATATCCAAAACGGCTCAAAATCTTCTCAACATAGTGGGATTGCAAAAGGGTAATTCCACCCTCAGTATTTCTTAGTAGCTTGATGTTCAAGATAACATCAGCCACGCCCAGGTCTTTCATCTCAAAGTTATGAGATAGAAAAGCCTTGACATCCTCAATGACCTTGAGGTGGGTCCCAAATATCAGTATGTCATCGACATACAGACAGAGTATAACTCCTTCGTCCCCACCATAGCGATAGTATACACATTTGTCAGCTTCATTAACAGCAAAGCCAGCAGATGTCAAAGTTATATTAAACTTCTCATGCGATTGTTTAGGCGCTTGTTTCAGGCCATACAAATATTTCATTAGCTTACACACCTTTCTTTCCTGACCGGTTACTACAAAGCCATTCGGCTGTTGCATGTAAATTTCCTCGTCTAGCTCTCCGTTAAGGAAAGTCGTCTTAACGTCCATCTGATGAACGAGAAGACCATGCGAGGCAGCCAAAGCGAGTAGCACTCGAATGGTGGTTAGTCTAGCCACAGGTGAGTAAGTGTCGAAGAAATCCTCTTCTTCCTTTTGGGTATAACCCTTGGCCACAAGCCTAGCCTTGTACTTCTCAATAGTACCATCAGGCCTAAGCTTCCTCTTGAACACCCACTTACATCCCAATGGTTGGCAACCATAAGGACGATCAGTGATCTCCCATGTCCCGTTAGCCATGATGGAATCCATCTCGCTATGGACCGCATCCTTCCAGTAGTTAGCATCCAGAGAAGCATAAGCTTCTGAAATGGAACTGGGAGTGTCATCATCCACGAGGTACACGAGGAAATCATCTCCAAAAGACTTTGCAGTCCTTTGTCTCTTGCTCCTAACAGGAGCTTCCTCGTCATCCTCTGATGAACTTTCATCACTTTTGTGTTCATAATATTCCATCGGAATGGCAGGTTCAAGAGTCTCATCAGATTCCAGTCTAGAAGTGCTTTGCATATCTCTCATGGGGAATATATCCTCAAAGAATGTAGCATCCTTAGACTCTATAATTGTACCAACCTTCTGGTCAGGTACCTCAGATTTCACCACTAGAAATCTATAGCCCACGCTATTCTTAGCGTAGCCCAAATTAACACAGTCCACAGTCTTTGGTCCAAGCTTACGCTTTTTGGGGATCGGCACATTGACTTTCGCCAAACAGCCCCAAGTGCGCAAGTAAGAGAGTACTTATTTTATTCTCCCATTGCTCATAGGGAGTAGTCTCATTATCCTTCGCGGGAACTTTATTCAAGACATGACATGATGTCAATACAGCCTCCCCCCACCATGCCTTGGATAGACCCGATGTATCGAACATGGCGTTAGCCAGATCTGTTAGAGTACGGTTTTTCCGTTCAACAACCCCATTTGACTGGGGTGAATAGGGAGGCGTCCTCTCATGAATAATACCATGTTCCGCACAGAATAAATCGAACTCACTAGAAAAGTACTCCCCACCACGATCAGACCGGACTCGTTTAATTTTCTTCTCAAGTTGGTTCTCAACTTCAGCCTTATAGATTTTAAAGTAGTGTAGAGCCTCATCCTTTGTGTTTAACAAATACAGATAACAGAATCTAGTGGAATCATCAATCAAAGTCATGAAGTATTTCTTTCCAACTTTAATCAACACACCATTCATCTCACAAAGATCTGAATGTATGAGCTCTTGTGGTGCCAAGTGTCTCTCCTTCGCAGGCTTGTGAGGCTTACGAGGTTGCTTGGCTTGCACACAAGCATGGCACTTAGAGCCTTTGGCTAAAGTGAAACTTGGGATTAGATTCATATTAGCCAGCCGCGTCATACAACCGAAATTTATATGACAAAGACGTGAATGCCAAACCTCACATTCGTTCACATTAGAATGAATTTGGTTCACAACTTTATTACAGAAATCCTCCAGAGAAAGGCGGAACAAACCACCACAATCATATCATTTTCCAACAAATAGTCCATACCAAGATACGACTACTTTGTTAGACTCAAATACTAACTTAAACCCTTCTTTACATAGAAGGGAGCCACTAACGAGTTTCTTCTTGATGGCGGGGACATGTTGTACGTTCTACAGTTGCACGATCTTTCCCGAAGTAAACTTCATATCTACCGTGCCAACACCATGTACAGAAGCATGGGAGCCATTCCCCATCTAGACGGAACAATCTCGTGTGACCTGGTAAGAAGAAAACAAAGACACATCAGCACACACATGAATATTGGCCCCAGTGTCCACCCACCAATCGGTGGACTGGAAAACTAAAAGTACGGTAAACATATTACCATACCCTGATGCCGCATCATTGTTGCTCAGAGTCACATTGACAGACTTTACATGCTGTCCTGGCTTCTTATACTTGTTTGGGCACTTGTTTGCCCAATGTTCCTCTGAACCACAAGTGAAGTAGCCATCTCTCTTCTTATCTTTCTTCTTACCCTTCTTCTTGAAGGTAGTATTCTGCTGGACAAAGTTCTTTCCCTTGAACTTGTGGGAGTTCTTCTGCACCATATTGGCGCTAGAAGAACCCTCTGCCCCTTTCACGTTTGAGTCCTTTTCTCTCGAGTTCTGCTCAACACTCAGATGACCAATGACATCCTCAATAGAGAATTCACGTCTCAAGTGCTTGAGAGAAGTAGCAAAGTTCCTCCATCCAGGAGGGAGTTTTGCATTAATGCAACCCGCGACAAACTTGTCCAGTAAATCACACTTCAGGAGCTCCAACTCCTTAGCAATGCATTGTATCTCATGAGCCTGGTCCAATACAGGACGGTTATCAACCATCCTGTAATCATGGAACTGCTCCATGTCATACAACTCACTGCCAGCATCGGTTGCGCCGAACTTAGCTTCGAGCGCATCCCACAAATTCTTGGCAACACACATGTGGAGATATGCGCCGACTAGCTTACCTCCGATCACAGTAAGAACGGCTCCAACAAAGATGGTGGTTGCCTTCCTAAATGCATTCTCCTATTCAGGAGCAATCGTTACCGTGGGAGACACACTACCAACCCAGAACACGTTCATTGCTGTGAGCCACAAGGTAGTCCTCGTCTGCCAACGCTTAAAATGCGTTCCAGTAAACTTTTCCGGTTTCGGAGTAGCGGCGAAGCCATGAGTCGAAAAATGCCTAAAATAAGGTTTTTGGATTGTTGGAAATATTAGCACTTTTCCGACTAATATAATCAATGAGTAAACACTAAGCATGGCAAATACAGTATACATCTCATACCGATACCTAAGCATGTGAGCACGTACAGTACATAGAACCGAAACATCTATGAACAGTATATATACGACTAGCACATGAACGAGCAAATAGGGGATGAATGAGTCATGCCCTCCTGTTGGCCAGGCCAATGCGGCGGCAGTAGCGGAAGCCTCAGCATCGGACGAGGCCTTCTTCGTGGTGGCGGCGGCATCAGCCATGGGGTTGATGTAGGGGAAGTAGTGGAAGCAGAGGCGGACGAAGACGAGGACGGATCGAGAGCAGTCGCGTCGAGATGCTCCCTAGTACCTTATTGCCGTTCTCTCGGGCAGGATCTCAAACGACAGGGTTCCAGAGGCACCTGCTCTCCCGACCAGCCATGCACGCGGTCGTCGGGATGGGATCGCCAGAAGCAACACAGAGAGAGGAACAGTGGATGACGGCTAGGGTTGTACGAGAGAGAGTGAGTGAACTGAGTTAGGGTTCACTCCACTGGCCAGTGCCTTCTTATATAGGCCATCAGGTAGATTGGCCTGGGCCAGGCCCACGACCGAGTCCGCAAACAGCCCAAGGTCCAATGTCTCGGACAGTGTCACTTCCGTAAGTGTCTCGTTAATTAATTAATAATTAATTAACCATTCCTGAGCGGCAAAAATAAGCTTCGCTCGGCTCATTTCCGCAACCCGCGGCACGCGCGCGCGTCGTGACGAGGCGAGGCGTGGCGAGGCGAGGCGGGCGGCGGTGGAGGAGGAGCGCGCGTGTACAGCTCCTATTACCAAGCTCCCAATAGCAAGTGGTATAGCAGCCCTTATAAAGAGGTCTCACTCTTTTTACTGTAGAAGTATGGGACTAAACTTCCAATACTTCCCACCACTTGCCGTACACAAGCAAGGGCATTAGAGATTAACTAGGGATTATTGTCTTATATGAGCCTAAGCCCATCCATAATCCATCATATAGTAAAGTTTGTGCTATATGCACGTACTTACAAAATACGTACAAACACACAAGGTTTCCAAACTTTCCCTTTTACATACTTAATTAAGGACGCTAATAATTCCTGAATGTTCGGGATTTATCATTTGCTTCCCAAAACTAATGAGATCGCCTTACGAAACAAAAATTATACTTCTACTAAAAGCCACGACACTCGCAGGAGCGCTTGCGGCGCGCCACGAGTGCCCTGGTGCGCGTCCGTTTCCCAGCGCGCCGACACAACGCCTCTTCCTCAGCCTCGCAACTCGTGAGGTGCTGATTGGCGGCTTGCCGGCGGGCGAGCGCGATCTCACCGGTGTGGTGATCCGGCGACAATAGGTACTCCTCCTAGCTGGAAGCGTGCACCCAGTCCACGTACCGCCAAGCGTAGATGAGGCGCTTGGGTCCGACTGCACTCAGGGCTCTGGCACGGGCGTCCTCCCCCAGCCTCATGGCCCTCGCACGAGCCTTCTGCCAAAGAGCCAATTACCTGACTCTCTCGGATGCAACATAGGCCTGGCAGGCAGCTTGTCCCGCAGCGCGCTTCTCTTCCTCGGCCTTCTTCTCCGCCTCTTTTTTGGCGCGCTCTGCTGGAGGCAAAGCCTCCCAAAAGGCGACATCCATTTCTTTCCAAAGCTCCTCAAGGCTGGGGGGGGGGGCTTGGCAGGTGGCGCGGCATTCTCCTTGTAGCGGGGAGCCGACGCGTCCTTCGACGCGCGTGCTGGCGAGATTGGGAATGCCGACGTGTCCACCTCGACGCGTCGCGGCGAGGAGCGGAATGCCGACGCGTCCTCCTCGACTAGTGGTGGCGACGAGCGGAACGCCTACGCGTCCACCTCGACGCATCGCGGCGAGGAGCAGAGTGCCGACGCGTCCTCCTCAACTAGTGGCCGTGAGGAACGGAACGACGACGCATGACCGTCCGCGCGGTGCAGCGAGGGGCGCCTGATACGTCTCCAACGCATCTATAATTTTTGATTGTTCCATGCTATTATTTATGAAGTCTTGGATGTTTAATGGGCTTTATCTTACACTTTTATATCATTTTTGGGACTAACCTACTAACCCAAAGGCCGAGTCCAGATTGCTGTTTTTTGCCTGTTTCAGGGTTTTGCAGAAAAGGAATATCAAACGGAGTCCAAACGGAATGAAACCTTCGCGAGAGATATTTTTGGAGAAAATCACGCACGTGGGACTTGAGAACCACGTCAGGGGAGCCTCAGGGTGTCCACGAGGGTGGGGGCGCGCCCCCCTTCCCAAGGCGCGACCCCTGCCTCATGGGCCCCTCGAGCACCACCCGGTGTCCTCCTTCCTCCTATATAAGTCTATGTACCCCGAAACCATCGACAATAGAGGGAAAACCCTAATTCCACCGACGTAACCTTCTGTTCCCATGAGATCCCATCTTGGAGCCTGTTCCGGAGCTCCACCGGAGGGGGATCCATCACGGAGTTGTTCATCATCATCATCATCACCCTCACCATGAGTTGTGAGTAGTTTACCATAGACCTTCGGGTCCATAGCTAGTATCTAGATGGCTTCTTCTCTCTCTGGATCTCAATACAAAGTTCTCCTCGTTCTTCGAGGAGATCTATTCGATGTAATCTCTTTTTGCGGTGTGTTTTTCGAGATCGGATGAATTGTGAGTTTATGATCAAGATTATCTATGAGAAATATTAAGTTCTTCTCTAAACTTTTTATGTGTGCTCATAATATCCTTGCAAGTCTCTTCGAATTATTGGTTTGGTTGGGCCTACTAGATCTATAGTTCTTGCAATGGGAGAAGTGCTTGGCTTTGGGTTCAATCTTGCGGTGTCCTTTCCCAGTGACAGTAGGGGCAGCAAGGCACGTATTATATTGTTGCTATCGAGGATAAAAAGATGGGGTTTATATCACATTGCTTGAGTTTATCCCTCTACATCATGTGATCTTGCTTAAGGCGTTACTCTGTTCTTATGAACTCAATACACTAGATGCATGCTAGATAGCGGTCGATGTGTGGAGTAATAGTAGTAGATGCAGAATCGTTTCGGTCTACTTGTCTCGGACGTGATGCCTATATACAATGATCATGCCTAGATAGTCTCATAATTATTCGCTTTTCTATCAATTGCTCGACAGTAATTTGTTTACCTGCCGTAGAATATCGCTATCATGAGAGAAGCCACTAGAGAACACTATGGCCCCCGGGTCTATTCTCAACATATCAATCTACATCTACTTTACTTTTATCGCTTTTATTTTCTGTTCTTATAAACAAAAATACCAAAAATATAAACTATCATCTCTATCAGATCTCACTTTCGTAAGTGACCGTAAAGGGATTGACAACCCCTTATCGCGTTGGCTGCGAAGTTCTTATTTGTTTGTGCAGGTGCGAGGGACTCGCGCGTGGTCTCCTACTGGATTGATATCTTGGTTCTCAAAAACTGAGGGAAATACTTACGCTACTGTGCTGCATCTCCCTTTCCTCTTCGAGGGAATACAACGCAAGCTCGAGAAGTAGCTAGAAGAATTTCTGGCGCCGTTGCCGGGGAGGCTGACGCAAAAGTCATATACCAAGTACCTATCACGAACCCTTATCCTTCGCATTACATTTATTTGCCTCTTTTTTTCCTCTCCCCCACTTCACCCTTGCCATTATTATTTGCCCTTCTTTCGTCGTGTGTTTATCGTTCGCTTGCTTCTTGTTTGATTGTGTGTGTTGGATTGCTTGCCTGGCACTATGGCTCAGAACAATACCAAATTGTGTGACTTCTCCAATACCAACAACAATGATTTTATTAGCACTCCGATTGCTCCTATTACCGATGCTGAATCTTGTGCGATCAATGTTGCTTTGTTGAATCTTGTCATGAAAGATCAATTCTCCGGCCTTCCTAGTGAAGATGCCGCTACCCATCTAAACAACTTTGTTGATTTGTGTGATATGCAAAAGAAAAGGGATACAGATAACGATATTGTTAAATTGAAGTTATTTACGTTTTCACTTAGAGATCATGCTAAAACTTGGTTTTCCTCTTTGCCTAGAAATAGTATTGATTCGTGGAATAAGTGCAAAGATGCTTTTATCTCTAAGTATTTCTCTCCTGCTAAGACCATCTCTCTTAGAAACGATATTATAAATTTTAAGCAACTAGATCATGAGCATGTTGCACAAGCTTGAGAGAGAATGAAATTAATGATACGTAATTGCCCTACACATGGTTTGAATCAATGGATGATTATTCAGAACTTTTATGCTGGCTTGAATTTTGCTTCTAGAAATCTTTTAGACTCGGTCGCGGAAGGCACTTTCATGGAAACTACCTTAGGAGAAGCTACCAAACTCCTATTTAATATTATGGTCAATTATTCTCAATGGCACATCGAAAGATCTACTAGTAAAAAAGTGCATGCTATCGAAGAAATTAGTGTTTTGAGTGGAAAGATGGATGAACTTATGAAATTGTTTGCTGCTAAGAGTGCTTCTTTTGATCCTAATGATATGCCTTTGTCCACCTTGATTGAAAATAACAATGAATCTTTGGATGTGAATTTTGTTGGTAGGAATAATTTTGGTAACAATGCTTATAGAGGGAATTTTAATCCTAGGCCTTTTCCTAGTAATTCCTCTCATAATTATGGTAATTCCTACAAAAACTGTTATGGAAAGATGCCTTCCGAATTTGAAACTAGTGTTAAGGAGTTTATGATCTTGCAAAAGAATTTCAATGCTATGCTTGAAGAGAAATTGCTTAAGGTTGATGAATTGGCTAGAAGTGTGGATATAATTACTCTTGATGTTGATTCTTTGAAACTTAGATCTATCCTACCTAACCATGATATCAATGAGTCTCTCAAATCCATGAGAATTTCCATTGATGAATGCAAAGAAAGAACTGCTAGGATGCGTGCTAAAAGAGAGGATTATATTAAAGTGTGTTCTTCTAGTTATCATGAAAATAAAGATGAAGATCTGAAAGTTATTGATGTGTCTCCTATTAGATCCTTGTTTTCTAGTATAAATTTTGATGAAGATAGGATTGAAGGATTCTTCTTTAAGGTGTCCCAATGATTCGGAGTTTTTAGATCTTGATGCTAAAATTGCTAAAAGTGGGAATGAAGAGATTAAAACTTTGCATAGTGATGAACCCACTGCTTTGGATTTCAAGGGATTCAATTATGATAATTGCTCTTTGATTGATTGTATTTCCTTGTTGCAATTCGTACTAAATTCTCCACATGCTTATAGTCAAAATAAAGTTTTCACCAAACACAAAGTTGATGCTTTGATGCAATCTTATGAAGAAAAACTTGAGTTAGAAGTTTCTATCCCTAGAAAGCTTTATGATGAGTGGGAACCTACTATCAAAATAAAAATAAAATATCATGAATGCTATGCTTTGTGTGATTTGGGTGCAAGTGTCTCCACTATCCCAAAAACTTTGTGTGATTTGCTAGGGTTCCATGAACTTGATGATTGTTCTTTAAATTTGCATCTTGCGGATTCCACTATTAAGAAACCTATGGGAAGGATTAATGATGTTCTTATTGTTGCCTATAGGAATTATGTGCCCGTAGATTTCATTGTTCTTGATATAGATTGCAATCGTTCATGTCCTATTATTCTTGGTAGACATTTCCTTAGAACGATTGGTGCAATTATTGATATGAAGGAAGGAAATATTAGATTCCAATTTCCGTTATGGAAAGGCATGGAACACTTTCCTAGAAAGAAAATTAAATTACCATATGAATCAATCATGAGAGCCACTTATGAATTGCCTTCCAAAGATGGCAATACCTAGATTTCTCTTTTATCGTGCCTAGCTAGGGGCGTAAAACGATAGCGCTTGTTGGAAGGCAACCCGATTTTATATTTTTTGTTTTTGTTGCTGTTAGGGAATAAATATTGCATCTAGCCTCTGATTAGATGTGGTTTCATGTTTTGTTTAGTGTTTGTGCCAAGTAGAACTTTTGGGAAGATGTGTTTGAAGTTTATGTGATCTTGCTGTGAAAAATAGAATCGTTAGTGCTCACTAGAATGGTCATCAGATTTACTGGAGCGTGCTATTTAGTTAATTCGTTTTGCAGATGATTAATAGACAAATTCCTCACATTTACCAATTTAGTTTGAATTTTTTGGAGTTACATAAGTATGCGAAACCTGCAGATTACTACAGACTCTTCTGTTTTTGACAGATTCTGTTTTTCGTGTGTTGTTTGCTTATTTCAATGCATCTATGAATAATATTTGGAGGTATGATGTAATGCCCAGTATGCGACTATGTCTCCCACATGTCGAGGCACGACTTAAAGACATAAGCGCATACTAGAATGATCTCAAGTATGGTATCTTTGCACATCTCATGTAAAATTCAGGGATGAAATTGTAAAAGATAGTTGGCTTACACTCGCCACGTCACACAATGAATACAGTAACATACATCATCCGGATAACACAGGGTCCGACTACGGACGAAAATCCAAATGATAAAGATACCATACAACACAAGGCCTGATCGCCCCTAGTAGGAACCACTACTGATCATCGAAAAATGTCACCGACATACGACCACTCTCTTCATCGAGCTCCCAGTGAAGTTCTGAACTAACTCCTGCATTGTTCTCAACGGTACCTGCATCTGGTGTGTGTTGAATCTATGAGCCACAGAGGACTCAGCAATCCCGTTCCCGGGTATCAAAACTACCAAAGTCTTGGGTGAGGAAAGGCCTTAAACAAGGGTTGCAGCAAGCACTTAGCACTAACTTACGAGTTTAGAGCGAGAAGAGAACAAGTGCCAACGGTCGCCAAGTTGATCAAGAAGTGATCCTAGCTACTCACGATCAAACATAACCCCACCGTGTTCACTTCCCGAAGCCCTTCGGAAAGAGACCGTCACGGTTACTCACACCGGTAGTGTATTCTTATGGATATGGTGTCAAGTTATCTACAACCGGATATTAACAAATTCCCATCTGCCACATAACCGTGGGCACGATTTTCGAAAGTTCATAACCCTGCAGGAGTGTCCCAACTTAGCCCATCACAAGCTCACGATCTGCGGAGTCGCAACTCCAAAGTGGGAAGACCCGAGTATTCTCGGAATCCCGTGCTCAAGATATTTCGACAAAGGTAAAACTAATCCAGCAAGACCTCCCGGTGTGTCGATACCCTGATAGTAGCCGCGCGTATCTCGTCTCAGGCCATGACCGGATTGTCCAAACTTCCGGTAGACCAAAATACCAGAGTTGCCCCTGGCGGTCACCGACGGTTGACAGGTTTGGACCAACACTCATGAGGAGCACCGACCCGGGTTGTAAATTAAGTCCTCGGGGTAATTACTCCCTATGCAAGTTTTAGTTGTTAGGAAAATAGTAAAACCAAAGTTGGGTCTTGCTGGAAAAGCTTTAAGCAGTGCGAATTATCAAGGGGGGCCCATAAACCCCAACCGTGTTAGGAACGCAAAATCAGGGAACATAACACCGGTTTATCGGTTCCTAAGGTGGCATGAGTGAAACAGAACACCGAGCAAAAGGCCAAGCCTTCCACCCATTGCCAAGTATTTAGGTGTGTTAATATATTTAACAGATATTGTGATATTCCAACAACAACTTCCAACATGGAGCAATCTTCATCTTCACCTGCAACTAACAATGCTATAAGAGGGGCTGAGCAAAGCGGGTAACATAGCCAAACAATGGTTTGCTAGGAAGGTGTTAAAGGTTAGAGGTTTCATGGCAACAATAGGAGGGCTGACAAACAGAAATAGGCATCGAGGCAATATCTAAAGAGCGAACATCTAGCATAGACAAATATAGTAGTGATATCTGGGAATGGTCGTCCTGCCTGGGATTCCGCAAGGAAGAAGAACGAGTCCATGAAGTAGTCGAACAAATCCTCACAACTCCGGAACAAAACCGAAGCTAATGAGAGAAGCAACCGGAAAGAAGCAAACAACATGGTAAACACACAAGCATAAGCATGTCATGATGCACAAGCAAGTATGATGCATGTCTGGTTTAAATATGCATGGCATGGCAAGGTGCACAAACAACACTGCAATTTAAGTGGAGCTCAACATGCAATGAGTTGCATATTGACAAAACACCACGTTATATTATTTAGTTCACTCTCGTTTATAAACACAACAATATTAAATGTTGATTAACATGTCAAAGGGTGAAGCACAATTAAACTACCTATCTAGGCAATTTAAATAGGGCCGGAAACAATAAACAACAATTTCGGAAAACCCCATATGCATATTATGAATTTGGTACTGTTCTGCCTATTACCATATTTTAAAGTTGTTAAACAGCAAAACAAAGCGCACCATGTTAATCTACACAATTTTCCACCCCATTTACATATACAGTTTATTAAATTTGGAGCTACGGTTATTTAGTTATGAATTAAACCATTTTAGCATGTTATTTAAGCAAATTAAAGCAAACAATATTTTAATCATTCTTAAACATGCATGAAAGTTGGTTATTATGAAACTACACAGGATTCTAAGCAATTTTCATATTTAAAACATTTTCATCCGATGCACGGTTGTGGAGTTATTAAATGCATGAACTAGAGGGACATTTCTGTAAAACTGTTGATTCCTGGAAATTAGATAAATTCGCTGGCCTTAAAAAAACAAGGGCCGAATCTACAGGCTGGCCCAACAAGGGAAAAAGGGAGGGGTGTGCTGGGGGCAACTCACCCAGCTGGGCTTTGGCCCAGATCTGTGGAGAGGTGAAGCACGCCGAGAGGGACGCGCTGGGCCTGGCGCTGGTCAACGGGAGGTCGAGGCGCTCGTCACTCGCCGTCCTCCCGCTCAAAGCAGAGAGGTAGGGCGAGGCTCCTCCGAACTCCGGCTGTGGTGGTGCTCGGAGGAGGCGGGCTCGAGGTAAAGGCGGCGGGGAAGGACGGATCCGGACTGGAGAGTGCCAGATCCGAGCATTGGAGAGGCCGACGGGGTTAACATGGAGGACCAACGGCGGTGGCTCATCCATCCATGGCGGCGGGGTATTCCTGCGAGGGAGAGAGGGAGTGTTGAGAGAGGGGCTATCGGGGAAGGAAGAGAGATAGGGGAGGAGAGCATCGGGACGAGGCCAGTCCTGGTCGCGGTCGCCGGCGGCAGCGGTCCGGCGAGGCAAAGTGCGGCTGGAACGGGCGGCGCTAGGGACTCCCTCCCGATCCAGATTGGATCGAGGAGGTTGCGGCCAATGGATGGAGTTGCGTGGCTGCGGGGCTGCGGGAGGCTCTCCGGGCCGTCGGATCTGAGATCTGGCGGTCCAGATCGAGTGGGGTTTGGCTGGTGGATCTGGCCAAGTGGAGACAGGGAACTGGTTCCGCGCGGATTGCGAGGAGAGAGCAGCGGCGGCTGCATGATTTGAAGGAGTTGGTCTGCCTAGGGTTTAGGTTTACCTAGAAATGGAATAGGGGAGGCTCCTATATATAGTAGGTGGATTTGGGTAGGAGCTATTTGGTCCCTTCGATCGAAATCAGACGGTCCGAGAAAAAATAGGCTAGGAGAGTCCAACAAAGAACCGATTATATTTTAGGGATGTTTGGGGATGATCCGGATCCATCGGTAATGACTGCCCGGGTCGGGTTTGGGGCAGTTTCGGATACGCAGTCGAGGGGGTCTAGGTAGGCCTAGTGGGCTGTGTAGGAGGGGTCTCGGCTGCGGGGGTAAAAGAGAGTGAGAGGCCCGACGACAGGTTTCCGGAGACCGAAAACGTCCGACGTTTGACCGATGATAATGCCGCTATAGTTTAACGGTTGGGCTATCAAACGAACTCCGAATGCGACAAAATTTGACGGGCGGTCTACCTACACTATAATAAGACCAGACACCAAGTTTCATCCCATTCTGAGAACATTTTCCGGCCACTTATAAAATAAATATTCGGAGGTGCCGCGGGCACGTGCGAGTGTGTCTGGGCTCAGAACGGACAACGGAGAGAACTGGGAGACCGGGCAACTATGAACGGATGCAAAATTTGAAAAGATGCAGATGAAATGCACATAATGACATGGAAAAATGCAACATGCAAGCAAATGACATGGCAATGGCAGCGAATAACTGGAAGACACCCGGCGCATCGGTCTCGGGGCGTCACATATGAACCATAGAGAAGTTGGAATACAGTAGGTTTAACACCAATATAAACCAAGAATGAATTCATTGCAGTACCTTTGAGTAGTGGTTTGCTTTCTTATACTAACGGAGCTCACGAGAATTTTTGTCTAAGTTTTGTGTTGTGAAGTTTTCAAGTTTTGAGTATTGCTTTGATGGACTATGGAACAAAGAGTAGCAAAGGCCTAAGCTTGGGGATGCCCATGGCACCCCAAGTAAAATTCAAGTATAATCAAAAGCCTAAGCTTGGGGATGCCCCGGGAAGGCATCCCCTCTTTCGTCTTCATCTATCGGTAACTATACTTGGAGCTACATTTTTATTCACCACATGATTTGTGTTTTACTTGGAGCGTCTTGTATAATTTGAGTCTTTGCTTGTTAGTTTGTCACAATCATCCTTGCTGGACACACCTATTTGAGAGAGTTAAATATGGCCTAGGGATTGTTAGAACACTCTATGTGCTTCACTTATATCTTTTGAGTAGAATAGTTTTTGCTCTAGTGCTTCACTTATATCTTTTAGAGCACGATGGTGGTTATATTTTGTAGAAATTTATGAACTCTCATGCTTCACTTATATCTATTTGAGAGTCTATTAAAACAACATGGTAATGTGTTCAGGCTAAAGAAACTAGTCTTCACATGATAGACATCCAATGTCAATGTAGTAAAAAAATTCACACTAAGTGCATTGAATAGAATGAGATGTTGGATGCTTGATAATTGTTTTGAGATATGAGGATAGTGATATTAGAGTCATGCTAGTGGAGTTATTATGAAATTGAGAAATACTTGTGTTAAGGATAGTGATTCCCGTAGCATGCACGTATGGTGAACCACTATGCGACGAAGTTAGAGCATGAGGTATTTGTAAAGTGTCAACCTTTGTGTAGAGGTCGGGGGCGCGCGATGATTAACTCCTACCAACCTCCCCCCTAGGAGTGTGCGTTGATTACTTTGTTTTGATGACTCGTAGATTTTCGCAATAAGTATATGAGTTCTTATGACTAATGTTGAGTCCATGGATTATACGCACTCTCACCCTTCCACCATTGCTAGCCTCTCTTGTACCGTGCAACTTTCGTCGGTACCGTAAACCCACTATATATCCTTCCTCAAAACAGCCACCATATTATTCCTCAAAATAGCCACCATACCTACCTATCATGGCATTTCCATAGCCATTCCGAGATATATTGCCATGCAACTTTCCACCGTTCCATTCATATGACACGCTTCATATTGCCATGCATGATCATGTAGTTGACATCGTATTTGTGGCAAAGCCACCATGCATAATTTTTCTTACATGTCACTCTTGTTTCATTACACATACCGGTGCACCGCCGGAGGCATTCATATAGAGGCATACTTTTTTGTAGTATCGAGTTGTAATGAAAGTGTGATGATCATCATTATTGGAGCATTGACCCATGGGAGGAAAGGCTAAATCAATAAAGCCCATCCGCAAAAAAAAGGAAAAAAAGGAAAAAAGAAATAAAAAAAGGGACAATTGCTACTATCTCTTTTCCACACTTGTGCTTCAAAGTAGCACCATGTTCTTCATTGTAGAGAGTCTCATGCTTAGTCACTTTATATGCTAGTGTGACTTTTCCTTATGGAACTTGGCTTGTATATTCCAACGATGGGCTTCCTCAAATGCCTAGGTCTTCGTGAGCAAGCAAGTTGGATGCACACCCACTAGTTTCTTTTGTTGAGCTTTCATACATTTTTAGCTCTAGTGCATCCGTTGCATGGCAATCCCTACTCACTCACATTGATATCTATTGATGGGCATCTCCATAGTCCGTTGATACGCCTAGTCGATGTGAGACTATCTCCCTCCTTTTTGTCTTCTTCGCAACCACATCTATTCCAGCCATAGTGCTATGTCCATGGCTGACGCTCATGTATGTGTGAAAGTTGAAAGGTTTGAAAGAATAGAGTATGAAAACAAGTGCTTGGCTGAAATCGGGGTTGTGCATGATATGCATATTTTGTGTGATGAAGAGGGAGCATAGCCAGACTATATGATTTTGTAGGATAACTTTCTTTAGCCATAGTATTTTGAGAAGACATGATTGCTTTGCTAGTATGCTTGAAGTATTATTATTTCTTATGTCAATATAGACTTTTATCTTGAATCTCCCAGATCTGAACATTCATGCCACAATTAAGAGAATTACATTGAAAAACTATGTTGGTTAGTATTCCACATCAAAAATTCTTTCTTTATCATTTACCTACTCGAGGACGAGCATGAATTAAGCTTGGGGATGCTTGATACGTCTCCAACGTATCTATAATTTTTTATTGTTCCATGCTATTATTTATGAAGTCTTCGATGTTTAATGGGCTTTATCTTACACTTTTATATCATTTTTGGGACTAACCTACTAACCCAAAGGCCCAGTCCAGATTGCTATTTTTTGCCTATTTCAGGGTTTTGCAGAAAAGGAATATCAAACGGAGTCCAAACGGAATAAACCTTCGCGAGAGATATTTTTGGAGAAAATCACACATGGGGGACTTGAGAATCACGTTAGGGGAGCCTCGGGGTGTCCACGAGGGTTGGGGCGCGCGCCCCTTCCCAGGGCGCGCTCCCTGCCTCGTGGGCCCCTCGAGCACCCCCCGGTGTCCTCCTTCCTCCTATATAAGTCTACGTACCCCAAAACCATCGACAACAGAGAGAAAACCCTAATTCCACCGCCATAACCTTCTGTTCTCGTGAGATCCCATCTTGGAGACTGTTCCAGAGCTCCACCGGAGGGGGATTCATCACAGAGTTCTTCTTCATCATCATCATCGCCCTCACCATGAGTTGTGAGTAGTTTACCACAGACCTTCGGGCCCATAGCTAGTATCTAGATGGCTTCTTCTCTCTCTCTAGATCTCAATACAAAGTTCTCCTCGGTCTTCGAGGAGATCTATTTGATGTAATCTCTTTTTGCGGTGTGTTTGTCGAGATCCGATGAATTGTGAGTTTATGATCAAGATTATCTATGAGAAATATTTGGTTCTTCTCTGAACTTTTTATGTGTGCTCATAATATCCTTGCAAGTCTCTTCAAAATATAGGTTTGGTTTGGCCTACTAGATCTATAGTTCTTGCAATGGAGAAGTGCTTGGCTTTAGGTTCAATCTTGCGGTGTCCTTTCCTAGTGATAGTAGGGGCAGCAAGGCACGTATTGTATTGTTGCCATCGAGGATAAAAAGGTGGGGTTTATATCATATTGCTTGAGTTTTTCCCTCTACATCATGTCATCTTGTTTAAGCAGTTACTCTGTTCTTATGAACTCAATACACTAGTTGCATGCTGGATAGCGGTCGATGTGTGGAGTAATAGTAGTAGATGCAGAATCGTTTCGGTCTACTTGTCTCGGACATGATGCCCATATACAATGATCATGCCTAGATACTTTCATAATTATTCGCTTTTCTATCAATTGCTCAATAGTAATTTGTTTACCCGCCGTAGAATATCGCTATCATGAGAGAAGCCACTAGAGAACACTATGGCCCCCGGGTCTATTCTCAACATATCAATATAGATCTACTTTACTTTTATCACTTTTATTTTCTGTTCTTATAAACAAAAATACCAAAAATATAAACTATCATCTCTATCAGATCTCACTTTCGTAAGTGACCGTATAGGGATTGACAACCCCTTATCGCATTGGCTGCGAAGTTCTTATTTGTTTGTGCAGGTGCGAGGGACTCGTGTGTGGTCTCCTACTGGATTGATGCCTTGGTTCTCAAAAACTGAGGGAAATACTTACGCTACTGTGCTGCATCTCCCTTTCCTCTTCGAGGGAATACAACGCAAGCTCGAGAAGTAGCAGCGCCTAGGGCTTGGGAGGGGCGATGCCATGGTGGTCGACGTGAGAGGGAGGGGGAGGAGATAGCGATGAACGTGAGCGTTCTTCCGAATGTCGTGGGAGGCGCAGTATTTATAGCGAGCAATGGCACACCTACGTAAGATATGGACTGAGCTGCACTAACTTATCTGCAGGTCCAGTTGCATCACTGACATGTGGGACAGACCCCGGTTGGGCCATATGTCAATGACCCAATGCACCTAAAGTTAAGTAACTGAAGCAGCGTCCCGGATGGAGTGGTGGACCGTCGGAGGGAGAAGGAGAGTCTGGCAGGCATATTGTTTCCACACATGGAGAGGAAAAGATTTGGAGACGAACGGGCTTCCTGCACGTATGGGGACGGTGCATAAAGTCTCATCTTGCATGCCGGGCTAGGTATAGTCTCAAGTCATTAAAAACATACACGCCCCACACATGTTCATATTTCAAGGTGCAGTAAATTATTGCATGCGATGGTTAAGGCTGGCCATAATGGTGGTATCTTAGCTGGTACTCCCTCCGTTTCTTTTTACTTTGCGCATAACTCGAAGCTCGCATACCAAGGAGAGGCCCGTTCGAAATTTTCTGGACAAGTTTGCCCCTACTTTTGCGTCGATTAGAGTACTAGTCGCCTCGAATCCCTCCATGCATGTCACACGTAATCTCTCTCTCCTCCGCTTATGTCTCTGCATGCAAACTAGGAAGTTCCGCCAATTATGGAGATTAATTGCTAGCGAAGCGGAAAGGCAGGGGCAGGCTGGGAAAGGTGCGCTACTCAAGGGGATCGCGCAGAGCATTTGGGAAAAAAAGGAAAAAGTTATGCGCATAGTATAAATGATGGGAGGGAGTATCATGCACACGGGAATAGCAAACAAGCCAGCATGGCGTGCGAACATGCCGAAGGTCGTGGGAGGCGTGACGGTTGACGAAATTAATTGAAGTTACACACAAGCCGGCATGGCGTGCGAACATGCAGAAGCTATACCGTCAAGCCTACGATATGGGTCTAGTAGACATGACATCTAGTGGGTCCCGCATAGTTCTCGAGAACTCTTTGGGGGCTTGTAGCCGCTTATCCACCGGGCAAGCCAGTGATACGTCTCCAACGTATCAATAATTTTTGATTGTTCCATGCTATTATATTATCCTTCTAGGATGTTTTATGGGATTTATTATACACTTTTATATGATTTTTGGGACTAACCTATTAACCCAGAGCCTAGTGCCAGTTTCTGTTTTTCTCCTGTTTTAGGGTATTGCAGAAAAGGAATATCAAACAGAGCCCAATTGACCTGAAACTCAACGGAGGGCGTTTTTGGACCTAAAGAAGCCCGGGAAGTGCCGGAGCGGGACGATAAGACCCACGGGCTGCCCACGAGGGTGGGGGGCGCCCCCCTACTGGGCGCGCCCCTGCCTCGTGGACAGCCCGGAGACCCCCTTTACTTGGCCCCGACTCCAACACCTCCTATATATACTGAAACCTCCAGAAAGTAACCTAGATCGGGAGTTCCGTCGCTGAAAGCCTCAGTTGCCACCGAAAACCAGTCTAGACCCGTTCTGGCACCCTGCTAGAGGGGGGAATCCCTCTCCGATGGCCATCTTCATCATCCCGACGCTCTCCATGATGAGGAGGGAGTAGTACACCCTCGGGGCTGAGGGTATGTACCAGTAGCTATGTGTTTGATCTCTCTCTCTCTCTCGTGTTCTTGAGATGGCATAATCTTGATGTATCGCAAGCTTTGCTATTATAGTTGGATCTTATGATGCTTCTCCCCCTCTATCTTCTTGTGATGAATTGAGTTTTCCCTTTGAAGTTATCTTATTGGATTGAGTCTTTAAGGATTTGAGAACACTTGATGTATGTCTTGCGTGGGAAACCTGTGGTGACAATGGGGCGTTCTATTGGTTCATTTGATGTATGTTTTGGTGATCAACTTGCGGGTTCCGTGACCTTGGGAATCTATGCATAGGGGTTGGCACACCTTTTTGTCGTGACTCTCCGGTAGAAACTTTGGGGCACTCTTTGAAGTTCTTTGTGTTGGTTGAATAGATGATTCAGAGATTGTGTGATTCATATCGTATAATCATACCCACAGATACTGGAGGTTACAATGGATTATCTAGGTGACATTAGGGTTTTGGTTGATTTGTGTCTTAAGGTGTTATTCTAGTACGAACTCTATGATAGATCGAACGGAAAGAATAGCTTCATGTTATTTTACTACGGACTCTTGAATAGATAGATCAGAAAGAATAACTTTGAGGTGGTTTTGTACCCTACCATAATATCTTCGTTTGTTCTCCGCTATTAGTTACTTTGGAGTGACTCTTTGTTGCATGTTGAGGGCTACTAATATGATCCAATTATGTTATCCTTGTTGAGAGAACTTGCACTAGTGAAAGTATGAACCCTAGGCATTGTTTCCTATCATTAAAACACCGTGTATGCTCATGTTTACCACTTGCTACCTTGCTGTTTTTATATTTTCAGATTACAAAAACCTATATCTACCATCCATATTGCACTTGTATCGCCATCTCTTCGCCGAACTAGTACACCTATACAATTTACCATTGTATTGGGTGTGTTGGGGACACAAGAGACTCTTTGTTATTTTGTTGCATGGTTGTTTGAGAGAGACCATCTTCATCCTACGCCTCCCATGGATTGATAAACCTTAGGTCATCCACTTGAGGGGAATTTGCTACTGTCTTACAAACCTCTGCACTTGGAGGCCCAACAAAGTCTACAAGAAGAAGGTTGTGTAGTAGACATCAAGCTCTTTTCCGGCGCTGTTGTCGGGGAGGTTAGTGCTTGAAGGTATATCTTTAGATCTTGCAATCGAATCTTTTAGTTTCTTGTTTTATCACTAGTTTAAGTTTATAAATGAAAACTACAAAAAATAGAATTAAGGTTGCCTCATATGCTTCACCTTTTTAATATCTTTCGTGAAAATGATGGGAAGGAAAATTGTGCTCAAGTACTAGAAGAATAATTACATAGAATGCTTGGCATAAAATATATGCATGATGAGCATGAGTGCAATGTTGTTAGTATGAATTCTTTGAATACCCATGATGGTAATGATACGCAAAGCCACAAGCTTGGGGATGCTATGTTTGATGAAGATGATATGTTTAATCCCCCAAGTTTTGATGAGAAAATTTATTATGATGAAAGCATGCCACCTATTTATGATGATTATTGTGATGACACGTATGCTATTAAGAATAATGATAACCATGAAACTTGTCATCATGATTTTAGTTTTCAATTGGATTATGCTTCACATGATAGTTATTTTGTTGAGTTTGCTCCCACTACTATTGATGAGAATAAATTTGCTTATGTGGAGAGTAGTAAAATTTCTATGAAAGTAGATCATGGAAAGAATACTTTATGTGTTGGTTATATGGTTGAATTCATTCATGATGCTACTGAAAATTATTATGAGAGATGATCATATGCTTCTACATATTGCAATAATATCAAGTTTCCTCTCTTTGTGCTTAAAATCTTGAAGTTATGCTCGTTTTCCCTTCATATGCTAATTGATTATCATTCCCATAAGTTGTTTGGTCACAAAATCCCTATGCATAGGAAGTGGGTTAGACTTAAATGTGCTATTCATATTCTTCATGATGCTCCATTTATGTTTCAGTTCTTATCTTTTATGCGAGCATCATTGAAATCATTGTGCCTAGCTAGGGGCGTTAAACGATAACGCTTGTTGGGAGGCAACCCAATTTTATTTTCTTTGCTTTTTTGCTTCTGTTTAGGAATAAATATTGCATACAGCTTCTATTTAGATTCGGTTTTGTGTTTTAATTAGTGTTTGTGCCAAGTAGAACCTTTGGGAAGACTTGTGTGAAGTTTATGCGATCATGCTGTAGAAAAGAGAAACTTTAGCGCTCACAAGATTGGGTACCATTTTTTTACTGGAGAGTGCTTTTTAGTTGATTCTTTTTGCAGGTGATTAATAGACAAATTCCCCACGTTTACCAATTTATTTCAATTTTTTAGAGTTACAGAAGTATCCGAAAGTTACAGATTACTACAGACTGTTCTGTTTTTACAGATTCTGTTTTTCGTGTGTTCTTTGCTTATTTTGATGAATCTATGAGTAGTATTGGGGAGTATGAATCATACAGAAATTGGAATACAATAGGTTTAACACCAAGATAAACAAAGAATGTGTTCATTACAATACCTTTGAGTGGTGGTTTGTTTTCTTATACTTACGGAGCTCACGAGATTTTTGGTTAAGATTTGTGTTGTGAAGTTTTCAAGTTTTGAGTATGGCTTTGATGGACTATGGAACAAAGAGTGTCAAGAGACTAACCTTGGGGATTCCCAAGGCACCCCAAGGTAAAAAATCAAGGACAACCAAAAGCCTAAGCTTGGGGATGCCCCGGGAAGGCATCCCCTCTTTCGTCTTTATCTATCGGTAACTATACTCGGGACTATATTTTTATTCACCACATGATATGTGTTTTGCTTGGAGCGTCATTTTGTTTTGTTTTGTTTTGCTTGCTGTTTGAATAAAATACCAAGATCTGAAATTCTTAAAAGTTAGAGAGTCTTCACATAGTTACATAATTATTCAAGTACTCATTGATCTTCACTTATATCTTTTGGAGTAGTTTGTCATTTGCTCTAGTGCTTCACTTATATCTTTTAGAGCACGTCGGTTGTTTTATTTTGAAGAAATAGATGAACTCTCATGCTTCACTTATATCCTTTTGAGAGTCCTTTAGTACAGCATGGTAATGTGCTTTGGTTATAAAACTAGTCCTAATATGATAGGCACCCAAGATGAATGTAGTAAAAACTTTCATACAAAGTGCATTGAATATGATGAGAAGTTTGATACTTGATGATTGTTTTGAGATATGAGGATAGTGATATTAGAGTCATGCTAGTTGAGTTATTATGAATTTGAGAAATACTTGTGTTAAAGTTTGTGATTCCCGTAGCATGCACGTATGGTGAACCGCTATGTGACGAAGTTAGAGCATGAAGTATCTGTAGAGTGTCATCCTTTGTGTGGAGGTCGGGGGCGCGCGATGGTTAACTCCTACCAACTTCCCCCCTAGGAGCATGCGTTGATTGCTTTGTTTTGATGACTCGTAATTTTTTGCAATAAGTATATGAGTTCTTTATGACTAATGGTGAGTCCATGGATTATACGCACTCTCACCCTTCCACCATTGCTAGCCTCTCTTGTACCGCGCAACTTTCGCCGGTACCATACACCCACTATATACCTTCCTCAAAACAGCCACCATATACCATCCTCGAAACAGCCACCATATCTACCTATCATGACATTTCCATAGCCATTCCGAGATATATTGCGATGCAACTTTCCACCATTCCGTTCATATGACATGCTTCATATTGCCATATTGCCATGCATGATCATGTAGTTGACATCGTATTTGTGGCAAAGACACCATGCATAATTTTTCATACATGTCACTCTTCATTCATTGCACATGCTGGTACACCGCAGGAGGCATTCATATAGAGTCATACTTTGTTCTAGTATCGAGTTGTAATATCGAGTTGTAAATCAATAAAAGTGTGATGATCTTCATTATTAGAGCATTGTCCCATGTGAGGAAAGGCCAAATAAAAAAAGGAGGCCCCTCCCAAAAAAGGACAATGCTACTATCTTTTTTCCACACTTGTGCTTCAAAGTAGCACCATGTTCTTCATGATAGAGAGTCTCACGTTTAGTCACTTTCATATACTAGTGGGAATTTTCATTATAGAACTTGGCTTGTATATTCCAACGATGGGCTTCCTCAAATGCCCTAGGTCTTCGTGAGCAAGCAAGTTGGATGCACACCCACTTAGTTTCTTTTGTTCAGCTTTCACACATTTTTAGCTCTAGTGCATCCATTGCATGGCAATCCCTACTCTCTCACATTGATATCTATTGATGGGCATCTCCATAGCCCATTGATACACCTAGTCGATGTGAGACTATCTTCCTCCTTTTTGTCCTCTCCACAACCACCACTCTATTCCACCCATAGTGCTATATCCATGGCTCACGCTCATGTATTAAGTGAAAGTTGAAAGGTTTGAAAAAATTGAGAATGAAAACAAGTGCTTGGCTGGAACCGGGGTTGTGCATGATATGAATATTTTGTGTGATAAAGAGGGAGCATAGCCAGACTATATGTTTTTTAGGGATAACTTTCTTTGGCCATGTTATTTTGAGAAGACATGATTGCTTTGTTAGTGTGCTTGAAGTATTATTATTCCTATGTCAATATAAACTTTTATCTTGAACCTCATGGATCTGAACATTCATGCCACAATAAAGAAGTTACATTGAGAATTATATTGGGTAGCATTCCTCATCTAAAATTCTGTTTTTATCATCTACCCACTCGAGGACGAGCAGGAATTAAGCTTGGGGATGCTTGATACGTCTCCAACGTATCTATAATTTTTTATTGTTCCATGCTATTATATTATACTTCTAGGATGTTTTATGGGCTTTATTATACACTTTTATATGATTTTTGGGACTAACCTATTAACCCAGAGCCCAGTGCCAGTTTATGTTTTTCTCCTGTTTTATTGTATTGCAAAAAAGGAATATCAAACGGAGCCCAATTGACCTGAAACTCAACGGAGGACGTTTTTGGACCTAAAGAAGCCTAGGAAGTGCCGGAGGGGGACGAGAAGATCCACGGGCTGCCCACGAGGGTGGGGGGCGGGCCCCCCTACTAGGCGCGCCCCCCTGCCCCGTGGACAGCCCGAAGACCCCCTTTACTTGGCCCCGACTCCACCACCTCCTATATATACTGAAACCTCCAGAAAGTAACCTAGATCGGGAGTTCTGCCGCCGACAGCCTCTGTTGCCACCGAAAACCAATCTAGACCCATTCTGGCACCCTGCCGGAGGGGGGAATCCCTCTCCGGTGGCCATCTTCATCATCCCGGCGCTCTCCATGATAAGGAGGGAGTAGTCCACCCTCGGGGCTGAGGGTATGTACCAGTAGCTATGTGTTTGATCTCTCTCTCTCTCTCTCTCTCTCTCTCTCGTGTTCTTGAGATGGCACGATCTTGATGTATCGCGAGCTTTGCTATTATAGTTGGATCTTATGATGCTTCTCCCCCTCTATCTTCTTGTGATGAATTGAGTTTTCCCTCTGAAGTTATCTTATCAGATTGAGTCTTTAAGGATTTGAGAACACTTGATGTATGTCTTGCGTGGGATACCTGTGGTGACAATGGGGTATTCTATTGATTCACTTGATGTATGTTTTGGTGATCAACTTGCAGGTTCCGTGACCTTGGGAATCTATGCATAGGGGTTGGCACAGGTTTTCGTCTTGACTCTCCGGTAGAAACTTTGGGGCACTCTTTGAAGTTCTTTGTGTTGGTTGAATAGATGATTCTGAGATTGTGTGATTCATATCATATAATCATACCCACGGATACTTGAGGTGACAATGGAGTATCTAGGTGACATTAGGGTTTTGGTTGATTTGTGTCTTAAGGTGTTATTCTAGTACGAACTCTATGATAGATCGAACGGAAAGAATAGCTTCATGTTATTTTACTATGGACTCTTGAATAGATAGATCAGAAGAATAACTTTGAGGTGGTTTCGTACCCTACCACAATCTCTTCGTTTGTTCTCCGCTATTAGTTACTTTGGAGCGACTCTTTGTTGCATGTTGAGGGCTAGTAATATGATCCAATTATGTTATCCTTGTTGAGAGAACTTGCAGTAGTGTATGAACCCCAGGCCTTGTTTTCTATCATTACAACACTGTTTATGCTCACGTTTACCACTTGCTACCTTGCTGTTTTATATTTTTCAGATTACAAAAACCTATATCTACCATCCATATTGCACTTGTATCACCATCTCTTCGCCGAACTAGTGCACCTATACAATTTACCAGTGTATTGGGTGTGTTGGGGGACACAAGAGACTCTTTGTTATTTGGTTGCAAGGTTGTTTGAGAGAGACCATCTTCATCCTACGCCTCCCACGGATTGATAAACCTTAGGTCATCCACTTGAGGGAAATTTGCTACTATCCTACAAACCTCTGCACTTGGAGGCCCAACAACGTCTACAAGAAGAAGCTTGTGTAGTAGACATCAGCCAGCAACCCCACGCTGTTCGCACGGCCTACTCATCCCCATCTTCTACTAGTACAGTACCTTACAACAGTTCGCTCCCAGTCGTCCCGTCAATCCCAACCCTCCTCCCAAATCCATGGCGTCCCAAATCTCCATGATCGGCGGTGAGTACAAGGTTAGTACCATCACCGGCGATTAGTTCGACGTCATCTACCCCCGTTCTTCCGCAACGGTGAAAGAATGCCTTGCTCGCTTCCAACGCATGTTCGAAAACTCAAATGATGAGTGGGTCGCTGGGCTAGATGTTGAGTACACCATAGTCCCGGGAAGCGAGGAGAAACTAAAGGAGGCAGAGAAGAAGAAGCCCGCCGTGATCCAGGTTTGCGTGCATGACTTATGCTTGGTCTACCACATATGGCATGCCGACGTTGAGTGCGAGGAATTTAAGAAGTTCCTCAAGGGCGGCCGAGTCAAATTCGTTACTGTAGACTTTAGGAACGACAAGGAAATCCTGGGTCGGATAGGCCTCATTGTAGGCCAGCTCTTCAATCTCCAAAAGGAGAGCCTGGTGTCCTCCTCTCAGCCTTCAATGCTGACCCTGGCAGCAGCCATGATTGATCGTTCGTACGCTAAATTCAAGAAACCTCACCACGAGTTTCATCATGCATGGGAGTCAAAGACATTAGATGAAGATCACATCCTGTACGCAGCAATGGATGCCTACCTTTGTTTAAATATCTACAAGGGTTGGATGAAGAAGCAGAGCCCAGTGTCCGGTTCAAGCAAAGAAGCGTCGGCAAAGAGGAAGAGGAAGAGGGACGAGGACGAAGTCGAGGACGTGGACTCGGACTCCGAGTAGGTGGCAATGCCGTCGCTCATGCTAGTTCTACTGCAGTGTCAAGCAGACAAGTTTCTTAGTTTATTTTCAAGGGTGTGTTGTGCTGAGGCCCCAACAGAACTATGTTTATGTTCTTTCTCATTATTTGAACTCTTTAGTACGTACAGTAGTACTAGTACTATGTCTTACTACTGTTCTTCTTGCAGTTGGTTCTACTGCTCGTATCTTCGTGTTCCTATTGTAGTTAATACGTTCGTACTAGTAGTATAATTTGGGTCAGTCCATTTGTGAAAGAAGTTTGACGAAGTGAAGGAAGAAGACGACATGGTGCCCATGATCTATCTTATGATTGTTGGGTGTGGAATGCAGTTCGCCGAAAGAAATGGATCATGCCCGGGGTTAAACGGATGGCGGGGGTGGGGGAGCATGGCGGTGGCTGGCGGTTCAGGGGAGGGCGAGGCGGCGGCGGCAGGCGATTAGGCGTGTGGCGGGCTGAGAAGATGAACCGTGCATCTATTTTGGAGGTTGAAGAAGCCCTTCTAGCCATCCATGTTGCATCAAACGGCTCACAAGAGTCGACTGACCCAAATTGCTCCTTCATATTGCAGGATCCACGTGGCATCCAAGGACTCGCAGGTAGATTCCGCGTCCGCACCCGGTTTGCGGGCTCGACGCGCGCGCGACCGGCTTCCGCCGCGATAGCCACCATGCACGCCTCCTCCGCGCGGGCAGAGACGACAATGACACGCTAGTTCCTCCTCACCGGTGTGTTGGAGCACGCGCTCGTCCTCCTCTTCGTATGTTGCGTGCATAGACGCGGCTCCACCAGCTACTCGCGTGCTTGGCATTGCGAAGAGGGACTGCAGACGACGTGAGCGGGCGAGCCTTCGGCTTGGCGGTGATGGGCGAGAAATTGTTGGCTGGAGCAGGCGGACACCGGCATGCGCAACGGCGACGGCGGCATATTGATGAGTGCGTGTATGAGAGCTTAGTTTAGTTTTATATAGGGTTGGCCAAACTTAAAAGAAAACCGTACTAGTACACGTAAACATTAGACTTAGGAAGCGCTTTTATTAGGTACCACAGCCACGATACGGAATCCTGTGCAAGTGCGTGAACCGCGGCCGCGCGGTCGATCCAACGGTGCGTCGCCGTGTCGCGCTCGAAGGACATCCACCGAACCTTTTTGTGTGTGTGAAAACAATCCTCGAATATTACTCAACATTTTTTTCGGGAAAAGTTCTTGACGCTACAATATTTCCATATATTTGAATTTAGCTCCAGTTCGTGTTTATTTGGATTTGGACGTTTTAGGTGCACCCTAGTTTTTTTTAATACTGATTTTGTGTGTGTGACTGAGAGAGAACGTGTGTATGGATCCATATGTGTGTTGTGGCAGAAGGGCAATGTGGAGATGGTGTGCATGTGATAGAGACATAGAGAGGTGTGAATGTGCAAATGATCATGCATGAGTGAGACATAGACAAATGCCGATACGTTGTGTATACATGAGAGAACGGTCTTCCATTTTACTTGTGTGTGTGTGTGTGTGCGCGCGTGTGTGTGTGTGTGAGAGAGAGGAGCACCCGTAACACAACAACCATCTCTCTCGATTCGTCCGTCCCTTGCACGATCGCATGTAACACATGCATCAACGCGCACATTTTGACACCCTCACCCGGCCCCTGCCCACCTCAAGGCCTGCACATCGCTCTCTATCTCGCACGCACAATCTCTTCGTGGATACCCTGTTTAGCAAGTAGTTTTCCATCACATACACACACATTTCTATCCTTAGGTTTGTTTTCTCTCAATATCTGACACACACACACACACACACAACACAAAGCACACACACACCCCCTCCCCCGAGCACGCAAATCATCCCCATCCAAGGTTATATGGCGACCACTCTCGCTTGTGCTTCTCTGCACCCCAGCATGCACAACACCTCAATCTTCAAAGAGGGCATCGAGGAGATCGAAGACGGTGACCACACTGCGCTAGAGAATGCGGGGCCATTTGGAAGCAGGATGATGTGACGACGGCTGACTGACTCCTCCCCCCACCCTCTCTCTCTCGCACAAAATTACCAATCCCTCTCCCCCCCGCACAAATTTATCAATCCCTCAACCCACGAGATCCTTCCCCTCTCGTCCATGTTTTTCCAGCTCTCTTATCAAACATGTTGTCTCTTCTCCTTCCATGTGTACAGAATCCAGATGCACACGCATCTCACGTATATTACATGTCTCCATCTTTCTCACAGACCTAACTTCTTCCTCTCTTTCTCTCTCTAGCTATCTCCCTCTCTATGTTTTGTTAGGTTTGTCTCCTACTCTCTTGTCCACATACATACAATCTTTCCCGCCCTATCTGCTCCATCTTCGCAAGCTCTCTCTGCACGTTTCATTCACACATTGGGATATGTTCAAAATGTTGCTTTTATAATGGCTGATGTAGAGTTATTATTGGTTTTGTTGCATCCTACAAAGTAATAACCATGAAATACATTTTGATTGTCATTTGACTGGGATTATGCGAGTTTGAGCATGTTGTGAAGTACTATAGACCTCGTATACATCTTGGAATTCGACAATGATTGTAACTATTGAATTGTATAGACCATTACATTCGAAGTCAGTAGCCTAATATATTTATTTCACAATTTCAACAAATGATTAATTCACTACATACTAGGAAAACAAATGTGTACACCCTCCGTTTTTATTTATGTCTGCGTATTAGCATTAGTCAAAGTCAAGTTTTGTAAACTCTCAGAAAGTTTATAACAAAAAATATTAACTTATACAATAACAAATAAATACCATTAGATTCATTATTGAATGTACTTTCGCATCATACATATATGTTATGGTAAATGTTTATATTTTTCTATAAACTTGGTCAAACTTTAGGAAGTTTGACTTCGGTCAAACCTAATATGCATAGTTTACTAGTACTACTCGCTAGTTGCTTAGCCGAATCACCCAACACGCCACACGGGGAGTTCAGTGTCACAAAATTTTGAGGTCGGCAGGAAAATCTCCCGCGACCCTGATTCGAGCAGTGGGAAGTTACCATCATAGCCTTCGGAATAGGCTGATAGATGACGGTTGGTAGGGGGCTGTTTTCGTAACTTCAGGTTCACCCTACCCAACCAACCCCACCCCGGCACCCAGAGTAGTACACCTGAATACTCCCCATTTTCTATCCCCACCACAAAATAGACCTCTCCACGGCACCGCAGCCTTCGTGCTCCTCCCCTTCTACAACAGTGCACTCGTCCACCGCAGCGCATCTGCCTCATCGACGACCTCATACGTCGCACTGGAGCCGGTCCACCGTCGTCATCGTACACGGAGCCTCTTCCGTGGCACCGTCTTCCACGGTCTCGGATCTGCTTCCCGGAAGCCGACGCCAAGCGCAGAAGCACCACCGTCGTGGATAATGAACTGACTCCCATTGCCGACCATGACTCACACAGGCCGCCGCGACCATTGTTCTCCTCCTCGATTGGTAATGTGTGTATTGAATCACTTAGCAGTACATGTGCAGTTACAATTTTGTTCATACCTACCCTTCAAATTTCTTGGGTGCCATCGTTCCTGTAAAAGTAATTGGTTATAGCCTCCATTGTCCAACAAAATATCAGCTTGTAATTGTGCGTCGCTCCTGTATCGCGCTGTGCTTGGGTAGGTATTTCATCTGCAACCAGTAGTGTGGCAAATGATGGATAGTTTTTTAGAAGTAGCAAGATGCCCATGCGTTGCACGGATCAAGATGCATTTGTATGAGTAGTTTATCTTGTGGGAGAAAATGATGAACGAGGGAATGCCTTATTTGCAAATGCGGAGAGGGGTGTGGGTATCTTTTTGCAAAATTGCCACAGTTTCCTTCCTATCCGTCGGATATAAATCGGATGGCCTATATTGCAGGATGGCAGGAACACAATCATCACCAACTCTGTTTTTTAGAAGATTACGGAAAAAGTAGAGAAAAAATAGAGAGTACGGAAGTAGAGATAAATATTAAATATAAAATAAATATAATAGTAGAGAAGAGAGTAGAGATAGCAGAGACGTCGGGAAAGGATTGCGCGCGCGGGGGGAAAAGCTGTCGGGCGTGCGCTAGTTTTGGCGAGCGGCGTCCGGCGCGCTTTATAAAATCCAACGCCCTCCCAGCGCTCTCTCCCTGCTCTGTGCCTCGCCACCGCTCTCTCCCCGCTCTTTCTCGCCTCACCGCCGCCGCGCCACCATGCCGCCGCGTCGCCGGGAAACTTAGGGATACCGCGGCGTCCGCGCGCACCCCTCCGGTGGCTTCTCCGCCGAGATCCGGTTCCGCGGGATGTGCCTCGGCCTCGACAATTTCGACACCGCCAATGAGGCCGCCCGCGCGTATGACGTGGCGGCGTGGCGCCTCCGGTGGCCTCATAGAACATTGAACTTCCCCAAAGTGCCGACACTGGAGCGGGCACAGGAGCTCGCGCCTCTGCCACGGCTTATCACCGACGAGGATCGTTGATGTCTACACACGCTTCTACTCTTGTAGACTATGTTGGGCCTCCAAGCGCAGAGGTTTGTAGGACAGCAGCAATTTTCCTCAAGTGGATGACCTAAGGTTTATCGAACTCAGGGAAGTAGAGGTTGAAGATGGTCTCTCTCAAGCAACCCTGCAACTAAGATACAAGAAGTCTCTTGTGTCCCCAACACACCTAATACACTTTTTAGATGTATAGGTGCACTAGTTCGGCGAAGAGATGTTAAATGGCAAGTGATATGGATTGCAAAACAAAGTAATATAAATCTGTAATAAAAAGTACAACAAGCAAACAAGTGGTAAACGTGAGCACAAATGGTATTGCAATGGTGGAAACAAGGCATAGGGTTCATACTTTCACTAGTGGCAACTCTCAACAACATTAACATAATCGAATCACATGATATTTCCCATAAAACATGCAATGGAGACGCATCCGGAGGTCATTCCTTCGTGGTCAAGAGAGGACGAGAATTATGTAGGGCTACAAAAGCACACCTCAAAGTTCGTAGTTCTCAATCTAAGGATTTCCCAATGTCACCGCGGCCATCCAAAGAGAGTCCCACAATCACCACAACATATCTAAAGGATAGTCAAAGACAAGCACCAAGAGACTCTCAATCTTCAATCAACACACGAGAGAGGAAATCACTCATGAAAATATTTTTCTAATCCATGTCCAATAGACCGCTGTCACCTTGGTCTCGGGGATTATACTAGATAAAGACAAGTGAATACATCAATCCAATACATAGAGGAAGGGGAAATATCATGCGATCACCCTAGATTAACATAGCCTATGATCACAACGAAGATCACATAATGGGAGAGAGAGATAACCACATAGCTACACGTACGAGCCCTCGGCCCCGGAGAAGACTACTCACACATGGACATGGTGAGCAGGATCTTGATGGTGGTGTTGATGGAGAGGTGCAGCCCCGCGAGGAGGCGGCGGCCGGCGGCGGCCGGCGGTGGCCACGGAGGCGGCGGCGGCGAGGAGGAGACGGCGGCGGCCCTAGGGGGCGGCGGCGGCCCTTGGGTGCGGCGGCGGCCCTAGGGGCAGTGGCTCCTTGGCCCCCCTTCTTCCTTGTGGATGGTGCTGGTATGGTGCTGGTCCTCTCCTCCAAGACGGCGACTTGGGAGGAGGAAAATTCGTGGCACTTGGTGACCTAGGTTTTCTCTATTTATATAGACTCTCGGATTCCCGTGATAAGATTTTGGGCCTCAGTAAAACGGGCTTAACTCGGCCGTCCGGACTCTGATTTGGACTAATTTTATATCCAGAAGCATCGCCTCGAAATTCCCCACAACTTTCGCAACTAGACTTTTTCCGTTTGACGTGGTCTTCAGGCCGGAACGTGACCATTTTTAAAAAACATTCTCAGACAGATTTCAGGAAAGTCAGAGTCCTACTCCAATACGACTCCTTTTGCGTTTTTGTCAATTTCCAAATAATTCCTACACAATAAAATGTAAAACAAGAACATTGTGCACTTTTGCAACCATTAGTAGGTTAGTCCAAATATGATCAAAAGTGTATGAAAGTGCATAAATATCATAGCAATATCACACAAAAAAGGCATGGAGCAAGTAGAAATTATAGATACGTTTTGGACGTATCAACATCCCCAAGCTTAATTCCTGCTCGTCCTCGAGTAGGTAAATGATAACAAGCATAATTTCTGTGGTGACATGCTATTAACCATATAAGAACTTTTCACAGTCACATGACAAGTGCTTACTGAGACAATGAGTCTGTAGTAATTAAGTTGCCTCATGAGAAAATCACAAAGAACTGAAAGTTTTACAATATGATACTGAAATACTCAATAGATTTGTAATGAGCATGGTGTGCAAACATGATAAAGTGATATCTCGCTTGCCCCCTTTAGTGAAGAAAAACATAAATGCAGGGGCACCTCCAAAGTTTAAGTGACGACTAGATACAATGATTTCAGAATAAACGATATCATAATCATGCAAAAGACAATGGTACTTTGGGACAATGCACATTACATTCAGAATGACAATCATGCTCTCAATAGTTGGTGCTTTAAAGAAAGAAGGTGGAGACTTTCGAACCGTGGCTTTTGTTGGCAAAGTTGAAAACCCGTGGTCGGAAACAAAAACTAAACATGTACCAGAGCTCTTGGTTTTAAATACAAAGGTAATAATTTTTTATTTTTTTAGAATATGCATATTTCGTCAACGAATGCTAGCAGATAACTCAATCACTTCTTGAGCTGGACAAGTTTCGAGGAACGGCTCCCGCATGAGGACGATCACATCCTCTTAATCTCCTTTGTTTATCACTGCCAAAGTTTTCTAATTTCTCATTAACAAAGCGTGAAGGAGGGTTTGTTTGTTATATTATATTTTTGAGCCGGGCGCACTCAATGCCAGTTCCTTCTCGTATTATGGGTTTGCACATTATACATGCAATCCCGGGGTGAAGCTTGTCCAACTTAAAAAGGTCATGAATTAACCACTACTTCCTCATGAACTTACAACAGAGGCACAAAATAAGAATGCTTTTTTCTTTGAATAATTTCGAGATGGCACATGCAAGTCTCCGTTAGGAATGGCAGGTAAATACCATGTAGGAAGGTATGGTGGACTCATATGGTATAACTGGATTAAAGGATGTGGATGCACAAGCAGTCAGTCCGATTAGTACAGGCGAAGGTTAGCAAAAGATTGGGAGCGACCAACTAAGAGAGCAATGACGGTCATAATCATGCAGAGCGACAAAGCAACATTGAATCAGGCATGGTAGTTATATCGCTACTCAGAAACAAAAGATCATCAAGGCTTGACAGACTTTCTTTACAGTCTTAAATATGAGTGAGCATACGCCAAGCCAATCAAAATAAATTCTCGAAGGAAGATATTACTAAACCATACCACATCATAGGCAAATAAATCATGTTGGTATTTCAATAACACATTGGGAACCCCCCAGCTATTTGAGACTAACCATAAGAAACATGAACTACTAAGAACCATTATTCACGTAGCATTTTTATCATAGACATATCAACCAATGCAACAGAAGCAAACTCTCTTAATAAGATAAGCATGATAACTAAAGAGAGTTCAAGCAACCAACTAAACAAAAGCTCTTTAGAAAGATAAGCATGAAAACTAAGAGCTGAACATGATAGTAGCTATTAAAAGACCAAGAACATACACAGCAAAGATAGACATGAAAATTCTATGTTATGTTCTAGGTAGAAGTGGAGCGTGTTTCTCTCCCACACAAAGAAAGCTGAGTTCCGACTCGTTATGAAAAGCTAAAGCAAACTAAAAAGCAAGACGCTCCAAGCATAGCACATAACACATGAAGTGATAAAAATATAGTGGAACGAAAGACGAACTGATAATGTTGATGGAGAAGGGGATGCACGGGGGCATCCCCAAGCTTAGACGCTTGAGTCTCCTTGAATATTTCTTGGGGGTGCACGGGGGCATCCCCAAGCTTGAGCGCTTGACACTCCTGAATCTTTTTATCATCTTCCCTCGCACACTTGAAAACTCCCTTCATACATAACTCATCATAATCTGATTAGCGAGGTTAGTACCCATAATAAAATAATCGTTCCTTGCTGGAAATAAAGATATTCTTGAAGGTCTACTGTTTCTCAGGATTGCCAAAAGGTTTTTGCAAAGAAAAAGCAAGCTCAAGGTTTGCAAAATGAAGGAAAGGCAAAACAGGACAGAATCTATGAAAAACAGAACAGCAGGTTGTAAATGATTTTTCCGGGGCACTTCTGCAACTCTAATAAAAAAACTCAAAACAGACGCACGAAAGACAATTATATAGAGCACTCTCTCGAAAAAATTCACACCAAAAAGATGATCTGGTGATTTTATACGATTTTTTCTATCCAAGGACAGAATCTGTTTCCTGGACAACACGTCACAACTTTTGAACTTTCTTGCAATCAGAGGCTAAACTTGATACAAAGCTGAAAAATAAAGATACAATGATGTTGCTACAGTAGTAACAAACATCAAGACCAGTAAAACTGAAAGTAAACATAACAAGTGTTGTCTCCCTAGAGCTCTTTCTTTATAGCCATAAAGATAGGCTTAAGACTTTAATGATGCTCTCGTAGGAATAAGAGCTGAAGAACAAAAGAGAGCATCAAGAAGCAAATACCAAACACATTTAAGCCTAACATGCTTCCTATGCATAGGAATATTGCAATAGAATAATTCATTGAAGCACAAAGCAACTAGCATAGGAAGGCAAAACAAGCATAACTTCAAAATATTCACCATAAAGAGAGGAAACTTCTTATTATTAAGATATTTAGAACCAAGTATCCCTCTCTCATTATAAATTTCAGTGGCATCATGGATGAACTCAACAATATAAGCATCACGTAAAGCATTGTTACCATGATCCACATGCAAAAAGGTACTCTTACTCTCCACATAAGCATCTTTGGGGAGCCCATGGTTAGGACTTTTTAGCATTAACGTTTTCAGTCTCCCCCAAGCTTGAGCTACGCTTTCTCCGTCACGAGACCTAAAGTTATAGATATAGTTCATGTCTCGATGAATTTCATGAAGAGGATAAAACTTAGTATAAAAGAGAGACATAAGCTCTTGCCAATCAAGCAAGTGCGGGTTATCGAGAAGCTTATACCAATCTGAAGCTTTATCTATAAGTGATACGGCGAACAATTTCCTCATGACAAACTCCCTTGATACACCTGCAAGCTTAAATAATGAACATAGTTGTGACAGATATAGCAAGTGTTCACCGGGATGTCTGTCTCCTGCATAACGATTAGCCAAAATATAATCGATAATGCCAGCCGGTATTTTATAGGGCACAATTTCAGTAGGAGGAGGAGCAATCACCACACGTGTGGGGCGTCTTCCCACAAGCAACGAACTAAGAATGCGGTTTTTCCATAAACATAACTAGTGAAATGAAAACAAGAAACAAAAAGATTTAATTGCAAGATCTAAAGATATACCTTCAAGCGCTCACCTCCCCGGCAACGGCGCCAGAAATAGCTTGATGTCTACACACGCTTCTACTCTTGTAGACTATATTGGGCCTCCAAGCGCAGAGGTTTGTAGGACAGCAGCAATTTCCCTCAAGTGGATGGCCTAAGGTTTATCGAACTCAGGGAAGTAGAGGTTGAAGATGGTCTCTCTCAAGCAACCCTGCAACTAAGATACAAGAAGTCTCTTGTGTCCCCAACACACCTAATACACTTGTTAGATGTATAGGTGCACTAGTTCGGCGAAGAGATGTTAAATGGCAAGTGATATGGATGGCAAAACAAAGTAATATAAATCTGTAATAAAAAGTGCAGCAAGCAAACAAGTGGTAAACGTGAGCACAAATGGTATTGCAATGGTGGAAACAAGGCCTAGGGTTCATACTTTCACTAGTGGCAACTCCCAACAACATTAACATAATCGAATCACATGATATTTCCCATAAAACATGCAATGGAGACGCATCCGGAGGTCATTCCTTCGTGGTCAAGAGAGGACGAGAATTATGTAGGGCTACAAAAGCACACCTCAAAGTTCGTAGTTCTCAATCTAAGGATTTCCCAATGTCACCGCGGCCATCCAAAGAGAGTCCCACAATCACCACAACATATCTAAATGATAGTCAAAGACAAGCACCAAGAAACTCTCAATCTTCAATCAACACACAAGAGAGGAAATCACTCATGAAAATATTTTTCTAATCCATGTCCAATAGACCGCCGTCACCTTGGTCTCGGGGATTATACTAGATAAAGACAAGTGAATACATCAATCCAATACATAGAGGAAGGGGAAATATCATGCGATCACCCTAGATTAACATAGCCTATGATCACAACGAAGATCACATCATGGGAGAGAGAGATAACCACATAGCTACACGTACGAGCCCTCGGCCCCGGAGAAGACTACTCACACATGGACATGGTGAGGAGGATCTTGATGGTGGTGTTGATGGAGAGGTGCAGCCCCGCGAGGAGGCGGCGGCCGACGGCGGCCACGGAGGCGGCGGCGGCGAGGAGGAGACGGCGGCGGCCCTAGGGGGCGGCGACGGCCCTAGGGGCAGCGGCTCCTTGGCCCTCCTTCTTCCTTGTGGATGGTGCTGGTATGGTGCTGGTCCTCCCCTCCAAGACGGCGACTTGGGAGGAGGAAAATTCGTGGCACTTGGTGACCTAGTTTTTCTCTCTTTATATAGACTCTCGGATTCCCGTCATCAGATTTTGGGTCTCAGTAAAACGGGCTTAACTCTGCCGTCCGGACTCCGATTTGGACGAATTTTTTATCCAGAAGCATCGCCTCGAAATTCCCCACAACTTTCGCAACTAGACTTTTTCCGTTTGACGTCGTCTTCGGGCCGGAACGTGACCATCTTTAAAAAACGTTCTCAGACAGATTTCAGGAAAGTCAGAGTCCTACTCCAATACGACTCCTTTTGCGTTTTTGTGAATTTCCAAGTAATTCCTACACAATAAAATGTAAAACAAGAACATTGTGCACTTTTGCAACCATTAGTAGGTTAGTCCAAATATGATCAAAAGTGTATGGAAGTGCATAAATATCATAGCAATATCACACAAAAAAGGCATGGAGCAAACAGAAATTATAGATACGTTTTGAACGTATCAATCGTCGCGACCACCGGAGGCGGGAGCACCTTCTCGGCATCGCCGAGATGGACGAGGAAGCCATGGCGCTGTGGCGCCAACGCTTCCCGCAGCACATCATCAACGAGCGCGAGTTCTACGAGCAAAGGAGGGTGGAGAGGGATAAGAGTAGTGCGGATCGAGCCGCCTATCTTGAGGACAAGCGTAGGCGAAAAGCGGACGCTCAATTCAACATGAGGCTAGGAGCAGCGTCGCCCTGGGAATCCGACGATGATCGGTATCTTTGGGCCTACAGTCAGATGTCGGAGGAGGACATCACCGAGGAGGAGTCAGACGACAAGGAGTATTTGAACAATCCATTTTTTATCTATCTATGGTGAGAACTATCCTCTACTCTCTATCTCTAATTCTTGATCTCAGCACTGTAAACACTTTTTTAAAGCGCCGCGCGTTGCGATTCTGTTGGAGATGCTCTAATATGGCAGACGAGTGCTTTAATGTTGCCCACAAGATGCGCGAGTATTACTAGTAGTATATTTTTCTTGCCATGTTGAGATTTTAAAACCACGAGTGAGAACATGCAGAGGAGCAATGAAGACCAAACACGGGATAATGGGGACATCTTCAAGGAGCGTGGCAAGTTAAAGAGGAGCTGCACCTAACCTGTAAAACGAGCTTTGGTAAGTAACACCATTTCAATTACTTTCGTTTAGCCTCGTGTTCTTCAATATGTATATGTTGTAGTTTCTGTTTCTCTTAAGCCTCGTGTTCTTCGATGTGTCATAAGAAGAGTCTTAATCGTCCTAATGCTTTCGTTTTTAGCTTGATGTAGGAAGTGGGTGTTCTCACCTTGTAGTCTGTTTTCATATATTTTTTCCTTTTGAATTCACTTCTCCCAGTTCTATTTATCTGACTTCTACTAAATGGATATGGGTTGCTCTGAGTAATTATCTAAAAAAGAAGTAATTTCATGTCAGGATGCAGTTCCTGCGAGGAGGGAAGTATGGTCAACCTCGAGATCATGTTTCCAGAATGAGGTTGGATTACACACAAGGTGCCAGTTCCCTAATGATGCTGGATTAGACACAAGGTGCAAATTCCTAGATGATGCTGGATTACACACAAGCAAGGTGGAGTCGTCAACTGTTCGTGTCCTCCTGGCTCTAGTAAAGGCTGAAACAAAGCGTGCAGCAGCCCTTGAGAATGTAGCTGAGTTTCTGAAGAAGCGAAAAGAGCAATCAGATACTCTCTTCACCCATGCCAAAGAAGAGATGGAAGAAGCCAGAAATAAGCTAGCAGAGGCAGAGCAGGCTAGGCGTCTCCTGCTATCTAAAACTGTTGTCAATACAAAATTTCCTTCATAGTATCTAGGTTCAAATTTTTATCCAGTCAGCATGCCTGTTGTGATATCCGTGCATCTACTGATGTGGCACAAAATATTATTTTTGGGTCATGTAATAAGAGCAATTACTTTCCAAACAATAACAGACAAAGCATTGGACATGGTATAGTTCACGCGCAAGCCCGACATTCCAAGTTCAACTTCCACATCAAACTCAGGTTCACAGATATCTCCACATTCATACATAATGTCCACAACCTTGATTCACTTCAAAGCCAAAAAAAATTGAGGAGAGTTATGAATAAATAAAAACCTCTAGTTCCTGCTACCAGTGCGAGCACAACAAGTCAAGACCATGCATAATTAATTATATTTTGGTCATTTTTTGTGTTCTAAAATGTCGGCCGACTCGCAGAAGGACGTGTTGCCGGCATACGCGCAGATTCAATGAAGGCAGGCGGGGCAGTCTGAAGCCGGTTGCATGTGGCGAGGAGGCGTGTTCAGCCGGGCCTGCAGCGAGTGGGGCCCTCCTAGCCGGCGCGTCGGTTCAATGTCCGCGCTATGAGAGTTCGCGTCCGTGTCAGAGCAGTCACTCCCTCCAGTCCTTTTTTGTTTGCGTATAACAAAATCTCGTTTTCCATTCACATTTTACAAGTAAAATTTATGGACAAACTTTGACCCAAAATAGGATGGGGACTAGTAAGGGCATGTACAACAGGGGCGCTTACAATGGGGCGCTAGGATGAATTTCTTGGTCGATCGGCAGTTAACCCAACAAATCCTAGCATCGCGTGTTGCATCGACGCAAAAAAAGGAATCGGGTTCTTAGGCCTTTTTCTACCATACGATAGCCTCGCTCCAGTACGGAATCGTGCGACGGCCGGCTTCCTTAGCTCCCGTGATTAGCGGCAGCGTTGGAACGGTAGGCGCCTCAATTATTTTTTATTTTTACGAGAGTCATTTTAACTTCCTAAGCGCCTATCTTAGCGCTTTGGATTGGAGATGCCCTAAACCAGAACGGAGGTAGTAGTTTTTTTTAATCAAAGAAGGGTTTCCCCCTTCCGATTTTCATTACTGAAAACCAACATCTAAATATAAACATAGTATTTTCCCTAGAACTACCAGGTTTAACATCTCGTAACATAAACCCATACAACCATACGCCAAGGAGGTACGTAGTACAATGAATTCCATTTTTGCTCCATACCAATGGTTCTAAAAACTACTTAGTACTTATAACGCGCCACTGAAAATTGGAACTCTTAGCCCCGCTAAAAATGATATTTTTAACGTGGCTACTCGATCTGTGGCAACTGGCGAGCCATCGCCTCCAAGTCGTTCACCTATGGTCCCGACCATCAACTCCAACGGATCAAATTATCACGCGAGCTAACTATTCCTACAAAGGTGCGCTCCACTACGTACCCAGTACTCGCGAATGCAGCAATCGTGCACCTAGGGTTTTAGGGTTTATTTGTTAACGTTGCCTTTACGTAACACTCGTGTGTGCGAGACAACGAGAGACCGACTGCGTGCGTGCGCCTCTTCTCTTCGTATATGTACTCCACCGTTTGTCTGATGTCCAAAATATTATACTAATAACTACTAGCAATGTGCCAATGCGTTGCCACACGATCTGAGTAGATTAATACATATTCACTGATTTGATAGAAAAAAAGTCTAGTTTTGAAATACGTATATCACTAAAAAATTGTTATGTTTCACTCAAAATATATTCCTTTGGCGGTTTTGATGAGATAAGGGAGGAACGTTATTCGTTTCAAGATTCAAGAAGTGGTATATGTCTAATTTCTACTCTTATTAGCAAGATGCACGTGCGTTGCGCGGAACATCAAGATCTTGTGGGAGAAAAGGATGAACGAGGGAAGGCCTTATCTGCAAATGTGGAGAGGAGTGCGGGTAAATTGCCATAGTTTCATTCCTATCCGTCAGATATAAATCGGATGACCTATATTGCAGGATGGCAGGCCCACCATCATCACCAACTCTATTTTTTATCCCTACTCTTATAAAAAGCATAGTCAATGATGATCGTGTGCCTGCCATCCTGCAATATAGGCTGTTCGATCCATATCTGATGGATAAGAAGGAAACTATCGAAATTTTGCAAAAAGATACCCACACCCCTCTCCACACTTGCAAATAAGGCCTTCCCTTGTTCATCCTTTTCTCTCACAAGATAAACTCCTCATACAAATGCATCATGATGTTCCGTGCAACACATGGGCATCTTGCTAGTTGTTGCGAAAAGCCCATGTGTGTGTGTGTGTGAGAGAGAGAGAGCGAGAGGAGGAGGACAGAGTGCATGTGTGCCAAAGACACAAAGAGTGTGTGTGCGAGAGGTATCAGCTTAAAATGAGGCGATAGTGTGTGTGTGCACGATCGAGAGGGCGTGTCTCAAGAAGGGAAGAAAAATCTACATAGATACAAGGAGCAAGAGAGAGACATGTATGCAATAGTGGAAGCACGAGTGTGCGGGTGTATAAACCTATCTAGAAGCTAGTCGATAAATTTTTGTGAGAGAAATACAAGTTGGGGGTGCAAAAGCGAGAGTTTTGTGTGTGAGAGAGAGACGGTAGTCGGGAAGGGGAGTGG
>LR738709.1:447171482-447204932 GCA_902687465.1 Secale cereale | reverse complement strand
GAGAGAGAGAGAGAGAGAGAGAGGGTGAGTTTGTCTGATTGGTAAACAAATGAATAATGTCAGTCTGAGATGGAGACGAAAAGGAGAGCGCAACAAATGTTGTGTCTACAGGAGAGAGGGAGAGAGCGTATTTTTAGTGGTATGATTCATATCTAGAGACATATATGGTGTGTGAGAGAACCCCATAGAGAGAAAGACAAAGTGAAAGACGAGTGGAGACTGTGTGTGTGGCGGTGAAAAGGAAAGCTTAGGTACCTAGTGATACGAGAGAACGGTAGAGACGTGAGAGATAATGAAAACCGTGTAATGTATAATGATATGGAGAGTGTGACACTTCTCAAGGGAGACGTCGAGAGACCATGTTTGCGAGGATAGGATAAACATGAAGTGAGCGTGCGGGTGAGCTGGAGAAAAGAGAGTGATAGCTACATGAAGGAGCATGCATGCGAGAGAGATGGGCATGAAAGGAGTGAACATAAAAGGGATTCAAATATTTGAATTCGAGATGATGATACATGTAATCCATACTCAAACCAAAATTGATCTATCAAACATGCATACTCATATGAATTCACGCGCATCTATGTTATTTAATATGTAGATATTACTGATCCATACATTTTAGTAGAGCATAATTGGTTTAATTTTTTGATTTCAACCTTATGATTTTGAGATCATTGTATTTGTAAATCATATTATACATATAAAGGAGCAGAATTCTTTGTTGTGCTTTTGAAAGTATATATAAAAATGATGTATATAGAATTTCATTCCAACCAAAAATGGATCCCGCCCGAAAAAAATTAGAATACAAACGGGATTCGAATTGAGTTGGCACGGTAAACGTGCACTCTGCAAAATTTAAATGAAGTGGGGAAAGTCGCAGTAACCGCCCGAAACCAAAATCTGCGAGATGGAAATTACTAGTGCCTATCCCTGCCACGCAAAGCCTATCTGCTTGATTTCTATAGGTTTCGATAGGGGTATGTTTGTAATTTCACACAAACGTGACATAACCGCCTCTCACCCGGATTCATACAGTGTGGGCGCAAAAACATAGTGTGTCCTCGGCCGAAATCGACTCCCTCCCCGATTCATACATGGTGGGCGCCAAAAACAAACTCTCGTCGGCAAATATTCGGTGTATGCGAGATTACCGTCCTATCCCCAACCGACTAATATTGCTGTGATGTAGGAAATTTGAAACGGGGGCTAAGTTTGCTAATTTCCTCGCATTTGAGACAAGCGCGCCCTACAGACATGGTTCCCCCTTCCTCTCCACTTCCATTTCTTCATTCGTACTCCATGGGCGCTGATACGTCTCCAACATATCTACAATTTTTGATTGTTCCATGCTATTATTTATGAAGTCTTGGATGTTTAATGGGCTTTATCATACACTTTTATATCATTTTTGGGACTGACCTACTAACCCAATGGCCCAGTCCAGATTGTTGTTTTTTGCCTGTTTCAGGGTTTTGCAGAAAAAGAATATCAAACGGAGTCCAAACGGAATGAAACCTTCGCGAGAGATATTTTTGGAGAAAATCACGCAAGCGGAGCTTGAGAACCACGTCAGGGGACGAAAGGGTGGCCCATGAGGGTGAGGGGCACGCCCCCCTTCCTAGGGCGCGCCCCCTGCCTCGTGGCCCCCTCGAGCGTCCCCCGGTGCCCTCCTTCTTCCTATATAAGTCTACGTACCTCAGAAACTCCGTGAACAGAGAGAAAACCCTAATTCCACCGCCGTACCTTCCGTTCCCGTGAAGATCCCATCTTGGAGCCTATTTCGGAGCTCCATCGGAGGGGGATCCATCACGAATTCCTTCATCATCATCATCATCGGCCTCACCATGAATTGTGAGTAGTTTACCACAGACCTTCGGGTCCATAGCTAGTATCTAGATGGCTTCTTTTCTCTCTCTGGATCTCAATACAAAGTTCTCCTCGGCCTTCGAGGAGATCTATTCGATGTAATCTCTTTTCGTGGTGTGTTTGTCGAGATCCGATGAATTGTGAGTTTATGATCAAGGTTATCTATGAAAGATATTTCGTTCTTCTCTGAACTTTTGATGTGTGCTCATAATATCCTTGCAAGTCTCTTCGAATTATTGGTTTGGTTTGGCCTACTAGATCTATAGTTCTTGCAATGGGAGAAGTGCTTGGCTTTGGGTTCAATCTTGCGGTGTCCTTTCCCAGTGACAGTAGGGGCAGCAAGACACGTATTGTATTGTTGCTATCAAGGATAAAAAGATGGGGTTTATATCATATTGCTTGAGTTTATCCCTCTACATCATGTCATCTTGCTTAAGGCGTTACTCTGTTCTTATGAACTCAATACACTAGATGCATGCTGGATAGCGGTCGATGTGTGGAGTAATAGTAGTAGATGCAGAATCGTTTCGGTCTACTTGTCTCGGACGTGATGCCTATATACAATGATCATGCCTAAATAGTCTCATAATTATTCGCTTTTCTATCAATTGCTCGACAATAATTTGTTTACCCGCCGTAGAATATTACTATCACGAGAGAAGCCACAACAGAAAACTATGGCCCCTGGGTCTATTCTCAACATATCAATATACATCTACTTTACTTTTATTGCTTTTATTTGCTGTTCTTATAAACTAAAAATACCAAAAATATTAACTATCATCTCTACCAGATCTCACTTTCGTAAGTGACCGTAAAGGGATTGACAACCCCTTATCGCATTGGCTGCGAAGTTCTTATTTGTTTGTGCAGGTGCGAGGGACTCGCGCGTGGTCTCCTACAGGATTGATACCTTGGTTCTCAAAAACTGAGGGAAATACTTACGCTACTGTGCTGCATATCCCTTTCCTCTTCGAGGGAATATAACAGAAGCTCGAGAAGTAGCAAGAAGAATTTATGGCGCCGTTGCCAGGGAGGCTTACGCAAAAGTCATATGCCAAGTACCTATCACAAACCCTTATCATTCGCATTACATTTATTTGCCTCTCGTTTTCCTCTCCCCCACTTCACCCTTGCCGTTTTATTTGCCCTTCTTCCGTCGTGTGTTTATCATTCGGTTGCTTCTTGTTTGCTTGTGTGATATGTGACCTCAATTAGCTTGCATCTTTGCTTGCTAAAGTATGGATCCTCATCCACTTGCTAATCTCTTTAAGAGATCCAATTATGTTGAACCTATTGCTAGTGAGTTGACTGCACTAGATTATCTTTATGGGGTTTTGTTTGAAATTTGTGAATCTGAAAATTGTGATGGAGTATTGAAAGAAAAACATAAATTGATTCACGATAGCTCCTTGAATGAAAAGCACGATTGCAATGATGTTATTATAAATTATATTAATGTCAATTGTGCTAATGATACGCAAAACCCTAAGCTTGGGGATGCTAGTATTGCTATGTCCACTACTTGTTGCAATGATCATGATTGGGGTGATGCTTCTTACGATCTTGAAAATTTATTTCAACCCCATGATGAATATGATATTGATAATAATGTTTGCAATAATATTGAAAGTGGGTTGGGAATAGTTTCAACTTTAGATCCCACATATTTGGAGTATGATGAATCTTATGAATTTTTTGATAAGAGTGGGTTTGGAGAGGTCATGACTTTAGTTATTGTTGCTCCCACTATTTTGGAAGAATGTCAACTTCGTATGCATGTGGACCATGTTGAGAATATGTTATGTGATAGCTATATTGTTGAATTTTCTTATGATCCTACATGCAATTATTATGAGAGAGAGGAAAATATGCTTGTAGGAATTTTCATGTTACTAAATTACCTCTCGTTATGTTGAGATTGCTATTGGCGCTTTCTTCTTCCTTGCATATGCTAGATCTTGATTGTCTTGGTAATTTGTTTTCCTATAAAATGCCTATGCATAGGAAGTATGTTAGACTTAGATGTGTTCTTCACATGCTTTATGATGCTCTTTGTGTGCTTCAATTCCTATCTTTCATGTGAGCATCATTGAATTAATCGTGCCTAGCTAGGGGCGTAAAACGATAGCGCTTATTGGGAGGCAACCCAATTTTATATTTTTTGTTTTTGTTGATTTTAGGGAATAAATATTGCATCTAGCCTGTGATTAGATGTGGTTTCATGTTTTGTTTAGTGTTTGCGCTAAGTAGAACATTTGGGAAGACTTGTGTGAAGTTTATGTGATATTGCTGTGAAAAACAGAATCGTTAGCGCTGGCTAAAGTAGTCCTCAAATTTTACTGGAGCATGCTTTTTAGTTGATTCTTTTTGCAGATGATTGGTAGACAAATTCCGCAAATTTACCAACTTAGTTCGATTTTTTTTGAGTTCGAGAAGTAGGCGAAACTTGCAGATTATTACAGACTGTTCTGTTTTTGACAGATTCTGTTTTTCGTGTGTTGTTTGCTTATTCCGATGCATCTATGAGTAGTATTGGAGGATATGAACTATAGAGAAGTTGGAATACAGTATGTTTAACACAAATATAAACAAAGAATGAATTCATTGCTGCACTTTTGAGTAGTGGTTTGCTTTCTTATACTAACGGCGCTCATGAGAATTTTTGTCTAAGTTTTGTGTTGTGAAGTTTTCAAGTTTTGAGTATTGCTTTGATGGACTATGGAACAAGGAGTAGCAAAGGCCTAAGCTTGGGGATGACCATGGCACCCCAAGTAAATTCAAGATAATCAAAAGCCTAAGCTTGGGGATGCCCCGGGAAGGCATCCCCTCTTTCGTCTTCATCCATCGGTAACTATACTTGGAGCTATATTTTTATTCGCTACATGATATGTGTTTTGCTTGGAGCGTCTTGTATAATTTGAGTCTTTTCTTGTTAGTTTGTCACAATCATACTTGCTGGACACACCTATTTGGGAGAGTTAAATATGGCCTAGAAATTGCTAGAACACTCTATATGCTTCACTTATATCTTTTGAGTTGAATAGTTTTTGCTCTAGTGCTTCACTTATATCTTTTAGAGCACGATGGTGGTAATATTTTGTAGAAATCATTGAACTCTCATGCTTCTCTTATACCCTTTTTAGAGTCTATTAAAACAGCATGGTAATGTGTTTAGGCTAAAGAAACTAGTCTTCACATGATAAACATCCAATGTCAATGTAGTAAAAAAAATCACACCAAGTGCAGTGAATAGAATGAGATGTTAGATGCTTGATAATTGTTTTGAGATATGAGGATAGTGATATTAGAGTCATGCTAGTGGAGTTATTATGAAATTGAGAAATACTTGTGTTAAGGTTAGTGATTCCCATAGCATGCACATATGGTGAACCGTTATGTGACGAAGTTAGAGCATGAGGTATATGTAGAGTGTCAACCTTTGTGTGGAGGTCGGGGGCGCGCGATGGTTAACTCCTACCAACCTTACCCCTAGGAGCATGCGTTGATTACTTTGTTTTGATGACTCGTAGACTTTTGCAATAAGTATATGAGTTCTTATGACTAATGTTGAGTCCATGGATTATACGCACTCTCACCCTTCCATCATTGCTAGCCTCTCTTGTACCGCGCAACTTTCGCCGGTACCATAAAACCACTATATATCCTTCCTCAAAACAGCCACCATATTGTTCCTCAAAACAGCCACCATACCTACCTATCATGGCATTTCCATAGCCATTCCGATATATATTGCCATGCAACTTTCCACCGTTCCGTTCATATGATACGCATCATATTGTCATATGGCCATTGCATGATCATGTAGTTGACATCGTATTTGTGGCAAGGCCACCATGCAGAATTTTCATACATGTCATTCTTGTTTCATTGCACATACCGGTACACCGCCGAAGGCATTCATATAGAGTCACACTTTGTTGTTGTAGTATCGAGTTGTAATATCGAGTTGTAATGTAAGTGTAATGATCATCATTATTAGAGCATTGTCCCATGGGAGGAAAGGCTAAATCTATAAAGCCCCTCCGCAAAAAATAAAGAAATAAAAAGGCCCAAAAAAGGCCAAAAAAGAGAAAAGAAAAGAAAAAGGGACAATTGCGTTGGCTGCGAAGTTCTTATTTGTTTCTGCAGGTGCGAGGGACTCGCGCGTGGTCTCCTACTGGATTGATACCTTGGTTCTCAAAAACTGAGGGAAATACTTACGCTACTGTGCTGCATCTCCCTTTCCTTTTCGAGGGAATACAACGCAAGCTCGAGAAGTTGCAGGCGCCAAAACACCCTCTCCACCCCAGCCTCCTCCGTCCGCCACCCTATCCACCGTCGTCCTCCTCCACCATACCGGAGCTGATACCCCGACGCCGCCGTCCATTACAAGAGATCGACCTCTCTCATCCCCGACTTCGGACCGGGATCCTTGCATTCCGTCCTCTCGCTTCATCCCCGCCGTCGTCCACCTTGCCGGCGCCGCTCCTACGACCGTCTTGTCCGCCGCGCCCCGCCGCCACCGTCTACCCTCCTAGATCTGCTTCTATGCTGCCGACAACCATCGCTACTGCAGCACCATCAAATTCTCAGCAGATGCATACACGGTGCCGCACCAGAGGCGGTACTTTTTCGTATCTGCTCAACTTATTTATCGCAGCAAGAAGATAGATCACCACTGCTTTACTCTGATTTCTTGTCCATCACTTACTTGCTAGTTGAGAGCAAACATTCGTTGCGAAGTTGCCTTTGTCCGGTTTGCACCTTCAGATCCGCCATGGCACGCTGAACACTATACTCCCAGTGCTTATGGTTTTCCCCTTTTATATTCCACACTAGTTAAATCACAGTAGACTAAATTTCGAAATTGGGTGAGTCGATTTTTTAGAGCTCGCCAGAGTTTGCCGGTGCGAACGAAGGGGCTCAGGTTGGGACTTTGGTTGGGGGCGGTGGGGGGGCCACGTCGAACGAAGAAAACTCGACGCGGGTGGGGGCGGGGGTGGGGGTGGCGGAGGAACACAGGCGATGGGGGCCGGTGGTCCGGCCGGCGGCCTATGCGGTGTTCTGTATGGGAAGAATCAGAGACGAGGAAGAATAAGGGTTAGGAGACGTAGGATCTTCATCCAACCGTGTGAAATGGTCGACTGACCCAAATGACAACAGTCACGCGACTTGCATGCAGACATGCCTTTATATTCAGTACCATCATCGTACCTGCTTAGCACTGCTCCTGAATCCATTAAGCTAAACAACGTGCCACTCATAATTCCAAACTTGTTGCTCAAGTACGAATCTGATATGATTCTGATATTACTAAAACAGATAACATTTAATTGGTCAGCTAATGTTCCTACTTTACTTTAGAAAAAGCACGTGCACAACATATGGAGAGATAGCAGGGAGTTGCTTTCTTAATGCGCTCTCGTTCATCATGTGTGGGCACTGCGCAACGAACATTTTATTATCCAAAATCTACTTGCTCTTCTTTAGCATGTTCCTCTTCCGTTCTTCTTTAATAAGTACTCTCTCCGTTCCTAAATATAAGTCTTTGTATAGATTCCACCATGGACTACATTGGAGCAAAATGAGTGAATCTACACTCTAAGATGTATATGGATACATCTGTATGTGATCCATAGTGGAAATCTCTACCAAGACTTATATTTTGGAACGGAGGGAGTATGATAGTAGTACAGTATGTTCCTTGTAGTGAAGATGAGCAGGGACATTTGCAGTATAGAGGTCTATACGGTCGGTTAGTATGGACATTTTGAACTCTTTGGGCCTCTTTGATTCGTAGGATTGTGTAAACATCGGAATAGGATTTGTAGTGGCCTGCCCACTTGAATCCTATAAGAATAGCAAGGAAATGCGGGGAGCTGTGTCGCCTTTGAGAGTTACACTGATATTAACAGTACCGCACCTTCAGTTGAAGAGAGCTGGTATTCGAAGCCTTTCTAGCCGTATCGGAAAAACTAGCACATATATTCCAGCAAGTTCCACTTTGCTGATTTTACTCTGATGCTTATGGTTTTCCCGTTATATCTACACTATGATCTGTGTAGCTGCTTTGTGGTGCATTAGCAGTAGTCCACTCTTGAAGCTAAACACCGCAATGACTTACAAAATTGGCACCAATGCATTGAGCGCCATTCTGGATGCGATGAAACTCATACGCTCCCCACCTGTTCACTCTTGTTCAGAATATGATCCTAATGACTCTTGTTCAAAATTGCCACATATAGAGAGACAACATGGAATTGCATTTCTTTTGGCACTGTGATTCATCATGAGTGGGCAACCAACATTGTATGCAATTAAGCGGAACCTCAAGAATATGCTTCCTCTTCTGTTCTTTAACATGTTCCTCTTTTGTTATTCTGTATTTAGTACGTACAGTATGTTCCTTGTCAGGAAGGGGAGCAGGGACATCTGCAGTGAACAGCTGATAGAGTTGGCATGTACTTGATCGATAGGCTTTCAATTACTAGCGGCAATACAACACCGTATTTTCAAGCCAGTTCCACTTTCCCGATTTACATATCATGGTTATGGTGTACCCCTTTTATGTACACTATGATCTGCCTAGTTGTTGTGTGCTCTTGTTATCATGGTTTGGCAATAAACTCTCTATACAGTATATTTTGAACCTATCATCTGCCAACTATCCTTACTTCTGGAGCCTATTTTTTTGTGTACTTGTGCCAGATTATATAAATGCACGCACCATATTACAACACACATGAGCTCTCTCATCAGAATCCAGTGATAGCACACAAGTGTTTACAGGGGCACCCCTATATTGGAATATCCTCTGCATTACAAAGGTAATCTCACAACTATTTATGTTTTCATGGTTCTCAGATATTATACGTAATTATAGTGAATATCAGAATCCGCGCATCAGAAGAATATTGTGGAACACTGCAATGACTTACAAAATTGGCACCAAGGTATTGAGTGCCATTCTGGATGCAATGAAACCCATACACTCCTCACCTGTAGATTCTTGTTCAGAATATGATCCTAATGAGTATTCTAACCTCGAGGAGTCAAAGGCTGATGGCATGTCATGTGCACCCATCAAGGTGTCTGCTCTAATTTGGCAAGGTTTTATTGATTGCGCGTATCTTGCATATGTTGTCTTGCATTTCTTCTACTTTGTTGCACCGCCATGTGCTTAGTTTACTCATCATATATGTCGAGATGCCATGCCCATCCATTATCAATACATATTCCATCTGTCATCATACCATGTTTTTCCACTCAAATGTTGTTCTTGTGCATCAGACATCAAAAAGGAAGAGGGTGATTGCCGAACCTGAAGGAGCACCAGCAAAGTCTTTGAAAAACGTGGTTGTGCCGGAGAAATCAGAGATCACCCCACTTATATTGGTTGTACAACCAGTGACACAAAATGTAGGACCGACTCCAGTAGACTGTACCCATACTTCACTGGCCACACCACTAGCCCCACCACACAGGACCTGCACTCCAGCAAAAGGTATGCCGATTTCAGTTGCCATAGCACCAGCCGTACCACAGAAAAATCCCACTCCAGCAAAAAGTACAACAAGTCCACCAGCCGAAGACCTATCCCAACTGCAGAGACGAACAATTCCTCCAGATTGGAACCCCATTACAGTTATTCCCAGTTTAAAAGACAATGCTTTCAATGTTGTTAGGGACTACGTGCATATATTCCCATCATTAGAATATTATAGTGAAGACAAACACCATTTTCACATCTTCCTGTCCCACTTACGTGTAAGTGCTATTATTCATGGTGATTATTTTCCTGTTTTCTGCTGATTGAACACATCAATGATTTACATTACATTGTTGTAAGTAGGCGAGGGTCAATCTGCATAGTCATGACGAGCAAAGCTTGCTTGCGCTTTTCAAGGAAGCATTGCAGCGGTATTGGTGTTACGTGAGGAAATCACACTTTGATGGCAAGCCTATAAACGAATTTCTGGTGAAGTCTCATGTGCTAAATTTAGAAGACATTGAATGGAAAAACCTTGTTATGCACTGGTCTAGTTCCGAGGATGAGGTACTATCTATGATATCACATGACAATTTTAACTTCTACTTTTCTGCATGTGCCTTATGGATCTTTTTTGCAGGAAATCTGTTCGAAATAGAATTCCGGTTTGAAAAGAACGATAGGATATCACAAATATGCTACCCGCTGCTTTGCTCTTGTTAGTACCTATTGTCCTGTATCACTGTACTTGAATACATACCTGGTTCATTATGTGACAGTAGTATGCATGATAGCTTGTGTCGGTGTACTAAGATAAGGGTACCTTAGTACCCCAACTTGTGCACGGGCGATAGTAGCTTCCCGCGGCAGGGCTTACCACGTGCTCGCCAAGTACCTTTCCGGTCCTTATGTAGCCATTCAAGAACAAAGTATACAAGACAGAAGATCAAGGCCCCGGCAAGAGGAGCTTGCCGGGAAGGCCACACCAGGTTCAAGGCTATCACTTTAGCACAAGACCCTGGCTAGAGGAGCTTGCCAGGAAGGCCAAGGAATACATATCTCAAGAGATGCCTCGGCGCGTCATGCGCCCCGGCAGGACCCGGAGAGCGACAAGCTTCCGGGCCCGGAAAGATCACTACCCCGGCAAGGTGCTTGCCGGAGAAACCTATACTGTGTGCCCGCGCTCCAGCTCATCGGCCCACGCGTCGCCCTGGGGCCCTTCCAGGGGCACGTGGCAGATGGCTGTGCAGCCTGGGGCACGCGGTGGCAAGCTGCGGTGACGAGGCTACCACCGTGGCAAACGGAGAAGCATGGGCGGACACTTTTGGGGTCGACGGCGACGGGCATTTAATGCCCTTGTCCCCCACTGTCAAGGTTAGGTGAAGATCACTGTTCATCCACTGTTCATGCACTATTCACGCACTGTTACAACTACCACCAAAATTACACTTTTACCCTCCTCTACGTTGACACCTGTCGGTGACCCCTTGAGCTATAAAAGGAGGCCCATGCACAACGTAGAGGGGGTTCGAAACCTAGACAACTCTCTCGCTCGGTGTAGCTAGTACTGTAGCTCTTCAAGCTCCCGAGCTCAAGAACTCAATACAACCTAAGGCAGGAGTAGGGTTTTACGCGTCCGCGCGGCCCGAACCTGGGTAAAACGGCCCGCGTGCGTTCCTCGATCTGCTCTCCGTGCTCCCTCCGCTCCCTTACCGCAACGTAGAAGGGGCTCCGGTCCCATAGGTGCTCGTGGGAGGACAGTTTCCCCCGACATCTTTGGCGCGCCAGGTAGGGGGCGTCGAGGTTGTGCGAACCTGATCCGGCGCTCACGCGGGCGCATTCTTCATCAACCTCTCCAGCTTCATCAGCTACATCAGCATGCCTCCGAAGAAGAAGGATTCGGAGGTCGGAGGCCCGTCTGCGTCGATTCCACCGCCACCAGAACCAACGGTTGGTGGAGGAGACGCCGGCGGAAGGGTGGTCGCCGGCGAGGAAACTCACGGCGCCACCAAGTCCAAAGACAAGACGGACGACCGGGCGAATTCCAAGGCCTCGGTGTCCGTGGACGCGCCACGCCTCTCTCGGGAGGTACAAGACCCGCAGCGGCGTGGTACAAGAGGTACCATACGCTTGCTGGGACGTAGCCAAGCCGGAGGATCGCGGGATGCTCAAGGCCAGCGTGCTGGCACGAGCAAGGCGCGGTCGCCGGGACGGGAACATGCTCCTCCTAACGCTGTTAGAAGTCCGAGCGTGTCCCGCTCCTCGCACCGCTCGTCGCCGTTCCCCTCTTCTCCAGCAGAAGCTCTAGCAAGAGCACAACTGCTCCTCGATTTCCCTCCAGCGGCAAACAAGGCCGAAGACTGGAGGGCGACGATTCAGAGCCTCATCTCCTTCGCCAACAACGACACGCCACAACAGCCGGCAACCTCACGGCCGCGGCAAGTCGATCAAGCGAAGGCCGATGGCGACAAGACCGCCGGGGGTGCAACCACCGTGCACTCCCCGCCGCGGAAGCAGAAATCGCCTCCCCGCCGGATCAACGTCGACGACGACTCCACGGAGTCGTCGGATCCGCGGGCCCGCCGCGATCAGCGCCAAGTCCTAGACGACAGGCGGCAAGAAGACGCTCGGACTCGCATCGAGCGTCGACGAGAAGCCCGACGACAGTCAGATCAGCGCGCTGGGACCGCTGTCAACGCACACGCGCCCGGTGAACCAGGTGACTTGCCGTACGCGGCAGGCTGCCCTGCATTCACCCGTGAGCTGCGGCAAGTCCAGTGGCCCAGCATGAAAAATTTCAAGCCCGACGTAGCCGAGAAGTACGACGGCAAGACACACCCCTCGGAGTTCCTCAGCATCTACACCATCGCGGTGCAGGCTGCCGGGGGACGCGACGAGAAGATACTAGCCAACTACTTCCCGCTAGTGCTTAAGCCAAACGTCCGGTCTTGGCTTATGCACTTGCCGGAGAACTCCATTTCTTCGTGGGCAGACCTGTGCCACCAGTTTGTTGGCGCCTTCACAGGCGGCCACAAACCCCACGGCCAGGAGAGTGATCTCCACATCTTGGCCCAGAAGGAGGGAGAGTCCCTGCGCAAGTACATCCAGAGATTCAGCCGCGTGCAATACAACATTCCCGACGTCCACCCTGCCGCGGTTATCAGCGCGTTCCACCAGAACGTGCGTAACCGCCGGATGAGGGAGGAGATGGCCATGACCAAAATCCAGGATGTCAGCGAGCTCTACGCTCTGGCCGACAAGTGCGCGCGCGCCGAAGAGGGGAGGAGACTCCCCGGAGAGGATACTGGCGCAGGAGGAAGCGACAGCGAAGATGCCGCCCCGGCAAAGAAGAGCCGGCGGCGGAACAACAGAAAGAAGAAGAGCAAGGAGGTGCTGGTTGTCGAGCAGTCCGGCAAGGAGGCTCCCGCCAAGAAGGCACAGGCTGGCGGTTCCGGCAAGGAGCCCGCCCCTGTAGCGGCAGCCGACAAGCAGGACGGCTCCGACAAGCAGTACTGCAAGATCCACCGCACCAAGGGCCACGATCTTCAGAACTGCAAAAGAGTCGAGTACCTCGTAGAGCAGCAGAAGGCTGAATACGAGCGTCGCGACAAGGAGAAGGCCCAAGGAGGCGGAGGAGAACCCAGCAAGAAGCAGCCGTTCAATGGCCGGGGAGGACGCCGCGGCAAGGCCAAGCAGCGGCAAGGTGACAGACCTCCCCGGGGCCGCGACAAGGATGAGGACTAAGACGACGATGATGACATGGAAGAAGGAGATAACAGCGAGCAGGAGTTCCAGAAGGCCACAGAGGTTCTGTGTGTCGATGGAGGCGCCTCTCTGCACACTTCCCACCGCCAGCTCAAGCAGTGGGTGCGAGAAGTGAATGCAGCAGAGCCGCCCGTCGAATCACGCAGGCTGCTGAAGTGGTCCGGCACGCCCATTATCTTTGACCTTGAGAACCACCCTGACCGCACCACAGCGGTCGGGTGCCTGCCGATGTTGGTCTCACCAACTATCCGCAACCTCAAGGTCACCAAGATGTTGGTTGACGGCGGGGCTGGCCTGAACCTGATCTCCTCAGCTGTGATCAAGAAGCTACAGATCCCAGACGGCGAGCTCGAAGAAACCGGGTCGTTCCAAGGGATCAACCCGGGAAGGAGCAAGCCGAAGGGGAAGATTACACTGCCAGTGACCTTTGGCGGGGAGCTCAACTTCAGGACGGAAAGGATCATGTTTGATGTTGCCGATATCCCATTACCATACAATGGGATACTTGGACGTCCTGCCCTCGCCAAATTCATGGCAGCTTCCCACTATGCCTACAACATACTCAAGATGCCGGGGCCGATAAGCGTCATTTCTGTCCCTGGCGATAAGAAGGACGCGCTTATCTGCGCCGACAAGATCTACCGGGATGCAGCAGCCGCAACAGAAAGCAATACACTTGCCGCTGAAGCTCCCGAGGGGAAGACCAAGACCAAGTCCGGCAAGAGCTCTGGGGCCCACTCCGGCAAACGCACCTCTTCGGAGTGCTGCGCTGCCGTCGAGGACGCACCATCGAGCTCCACCGGCAAGTGCAAGAAAGGAATGGCAGCTCCACCGGCAACCAAGAAGGTGTCCGCCAAGGAGGACGGCACTGGTGGTACCTTCACCATCAGTGCTACGCTCGACAACAAATAGGAAAGCGCGCTCGTTGCCTTCCTGCGGGCGAATGTCGATGTGTTTGCGTGGCAACCATCTGACATCCCCGGCGTTCCCAAGAAGGTAATTGAGCACAAGATTGTTGTTTGTCCTCATGCGTGGCTCGTCAAGCAGAAGGTCAGGAAGCAAGCCGTGGAGCGCCAAGAATTCATCGCCGAAGAGATAAAGAAGTTGGAAGCAGCGGGCCTGGTTAGAGGCGTGATCCATCCTACGTGGTTAGCAAACCCAGTTGTCGTACGCAAGGCCAATGGGAAGTGGAGACTTTGTATAGACTTCACTGATGTGAATAAAGCATGTCCCAAGGATCCATTTCCCTTGCCGCGTATTGACCAGATTGTTGACTCCACCGCCGGATGTGAGCTGCTTTCCTTCCTTGATGCATACTCAGGTTACCACCAGATATTCATGGCCAAGGAAGACGAAGAGAAGACATCATTCATTACTCCATGTGGCACATATTGCTTCATACGCATGCCCTTTGGATTGAAGAATGCAGGCTCAACATTTGCAAGGGTGGTGCACACTGCTTTTGAGCCACAGATACACAGAAATGTAGAAGCCTACATGGACGATATAGTGGTCAAGAGCAAGAGCAAAGGTACACTGATCCAAGATTTAGAGGAAACTTTTGAGAATCTGCGCAAGGTACAGCTCAAGTTGAACCCCGAGAAGTGCGTCTTCGGAGTCCCCTCCGGCAAGCTTCTCGGGTTTTTTGTGTCCCAGAGGGGGATCGAAGCCAATCCCGACAAGATAAAAGCCATCGAGCAGATCGAAGCCCCGAAGCGCGTCAAGGATGTAAGGAGACTTGCTGGTTGTGTGGCTGCCCTCAGCAGGTTCACTTCAAAGTCTGCGGAACGCGCCCTGCCTTTCTTCAAAATCTTGAAAAAGGCAGGTCCTATGAAATGGACTCCGGAAGCGGAGGCAGCGCTGCAAGACTTGAAAGGATACCTGTCCTCTACTCCGGTACTTGTCGCACCTAGGCCACAAGAGAAGTTGCTGCTGTACCTAGCGGCAACCAATCAAGTGGTTAGTGCTGCGTTGGTAGCGGAGAGGGAGGCGGATGAGGAACCCACGTCCCCGGCGAGCGAACCCAGCGACAAGCAGGGGGCTTCCCCGACAAGCTTTGGCCCCGACAAGGACAAGTCTGCGCAGGAGCAAGGAGAAGTGCGAAAGAAGATGGTGCAACGCCCAGTGTATTTTGTAAGCTCCCTTTTGCAGGGGGCTAGATCAAGATACTCTGGGGTGCAGAAGTTGCTTTTCGGCCTCCTCATGGCCTCAAGGAAGCTGCGTCATTACTTCCAAGCACACGAGATAACGGTGGTCACTCGCTTTCCGTTGAAGAGGATATTGCAAAATCCAGAAGCAACAGGCAGGATTGTCGAGTGGGCACTGGAGCTGTCAAGCTTTGGTCTCAAGTTTGAGAGTACTTCAACCATACAGAGCAGAGCTTTGGCAGAATTCATAGCAGAATGGACCCCAACGCCCGATGAGGAAGTTCCACAGACAAGCGTCCCCGTCCAAGAAGCGATCAGTGAATGGATGATGTACTTCGATGGTGCTTTCTCGCTGCAAGGCGCCGGTGCCGGCGTGGTGCTCATAGCGCCCACCGGAGAGCACCTCAAGTATGTTATCCAGATGCACTTTCCCAAGGAACAAGCGACAAACAATACTGCTGAGTATGAAGGTTTGCTTGCCGGCCTCAGAATTGCGGCCGAGCTTGGGATCAAGAAGTTGATTGTGCGGGGAGATTCACAGTTGGTGGTCCGACAAGTGAATAAGAGTTACCAGAGCCCTTTGATGGAAGCTTATGTTGATGAAGTGAGAAAGCTTGAAGAGCACTTTGAAGGTCTGCAAATGGAGCACGTCCCAAGGGCTCAGAATGATATTGCAGATGGCCTCTCAAAGTGTGCTGCAATGAAGTTACTTGTGGAACCAGGGACCTTCCTGCTCAAGTTAACTCAGCCATCCGTTACACCATCAGTTGGGCAAAACAAGAAGAGAAAGTTGGTCTCCGGCGACTACTTGCCGGCGGATCTTCCAGAAGCCGCCACCAAGGTCCCCAAGATCAGCAGCCAAGATGCTGAGGAACAGTTTGCTCCTGCAAATCCAAGGGTCTGTATAGTTGAAGCAAGCGTTCCCGACAAGCCTTGCCCCGGCAGGCTTGCCGGGGGACCATCAGCTCCGGCAGAGCCGCAGGTTCTCGCCGTAGAAGCTGGGGTCCCCGCAGCAGCCCTCACGCCTTTAGTCCTTGCCGTCGAGCCTCGGGCTCCAGCATGGGCACAACAGATCGTCCGTTTTCTGCAAACTGGAGAACTTCCCGACGAGCCAGAAGAGATAGAGAAAATAACCAGGCAGTCAAGTATGTACCAGTTCGTTGACAATGAACTGTACAGAAGAAGACTCAATGGTGTCAGGTTGAAGTGCATTTCCAGAGAAGATGGACAGAAGCTGTTGGCAGAAATACATGGAGGCATATGTGGCCACCACATTGGCGCAAGGGCACTTGCCGGGAAGGCGTTCCGGCAAGGGTTCTTCTGGCAAGAAGCCCTCCAAGATGCAACTGCACAAGTAACCAAGTGTGAAGCGTGCCAGTTCCATGCCAAGCAAATTCACCAGCCAGCTCAAGCTCTCTAGACGATTCCTTTGTCTTGGCCCTTCTCGGTCTGGGGGCTCGATATCCTCGGCCCCTTCCCCCGCGCAGTCGGGGGCTTTGAGTACTTGTACGTAGCAATCGACAAGTTCACAAAGTGGCCAGAAGTGGAACCAGTGAGCAAGGTGACAGCACAGTCAGCAGTCAGGTTCTTCAGAGCGATTGTTTGCCGTTTCAGAATCCCTAACAGGATCATCACCGATAACAGCACGCAGTTTACAAGTCGCACCTTCATGCAGTACGTCCAAGACCTTGGCGCCAAGGTCTGCTTCGCTTCTGTTGCCCACCCGAGGAGCAATGTTCAAGCGGAGAGGGCCAATGCTGAAGTGCTGCGCGGACTCAAGACAAGGACCTTTGACAGGCTGCGCAAGTGCGGAAGAAACTGGATAGAGGAGTTGCCGACGGCTCTTTGGTCAATCAGGACGACACCAAATCGAGCTACCGGACAGACACCCTTTGCTTTTGTCTATGGAGCAGAGGCAGTTCTCCCCACGGAACTCGTATACGGATCTCCTCGAGTGCTCGCTTATGATGAGCTCGAGCAAGAGCAACTGTGACAAGATGACACATTGCTCCTCGAGGAGGAACGTCTCCAGGCTGCTATACGAGCTGCTCGATACCCGCAAGCCCTGCGTCGCTACCATAGCCGCAGGGTCAAGGCCAGGAGTCTCGAGGAAGGCGACCTTGTTCTTCGGCGTGTTCAGTCCGCCAAGAATTCCAACAAGTTGATGCCGAAGTGGGAAGGCCCTTATCGGGTGAGACAAGTCACAAGGCCCGGCGCTGTCCGCCTTGAGACCGAAGAAGGCTTACCGGTGAGCAACTCCTGGAACATAGAGCATCTTCGCAAGTTTCACCCATAAGGCGCGGTTGCCGTGATCCGCTCCGGCAACCACCTTTTGTACAAGTTTTGCCGCTGTCGCATGTAAACCTTTGTACAAAGCCGGGCGCAGACCCCGTGCATCAGTAAAACTTTTGTGCTTCGCACTATTTGCCATTTCCATGTTTTTCCTTGTTGATTGCATGCATTGTTTGGCACCTTGTGCAACGCACAACCCCGGTAAGCATTAGCAAGCCATGAGGCCCTATACTTGTTTTCCCTCCTCTTTTTCTTTCCCTCTTAAGCAGAAGGAATATTCCTCGCGCACAAGTTTGCCGGGGGGGAAGGAGGTGGAGGATGAACCAAGTGCTGTTCAAGAAAGAGAAGCCTTGTCGGGGAACAAGCAATTTATGAAAGCTAAGTTACCAAAGTTTGAGTAATTCAAATTTTTAAATTTTAGTTGTCTTCCTTGAACAACCACACTTTGTATGGAAAACCTATGCGCGGAGGAACCTACCCGCGGCTAGCCGCGCCCTTACTCTGTTTCGAGCACGCTCAACGGCTTAAGTGAGCTGCGACAAGTGTCGCGCCCTTACTTCGTTTTCGAGTTCGCTCAGCAGTCTAAGTGTGCTGCGACTAGCTGCGGCAAGGTTAGTTGCCGACAAGGTCTTTGCCAGCAGGCTGCTAAGAGTCCAGCACTCAGCGTTCGCGGCAAGGGCCCCTTGCCGGCAAGTCCCCTAAAAGCGTAGGGAAGAAAGCATACAAAGTAGAGGACCAAAAGCAAGGGAGATAACACTGCATTGATTGTTCAAAATAAGATTGTATATTACAAAGATAGCTTGCCGCTGTTCTAATCAACTACTGCCTATGACCTAATTGGCAGCGGCAAAGGAAGAAGAAGCAAAGGAATCTAGTCCACGCGGTCGCCTTCATGCCTCGTGATCTTGCCCACCTTGGCGATGATATGGGCAACCTGCGCCTTCAACGCCTCATGATCAGCTTCGGGCGGCAAGGTGCGGAGGACGTTGACGAGGTTGATGTCGGGGTTGCGGTAGACGATCTTCGACAAGACGCACTCCAGAGTGCCCATGCAGAGCCGACGCGACTCATCGGCCAGCTGCACGGGGATCTTCTCCCGCAGCCGCGCAAGCGCCGGCGCAATTCCCCTGAAGAAGAGACTCAACTTGGCGGTGTGGGGGAGGTTCTCGTCCGGAGAGTACACGAGGTGCTCCGCCCTCAGCGCCATCATCTCCTTGTCAATGTTGGTAGCGGAGGTGACCAGCTCATCAGTCCACTGCTCCACTGCCTGGCTGAACTGGTTCGCCGAGACGGCGGCGCTCTCCACCAGGCCCCGTTCCTTGCGGAGTTCGTCCTTCAGCTTCGTCTCGCGGTCCCGGGCGGCGTCGAGCGAATCAGTAAGAGTGGAGACCTTCAACTCTAAGTCAGCAATGGAATCCTTGGCGGCAGTGAGCTCGTCGCCTTTCTTGGAGAGACGTACCTGCAACTCAGAGTTGGTGTGGGCATCTTTCTCCCGCTCCACATTGAGCGCAGTGACTCTGTCCTCGCTCGCCTTCAGGTACAACTCCAGCTGCTCCACCTTGGCTTCCAGATCCTTCTTGGCGGTCTCTGCGGCGGCTGCAGCGCTCCTCGCCTCCTTCAGAGCCCCGCCAATGGCTTGCTCTCGGGCGATGAGGTCGTCCTCGTAGGCGTCAAGGTCGACCTTCCGCTGGTTGAGTGCTCCTTCTCGCCGGGACAGCTCCTCGCCAACCAACCGCTGCTGCTCCTCGGCCTCAGCTTTTTCAAGGAGGAAGGCTTGCTGCGCCCCGGCAAGCTCTTCGCGCTCCTCCGCCAAGTTGCGGAGGGCCGCCTGGTTGTCGGCGCGGAGCTCCACGGCGCGCTTCTCCAGATCAGCTCCAGCCTTGGCGGCAAGAGCCTCCCGAGACTCCAACTTCGCCTGCCTGGCCCGGTACAAGGCCAGGAGCCGACGAAGGAGCTTCTCCTCTTCGGGCTCGTCGCTGCCGCCAGGCGCTTCAACAACCTTCAACCCCGCGGAGGCGAGGACCTCTCCGTCAAAGGTCTCTCCCTCCACGGGTGCTCGAGACGAGGACGCCCACGGGACTTGAATAAAGATCCCGTTGGCGGCCTCCAAGTAGACGCCAGACCGCTCCGTGGAGGCGGAGTGGTCGGCGGCCGGTGCAGCGTCCGACGCTCCTGCGGCCTCCGGGCCAGCAGTGTGGCCGCCGGCCTCTTCCCCGGCCACGGCGTCGGTGGTCGGGGCGGTCTCTTCGGCGGCTGGCTCGTCAGCGGCAGTGGCGTTGCCGCCGTCGCCGTGCACGCCCTCCTCGCCGGTGGTCTCCGTCTCCATCCGCTCCGGTGCAGGAGGATCTAGCAGAATAAAAAGAAAAGAAAGAATCAAGCAAATATCCAAAAAGACAAGTTCAAGAAGAAGAAATTACAAGACTCACCTTCGCGGACTTCTTCAACGACAGGCTCCCTCGCCGGGGAGTTCTCCCTTGGCGGCGGAGTGGTGGCCCCTGCAGGCGGAGGGCCGCCCGCGCCCTCCCTTGGCGGGGTGCTCACCCTTGTCGGGCTGCTTGCCCTTGGCGGGGTACTCGCCCTTGGCGGAGTACCCGTCCTTGGCGGAGCGTTCTCCCTCGCCGGGGAGCTCCTCCTTGGCGGGGAGGGTGGAGCAAGTAGCTCTTCGGGGGCGACCTCCGTGCGCTCCTGCGGCTGCGGCTCCACTTCTGCACAAGACAAACAAGATATCAAAACATCAACCAAGATGATAACCTCAAGCGCGCCCGTCAAGCGGGAAGATAAAAACCAGACTTACGCTGGGGGCTGCACTGGGGGCTGCTCCTCGGAGCAGCAGGTTGATCCGGCAAGTTTGCCGCTGGCACGTCTCCGGTCGCCGCGGCGGGCGAGTCGTCTTCAATCTCGACCACAGGGATCTTGGCCCTCTTCGCCATCCGCAGGGTCAGGGTCCTGAAAGCAAAACAAAAACAAGATCAGAATCAACAAGGAAAATCAAGACAAAATCGAAGAAACTAAAGAAGTGCAAGTACTTACTCCTCTTCATCTTCGTCGGAGCTGAGGGCGGAGAAGTCAAACTCCGCCTGGTTTGCTCCCGCGCGAGGAGCCGGAGGAGAAGGTTCCCTCGGGCGCTTGGTGGGCTCCGGGGCCGTGGGCTGCGAAGACCCGGCCCCCGTCGTCGCCGGGGCCCGAGGAGCAGAAGGAACACCCGTTCCACTCCGGGAAGATCCTCCCCCGCTTGCCGCATGGGCACGGGGTGCCTCCTTGACGACTTCGCTCGTCTTGGTGGCGCGCGTCGCCCGGCGCGCTGGCTGCTGTCGAGGCGCATGTGGCCTCGCCGCCTTGCGGAGGCGCTTCCTCGGTTGTTGCGTAGGACTTGCCGGAGGCGGGGAGTTCTCTGAAGATGAGGAGGCGTCGTCATCGAGATTCAGAGATCCGCCAGAGTCTTCGTCAGCCTCGACGTCCTCCTCCTCCCCGGCAGGCCCGCTGGACTCAGCACCATGCCCAGCGGCCTCGCTCCCTCCGGCGACCTCGCTCCTTCCGGCGACCTCGCTCCCCCCGGCGACCTCGCTCGTCCCAGCAAACTGCACGGAAGGCTCCCCGGCAAACTCCTCGGGCGCCAGTTTCAGCAGCTTGAGGATTTCCGCTTCCTCTGCTTGGCTCACTGCATCCGCGGCCTGTGCCTCTTCCACGGTATACCCAAAATCACCTGCCGCCGCAGCTGCGGCGGCCTCCTCCATCCTGGTGGCGATGTAAGCTATATCCCGTGCCGTAGTGGCCCGGGTGAGGCCCCTGTTCTCCTCGGCGTTGCGGGGCGTCTCGACCAAGTTGTCAAAGAAGGTCAGCACAGTATCCGGCGGAGGCTCTATCCAAGTGGGGGCGACGCCATGGGAGTCGCACGCAGGCATCATCGCGCGTAAGGAATCACGGGCAGTGCTGTTGCACAGCGGCACCACTCCCCGGGAAGGTTTGAACCACTCCGGGTGGGCCGGGTCATGCTTGAAGAGCTCTCGGACCATCCCCATCAACTCCAAGGCAGTAAAGTTATAGTTTAATCCAGGGCGCAGCCTCATGATATCTGCCGCATTGCCGAATTCCCAGGCGGGCCTTTTCCTTTCTTGTAAAGGGGCGATGCGGCGGCGGAGGAAATCTGCCCCAACCTCTCCGATAGTCAGATTGGCGACCCGGAGACGAATAATCCTAATGAGGGCGATGCTAAGCTTGTTGTCCTCCGGGGCCAATTCGCTCCAATCCCTGCCGCGCACTATGGCAGTTGTGCGCGGCGCGGTGAAGGGCTCCGGCTTATCCTCCACCACCCAGCACCAATCGGCTCTCCATTCCTACCACTTGCCGCGGAGCTCTCCCTTCAGGTACGAGTCCTTCTTGTTCAGCCTAAAGATCCAGGAGATGCCACCGAAGAGGGGAGCGCCAGCCTCTACTCTAGGCATGAAGAAGTGGCGGAAAAGGGCTACGTTTGGATGAATCCCAATATAGTTTTCGCACAGATGTACGAAAACGGCCATCGTAAGGATGGCGTTGGGGGTGAAATCTAGGAGGTGGAGGCCATATGTGTTCATGATATCACAAAAGAACTCCAAGAACGGAGGGCACAGACCATAGTGGAAAAATGCAGCGAAGAAGAAGTACCCGCCGGGGAACATATCTTTGGCGACGGCGGGGAAGGCTCTGGTGCGGGGATGAGCTTTGGTCTCCCTCGCCCAGAACAAATAATATTTGTTCCGCAGCTCCCTCGCGCCAAGCCTCGGCGCGAAGACCACGCACCTCTTCCGCAGGGCGGCCAGCTTCGCCGCCTGCTCGGACTTCTCCTTCTTGGCCTTGTCGTTCTTAGCCTTGTCGCTTTTCGCCTTGTCTCTCTTCGGAGCCATGGCGGAGGCGGCGAGGGAAGAGGCGAGGAGCTCGACGGTGCTGCGGATGCGGAAGACGGCGGAGGAGGGGCGGAGGCAAGAAGCAGCGGAGGTTTCTGGAGAATCAAGGCGCAATGAAGACGATGGCGGGGAACTGCCCCTGCTTCCTCTGCTTTTAAGGGGGGAGTGGGGGACGTTCCACATTTCCCATTAAAGAAACAGGCCACGATCTCTCCCACGACGCCGCAATCGACGCGTGCCGTTAGGGAGGGATGCGGCGGATACGAAAGGAGATACGGCTCGCCGTGGGCCGCGTGTGCTCGTGCACTGTCTTGGGCCTGGCCCAACAGCGCTCGACACCGTGTGTGGCCCAGGCCCGGGGGCTCCTGTCGGTGTACTAAGATAGGGGTACCTTAGTACCCCAACTTGTGCACGGGTGGTAGTAGCTTCCCGCGGCAGGGCTTACCACGTGCTCGCCAAGTACCTTTCCGGTCCTTATGAAGCCATTCAAGAACAAAGTATACAAGACAGAAGATCAAGGCCCCGGCAAGAGGAGCTTGCCGGGAAGGCCGCACCAGGTTCAAGGCTATCACTTTAGCACAAGACCCTAGCAAGAGGAGCTTGCCAGGAAGGCCGAGGAATACATATCTCAAGAGATGCCTCGGCGCGTCATGCGCCCCGGCAGGACCCGGAGAGCGACAAGCTTCCGGGCCCGGCAAGATCACTACCCCGGCAAGGTGCTTGCCGGAGAAACCTATACTGTGTGCCCGCGCTCCATCTCATCGGCCCACGCGTCGCCCTGGGGCCCTTCCAGGGGCACGCGGCAGATGGCTGTGCAGCCTGGGGCACGCGGTGGCAAGCTGCGGTGACGAGGCTACCACCGTGGCAAACGGAGAAGCATGGGCGGACACTTTTGGGGTCGACGGCGACGGGCATTTAATGCCCTTGTCCCCCACTGTCAAGGTTAGGTGAAGATCACTGTTCATCCACTGTTCATGCACTATTCACGCACTGTTACAACTACCACCAAAATTACACTTTTACCCTCCTCTACGTTGACACCTGTCGGTGACCCCTTGAGCTATAAAAGGAGGCCCATGCACAACGTAGAGGGGGTTCGAAACCTAGACAACTCTCTCGCTCGGTGTAGCTAGTACTGTAGCTCTTCAAGCTCCCGAGCTCAAGAACTCAATACAACCTAAGGCAGGAGTAGGGTTTTACGCGTCCGCGCGGCCCGAACCTGGGTAAAACGGCCCGCGTGCGTTCCTCGATCTGCTCTCCGTGCTCCCTCCGCTCCCTTACCGCAACGTAGAAGGGGCTCCGGTCCCATAGGTGCTCGTGGGAGGACAGTTTCCCCCGACAACTTGCTTATCAATTGTTCGCTCCAAATTATCTGATCTGTATGAATGGTTACATTAGTGTAGAATATATCCAATGCCAATGAATTTTTTTAGCTCTGCATTGTTCTTGTAAGCACCTACTGTCCTTTATCAGTGTACTTATATTGACAGGTAGTTGTTCATGTACCATCACTCTATAGCTTATTTTCCTTTGCCCTCCATTTTCTACACATAAGATCTATATATACTCTTACCATAAGATTGGATAACACCGATGGTACTGAAGAAGTTTAGCTCTGCATTGCTCTTGGCTGTACCTTTTGCCTGTATCACTATACTTACATTTATAGCTACTTGGTTATGTAGCATCACTCTTCATCTTCTCTTAAATATTCTCCATTTTTTCTTATATTGTCAAATCTATATTTACTCTTAACAAAATGTAGAATAAAGGCAATGCTTATGAAGAAGATTCCGTGGTAAACTTCTTGAATCCCCCCCATCAGAATGGACAAGGGCTTTATAGAGCCAGCCTTCACCAATAATGTAAGTTTGTCCTTCTCAAGCCTTCAAACTTTGTTGTGTATATTTGGTTAGGCATGACGGCAACAGCTGTTAATTTTTGGTGTTTGCATTAAATTGCATGTTTAAAGTTTATTATGTACTTCAGTTCATAAAGAAAAGTTTGTCCTTCTCAATTTAAGTTTTCAGTTGTACAACCAAGTTCCTTCTTCATACCATGTAAATTAAACTATACAGAGCAACTGATCTTATTTTGCCAATCTAAAATGGGATAAATTGACAGCACACTAACCATTGATACTTATGAGTTCTTGATCTGTAATCCAGTCGTGTCGTGAAGCTGCCAACTCCTTCACAATGTCATTTCTTGCCATGTCTTGACCTGAACAATAGCATATTGTGTTAATGCTATTTTAAACCATGTCACTTTATTCGTCAGTAAGAAATGTGATGAATTGTCGGCACTGATACTTATATGTGCAAAACCTGTCATCTGTCTGCTTGTTTATCTTTCAGAGTGAGGAGGATATAAGTGTCAAACAAGTGCAGTCTCACCAGCTTGCTCAGCTGCTTGCGCTGCAGCTCCCGAGCAGGGCTAACCTTTCTTGAACTCTATTGAAATGATGTCGGTTTTGTATATTATTTTGTCGGCGTGTTTAGTTGCACTGGTGGTGATCTTTGATGCCCAGTGTATGTAATCTGCTGTCTGCTTGTGCTTTATTATCATAGTGGCGAACTTTGATGCCCAGTGGATGTATTATGCCGTAATTTCTTTATTGTATAGTCTAGTTTTTTTTTCTTATTCACGATGCTGCAATTATTTACTGTATATATATCATGTCTTCGTAGTAAACCGGCGAAACCGTAAAATTACGGTACATAATTGAGCCGTCATGCAAATCACCATGTATTATCCGCACCATGGGCCCTGTCATCTTGGTCCGTTAACAGGCCTAAATGTAAACTGGCCCACTAGTTAATTCAGGCCTTTAATAGGCCGAGTAAACTGCCGGCCCTATTTTCCCAAGAAAACTCAATGGGCCTTTAGGAGGCTGAAAAGTAGGTTGGGCCTGAAACGTGTTGAACAGCTCATGGGTCGGCAGCAGGCCGAAATAGACCCCGGCCCATGAATGTGCCACACGGGTTTATAACAAGCCAATATTGCCTCGGTCCTTGTTTGGCCCAATCAGATTATCGGCTGCGAGCAGGCCGGATGCAAACCGGGCCGTAGTTAGGCCCAACTACATGACGGGCTTTTAACAGGCCGATATTAATATAGGGCCGAAATGTTGAACGGGCCCTTAACAGGCCGAAACTAATATCAGGCCGAATTACTAAATGGCCTTTAGCAAGTTGGCACAAAAGCACAGCGTCCCGTTGACGGGCCGAATCTGATATGGGCCATAATTTAGCCCAAAGCCTCTTAAAGGGGCGGACCTGATCTGGGCCGTAATTTGGCCCAGAACATGGTAGGCTTTTAACGGGCCGGATCACATATGGGCCATTATTAGGCCCAGAACGTGGTAGGCCATTAATGGACCGGATCAAGTATGGGCCGACATTTGGCCCAAAATATGGCAGCCAGTTAATGGGCCGGCCTACCAGGGTCCTCAAAATCTTGTGGGCCTACAGCTGGGCCGACCCATTAATGTCGGCGAAATATCGTGGGCCTTTAGCTGGGCCGGCCCATTATGGTCCACAAAACTTTTGTGGGCCTTCACTTGGGTCGGCCCGTTATGGCCTGCAAAAATCTTGTGGGTCTTTACGTGGGCCGGCCCATTATGACCCGCAAAATCTTGTGGGCCTTTATCTGGGCCGGCCCATTATGGTTCGCAAAATCTTGTGGGCCCTTAGTTGGTCCGGCCCATTATGGTCCGCAAAATCTTGCAGGCCTTTAGTTGGGCTGGCCCATTTAAACTTTATGGGCCACTTTTGGGCCGGTCCACGTGTCAACATATCATAGGCGCATCTCGCCCATTGGATGAGTGACACATGTGCCAATGCGGAGCTGACACGTGTTTCCGTCAGCCAATCATAATTTTACACATGGAAAATCCCCATTGGTCCGGGCTGTTAACGGGTTATCGGATCCAAAACCGGATCCGATAGCTTAGCGGCGTTTCGTTACGGTGGATGCCACGTGTCGGTCACCCTTGACAAAAGCACTTATGTGACGCGCAATTTATCGTCATGGAAGTGGACACTTCCGTGATGATAATTTTGGTAATGTCATGGAACACTTCTATGACAGCACATGTATGACTATCTTGATTCTGTCATAAAATCGTCATGGATGTACATGCATGACAGAAAACATGACCTACTGTGACAAACACGTATCATCACAGAAGTGTATTTTTTTGTAGTGTTGATCAATCTCTATAGATCTTGATGCTCAATATGCAAGCAACTTCACCGAGGTCTTTCTTTGGAAAACTCATTTCAAACACTCCTTTATGCTTTCGAGAAAATTCTACATCATTTCTGATCCACAATATCTCATTCACATCTACTTATCAGAAAGGTTGTATAGTGCTCCCACTCACTTTCTTGTAAATACAGGCTTCACCGCAAGTCTCTATAAAATCATATGCTTTAATCACCTCATCAAAGCGTATATTCCAACTCCGAGATGCTTGCACCAGTCCATAGATGGATCGCTGGAGCTTGCACATTTTGTTAGCACCTTTAGGATTGACAAAACCTTCTGGTTGCATCATATACAACTCTTCTTTAATAAATCCATTAAAGAACGCAGCTTTGTTATCCATTTGCCGGATTTCATAAAATGCGGCAATTGCTAACATGATTCAGACAGACTTAAGCATCTCTACGAGTGAGAAAATATCATCGTAGTCAACACCTTGAGCTTGTCAAAAACCTTTCGCAACAATTCGAGCTTTGTAGACAGTAACATTACCATCGGCGTCAGTCTTCCTCTTAAAGATCCATTTATTTTCAATGGCTTGCCGACCATCGGGCAAGTCAACCAAAGTCCACACTTTGTTCTCATACATGGATCCCATCTCAGATTTCATGGCCTCAAGCCATTTTGCGGAATCTGGGCTCATCATCGCTTCCTCATTGTTCGTAGGTTCATCATGGTCTAGTAACATGACTTCCAGAACTGGGTTACCATACCACTCTGGCGCGGAACGTACTTCGGTTAACCTACAAGGGTCAGTAGTAACTTGATTTGAAGTTTCATGATCATCATCATTAGCATCCTCGCTGATTGGTGTAGGAATCACTGGAACTTATTTATGTGATGTACTACTTTCCAATTTGGGAGAAGGTACAATATCAAGTTCTACTTTTCTCCCACTCAATTCTTTCGAGAGAAACTCCTTCTCTAGAAAGGATCCATTCTTAGCAACGAATATCTTGCCTTCAGATCTGTGATAGAAGGTGTACCCAACAGTTTCCTTTGGGCATCCAATGAAGACACATTTCTCCAACTTGGGTTCGAGCTTATCAGGTTGAAATTTTTTCACATAAGCATCGCAGCCCCAAACTTTAAGAAACAACAACTTTGGTTTCTTGCCAAACCACAGTTCATAAGGCGTCGTCTCAACGGATTTAGATGGTGCCCTTATTTAACGTGAATGCAACTGTCTCTAATGCATAACCTAAAACGATAGTGGTAAATCGGTAAGAGACATCATAGATCGCACCATATCTTATAAAGTACGGTTACGACGTTCGGACACACCATTACGGTGTGGTGTTTCGGGTGGCGTGAGTTGTGAAACTATTCCACATTGTTTTAAATGAAGACCAAACTCGTAACTTAAATATTCGCCTCCGCGATCAGATCGTAGAAACTTAATTTTCTTATTGCGATGATTCTCTACTTCACTCTGAAATTCTTTGAACTTTTCAAATGTTTCAGACTTGTGCTTCATCAAGTAGATATACCCATATCTGCTCAAATCATCAGTGAAGGTCAGAAAATAATGATACCTGCCGCGAGCCTCAACACTCATCGGTCCACATACATCAGTATGTATGATTTCCAATAAGTCAGTTACTCGCTCCATTGTTCTGGAGAACGTAGTTTTAGTCATCTTGCCCATGAGGCATGGTTCGCAAGCACCAAGTGATTCATAATCAAGTGATTCCAAAAGCCCATCAGCATGGAGTTTCTTCATGCGCTTTACACCAATATGACATAAACGGCAGTGCCACAAATAAGTTGCACTATCATTATCAACTTTGCATCTTTTGGCTTCAATATTATGAATATGTGTATTACTACGATCGAGATCCAACAAGCTATTTACATTGGGTGTATGACCATCGAAGGTTTTATTCATGTAAACAGAATAACAATTATTCTATGACTTTAAACGAATAACCGCCTTGCAACAAACATGATCAAATCATATTCATGCTCAACGCAAATGCCAAATAACATTTATTTAGGTTCTACACTACTCCCGAAAGTATAGGGTGTGTGCGATGATGATCATATCAATCTTGGAACCACTTCCAACACACATCGTCACTTCACCTTTAACTAGTCTTTGTTAATTCTTCAACTCTTGTTTCAAGTTACTAATTTTAGCAAGTGAACCGGTATCAAATACCCAGGGGTTTCTATGAACACTAGTAAAGTACACATCAATAATTTGTATATCAAATATACCTTTGTTCCCTTTGCCATCCTTCTTATCTGCCAAGTATCTAGGGCAGTTGCACTTCCAGTGACCATTTCCTTTGCAGTAGAAGTACTTAGTTTCAGGCTTGAGTTTAGCTTTGGGTTTCTTCATGGGAGTGCCAACTTGCTTGTCATTCTTCTTGAAGTTCCTCTTCTATCCCTTTTCCCTTTACTTGAAACAAGTGGTCTTGTTTAACCATCAACACTTGATGCTCTTTCTTGATTTCTACCTTCACCGATTTCAGCATCGTGAAGAGCTCGGGAACTACTTTCGTCATCCCTTGCATATTACAGTTCATCACAAAGTTCTACTAACTTGGTGATAGTGACTAGAGAACTTTGTCAATTACTATCTTATCTGGAAGATTAACTCCCACTTGATTCAAGCAATTGTAGTACCCAGACAATCTGAGCACATGCTCACTGGTTGAGCTATCCCCCCCCCCATCTTGTAGGCAAAGTACTGTCAGAGGTCTCATACCTCTTGATACGGGCATGAGTATGAAATACCAATTTCAACTCTTGGAACATCTTATATGCTCCTTGGCATTCAAAACATTTTTGAAGTCCCGGTTATAAGCCGTAAAGCATGGCGCACTAAACTATCAAGTAGTCATCATACCGAGCTTGTCAAACATTCATAATGTCTGCATCTGCTCCTTCACTAGGTTTGTCACCTAGCGGTGCATCTAGGACATAATACTTCTGTGCAGCAATGAGGATAATCATCAGATCACGGACCTAGTCCGCATCATTGCTACTAACATCTTTCAACTCAATTTTCTCTAGGAACATATAAAAACATAGGGGAGCTAACGCGAGCTATTGATCTACAACTTAATTTGTAAATACTATCAGGACTAAGTTCATGATAAATTAAAGTTCAATTAATCATATTACTTAAGAACTCCCACTTAGATAGACATCCCTCTAGTCATCTAAATGATCACGTGATCCAAATCAACTAAACCATGTCCGATCATCACGTGAGATGGAGTAGTTTTCAATGGTGAACATCTTATGTTGATCATATCTACTATATGATTCATGCTCGACCTTTCGGTCTCCAGTGTTCCGAGGCCATGTCTATATATGTTAGGCTCGTCAAGTTTAACCCGAGTATTCTGCATGTGCAAAACTGTCTTACACCCGTTGTATTGAACGTAGAGCTTATCACACCCGATCATCACGTGGTGTCTCGGCACGGCGAACTTTCGCAACGGTGCATACTCAGGGAGAACACTTGTACCTTGAAATTTTGTAAGGGATCATCTTATAATGCTACCACCGTACTACGCAAAATAATAAGCATAATAAGATAAACATCACATGCAATCAAAATATGTGACATGATATGGCCATCATCATCTTGTGCTTTTGATCTCCATCTCCAAAGCATCGTCATGATCTCCATCATCACCGACTAGACACCATGATGTTCATCGTAGCGTCGTGGTCGTCTCGCCAACTATTGCTACTACTAATATCGCTAACTCATAGTGATAAAGTGAAGCAATTACATAGCCTTCGCAATTCATACAATAAAGAGACAACCATAAGGCTCCTGTCGGTTGCCGATAATTTACAAAACATGATCATCTCATACAATAACGTATAACTCATCACGTCTTGACCATATCACATCACAACATGCCCTGCAAAAACAAGTTAGACGTCCTCTACTTTGTTGTTGCATGTTTTACGTGGCAGCTACGGGCTTAGCAAGAACCGTTCTTACCTACGCATACAAAAACCACAACGATTTTTCGTCAAGTGTGTTGTTTTAACCTTCACAAGGACCAGGCGTAGCCACACTTGATTCAACTAAAGTGAGGGAGACAGACACCCGCCGGTCACCTTTAAGCAACTTGTACTTATAACGGTGAAACCAGTCTCGCGTAAGCGTATGCGTAATGTCGGCCCGGGCCGCTTCATCTCACAATACCGCCGAATCAAAGTATGACATACTGGTAAGCAGTATGACTATTATCGTCCACAACTCATTGTGTTCTACTCGTGCATATCATCTACGCATAGACCTGGCTCATGATGCCACTGTTGGGGAACATAGTATTTCAAAATTTTCCTACGATCACGCAAGATCTATCTAGGAGAAGCATAGCAACAAGAGAGGAGAGTGTGTCTACGTATCCTCGTAGATCGAAAGCGGAAGTGTCTAGTGACACGGTTGATGTAGTCAAACGTCTTCGCAATCCAAACGATCCAAGCAACAAATGTACGGCACCTCCGCGTTTAGCACACGTTCAGCTCGATGACGTCCCACGAGCTCTTGATCCAGTTGAGCGTCATGGGAGAGTTTCATCAGCATGACGGCGTGGTGACGGTGATGATGAAGCTAATTGGAGCTAGTTCTCCTAGTGCATTTATTGTCAATCTAACCCTGCCATCCAAACAACTCTTTGGATGGAGTTAGTTTAGGGTTAGTAATGAGCTAGAAACTAACTCTAACCTCTAGCTAAGTTGAGTACCCAAACAGGGCTGTGTTGTTGATGTTGGTGCTACTGCTCTTCTATGTATATCTAGACATCATTAGAACATTAATGTAACACTCTTCCTTGTTGCTATGTAGCCTAGGATTGCATATTTAGACATTAAGTACAATGCATGTTTCTATGTAGCCTCATATATATTACATATGGCCCTAGTTAACCTAAGGAAAACCGGGTTGCATATATATTCAGTTAAAAGTCCGATTCACCGATTAGTCCCTTATCAGCCACCGGCCTATATGGTACCAGCTACCGATATCCTGAATAGTGAGCAGATATAAGCCATGGGATGAAACTAACCTCGATGGAAAACAACAGTTGTTCCCAAAATTGTCCTGTGTAGGTACATCAAGAAGCATGTTAAGCACAACAGGTTAAACATCAACAAAAATTACACATGGCAGACAAAATAATCTCCAAAAGATAGCTTCAGTGTGCAGGTTTAACCACGCTAGTAAAGCAAAACAAGTGGAAAGGTGTGCTAACTGCAACAAGCTAAACATTTAACAACAAGCAAACATGGTCATTCAAACTGGTATTGTGTCGGTCTAAGTACACTGGTTATGGTTAAATAAAAATGGAAAGGCGTGTTAACTACAAGATGCAGCAACCAAATATAGTCATTCATAGTGGTATTGTTGAAACTAGTACTTAAGAAATTGAACTGCACATTTCATACTTGCACATATAGAACATCACGTTGTGAATAACTGGAATAAACAAGGCATACTACGAACAGCCAAAGATAGCATTTGAAACTGAACATATGCTAACTACAAACAACTGAACAATCAAAAAACTTTAAAAGAGGCATATGCTAGCTATAACAGGCTTAACAGCAAGCAAATATATGCATTCCTATAGGTATGTTTAAAACTGGATTGATGAAATGTACTGCACATGCACATATAGAGCATCACATTGTGAACAACTGAAATAGACAAGGCATACTTCAAACAACCAGATATAGCAATTAAAACTGGACATATTCTCACTACACTACAAAAGGGACTCGACAAAACAAATCATGGGTTTCCCCCTGTGAAGAGGCATGGCAAAACAAATCATGGGTTTCCTCACTTGTCACGGATGGGCTCGTTCCCTTGGGAAGAGCACGGAACCTGGATGCGCTCCATGTTGTCGCAGATGGGCTCCTTCCCCTTGGAAGAGCATGGCTATAGGGTGCCCTCCATGATGTCACAGACGGGCGCTTTCCCCTTGGAAGAGCAGATGGGCTCTTTCCCCTTGGAAGAGCCGGAGAGGGTGCCCTCCTCGTGGTCGCCGTCGATGAGGTCTGACTGGGAAGCTGTGGATCCCAAGCCAGCGTCGTAGGACGTGTCCTTCAGAAATGACAAAAGGGGCTCGATGGCGATGTAGAATGGCAAATTTTTGACAGCGAGCCAAAGGAAATCAGCGGCGGGGCCATGGATGAGATCGACGGTGGTTGAACCCGAGGGGTTGGGGTGGGCTACTTAACCCGTGACACAGCCCGCCTTAGGGTGTCGCTGTCGATGACCTCGATGTCATAGCCAATAGACGAGACATTCCCGCATACTCTAGCCCGTTGCTTGAGTGCCTGCCGCCAGTAATGGTCGTCAGCTTCCTCAGCAATGTCAGGCGAAGAGACGGCTATACACCTCTTTTGGGCCATTCGCTCCTCGAGCTCCACGGGAAGCGTAGCCGGGCTTAGGCTGCGACGCTCTGGAGTGGGGGATGGGGATGGGGATCTGTGGGAATGGGGGTGTTTGGCAGGCTTCATCTAAGAAACTCAGGGCGGCCTGGGTATGGAGATCGGTGGGTTAGCTGCATGGGCAAACCGGCATATGTTGACAATGGAGGCCTTGCGGCGGCGGCGGGAGCGGTGACGGGGACTTTGCTAGGGTTTCGAGAGAGGAAGAGTGTCTCTGTGTGTGTGTGTGTGTGCGCGCGCGCGCACGCCCGAGGAGGTTTTGGTGTGTGTGTGTGTATGTGTGTGTGTGTGTCTGTGTGTG
>LR738709.1:447156269-447170110 GCA_902687465.1 Secale cereale | reverse complement strand
GCAAAGTGCAAAGTAGCTAGCAGCCCCCACCCCCTCGTGTTGCCACGAAGGGAATCTTATATAAGCTATGAATGCATGCCTCCCAACTGAGGTTCACCTAGCAAATTGCGATGTAGCAACCCCCCTCCCCCCCACACACACACACTTTCAATCGGCGGGCCAGAGAGGCATATATATATCTCACCAAGATGGGTCGTAAAACGGACCAAGAATAATCCACCTTGGTCGTACAACCTCTCTCTTGTTGTTGGTCAAAGTGATGGCCGTCCATGCGACCCTGGAGATGGGCTAGCTCGCCAATAATCACGCAAGTAGCTAGTCCCTGAAGACAACCACTGCATGCATGTGGCCCAAACATATGTATGGAGAGGTGTGTTTTTGGGTAACAATGGAACAACTTTGATGTGGCATCGTGATTTCGAACTAGAAATCCCCACACTGAGTGAGGGTTAGGTTGACGACGATGCATATGTATGTTACACCACACTTCAGGCCAACGACGGGGATTCATATATGCATGCATGCATGCAGAGTATATGCGCTCAAACTTAATTAGGTCGAAATCTCACCATGACCTATACTACGATAACACGAACCAAATGAAGAATCAGCCATGGTAACCTATCTTGTTGTTGGTCAAGGTGATCATGGATGTGCACACGGGCCCACGAATATATAGGCTTGTCGTCGATAACCACGCGAGGGAGTGTATCATTCGAAGGCAACCACTACATGCATATGTATGGAGGTGACGCGTGCATGCATGTTTGAATACACAACATTGATCTGGCGTGTGTGTCAAAAATCGTACACTAGCTCCCCACACAGCGAGATCGGTTCATGATGGTGTCATTGTACTAGCCACTTCAACTCGATGGGAGGGATTCATGCGTACACATGCATGTGTGTGTGCTCAAAGTGTATCATGCATGTCACCCCAGAACAAAAATAATAATCCCCTCCTAAGTCAATTTAACCTCTCTTATTGTCAGGCAAAAAGAAGTGATGGACCAAGCAGGCCCACAGATGGAAAGCATTGATATCACTGATAACCGCTTAAGTGGGTGCGAGAGGACAACCACCACCGCTTTGCATGTGGGCCAAACATATATATATTGAATACCCAAAATGCACAACTTTGATGTGCCACATGCCGCAAAAACCGTAAACCATGCACCCACACAGAGCGAGATTCATAGCAAGCGTACTACATATGATGGTCCCCTTCCCCCCTCTTCACCGCATACTATATGCTCCTGCCGTAATATATGTACAACCCAAAAGAATCCTCATCGATGGTGAAATTAATTAACCTCTCCCGATGTAGGTCAAAGTGATGCATGCATGCACGCATCGACGATGGACTCATGGGCCCACAGATGGAAGCATCACAGGTGAGTGTCCTAGCTAGGATAAATATGCATGTGGCCCAAAAAGGTGTTGTGTGATGTTTGAATGACCTATTTCACAATTCTGATGTGGCATGTGCCTCGGTAACCAAAAAGTCTCGACACTGAGTGAGGTGTACTTGTTCACGGACGCATACGTATAGTATATATGCTAGTACCCTCCCACCTCTTCGACACGTACTATATACCACAATAGCACCAACAAAAAATATTCTACCTTGCTGGTCAAATTAACCTCACTGTCGGTAGTTCATCAAAGTGATGGACGACGACCTTGCGGGCCCACAAAAAGCGCCACATGCGAGTATCAAGTGTCGTGTAGGACAACCATCGATTGCATGTGGCAAAACATTGGCCCTCTTTGGATACTCTAACTCAGTTCAAGGTTAGAGTTAGATTCTAACTCTAAACAAACCCTGAACTAACTCAAACCAAAGAGGTGTTTGGATGGCAGGGTTAGATTGACAATAAATACTCTTTCGCAATCATTTGCTCTTTTTCTTGAAGAGCTAACTCAAATAAGCACCTCTTGGGTGGGTTAGTTTTTTGGGGTGGGTTAGATGCATCTAACCCAAACTAACCCTCCTGTTTGGATATTTTCGGGTTAGTTGAGTCCTAAATAACCCAAACCAACTCTAACCCATGGATCCAAACAAGGCCATTTATGTATGAAAGCGTTGTGTAATATTTTAAATAACGTTTTCACGACTCTGATGTGCCACCAGCCTGCCTAACGAAACGGCCAACCCAGACGGTGGCTCACAACTCATAGTGTACTACGAGCCACCCGCCACCCCCAGACGCACACACCCACACACACACACACACACTGCGAATCCACCTTAACTACGATGCATGTTAAATTAATTATCACGCGGTGAACATACATGTTACCAAAGGAGGGACATTTTAATTTCAAAAAAATCACAGAGATCATTAAGACGTTTTAGTACATTGATTGTTTGATTTTCTATGGGTATAATGTGCAAAAATCAATTTTGAGCTACATGCACACGTGACAGTGCACCTAAATGGATTGCAAAAACACACGTGTCTCACTGGGTGCATGTTTACTCCCCGTGCAAAAAATTTCAAACATTTAGAATCTTGATTTTTAAATTCTAGTACATCCAAATTTTATTTGAAGTTCATGAAACTTATCGTGTTGTCATATGAACACCAATACAAAGTGGCATTGTACTTTTTTTGTCAAATTTGAAACCAGTTTTGATGTAATCTTTATCTAATTACAGAGGGGAGATTATTAATAATTGGGAACCAATATCCCAAACGGGTTATTTATTTGAACCGTGAGCGTTAGACCAACAATGGATACGTGCCATGCTTCGGTTAAGCAATAAAGCGGCAGCATTAATCATCCAAATAGAAAAACAATATATGTGCTGCCGCTTGACCTGTGTGGCGTGCAAGCAGGCCTGAGTTGACGGGACGCATCCGAGCAGTCCGCCGCGCAGGCAGACGGGGAGGCGTGCTCGCTGCGCAGTGTCATCGGGAGGCATGCGAGCAGTTGTGTGAAACTTTGGTAGGCATGCCAGCAGTCCGGTGCGTAGGCTCACTGGGAGGCGAGCCATCGGTTTGACCGCCGCCCACCTCTCTCCCACAACTCCCACTACTCCATATTGATGGTGTGCCTGAGCAGCCGCACCCCCATCCTCGCTACGCACACACAATCCTCTCTCTCCGCTTGCATCCTCGACGCCGCTCTGAGTCCTCAAAGCCGTCAGTGTATGAGGATGCCGCCGAAGCGCCCCATCGGAGGGAGTGGCGACGCCGGGGCTGCTAAAGCACCGGAGCACGGCGTGGCGATGGAGACAGAGGTTGCCGTCACTGCTGGCAACTTATCGTTGGACACTGACATCGTCGACGGTGTCGAGCTTCCACAGCCGGAGGCGGAGTACCACACAAATCCGACGACCACTCCGGCGACGACTCCGACGACCACTCCTGCAATGACTCCGACGACGTCGGATAGGTGGTTAGTCATCTATACCCATTTATGTGTCAAATAGATAATAGGGTTTCTCTGGTTACTCCTGCCTCCCCCTTTTGGAATAGAAATCATGTGGTTATGTTCTCCCAATCCATGAAATATGAGTAAGTTTCCTTAGATCCATGTAGTGTATTGATTGTTTGAATGGTACAGGTGATAAGTGATTAGTTGTTTCATCTGTGCAAATGATTTCTGCTAGTAATCCGACTAGGGTTAGTGTTCGTGCTAATAATTCCAAGGCAGGACTTGACAATTGATTTTGAATGACCTACCTATGTTTGTGCCATTATTTTCTTCAAGATTGGTCGGTACATAGACGAATGTGCTTAAAAATCGAACCATAATATCTGGATATGTATAAATAAATAGCCATAAATTCCTAATCCTTCTTCACGGCATGTAATTAGTAATTTGATGCCTAATTTGTTTTACTATTTGTATAGGTGATGTCTGACGATGTGGACATCGAGGATGAAGATGCCCAGAGGAGGTACAAGAGGCAAATCCTGAGGGAGCTTTATGCGGGAATGCATAACAGGCATATTAGGACCTGGAACGACGTCTATGGATGCCCATTTTACAACCACAGGATTCATGATGCGTATCTAAGTGTTCTGGTGCACACAAGAGGACGGGCCGTTGGCTCCTTCAAGTAGAAGTATTCTCTCAGGGTGGCGCACAATGCGTACGCCGAGTACCTGGAGAAGGCTCAAGATTGTGCCGGCCGCATGTGAGATGAGATGTGGGATGGATCGAACTATGTACGCTTGAGTATGCTTAATGACGGTTGAGCTATGTACTTATGGTTGAACTATGCTTATGTACGTGTATGCTTATTATCTATGTCTGGGTATGTTAAATATTTCGCCAAATTTTGGTAAAAAATACAACATGGGATCAATAAACCAGGACGGAGGTAGTACGTCAATCACACACGGTTCCCAAAATTGGAACCGTGTGCAATGACTTTCATTTTACCAGCTACGTCAATCACACACGGTTTGCTCTAGCAAACCGTCGCCCCCAAAATTCTTTGTGGGACAGAAAACCCTCACCACCCAATTCAAAAAAGAAAAAGAAAACTCTCACCATCCCCACGTCACAAAAACCCTCACCCCGCCCGCCACCCCCTCGGCCCCTCCGGTACGTTCCCCATTCACACCTGCACAAGCTCCTCCGCGTCTATGCCATGGCACCACCTATCACGGCGGTAAACACTTAGTTCGACGCCTGCCGCCGCCACCAGGCCGCTGGCAAAGCCCACCGCATTTCACCACTTCCGCTTGCCGCCGCCTATCACCATCGAATTACTCGACACTGCTAGCAGTCGACCCAGCTCCGCTCGGTTGGGGAATCAGGCGTACTAAGGGTTCTTTCTCATGGATGACAAGGTAACTAATTTAACGAGATATTCTCTCATCTCTTATCCCAGTTCATCTGCCTCCTTTAATCACCCGGCGGAAATCGCCTTGAATTCGTTTTTCTTTGAGCTGATTTGAGGGTTTTCTTTCATTCATAGAATGTACAGTGTGCAGACACTTCAGGACTTGGCGACCACCGCCAGTGATTCCATCTCATCGTACCAGATAACTTGAGGACGCGCGCGGTATGTTCAATCTCACCCTAAATTGGTTGGCATGGCCTACTTTCCTGAACATATTCTAAATATTGCTACATTTGGATAAAAAGTGCCACATGCACCATATACGTCAAAGGGGATTTTCCCCTCTTCTTTCTATATTAGGCAAATTAATGATGTATTGTTCTTTCGATTACTCTCATATTTCAATGAGATCATGTTTACCCTATCTGTTTAATTATAGACTTTTGTCCTTCGATTTCAACTGTTGTACAGTTCTTTCAATTTGGGCCCATATATGCATGTTACCATATTTTCTTTAACAATCCTACCATTTTCTACAGGACGTCCCTCGCTATGCAACAGATTATGCAGTGCACAATTTTTCCCTATACATACATCAAGACTCCACAAATGTCATAGTGCACACAAACCATGTATTTACAATCGTTGCTACTATAAGACTTGATGAACGTGGTGACTCCTATTTTGGCACTGGCTTTTGGAATGAAATTGCAAAGTTTTATGTACTGAAAGCTGGCACTAAAATTGCACTGCAGATAGAAGGGCCTGGTCATGAGATATATGCTAACTTCCCTGACAAAATCATCCGTCCAGAGTTTGTTCGAAGTAAGTTTTCTTTTCAACTATCTGCATATGTTGACTTACCCAGCAATGTCAAATGAATTGTGTACTATTTAAGAAACCAATTGTTATTCCCTTTTCTTACTATATCCCTACCTAATAACTTCTAGTTACCAATACACTTTTCTATTGCCCTGTTTTAACTAAATATTCCCTGTACTCCCATTTCTATCAGAAAGCGCCGCTGACAAGGAGGCTCCGGAGCTGGAGAACGGGGCTGCCAGCAAGCGGAGGCGGGGCGAGCAAGAACCACAAGCGACTCCAGCAGGCCTAGACTTAATCAGTAGCCTCCCCGATGATATGTTGATAGTCATCATCTCCCTCCTCCCAATCAAATATGGGGTGCGGATAACCATCCTTTCCCAGCGGTGGCGCCCCCTATGGAACTCCAGCCCTCTCGACCTCATCGACACCCACGAGCTCTGCCATGGCTATCGCAAAAGCTTGGATGCGTTCTCCAAGATCCTTGGTAGTCACCTTGGCCCAACAAAAGGCCTTAGAATGGGAAAGTTCCATTCCAACAACAAGGACCGAGCCAAGCTTGATGACTAGTTCTGATCCCACGTCTTAGATCAGCTCGAGGAGCTCACTTTTGATGATGGGCATATGCAGTTGCTGCCGATGTCTGCACTCCGCCTCGCGCCCACGCTGCGCGTTGCCAAGTTTAGGAACTGCCTTTTCCCGCCCGTTAATGACGCACCCGCTCTTATTCTACCACGACTGAAGCACCTCGAGCTCGTCACCGTCTGCCTATCAAAGGGTGACATGGAGCGCCTGCTCTGTGGCTGTACTGCACTCGAGTACCTTCATCTTCTGGTGATCAATGGGTTGAGTACCTTCCACATCACCTCCATGACTCTCCGGACTATTTATGTGCATTGCTGGTGTGGCAGGAAGACATCAAAAAAGGTGGACCACAGTATGGTCATCCAGGACACACCTTCACTTGAGAGATTACTTGTAGTTGATCAAGAAAGTCCAACAAGAATCAATATCATTTCTGCGCCAAAATTGACAGGGGTGGGCTACTCGTCTGACAAATACTCCGAACTTGTTATTGCATCCACACCCGTTCAGGTACAACAGCTGCCTTCTACCTCTCCTTCTAGAAATTAACATTCTTTCTAATTTTGAAGATGTTTGTTCGTCTGCCATTCTGAAAATGATTTTGACAAGCTTGACCCCAAAACTGTGCACAGTGAAGGTCTTGGCACTAGAATCTATCGGGGCCGACATTAAGCAAGTTGTCAGTCTCCTGAGATGCTTTCCGTGCCTTTAGAAGCTATATATCCAGGTGATGTTCCTTTCCTGTTAAATGTTAACCATAAGGGAGTTCAATTTGTGACAACTTTTTCCAAGTTTACAATGACAATGTACTACAATTTCTGAAGGTTCTTTTGGAGGATTTCAATACATACATGCCCCCCATATTGGTTGCTTGATCCATATGGTTACATTCAATAAGCATTTCTCCTTTGGATTCATCTGTACTAGTTTTCATAGGGAACTTTTCATCCACTCCAACCTCTTGTGAAGAAGGCTACATTTTTCTAGAATGTAATCAAATGCCCATGTTAATCATGTTAGATCGAAGATGGCTTGTTAGTGCATTTTACAAATCCTGCAAACCAAATATCTAGGCTTGTAGTAATGTTCAAAACTGCAAGTAGGCACTAACACGTTTTCTTCTTTTGCAGATAAGATTAGGCCCAGTGGTGGATAATTTGATACAATATAACAATCGCGTCGAATGCCTACATCTGCATCTCTCCGAAATTACTTTGAAATCCTACCGAGGGACCTTATAGGAGATTATATTCGCCAGGTTCTTTGTTCACAGAGAAAGGGTGCTGAAGGAAATGAGGTTTTCCCCACACTTATTTCGCAAAAATGAATGGTCTATTGATCAGCGCTGGCGCCTGCGGTAGAATGGAGTAGGCTCCAAAAATGCGGAATTTCATTTTGGAACTTCACATGACAGAGTAATCGGAAATCATCGGGTCAACCCCATACATGAGTTCTCAATGGCTGACCCCTTTGCAAAAATTGTTAGGTTTCGAAGCCAGACTTAGAAGTGGTAATATTAGCTTGAACTTCTCTGATATCAATGTTCAACGCATCAGCATGAGCGTTTGCAGCTGATAAGCTGAATTTCATTTCTAATATCAGTTTGAACCTTGTAATCTTTGAATTTGAGCCATATAACTCTGGAATTTGAACCTTGTAACATTTCGAGCTTTTGTGGTACAATCATTGAAATGGCATCGTATGAGAGTCGTATATTGCTAGCACTATTTTGACCTTAATATGCAATGGTCTTAGATTTTATTAACCATTCTTGAATCAGTGTACCTTGTCGATCTCACAGCACACGATCTATATGGCTAACTCGATTGTGATCTTCGACAATATTGCACACAGTTGGTTTCTTCCACCGTGTGCACTGTAGAGCGCAGAATTAATAATGCCACTTGAGTGTCCATCATCACCCTTCTGTGTAACTTTGACCTCATCACCCAAGGGTAAATTTATGATCGAAACCATTCGACACACTTAGTTTTTACAAAGCTTTTTGCCAATAAAGGCCCATGATTTTTCCCTCTTCTCTAGGAGACGCGTGGCAAAACTAGCCGGGCGGGAAGCTTGTGCGGTAAACAGCACGGTAGCGCGGGAACAAGCTCTTTGAGCCCACGCCTGGGGTGCGGTGTTGTCAAGCGTGCACTGGAGTCTGGAATCCTCCGCTATGAACGCCGTGACAAGACATGACGACTACAGGCTGGCCATCCCCCATTTATAACAGCGGCCATTTAACCTTCCCTTGTGTCTCTTCAACCTTTCGATCGTGCCCCACCATAGCAAGAAGCACACCCAGCACGCGAAATTCTTAGAGGGTATCATGTGCGGCTCCAATGGCACTCTGAGCGGCTGCCAACGACGAGTAGTAGTTCACCAAGCGTGCCGTGGTGGACATCCACAGTAGGTTATGGACCTGTCGGCGGTGTACCAACGACCCGGACTGGGCAGAGGACTCCATCCACATCATGGAGTTGTTGCTTGCCGAGGAGAAGTACAACATGGTCGGGTTTGACCTCGAGTACACCTGCGCTCATGCTGGGTCTCATCCCAAGGTCGCCATCGCCCAGATGTGCGTGCACCACCACGTCCTCGTCTACCACTACTACCTGGCCACAAGGCCTTGCGAGCGTTTCGATAGGTTTTTCAACAGTCCCCACTACATGTTCGCTACGGTGGACATCACCAATGATGTGAAGGCGCTCGAGAATTCAGGCATCGCCTGCCAGAATCTTGTCAACATCCAGGGCCAATACAAGATCAGGGGCAGAAAGGAGCATGAGAAGGACTCACTGGTTCACCTCGCCAAGGCCATCATCGACCCCTACTACAGAGACATGAAGGATTCGTGCAACAAGGACAAGCGTGCCTCGCACTCGGCCAGGATGGAGAAACTCGACAAAGCTCGCATCGTGTACGCGGCCAAGGAGGTGTACACGAGCTACGACATGTACAGGCGGATCGTTGACATGAGGAAGTCCCTCCTTCCCTAAAACGACCAGGGATCCAGCCGGAAGCGAAGCAATGGCAAGCGTCATCGCAACAATAAGTAGATGATTAGATCCTCATTTCTCCTACTTTAGTATGCATATAATTGCTTCATTTGGTGTGTGGAAATGTTATGTGTGTAGTCACTTGTGTAATTGTATGCTTAATCGGTCTTTGCACACGTCTCCGATTACAGACCGGTTTACCTCGTATCACACACATCTTGTTCATTTGAACCGTTTCCGTTCTCATGTCTCAACGCAAACAGTTCATCCGAGTGAACCACATGCAGTATATCGCAGACACCTTTGATCTGACTGATCATTTATTTTGTGTTGCCTAATCACAAACAGTTCATCTGAGTAAACCGTATGATGTGTATCGCACAAGCCTTTATCTGGCTGCCCGTTTCTTTTGTTCCTCCTCATCGGAAACAGTTCATTGAACTGAACTGTATGCCCTTCATCGCACACGCAAATAAAACCTGAACCATGTTTGATGCATCCCTCATCGCAAACATTTTATACATTTCTGATGGTTTTCAAACAACACCGTTTGCGATTATTGCATCGCACACAGTTTCTTGAAGGGTGTGTGATCGTAGTGTCGCGTTAGCAGCATCCTGCAGTAGTGCATGATCCGATGATGAGGTTCAACTCTAAAAATTGTTGGCGATTTCACCGTGTAAATGAAGGGTTTGTCTTAACACAAACCATGTGATCGGAAAGGGCAAGCTTAGACTTCCAAGTACATCACCAATATAACGGAGGCTAGTCCCTAGTCCCCACCGTCAAGCTCCTAAGGCTAAGCGAAAGCAGTAAATCTGAATAGTCCGATTGCCTGGTTTCGTTCCCGCACTACCGCCTCTGGGCACCAAGACGTTGGCTAAGGGTAGCAGTGTGGAAACAAAACACCCTTCGTGAAATTCACTTGGGGGCTGAAGCCGACAACTGGTAGCTTTCAGAACAAAACATATGACCACACACAAGCCAAAATTTCATCACCATAATATTAAACAAGTTCGTCGGGCGCATAATAAAGCATATATTACACTGAAGGAAATATTCCCTAGAGGCAATAATAAAGATGTTATTTGTATTTCCTTATATCATGATAAATGTCTTTTATTCATGCTAGAATTGTATTAACCGGAAACTTAGTACATGTGTGGATACATAGACAAAACAGTATGTCCCTAGTATGCCTCTACTAGACTAGCTCATTGATCAAAGATGGTTATGTTTCCTAGCCATAGACATGAGTTGTCATTTGATCAACGGGATCACATCATTAGGAGAATGATGTGATGGACAAGACCCATCCGTTAGCATAACACTATGATCGTTTAGTTTTACTGCTATTGCTTTCTTCATGACTTATACATGTTCCTATGACTATGAGATTATGCAACTCCCGAATACCGTAGGAACACCTTGTGTGCTATCAAACGTCACAACGTAACTGGGTGATCATAAAGATGCTCTATAGGTGTCTCCGAAAGTATTCGTGGTGTTGGCATAGATCAAGATTAGGATTTGTCACCCCGAGTGTCGGAGAGGTATCTCTGGGCCCTCTCGGTAACACACATCACAATAAGCCTTGCAAGCAAAAGACTAATGAGTTAGTCACGAGATGATGTGTTACGGAACGAGTAAAGAGACTTGCTGGTAATGAGATTGAACTAGGTATGGAGATACCGACGATCGAATCTCGGGCAAGTAACATACCGATGACAAAAGGAACAACGTATGTTGTTATGCGGTTTTGACCGATAAAAGATCTTCGTAGAATATGTAGGAGCCAATATGAACATCCATGTTCCGCTATTGGTTATTGACCAGAGATGAGTCTCGGTCATGTCTACATAGTTCTCGAACCCGTAGGGTCCGCACGCTTAACGTTTGATGATGATCCGTATTATGAGTTTATGAGTTTTGATGTACCGAAGGTAGCTCGGAGTCCCGGATGAGATCACGGACATGACGAGGAGTCTCGGAATGTCCGAGAAATAAAGATTGATATATTGGACGACTATATTCGGACACCGGAAGTGTTCCGGAAAAGTTTCGGATTTAACGGGATTCCCGGAGGGGGTTACGGGAACCCCCTACGAAGGGGGATGGTCCATAGTGGGCCTTAAGGGAAAGAGAGAGGCAGCCCATAGGGCTGGCCGGCGCCCCACCTAGGGTTCCTAGTTGGACTAGGATTGGGGGGGCGCCACCTCTACCTCTTTTCCTTTCCCTCTCTTCCTTCTTTGGTGATTCCTACTAGGAATAGGATTGCAATCCTATTCCTAGTAGGATTGCACCTCTAGCCGCACCAAACAAGGGCCGGCCGGCCTCCCCCCTTGCTCCTTTATATACGGGGGCAGGGGGGCACCCAAAGACACACAAGTTGAATTGTTCCAGCCGTGTGCGGTGCCCCCCTCCACAGAAACACACCTCGGTCATACCGTCGCGGTGCTTAGGCGAAGCCCTGCGCCGGTGAATACATCATATCCGTCACCACGCCGTCGTGCTGACGAAACTCTCCCGTGAAGCTCAACTGGATCAAGAGCTCGTGGGATGTCATCAAGCTGAACGTGTGTTGAGAGCGGAGGTGCCGTACGTTCGGTGCTTGATCGGTTGAATCGTGAAGAAGTTCGACTACATCAACCTCGTCACTTGACGCTTCCGCTCCCGGTCTACGAGGGTACGTAGACACACTCTTCCCTCTCGTTGCTATGCATCTGGTAGATAGATCTTGCGTGATCGTAGGAAATTATTAAAATACTACGTTCCCCAACACACACTAGATACAAACTTGTTATAACTACTCAAGCATTACATTTTTCGAACACTGGCCCTCTACTTCCCATGCTCCGGCCATCACCTGCGCGAAGTACTGCTTGGGTCGGTGGTGCTCCTTTCCTTTGGGCAGAGGACCAGTGGCCATCTCCATAGGATTAATCTTCGGCCAATGCACCATGGTCTTTGAAAATGCCAGCCTCGCCCCCTCAAGGCACGCCGACCGCTTCACGGCGTCAATCCAAAGCAGCGCCTCCCGCAGCTTCTGCACAAGGCTAAAATAGGTGTCCAGAATAGGCTCGGCCGGCCGCAGGCGGACACAGAGGTCCTTGAAGGCCAGCTCGGACATCTGATGCATATCCAACAACTGCTTCATTTGAACGCCGAAGAGGAGAGGACGCTCGGAGTCTGGAAACTGTGACCAAAAGAGCTGTTGCGTGGAGTCCTCCTGGCGGGTGGCATAGTGCCTCGCCGCGGCCGCTGCATTCTTGGCGAGCTCGGCAAAGACGCCTGCGGAGCGCCAGACCATCGTCAGTTGGGCGAACCTATTTCCTCCGAACACACACTGCAGTAAATATTTCTTACCATTGGCGATCTGCGCTGCCTACCGAAGCTCCTCCCGGACACCTCGGGCGTCACTCCTCGCCTCCTAGAGCTCCATCTCCGTCTTGGACAGACAGGAAGACTGCTCCGCCCGCCCCTTCTCAAGGGCCTCAAGGTTTTCAGCGGCATCCTTGAGCTCCACTTGGACCTCGGTTACCTGAGACTCATGCCGCTCAGCAGCATGCTTGGCGTGCTCAAGCTCGGATACCGCCTTCTCTACGGCCGCCCCCTTCTTAGCCGCCTCGGCCTTAGCTTTCTTCAGGGACTCTTTTGAGCCCTCAACCTCGGCGGCAACATCTGCAAGGTCATTAAAACAACTGATCAGTAAATGATCTGGCCGATCATTATCTTGCAAGAACACATCCTCTTTTAGATCTTGCCTTGTGCCTCGTCAATTCGTTTGTTGACAAGATCCAGCTCTTGATCGGAAAGCTTGAGCATTCAATCCATCTCCTCTAACGCCACGTCATTAGCAGCCGCGGCAAAGGAAGATGCATGCGTTAGCACAAGAAATCTCGACATTATTACTTTACTTCTGAAATTGATCCTCTGCAGGTCTCTTTGAGGACCTGGTAGAGTCTCGGGGGCTGCTATGTATGCGGCCCACTTAAACTAGCAACTATAACTGCATTATGAGGAAAGATCATTTCTTGACTTACCTCAAAGCCTGTTAGAAGGCCTTGGAGAGCGTTGTCCAGTCCGGATTGGACGGACCGAACACTCTGAATTACTGCACCCATAAGGGTGCGGTGCCCCTCCATGATGACGGAGTTGCTCACCAACTCCTCCAGCGCCCTTGCAGAGGCATTCGGCGCCGGTGTTCACTCCCCGGCCCCCTCCCCGTTGGGAGGAACCCATACTGTTGAAGGCCGGGAGCGGTCGACGGAGGGGGTCCGGAAGGCCCGGACTCTTTCCCTTCACCGGCCAGGAGGGACGCTCCCTCCTGGTTTTCGTAGACCAAGGTATTAACCTCGACCATCACGACATCAACCTCCCCCTGTGTGTTCGGAGGAGGATTTCTTCAGGACCGCACATCCTCCGCCTCTTCGGGGGCCAAAGGAGGCGTGGAATACGCCATGGACACACTGTCCGCCAACATGGCGGGCGGAGACGTCGCTTTCCAGGTTTGCTCGGTAGGGCGCTCGCGTGGGGGGCTACAATTCGTAGGGGTTAACCTTCAACTAAATCAAACTATTCAAAGTATGATGACTAAAAATGCAAACACCTTACCTGCTGGCAGCGGGGGG
>LR738709.1:447137364-447156153 GCA_902687465.1 Secale cereale | reverse complement strand
GGGGGGGGGGGGGGGGGGGGGGTGGCCCTGGATCCCTTCTTCGGGCCCTCCGCGGACGCCTCGCACTTCTCGTCGTCCGAGCTATCGGGAATGACCAGCTTGGACCGGTGTCGTCTCTTTGGGGCTGGAGACGGACGGATCTCCTCAGTGTCCTCGGACGCTGGCGTCTTCTTGGAGTGCGAAGAGGCACTTTCCTCTTCCTCCTCGTCCTCCTCGGCCCCATCCAGTACGGATGAGGCTGCAACTTCTCCGGATCGGTTGCTCGAACGGATCCTGCGGCTGAGGCCCTTCCCGGCCTCCGGGGCCTCTTGCTTCTTGCCCTTCTTAGCAGGCGCCTTGTGCTACTTCTTGATCTTGCATTGTATTCCCTCAAAGAGGAAAGGGTGATGCAGCACAGTAGCGTAAGTATTTCCCACGGTTTTGAGAACCAAGGTATCAATCCAGTAGGAGACCACGCGTGAGTCCTCGCACCTGCACAAACAAATAAGAACTTCGCAGCCATCGCGATAAGGGGTTGTCAATACCTTTACGGTCACTTACGAAAGTGAGATCTGATAGAGATGATAGTTTGATATTTTTGGTATTTTTGGATATAAGAACATAAAGTAAAAACGGAAAAGTAAAGTAGATTGTAGATTGATATGTTGAGAATAGACCCGGGGGGCATAGATTTCTCTAGTGGCTTCTCTCATGATAGCATAATTCTACGGTGGGTGAACGAATTACTGTCGAGCGATTCATAGAAAAGCGAATAATTATGAGACTATCTAGGCATGATCATTATATATAGGCATCACATCCGAGACAAGTAGACCGAAACGATTCTGCATCTACTACTATTACTCCACACATCGATCGCTATCCAGCATGCATCTAGAGTATTAAGTTCATAAGAACAAAGTAATGCCTTAAGCAAGATGACATGATGTAGAGGGATAAACTCAAATAACATGATATAAACCCCATCTTTTTTATCCTTGATGGCAACAATACAATACGTGCCTTCCTGCCCCTACAGTCACTGGGAAAGGATATCGCAAGATTGAACCCAAAGCCAAGCACTTCTCCCATTGCAAGAACTATAGATCTAGTAGGCCAAACCAAACCAATAATTCGAAGAGACTTGCAAGGATATTGTAATCATACATAAAAGAGTTCAGAAAAGAACCAAATATTTCTCATAGATAATCTTGATCATAAACCCACAATTCATCGGATCTCGACAAACACACCGCAAAAATAGATTACATCGAATAGATCTCCTCGAAGACCGAGGAGAACTTGGTATTGAGATCCAAAGAGTGAGAAGAAGCCATCTAGGTACTAACTATGGAACCGAAGGTCTGTGGTAAACTACTCACAACTCATGGTGAGGCGATGATGATGTAGAAGCACTCCATGGTAGATCCCCCCTCTGGCGGAGCTCCGGAACAGGCCCCAAGATGGAATCTCACGGGAACAAAAGGTTGCGGCGGTGGAACCAGGGTTTTTTCTTCTCTTCTGATGGTTTCGGGGTACGTAGGTATATATAGGAGAAAGGAGGGCACCGGGGGCCAGACGTGGGGCCCACAAGGCAGGGGCACACCATGTAGGGGGGGAGGCGCCCCCCACCCTCGTGGACGCCACGTCAGCCTTATTCCGTGGTTCTCAAGTCCCCCGTGCGTATTTTGCTCCAAAAATATCTCTCCCGGAGTTTCATTCCGTTTAGACTCCGTTTGATATTCCTTTTCTGTAAAAACCTGAAATAGGCAAAAAAACAGCAATCTGGACTGGGCCTTTGGGTTAACAGGTTAGTCCCAAAAATAATATAAAAGTGTATAACAAAGCCCATGAAACATCCAAAACATTATAAATAATAGCATGGAACAATAAAAAATTATAGATACGTTGGAGACGTATCACCTTGTAAGCCACCACTACCAGCATCTTCTCCAGCTGTTACGATCGGGGCTCCTCTACCAGCGGCGCTGGACTACTGATCTTCTTGGCCTTAGCGAGCCAGCCCTATAAAATCCATGTGTGACACCCAGATAATTAGGCTATAGTGAACCTTTGTTAATAATGCCATGTCACCTCGGTTACTGTTGATAATCTCGCGTTAGTTCTAAATGATTCAAATTCAAATTTGAATTAAGTCAAACAATAAAAGTTTTCAAACAGTAAAACTAAAATGTTCTAAATGGGTCAAATAATTCATCGGTAATTGTGATGGAGAAACCACACTTTTATAAATTATTTAAATACTCAAATGGAAAATGGAAAATAAAAAAGAAAATATAAAAATAAGTAAAAGAGAAAGCACCCCCCACTGGGCCACCGGCCCACCTTGCCACCCACTAGGCCGGCCCAGCCTCGGGCCTACATACACCTGCACCACCACAGTAACCCTAACCACACCCACACCCTCACTCTCCATGACCCACCTCCCCTCTCCCTCCCCCGATCTGAATCGGGATCGGGGCACTGGCACCCGCGCCCCACCGCCGTCGACCTTGCCGGCGCCGCCCTCCCCGCCGGACGTCCTCAGCTCCTCCCCGAGCAGCTTCTCCGAGCCTCTCCGCCCCACTCCCCATCAACGTGGGTGTGGCCCTCCTCTTCTTCCCCCATCTCTCTCCCGCGCCTCACCGCGGCCACGCCTGTTGCATGCACGCATTCCGAACCATCCGTCCCTCACTGCAGCGCCGCTAGCCATGGACTGCATCACCTGCCCTGCTCCGGTCCGTCTCCTCTGCCTCAACACACAGTCACCCAGACGTCACGTGAGCCAGCAGCCATCCCGCGTCCATGCTCTGCCCCTGCTATCCCCTAGACGCATCGCCCCGTACCCGTTCGCGGCCTTGCTATGGTCGGCCGTGACCGCCGCCGCCCTGTGTTACTGTGGCTCGCCCCCCCCCCTCCCCGCGCCAGCATCTCGCCTCCTTCCCACGCGTCGGTTGCATTGCTGCGGCCGCACCCAATGCTGCTGGCCTGCATGTCTGTCGCACCACCCCACTGTGTGTTCGCCGCCGGCCCCGCTGCTCCCTCGCCGCAACTCGCACTAGCGCCTCCCCAACCATCTCGCCGCACCCGCCGTCTGATGTGCGCGTCAACTCCCCGCCTCCGACCGCGTACTTGGTCGCCCGCTGCCTCCCTGCCTCTCCCACCTCCACCGGTCGCCCCTGCTTCCCCCTGGTCCGCCTAGCTGCAGCCCGCCGGAGCACCACACCGGCGCGCTGCTACTTCTCGAGCTTGCGTTGTATTCCCTCGAAGAGGAAAGGGAGATGCAGCACAGTAGCGTAAGTATTTCCCTCAGTTTTTGAGAACCAAGGTATCAATCCAGTAGGAGACCACGCGCGAGTCCCTCGCACCCTCACAAACAAATAAGAACTTCGCAGCCAACACGATAAGGGGTTGTCAATCCCTTTACGGTCACTTACGAAAGTGAGATCTGATAGAGATGATAGTTTATATTTTTGGTATTTTTAGTTTATAAGAACAACAAATAAAATCGATAAAAGGAAAGTAAATGTAGATAAATATGTTGAGAATAGACCTGGGGGCCATAGTGTTCTCTAGTGGCTTCTCTCATGATAGCGATATTCTACGGCGGGTAAACAAATTACTTCCAAGCAATTGATAGAAAAGCGAATAATTATGAGACTATCTAGGCATGACCATTGTATATAGGCATCACGTCAGAGACAAGTAGACCGACTCCTGCCCGCGTCTACTACTATTACTCCACACATCGACCGCTATCCAGCATGCATCTAGTGTATTGAGTTCATAAGAACAGAGTAACGCCTTAAGCAAGATGACATGATGTAGAGGGATAAACTCAAGCAATATGATATAAACCACATCTTTTTATCCTCGATGGCAACAATACAATACGTGCCTTGCTGCCCCTACTATCACTGGGAAAGGACACCGCAAGATTGAACCCAAAGCCAAGCACTTCTCCCATTGCAAGAACTATAGATCTAGTAGGCCAAACTAAACCAATAATTCGAAGGGACTTGCAAGGATATTATGAGCACATATAAAAAGTTTAGAGAAGAACCAAATATCTTTCATAGATAACCTTGATCATAAACTCACAATTCATCGGATCTCGACAAACACACCGCAAAAAGAGATTACATCGAATAGATCTCCTCGAAGACCGAGGAGAACTTTGTATTGAGATCCAGAGGGAGAGAAGAAGCCATCTAGATACTAGCTATGGACCCGAAGGTCTGTGGTAAACTACTCACAACCCATGGTGAGGGAGATGATGATGATGATGATGAACTCCGTGATGGATCCCCCTCCGATGGAGCTCCGGAGCGACCTCCAAGATGGGATCTCACGGGAACAGAAGGTTACGGCGGTGGCATTAGGGTTTTCTCTCTGTTCACGGAGGTTTTGAGGTACGTAGACTTATACAGGAAGAAGGAGGGCACCGGGGGACACTCGAGGGGGCCACAAGGCAGGGGAGAGCGCCCTGGGAAGGGGGCGCGCCCCCACCCTCGTGGGCCACCCTTTGATCCCCTGACGTGGTTCTCAAGCTCCTCGTGCGTGATTTTCTACAAAAATATCTCTCACAAAGGTTTCATTCCGTTTGGACTCCGTTTGATATTCTTTTTCTGCGAAACCCTGAAACAGGCATAAAACAGCAATCTGGACTGGGCCTTTCGGTTAGTAGGTTAGTCACAAAAATGATATAAAAGTGAATGATAAAGCCCATTAAACATCCAAGACTTTATATATAATAGCATGGAACAATAAAAAATTATAGATACATTGGAGACGTATCAAGCATCCCCAAGCTTAATTCCTACTCGTCCTTGAGTAGGTAAATGATAAAGAAAGAATTTTTGATGTGGAATGCAAACCATTATAGTTTTTCAATGTAATTCTCCTAATTGTGGCATGAATGTTCAGATCTGAAAGATTCAAGATAAAAGTCTATGCTGACATAAGAAATAACGATACTTCAAGCATACTGATAAAGCAATCACGCCTTCTCAAAATACTATGTCTAAAGAAAGTTATCCCTACAAAATCATATAGTCTGGCTATGCTCCCTATTCATCACACAAAATATTCATATCATGCACAACGCTGATTTCAGCCAAGCATTTGTTTTCATACTCTATCTTTTCAAACCTTTGAACTTTCAAGCAATACATGAGCGTGAGCCATGGACATAGAACTATGGGTGGAATAGAGGTGGTTGTGGAGAAGACAAAAAGAGAGGGAGATAGTCTCACATCAACTAAGCGTATCAACGGGCTATGGAGATGCCCATCAATAGATATCAATGTGAGTGAGTAGGGATTGCCATGCAACGGATGCACTAGAGCTAAATATGAATGAAAGCTCAACAAAAGGAACTAGTGGGTATGCATCCAACTTGCTTGCTCACGAAGACCTAGGGCACTTGAGGAAGCCCATCGTTGGAATATACAAGCCAAGTTCTATAATGAAAATTCCCACTAGTATATGAAAGTGACTAAACATGAGACTCTCTACAACGAAGAACATGGTGCTACTTGAAGCACAAGTGTGGAAAAAGATAGTAGCAATTGTCCCTTTTTTTGGGCCTTTCTTTTTTTTTCTTTTTTTTCTTTTTTTTTGCGGAGGGGCTTTATAGATTTAGCCTTTCCTCCCATGGGACAATGCTCTAATAATGATGATCATCACACTTTCATTACAACTCGAAACTACAACAACAAAGTATGACTCTATATGAATGCCTCCGGCGGTGTACCGGTATGTGCAATGAAACAAGAGCGACATGTATGAAAAATTATGCATGGTGGCTTTGCAACAAATACGATTTCAACTACATGATCATGCAATGGCAATATGACAATATGATGCGTGTCATATGAACGGACGGTGGAAAGTTGCATGGCAATATATCTCGGAATGGCTATGGGAATGCCATGATAGGTAGGTATGGCGGCTGTTTTGAGGAATAATATGGTGGCTGTTTTGAGGAAGGATATATAGTGGGTTTATGGCATCGGTGAAATTTGTGCGGTACAAGAGAGGCTAGCAATGGTGGAAGGGTGAGAGTACGTATAATCCATGGACTCAACATTAGTCATAAGAACTCATATACTTATTGTAAAAATATATGAGTCATCAAAACAAAGCAATCAACGCATGCTCCTAGGGGGGAGGTTGGTAGGAGTTAACCATCGCGCGCCCCGACCTCCACACAAAGGTTGGCACTCTATAAATACCTCATGCTCTAACTTCGTCACATAGCGGTCCACCATACGTGCATGCTACGGGAATCACTAACCTTAACAAAAGTATTTATCAATTTCATAATAACTCCACTAGCATGGCTCTAATATCACTATGCTCATGTCTCAAAACAATTATCAAGCATCCAACATCTCATTCTATTCAATGCACTTGGTGTGATTTTTTTTCTACAATGACATTGGATGTCTATCATGTGAAGACTAGTTTCTTTAGCCTAAACACATTACCATGCTGTTTTAATATACTCTCAAATAGATATAAGTGAAGCATGAGAGTTCATCAATTTCTACAAAATATTACCACCACCGTGCTCTAAAAGATATAAGTGAAGCACTAGAGCAAAAACTATTCAACTCAAAAGATATAAGTGAAGCACATAGAGTGTTCTAACATTTTCTAAGCCATATTTAACTCTCTCAAATAGGTGTGTCCAGCAAGAATTATTGTGGCAAAATAACAAGCAAATACTCAAATTATACAAGACGCTCCAAGCAAAACACATCTCATGTTGCGAATAAAAATATAGCTCCAAGTATAGTTACCGATGGATGAAGACGAAAGAGGGGATGCCTTCCCGGGGCATCCCCAAGCTTAGGCTTTTGATTATCTTGAATTCCTTGGGGTGCCATGGGCATCCCCAAGCTTAGGCCTTTGCTACTCCTTGTTCCATAGTCCATCAAAGGAATACTCAAAACTTGAAAACTTCACAACACAAAACTTAGACAAAAATTCTCGTGAGATCCGTTAGTATATGAAAGCAAGCCACTACTCAAAGGTGCAGCAATGAATTCATTCTTTGTTTACATTGGTGTTAAACCTACTGTATTCCAACTTCTCTATGGTTCATATCCTCCAATACTACTCATAGATGCATCGGAATAAGCAAAAACACATGAAAAATAGAATCTGTCAAAAACATAATAGTCTGTAGTAATCTGCAGGTTTTGCCTACTTCTGGAACTCCAAAAAAATTCAAACTAAATTGGTAAATTTGCGCAATTTGTCTACAAATCATCTGCAAAAATAATCAACTAAAAAGCACGCTCCAGTAAAATCTTAAGACCACTTTAGCGAGCGCTAACGATTCTGTTTTTCACAGCAAGATCACATAAACTTCACACAAGTCTTCCCAAAGGTTCTACTTGGCACAAACACTAAACTAAACATGAAACTACATCTAATCAGAGGCTAGATGCAATATTTATTCCCTAACAGCAGCAAAAACAAAAAATATAAAGTTGGGTTGCCTCCCAACAAGCGCTATCGTTTTACGCCCCTAGCTAGGCACGATACAAGATAAATCTAGGGAATACCATAATGATATGATATGTCGCGAAAGCTCATCTCATATTCCCTACGTTCAGCAGCAAGCTTTCTTTGTGGCTAGCAAAAGTAATCAAAAGGGCTAAATTTAATTGGACAAAAGTCCCCTACATCAATCTCTGGAGGAACATGTTCCTCTTTTGCCCCTTTATAGTGGATAACCAATTCATCATTATAGGCATTCTTTTGGCAAAAGGTCATAAGCCTTCGCTCAAGGGAGAAGCCTAGCCCATTATTTTGAACAGCAAAATCATCGTTTATCTCAGAAATTCTATCAATCAAGATCTCAACAGGAACCTTTTTTCTAAGGTTTTCATTAAAAGCACCAAGATCAGGAGATCACAATCGCATTAGGTCTTCTTGATTGAACAAGATAGCCTCTATAGGAGGTCGACCGACATCTACTCCGTAATGAGCAAATATTTCCCTGGCCTCTTTCATGATATATCTAAATTCATGAGCCAAAAAGATAGTAGCTGCACACTTAACAAAAGAATGCTCAATATTGGAAAATTCCAAAAAGATTCTCTGAATACAAGGATGCATATGGATAAATTGCCTTTCAATTTCTACTATAAGCATAGATACATCATCCGCAAGGCTACTAGTTCTTTGAAGAATAGATCCACCCACATTAGGCAAAGCACCGGCACAAGTGAAGAAGTCTTGAAGAATTCCTTTTCCAATAATATTACCGCTACCAACCCGGAATTTCTTAATATGTAAAGTGGTGGATTCATCCGGGGGATCAACATAGACGTTGCCCTCGACATTACTACCCTTCTCGATAGGATCGACCCCCATCTCAGACATGAGGGTTATCAGGCAAGCAAACAGCACACGAGCAAACAAGAAGCAAGCAAACGATAAACACACGGCGGAAGAAGGGCAAATAAAACGGTAAGGGTGAAGTGGGGGAGAGGAAAACAAGAGGAAAATGTAGGGTTTCACCCTACATCATATGGTATCATGAGCCACGGTTTATCACGAATTTGGAGCCTCCCCACCATTTTCTAGCTTGATTTGGTTGTGTTCTTCCCCAATTTCGAAAATCCCCACCAAAAATAGCCCCAATTTTTTTTTGTGATCTATTGGTTTGATGATATTTTGTTGATTTTGATCTGTGGATTTGCTTGGTTTCAAGTGGATCTATCATTTCCCCAAGTTTCTCCATCTTTCCTCCACAAAATCCGTCAAATTTTGCCCTCAAAATCATCAAATTCCGCCCCCAAACGAGTTTGGAAGTCCCAATCCCGATCTGGAATCGTCGGGCAGGACATCCGGGTCCCCAGCCGGACATCCGGCTCCTAGAGGGCAAAATCGCGCAAGTTTCTGGACATCAGGTCCCGGAAATCCGGACCCGACCCCGGATGTCCGGCCCCTGGGAATTCAGCCACCCGTGTTTCACCGTTTTGTCCATAACTAATTCATCCGAACTCCGATTTCGACGTTCTTGAGCTGGTTTTGAAGCTCTTGACATCCCCCATACCACAAAAATACTACCATTATCATTTGACTCCATCAAAGTTTGTCAAATTTGGCATGTTTGCCTAGGGCCTTCACCACATCATCCGCATAACCACCACTGACTTCCGCAACCTAACCAATTTTGTCCACCATAGCATTTGTGGTTGCTTGAGTAGTGATTTGAGTCTCTTAAGGTGTTTAGGCTACTTAGGGACCATTGCTTCTTCATCAACCACCACCACCACTTCCTCTTACCCATTTTTGTATATTCCCTTGCAATTGCATTGTTAACACCTAGCCCATTTTTGCGTAACTTACCTATCGAGACTAGCCATTTGAGTATTGTCGGCAATGTGACTTGTGCACATTAGTGATCATACTTCCCATAGCATACATACCATATCACCGTGGTGCATATCTTGGTATCATCTCTTGTGACACAAGGTTGTCATCGCATATATTCAATGCTATCTTGGTTCGTGAAGTTTTGCATGAGAAAAGAGCTCAAAAGAGAAAGAGCCAAACAAGCTTTTAAGCACAAAGAAAAAGATAAGCAAAGAGCTTTTAAGAAAGAACCATAGCATTATACTACATTAAGATTGTCATACTCGATCATTTTGGATCATACCACCGGAATACCATACATATAGCATACTTGGGATAGAAGTCCTTGCATTTTGCTTAGTAGGTTGTACACAAGTTCGTATCCGCCTATTGTGCAACCGCGCTAGCGTCTCTCTAGTGTTGTGCAACAAGAGCATTTTCGTGGATTCCACATTTTGGCTCATTCCTTGGTTTCACGACCCCATCTATCTATCTGTGTGCGTGTTTCCGTGTGCCACCCATATTGCTATTGGTCTACTTGTTTTACTTGCGAATTTGTGAATCTCTTTCAACTTTATTGACTCTTGCTAACATTTTGCATCAAATTTTTGTGCCACTATCCTCACCAAGATCCACCATAAGCTTTACTTGTGTAGGTGTGAGAAACCGACAAGAATTGGTACCAATTGTGCTATTTCCTTGTTCCACATTTGAGTGATCATTGATCCATCTTCAACATCGGTCAAGGTACATTTGGTATAGTTCTTCTCTTTCTCCCACTCATACTTGCAAGCGTCTTGCGATGGATAGGCAAGGCATTTCATCTCCGGTCTTCGACATTGACGGCGCGAACAATGACATCCACGCGAAAACCATCGGACTACAACGAGCAATGCAAGAGCGCTTGGGCAACATCGCCATCGAACTACGACACTCCGAGACAAGGACAATGGCTTCCTTCGATGACATGTGCGACACCTTCAACAAACAAATGGCGGAGCTCAAACACTTGGTGGTCGATTACAAGTTTTCTTCCCCTTCGTCATCTTCTCGGCGGCGACGTTCAAGTCACAAGTCTTCGTAACACAAACACGATGCAAGCGCAAGTTGTCCACGAGCTCAAGCACTACAACAACACCATCAAGATGAAGATGCTCGACACGCGCAAACATACAAGTCCAAAGATTCTCTACTTCACGCCAAGCCCAAGCTTCAAGAGAACATAAGTAGGCCGTGAGACAAGCACACCCAAGACAGAGCTACGGCTACAACCATCACTTCGGCATCTTCACCAAGTGCTATTAAGGCATATTCACCTTTGGACGTACGACATCTTCGCCTACTTCCCATGAGTTTGCCTACATCGATGTCTTCATCATCAAGGCGATCATCTACGAGCAATGGCGACAAGACGGTCGAGCATGGGCCATCCCCTTCGACCAAGGCGACGAGCATGAACCTCTTCGACACCATGAAGACGGCGCCTATATTGGACTCCTACTCTGGGTCAAGCTACGCGAGAAAGCATGAGACCTTCTCTTTGACCTCGGAGGAGCGTGATGATTTGCCACATCCCACGGCATTCACCTTTGGAGGCATTACGGATGAGGAAGTTGAGCATGGAGACTGTTGCACCTACACCTCTTCGACATCCACATATGACGAGATGCCTCAATTCCCATGTGAGGAGAGCCACCACCACATGAGTGATACGAGTGACTCCACCATATGTGACCTTGAGAGCATTTCCCTTGAGAGGATGAGAGTGACCACTACTAGGCCCATACATGAGAGCATGCCACTTCTCCTATGTGAGGCTGAGAGCCATTTGAGTGACTCCACCAACCATACGAGTGAGAGCATCCACGAGGGAGTGAGTGAGCCACAACACTTAGTGAGTGAGGTAGTTGATAGGGCATGTGAGGCCACTATGATTTCTAACGACTTAACCTCTACTCCGAGTGTGTTTTCTTTGGTGCTAGGTCTCCTACAAGAGGACATGCCTACCCTCGACAAATCCGTCCCTCCAATGGACAACCCGATGGCCTTGGTGGAAGAAGATTCACCACCCACATGGTTCCATCATGATGAAGATGAGAACGATTGGATCTTGAACACCTCACCTACAACGCATGAGCGACACTCCAAAGGTAAAATAGGTCAAGGTGATGCTATTGTCCCACTAGTGGACTATCTTGACAATGATTGCTTGCATGATGTTGACACACCTATTGCCATGCTTCATGCTAGTGCGACTTCATCATGTCTTGACTTACCTATTTATGATGAATATGATGATGAGCATGTTGAGTTGCCTAGTTGTGATGCTATGCTCCATAGGATATCATGTGAAAAATTCTTTTGGTCACATCATGTTTGATAATCCTTTGAGCTTGTCATATGCTATGAGTGAGATCTCACATATTGTATTATTTCAATCTCAACATAGTACCTATGCATGCCCCATTAAAGTAAATCCTATTTGCACTTGTGACATAGATGACAAGATGCTGGTCATTGGCTTGTGTTTCTCTTGCGATGATATTGCCATGCTCCCTTTACATAATTTGCGAATTCATCAACTATGTCATGCCATGCTCACATTGTTCCGGATATGCATTGTTTTGGATGTTATCAATATTCTCCATGTGATATTTCCACTAATGCTTATGAGGAGACCCCATAGTTTCCTCATACTTACTAGGAGATCTTGATGCGTTCCATACTTTGCATAGTTCCCATAATTGTGTGCACCATATGCATTCCATGAATAATAATGCTCTACATATTTCCTGTGATGCATTACACAATTCGAGTCTCCATTATGCTATACATAACAACAAACCTCTCATGATGGATGACATGTTTCTATATCATGCATCTCATTTATTTGAGCATTGGCTATTTTGTGCTAACCAACACATGCACATGCGCATCATAATGGATGATGTGTACATATACCACGCACACACAATTTTTCCTTTGTCTTTGTTTTGTGTAGGTACTCATGAAGCATTGTCAACCTCACAATCCCATGAGTTGACAAAACGAGCTATTGAGAGCCACGACGATTTGGGATCCCATGGATTGTGCCTACCACCATTCTTTTTGCGCAACGACTACGCGCATCTCTTTTACTTGGCTCTCACACGGCTATGGGCTATTTGCCACTTGTCACAGTATGCCCATACTATCGTGTTCACTTTGCATGTTATGCCTCTTGCTTGCCTTTACACATGCGATTGTGACCCTTGCCATGCGATTGTGACCCTTGCTTGCCTTTACACATGATTCACTATTATGCTACTTTTATGTGTGTTTGCATGCTTGGTGGAGATACTTGTAGCTACTACCATGATTTCTTTGTGCCCCACGCTATTGATGCTTGTTGTGTTGGGAGAGTCATGATGCCCTATTGCTATTTACATATGGCCTCTCGCCAATACATTGATACTATTTTGCTCATATCTAGCTTTCATGCTTGTGCTATGCCATGTGCATTATTCATGCCTACAATTTGCACACATGACATGCTTGCCATGATTGCCTCTAGTATGTTGCATCTTTGCACTACTAGCTTGTTTGACTTCATTGCTATGATTGCTTGCTATGTTGCATCACCAATGTTCCACTCTTGCTTGCTTTCTTGGGTTGATGACATATATGTTCATGCCACTCACATGCATCTCTCATCACTTGTATTGAGTGCAACAATGCTATGTTTGTTGATCTTGGAGACTTGGACACCATACTTGTGATGCATGCTTGCTTGTTTGAGCCTAATGCCTTTGGTTGTTATCGCATCATATGCTTACATGCCATGCCACATTACCTTGTCCTTTCTTATGATAAGAATGATGCAAGCACTTGTTGGGTATTTTCCCTCATGAATGCTAGGTTTTGCATTCATGCTAACCTCATTTGTTTTTTCCGAGTGTTTGTCATGTTCTTTCATTTTGAAGGATTCACAAGGCGGTGCAGTCATGCGACAACTTGGTCATGCGAAGGCATACATGATGTGCAACTACCGTTTCCATGGTGATGAGGTTTTTGATCCGAGGTCGGATCTTTCCCAAGGGAGGGGAGATGATGCGGATCATCTTTCGTTCGTCCCCATGTACACTACGACTACTACCCAAGCCCCAAGTGGACACAAGGTGAACCCGTTCCTCTATGCTTCCCCTTTTCATTCATGTGAGACTTGGTTGCTACCTAATGCAAAGACACTACATGTGCTTAGGAACCAAGGAGACGACCAAGGAGATGCTCGAAGCATAGGACAAGTCCACACAGAAGCGGATCAAGAAGTGCCTCAAGTGGAGTCGCCGCGGAGCTACAGCGGCCGGACATCTGGCCGACACCCGGACATCCGGCGCCCATCACAGAAGCTGGACCATGCCAGCCCGGACATCCGGCCCCAGCGCCCGGGCATCCGGCGTCTCGGGAAGGCCCGGACATCCGGCCCCTCCTCCACCTCCTCCTAGTTAGGGTTAGCTTAGGTTTAGCTCATTTGAGACACATCTTTGCTCATCCACTAGTGGTTCATCTCCTTGTGGGTGACTGCGGCCCCTCCACGGAGAAGATCCACACGGATTCAAGACCTCCTTCACGGAGAAGATCCCGCGGGATACCCCAAGACCTCCTCACAGAGAAGAACCGGTTACCCTTTGTATCGTCCCTTGTTGATCATGGATCTTGTATCTCTTTGTGTTTCGAGGATCTAGCATATGTGTGACTTGTTCTTGTTGGTTTGAGTGAATCTCTCATGTTTCCCCTCGTGTTCCTTCTCGTGTTCTTCGTGTTCATCGTGGGATCCCCTCCATTTCGTGAAAGATCGGCCATCTAGGGTTCCACCCTACATAATAAACTACTCACAACTCATGGTGAGGGCGACGATGATGATGATGAAGAACTCCGTGATGGACCCCCCTCCGGTGGAGCTCCAGAACGGCCTGCAAGATGGGATCTCACGGGAACAGAAGGTTACGGCGGTGGAATTAGGGTTTTCTCTCTGTTCACGGAGGTTTTGGGGTACGTAGACTTATATAGGAAGAAGGAGGGCACCGGGGGACGCTCGAGGGGGCCACGAGGCAGGGGGACGCGCCCCCACCCTCGTGGGCCACCCCTTGATCCCCTGACGTGGTTCTCAAGCTTTGCGTGCGTGATTTTCTCCAAAAATATCTCTCGCGAAGGTTTCATTCCGTTTGGACTCCGTTTGATATTCTTTTTCTGCGAAACCCTGAAACAGGCAAAAAACATGAATCTGCACTGGTCCTTTGGGTTAGTAGGTTAGCCCCAAAAATGATATAAAAGTGAACGATAAAGCCCATTAAACTTCCAAGACTTTATGAATAATAGCATGGAACAATCAAAAATTATAGATACATTGGAGACGTATCACGCGCCGGCACCCACTCCTGCCAGCTGCCCTGCAGCGCCCAGTCGGGTGCGTCCCCGCGAGCCAGCGCCCGTTCTAGCTGTGCCCGACACCCGCCCTCTATGGCCCTCCGGGCCAATGACAGTCTGGCCCCACGCGCCCAGAACGAAAATAAAAAAGAAGCAAATAATAATGATAATTAAATGAATTAATTAACCTAATTAATTATGTTAACTACCTAATTAGATTAACTAATTTATTAAGTAGCATAATGTGTCAATGACAACCGGGCCCCATCTGTCAGTTTGACTGGTCAACGGTCACAGCTGACCGCTCACATCATGGTGACATCATGCTAATGCAGTAAACATAATATTGAATTAAATTAATCTAATAATTCCAAAAATGAAATAAAACTTTCAAAATTAATATAAAATAACCCGTAACTCGGATGAAAATAGTTGTACATGAATGTTGCTCAGAAAGATGAGATGAATCCGAATAGGCAGTCCGTTCGTCCCCCACATGCCCCTAGCATAGCGAACATGCAACCGTCCCCCTCCCTTCAGCCTAACACCGGGAATACTTTCCCGCATGTTTTCCCCCTTCGCCAGTAGCTCCTAGTACCGTGTTAGGGCACACCTAGCACCGTTCATTGCCATGTCATGCATCGTCATGCATCTGTTCGCATTTTATTATTGTTTCTTCCCCCTCTTCTCTCCGGTAGACTTCAAGACTGACGCCACTACTGCTGCCCCGATCGACTATGGTGTTGACGACCCGTCCTTCTCTGTTGAGCTTCCAGGCAAGCAACCCCCCTTTGATCAACCAGATATTGCCCGCTCTCCTCACTCTTATTCTTGCATTAGTTTGCTACTGTTGTTAATTCGATGGCTCCTATTCTACTGCATAGCATGTCATTTTTGCTACCACTATTGATACATTTACATGCTATCCAAAATGCTTAGTATAGGATGCTAGTATTCCATCAGTGTCCCCGCATTCTTGTACATCTACTATGCTATACTATCGGGCCATGATCACTTAGGGAGGTGATCACAGGTATATACTATATACATACTATACATGATACATGTTGTGACAAAAGTAGGGTCGGCTCAGAGTGTACCCGTGAGTGATTCACGGACGACTGAAAGGACATTTTTCCGACGGCCCTATGTGTGGATCTTTGTTGCTTCTGCTGACTCGTTTATGATCGAGCTTATGTATTCGAGCCCTCGAGGCCCCTAGCTAGTAATATGAAGGTTGTATGATCTTTAATTTTTGTCTAGAGTTATGTTGTGATATCTACCCGTGAGTCCCTGATCGTGGTCATACACATTTGCGCTCATGATTAGTGTACGGTCAAATCGAGCGCGTCACACCATGCAACAAGGTTAGATCTGATATAATGTAATAGGAGTATCCGGACACTCTTCGGAGAAATAGGCCACTCACCTCCATAGGAGGATTCGTGGTCTCAAGGCCGATGTCCTTGCCCTCGGCCGGTCACACCTCCTGGTGCTAGAATAGTTGACCCCGTATCTTGTCAGGAGTCGTGTCGTACAGGTGCCGCATAGTGGCCGGATCTTTGGGCTCATACTCCCACATGAGCTTGACCCTCTCCTAGAAATGGAGGAGCCCGCGGTGGAGCATAATCTGAAACACGTCGACCAGCTTCGCGTCGGTCTCTATTACACTGTCGATGCAATTTTGCAACGCTTTGGTGTAGGCAATGCAATCCCACTTTGGACCCTTGTTGGTCCAGGAGGCCAATCTAGTAGGGGGTCCAGACCAGAATGCGGGGACCTCTCCCCATGCGGCGTCCCTTGGTTCGGTGATGTTGAACCACTCCTTCTGCCACATACGGACAGTTTCGATAAAGTGGCCCTCCAGCCACTGAACCCGTGTCAGCTTACTGACCATGGCCCCTCCACAGTTCGCGTGCTCGCCGCTGACCACCATGGCCCCTCCATAAGCCAAAGTGTGGCTGGATGTGGAGGAGCGCCTCGCAGACAATGATGAAGGTCAAAATATGGAGGATGAAGTTGGGGGCTAGGTCGTGGAAGTCCAGCCCGTAATAGTACATTAGCCCCCGCACAAATGGGTGCAGGGGAAATCCTAGCCCCCTAAGGAAATGAGGAATGAAACCTACCCTCTCGCCCGGCTCGGGAGTGGGGATGATCTGGCCCTTTTCCGGGACTCGATGGGCGATGTTGGCCGGCAAGTAGCCGGACGCCTTCAGCTTTAGGATCTCCTCATTGGTGACGGAGGAGGTCTGCCACTCCCCGTTGGCGCCGGCCATTGGTCGAGGGAGGTGATGCGGGATTGGCTATGGAAGCAGGAGGAGAGGGTGTGGGATGGAGACTGTAGCGACTACCCTTTATATAGACTATGGGAAGGCCGGGGTCCCCTCATTCACGTCGTTGGCCTCTCCACTTCCTGATATCTCCACAATGTTATGAACGGGGAGGGGAATTGAAATCATTAACCATATCCTCCAAAATGCGGGACACGAACTCCGCCTTGAGGGGACGTCTCAATCGCAGCGTCAGCCTCGAGCCACGCTTCAAGAAACAATAACTGCTCGGCATTATGACCGGAAATGACTCTTCGTTAAAAGAGAAAAGGTTGTCAGATAAAGGCACTTTTTATACCCGAGTTATATTTTTATTACCTTTTGTGTTAAGAAAAGCATATGTTCACACTCCGGACATTACTTGGTACCAGACAGAAGGGAGACTTGCGGAGGAACTCGCCCCGCAAATCGGATACTAGTCGGACAGATGTGTACCAGATACAAGTATCGGCTTTGGAGGCAAGTTTGGGTGCTACTGAGGGAGTCATGGACTAAGGGGTCCTCGGGGCGATGGCCCATTGTACATGGGCCAAACTGGTGGAGCCGTACTATGACAGGAGTTCTATGAAGCCGTGGTGTGCCCTCCAAGTCAAGAAGGCGCATGATCTCCTTTATTCCTTATTGTAATCTATCTTAGGTAACCCTAGCCCTAGCGGTGTCTATATAAACAGAGGGTTGTAGTCATTAGAAGGGAGAGCTATCCTCATCCCCCATAGCATAGGTGATAGATCATGGATGTCGCCTAGAGGGGGGTGAATAGGCGCTTTAAAATAATTATGGTTTAGGCTTGAACAAATGCGGAATAAACCTAGTGGTTAATTTGTCAAGCACAAAACATACAACAACTAGGCTCACCTATGTGCACCAACAACTTATGCTAAGAAAGATAAACTACTAGGTGATAGAAAGATATATCACAAGAAACAATATGGCTATCACAAAGTAAAATGCATAAGTAAAGGGCTCGGGTAAGAGATAACCGAGGCATGCGGAGACGATGATGTATCCCCAAGTTTACACCCTTGCGGATGCTAATCTCCATTTGGAGCAGTGTGGAGGCATAATGCTCCCCAAGAAGCCACTAGGGCCACCATAATCTCCTCACGCCGTCGCCCAATGCAACATGCCATGATTCCACTAAGGGACCCTTGAGGGCGGTCACCGAACCCATACAAATGGCAACCCTTGGGGGCGGTCACCGAACCCATACAAATGGCAACCCTTGGGGGCGGTCACCGAACCCGTACACTTTGGCAACCCTTGGGGATGGTCACTGGAACCCGTCAATTTTCTTGGGGCGATCTCCACAACCTAATTGGAGACCCCGACGCTTGCTCAGATCTTCACACCACAATGATTGAGCACCGAACATCAACAACCGTCTAGTGCACCAACGCACCCAAGAGGAACAAGCTCAAGGGTACCAAGCACCCAAGAGTAATAAGCTTCTCAACTTCACTTCCACATATCACCATGGAGAACTCAAACCGGTGCACCAAATGCAATGGAAAGGGCACACGTAGTGCCCAAGTCCTTCTCTCCCAAATACCACCAAAGCAACTAATGCTAGGGAGGAAAATAAGAGGAAGAACACAGAAGAGAACACGAAGAACTCGACGATCTAGATCCAAGGGGTTCCCCTCACATAGAGGAGAAAGTGATTGGTGGAAATGTGGATCAAGATCTCCTCTCTCCC
>LR738709.1:447124581-447137290 GCA_902687465.1 Secale cereale | reverse complement strand
CCAAAAAACTAGCAAGAATCCATGGTGCGATTGAGAGATAGAAACCTCGAAGAAGGTCAACAATGGGGGAAGAACACGAGCTCAAGAGATAAGGATCAATGGGGAAGAAGACCCCCTTTTATAGGAGGGGGAAAATCCAATTGTTATCCCCAATCTCAGCCCGCGGCGAGCAATACTACCTCTGGCCACGGTGGTACTGCCGCTCGGCCCAGCGGTACTACCGTTGGGACCTCGCACAACACTAGTGGGAGAAGGAACAAAGGAGAGGGCCATTGAGCGACACTAGTAGTTGTAGTAGGGGCGGTACTACCACTCCTACTACCACTGCTACTACTGCTAAACCTGACACGAGATATGCAGGTCTCGAGTCAAGGTGGTACTAGCGCGGAACCGGGGCCGTACTACCGCATGTGGTCGTGGGTGATACTACCACTGTGAATCAGCGGTACTACCACTTGTGGCTTTCAGCGGTACTGCCGCTCCAGGGCCTCGGTACTACCGCTGACGCCTCCCAATGATACTCTCAAGCAAAACAGATGCTCTAGGAAAACCGGAACTGTCACAACTTCTGCAAATGAGCTCTGAATTGAGCAAACTCAAGTTTGTTGGATAGATGACGACAAATACTATCCAGGGGAGGTATGCCAAAGATATATAAGAGAGAAACCTCCAACAGAGAAGAACTGGCATAACCTCCAACATTGAAAACATCATAGAAGATGCATGAGAAAACTCCGTTTTCGATGAACTCGAGCTTGTCATGAAGATGACCATAAGCTCTAAGACTCACAAAGAGAACCGGCAAAAACCCCAACATTGAAAACATCATAGAAGATGCTTGTGAACTCTGTTTTTGATGAACTCGAGCTTTTCATGAAAATGACCATAAGCTCCAAATCTCACAAGGAGAAGAACCAAACAAAAACCTATAAAGATGATGCAAGGATGCAATGGTTTGAGATCTCTACAAATGATACGATCAACCTACCCATCAAGATCCCCCCTTGATAGTATCACAATCGATCCCACAACCCAGTCTCACAACTACCACCATGAGACCGGTAAAATAGAAAACCTATCAAGGGCAAACCTTTGCCTTGCACATAGTCTACTTGAGCTAGATGATGACGATCTTGACTCCCTCAAGTTAGGCCACCTTTCTTGATTGTGCTGGCTCAATGACGACTAGTTGATTGCTCCCCCCATACTCCACTATGGGTGAGCCACTCTTCGGCACGTCTTCACAAGTCCATTGTCACCACAATGGATGGCAAGCATCAAGCACTTGATTTCTTCGTTATGCTCGACTTGAACTTGCACACCGCAATGTTGACGATGATCACCACTTGTTGTCATCCTCTATGGGTTGTACGAGATCTTCATCTTGATGCGAACCCATGGAAACATACCTAACCCCGCATAGAACTCTCACATAGACCATGGGTTAGTACACAGAGTGCAACGGACAATGTTTACAATACCATGGGATCACTTAATCCCTCTCGGTACATCTTCTATGCTTTGTGTGTTGATCAACTCGATTCTCTCTTTGACTTAGTCTTGATCAACCTCACACATGACCAGTCTTTAGATAATTCCTTGAATAGCACCTTGGTCGACACGAACTCTCCTTGAAACCAACACATGGGCTCCAAGAAAAGCCTATGGACAAACCCTTCAAATATAACTCAAGGCAACCATTAGTCCATAGAGATTGTCATCAGTTACCAAAACCAAACATGGGGGCACCGCATGTTCTTTCACTAGGGTTAGCTCATACTGATCTCGAGGTAGATATACTATGTAAACCATGATATACAATCAATACAATCAAGCAGGGCGTAGGGTTTTACCTCTTCGAGAGGGCTCGAACCTGGGTAAACACTGTGTTCGTCGTCTCTTGTTACCATCGATCCTAGATCCACAGCTCGGGACCCCCTACCCTGAGGTCTGCCGGTTCTAACACCGACAGACTCCAAATCAGTCCTCCCGATGAAGAAGAGGAGGTGATGATGGCTCCATATCGTAAAACGTGATGAATCCTTCTCTCTGATTTTTTTCCTCGGTGAATAGGAATATATGGAGTTGGAGTTAGGGTTGCTGGAGGTCCAGGGGCCCACAAGCCTGGGCGGCGTGCCCCCAGGGCTTGTGGCCTCTGGGTGACCCCCTCATGTTTCTTTTTCTGCCAGTATTTTTAATATATTCCACAAAAAATCTCCGTAAATTTTTAGGTCAATCCGAGATATTTTATTTCTGCACAAAAATAACACCATGGCAATTCTGCTGAAAACAACGTCAGTCCGGGTTGGTTCCATTCAAATCATGCAAATTAGAGTCCAAAGCAAGGGCAAAAGAGTTTGGAGAAGTAGATACAATGGAGACTCATCAGCAGACCCTGGAGCAGTACCCAAGGACCTACTTGTGGTATATTTTGATGAAGGTCGTGTTTCTAGACTTCTCAAGGGACACCGCAAACTCACGCACAGTTGTACGGATCATCAAAACTTGCATCTCCTTGTAGTACTCATCAAGTGATTTCGTACCTTGCACTAGACGACGCAGTCTACTATGAAGCTGGCGAGTGTAGTAAGCAGGCACAAAACATCCCCTCATGATTCACTTCATGTCAGCCCATGTCGTTAGTCGCTCGTCAGTACGGTACTTATTATCCCACCAAACAAGATCATACTCTGTAAATTCCATTGATGCAACATGAACCTTCTTATCTTAGGAGTAGTTGTGACCGTCAAAAATCTGATTTACGACCATCTCCCACTTCAAATATTTCTCCGGGTCAGCACAACATCCCAAGAATTCAGGTATGGTTATCTTGATTCGACCCAAACCATCATCCTCCTAGCCATCATTGCCGCCATCGTCATGGTGCCGCCCAGCATGGCGGTGAGCCCCAGCCTCATGTCGTGGTCAGTGAGGTAAGCCTCCACGGGCATCGGAGTCCTCAGAAAAATCACCATCATTGTCGTTGTCGCGGTCACGACATCGTTGTGGTAAGCGGGACTATCAGGGTGCCCCATCTCTCGCCTGAAGGCATTGAACTGATGCAGTGAATCGATTAAGACTCTCAGTCACCACCTGTAGACTATCAGTGCATTGTCGGCCGCTGGCAGTCAAACCCTAGTTCAACCTCTCCTCGAGGCCTACAATATTTGCAGACAACTCCTCAAGCCTTGTCCCAAGCTTCTTGTTGGATCCCTTGATCGGCATCAGATGGATACACAAATCTTCACTTATCTCCAGATCCTCCGGAAGTTCATCGCCCTCCTCATGATCAGATTTCTCATGCTGCGAGTTCACCATCTTTCAAACAATTGAATCAAATAGTAGAAAAAATTGTACCGTGATCAACCTTGCTCTGAATACCACTTGATAGGACCTTCGACAAAGAATCAAGGCTGCAAATAATTTACCCAATCTTTCACGGTGCAATTCCAGCAAATAAATTAACCCTGATCTTGTACGTTGCAGAGTTCACGATCTCACAGATGCAAACACCACTAGACAACAAGCACACCTTCAATATAGAAGTACTTGATAGATCATGTGCTAGGACCACGCAACAATTAGGGAACTAAATCCCCTATCCACACGCATGAGCACAAATCCTGATCGGATTGTCAGCCAAAGCACGCCGCCGAAACCTAGCGAATTTTCATCTGTTTAATAAACTTCCAAAACCTATGGAAGATGATAACTGCCACATGTGTGGCATCTAGGGGGGTTGTGCCGCACGCCATGTGTGGCTCGGAGACAATCCCGCTCGCACGATGGCGTCCGGGGGCACTCAGCCACAGCCTGCATGTCCCATGTGTGGCACAATCGCCCACACGTCCAGGTGAACGACCCCGCTGCCCGCACAACCTAACGCGCCCTTCGTCCCTACTTGCCTTCGAACCTAGTGCGACCTGCCACCATCGTCTCCCATTTCTCGATCCCCTTCCTCCATCGTCTTCATTCTCTAGTTGCCATGGCAACCAGACCAGATCTCTAGCGCCACCCCACCCCCGTTCGTCTTCCCTCCCCGCCTATGAGCCAGAGTAGCCACCGTCGATCATCTCCAACCTCCACATTTGAAACTGCATGTGCCAAATTAAATGTATGACTGCCATCCACCCACACGTGATTTTGCGCAGTTGCCATGTCTTATCAACTACAGCTGCCATGTCTAAACAACTGCAGTTGCCATGACTAAACAACTACAGTTGCCACGTATGAACAAGTGCAGTTGCCATGAGTGAACTACTACATGCGTGATTACATGCAGTTGCCATGTCTGAACAACTGCAGTTGCCATGTCTGAATAACTGCAGTTGTGATGTCTGACCAACTGCAGTTGCCATGAGTAAACAACTGTAGTTGCCATGTCTGAACAAACTGCAGTTGCCATGTCTGAACAACCACACCACCAGAGGCCTCGTGGCAAACTGCTGATACGTCTCCGTCGTATCTATAATTTTTAATTGTTCCACGCCAATATTCTACAACTTTTGGAAACTTTTTATACTATTTTTGGAATAACATATTGATCCATTGCCCAATGCCAGTTCCTGTTTGTTGCATGTTTTTTCCACAGAAAATCCATATCAAATGGAGTCCAAACGGGATAAAAACTTACGGAGATTTTTATGGAATATATGTGATTTTTGGGAAGAAGAATCAACATGAGATGATGCCAGAGGGGGCCACGAGGTAGGGGGCACGCCCCTGACCCTCGTGGCCACCCCGTAAGGCGATTGGTGCCATTCTTTCGCCGCAAGAAATCCAATGTCCGGATACAAATCGTGTTAATATTTCAGCCCAATCGGAGTTACGGATCTCCGGGAATATAAGAATCGGTGAAAGGCCAGAATCTGGAACATAGAAACAGAGAGAGATAGAGAGACAGATCCAATCTCAGAGGGGCTCTCGCCCCTCCCATGCCATGGAAGCCATGGACCCGAGGGGAAACCCTTCTCCCATCTAGGGAGAAGTTCAAGGAAGAAGAAGAAGGAGGGGGCTCTCCCCCCTCGCTTCCGGTGGCGCCGGAATGCTACCAGGGCCATCATTGTGTGACGGCGATCTAAACCAACACCTTCGTCATCTTCACCAACATATTCATCACCTTCCCCCATCTATCTACATCGGTCCACTCTCCCGCAACCCGTTGTAACCTCTACTTGAACATGGTGCTTTATGGTTCATATTATTATCCAATGATGTGTTGCCATCCTATGATGTCTGAGTAGATTTTCGTTGTCCTGTCAGCAATTGTGAATTGCTATGATTGGTTTAATTTGCTTGTGGTTATGTTGTTGTCCTTTAGTTCCCATCGCATGAGCACGCGCGTGGATCAGACCATAGGGTTAGTTGTATGTTGATAGGACTATGTATTGGAGGGCAAGAGTGACAGAAGCTTCAACCTAGCATAGAAATTGATGCATACGGGATTGAAGGGGGCCAATATATCTTAATGCTATGGTTGGGTTTTACCTTAATGAACGTTAGTAGTTGTGGATGCTTGCTAATAGTTCCAATCATAATAGCATAGAATTCCAAGTCAGGGATGACATGCTAGTAGTGGCCTCTCCCACATAAAACTTGCTATCGGTCTAGTAGCGTAGTCAATTGCTTAGGGGCAATTTTGCAACTCCTACCACCACTTTTCCACACTCACTATACTAACTTTATTGCTTCTTTACCTAAAGCAGCCCCTAGTTTTTATTTACGTGCTCTTTATATTCTTACAAACCTATCTCGTTACACCTACAAAGTACTTCTAGTTTTACACTTGTTCTAGGTAAAATGATGTCAAGCGTGCGTAGAGTTGTATCGGTGGTCGATAGAACTTGAGGGAATATTTGTTTTACCTTTAGCTCCTCGTTGGGTTTGACACTCTTATTTATCGAAAGAGGCTACAATTGATCCCCTATACTTGTGGGTTATCAAGACCTTTTTCTGGCACCGTTGCCGGGGAGCAATAGCGTAGGGTCAATATTCTCGTGTGTGCTTGTTTGCTTTATCATTAAGTAGATTTTATTTGTTGTTCTAAGTTGTTCTCTATCTTTAGTTATGGATATGGAACACAAAATACAAAAAATAGGTGTACTTGCTACTCATGGAGATGGGGAACCTCCTAAAACTCAATATACTATGTACTACTTTGATAATCCTGAGAAAACCCCATTCAACTATATAATGGGAGTAACGTTGGATCAACTTGAATACTTTAGGGATTATCGCTTGACCCAAAAAGGGAAACTATTATGGGATCAAATTAATATGTTGCGTTGGTATGCTCGGGAATTATGCTTGAGATATGATTATACTTGTTGCTCTAGGATGAAGGCTACACACCTTCCCTTTTCATGCAAATTTAATGATAATGAAACCTTAGCTTCTTATGCTAATGGTATATATGATTACTATGATGTTGAACAAATAGAAGAATTTGTTGCTTTTAAGGGTGCTTGTGAAATTAAATGTTTGTTTGAAAAGTATGAAAATTAGGATGATGTTGTTTATAGATCTGAAAATCTTGCTATATTGAAATCTTGCTATTTGAATTATAATTACAATGCCTATATTGATGTGTTTATTGAGAAAGTCTCTGTTGTCCAAGAAGAGACTAAAATTTTGCAGGAATCTATAGAAGAAGAAATTGATGACATTGTGAGCTCATTGGATGAAAAAGATGAGGAGGAGAGCGAAGAACAAAGGAGGAAGAGCGGATTAGTTACCCGTCCACTTTCTAATGAGAGTAACTCTTCAACTCATACATTGTTGAATTTCCCTTTGTGCTTAACGAAGGATGAATGCTATGATGATTGCTATGATCCCTTGGATTCGTTTGAAATATCCCTTTTTGATGAAATTAATGCTTGCTATGCTTGTGGCCAAGATGCCAATATGAATTATGCCTATGGAGATGAACTTGCTATAGTTCCTTATGTTATGAATGAAATTGTTGCTATTGCACCCACACATGATAGTCCTATTATCTTTTTGAATTCTCCCAACTACACTATATCGGAGAAGTTTGCTCTTATTAAGGATTATATTGATGGGTTGCGTCTTACTACTACACATGATGATTTTGATAGATATAATATGCATGTGCTTGCTGCTCCTACTTGCAATTATTATGAGAGAGAAACTACATCTCCGCCTCTCTATGTTTCCAATACAATAAAATTACAATAAACTGCTTGTACTATGTATTGGCCTTTACTTGATGTGCATGAATTGTTCTTCTATGACATGCCGATGCATAGGAAGAGAGTTAGCCTTCGTTGTTGCATGATATATGTTACTTTGTGCTCACCAATAAATCACAAAATCATTGTTAATTAAAATTGGCTTTGATATACCTTGGGATCCGGGTGTATCCATTACTTGAGCACTATATGCCTAGCTTAATGGATTTAAAGAAAGCGCTACCAGGGAGACAACCCGGAAGTTTTAGAGAGTCATTTATTTCTGTTGCGTGCTTTTATAAAGTTTAAATACAAAAAAAAGAGGGGAACCTAAAACCTTTTCAAAAAGAAAAGCGAAAGTGAGAAAGACGAGCATTGTTAAAGTGGGAGCTAGCCTTGAACTTTGTTCATGCCCATGGAAACTTTGTGAACCTTGATTACAGAAACTTTTCAACAAAAATAATTATCCCCTTGTACTTCCATTGTATTATAAAAATAATATGCCAAGAGTTTCCTTTAGGATGATTAAACTGCTTGTTGATTTGTGCGGTGCAAAAACAAAAACTTTGGCTGTAGTGAGCGATTTTTTTTACTGGAACGTCTAAATGATCTGAAACTTTTTGCAAAATCTTGCTATACAATTTTTTTATTTTTCCTAATTTTTCCATAATTTTTAGAGTTACAGAAGTATGGTTAATGTTCAGATTACTACAGACTGTCATGTTTTCATAGATTGTTGTTATAGCTTCATTATTTTCATATGTTTGAATTCTTGTTGAAGCCTCCTTGACTTGGGGCCATAGAATTATGTGGGTAATGTTTGTTCATAATTATACAGTAGTGTTAGAGCAGTACATGATGGGATTTCATTGATCATATGCACTAACCCCGCCACTAAAAGTTTGGTTAAGTTTTGTGTGGATGAAGTGTTCGAAGATTGAGGAGGTCTTGATGTGAGGAGAAGGAGGAGAGGCAAGAGCTCAAGCTTGGGGATGCACAAGGCACCCCCAAGTAAATATTCAAGGAGACTCAAGCATCTAAACTTGGGGATGCCACGGAAGGCATCCCATCTTTCTTCAACAAGTATCGGTATGTTTTCGGATTCGTTTCGTTCACGTGATATGCGTAAATTCTTGGAGCACCGTGTGATTTTTATTTTTTTATTTTAATAAATGCACCATGCTGATATGAGATAGTCCTTGGTTGATTTAGAGAATGCTCTTTGCACTTCACTTATATCTTTTGAGTATGGCTTTATAGAATGCTTCATGTGCTTCACTTATATCATTTGAAGTTTGGATTGATTGTTTCTCCTCACATAGAAAATCGCCATTTGTAGAATGGTCTTTTGCTTCACTTATATTTGTTAGAGCATGGGCATATCTTTTGTAGAAAGAATTAAAACTCTCTTGCTTCATTTATATCTATTTAGAGAGTTGAGAGGAATTGGTCATTCACATGGTTAGTCATAAAATCCTACATAAACTTGTAGATCGCTGAATATGATATGTTTGATTCCTTGCAATAGTTTTGCGATATAGAGATGCTAATATGTGGGAGGTACTAGTGAATGATTGTGGTTTAGTAAAAATATTGGTGTTAAGGTTTGTGATTCCCGAAGCATGCAAGTATTGTCTCCTAACTATGTAACCAAATTGTCGCGCATTGTATTTTGGTTGTTTATGTTTGCGTGAAGGTCGGGGGCATGCGATGGTTAACTCCTACCAACCTCCCCCCTAAGAGCATGTGTCGTAGTATTTTCGCTTCGAGGCCTAATAAATTTTTCGCAATAAGTATGTGAGTTCTTTATGACTAATGTTGAGTCCATGGATTATACGCACTCTCACCCTTGCTAGCCACTCTAGTACCGCGCAATTTTCGTCGGTGCAACAAACCACCATATATCCTTCCTCAAAACAGCAACCATACCTACCTATTATGGCATTTCCATAGCCATTCTGAGATATATTGCCATGTAACTCCATCGTTCCATTTATTATGACACGCACCATCATTATCACATTGCTTTGCATGATCGTAAGATAGCTAGCATGATGTTTCCATGGCTTGTCCGTTTTTTGATGTCATTGCTACGCTAGATCATTGCACATCCCGGTACACCGCCGGAGGCATTCATATAGAGTCATATCTTTGTTCTAGTATCAAGTTGTAATATCGAGTTGTGAGAAAGTAAATGTGTGATGATTATCATTATTGGAGCATTGCCCCATGTGAGGAAATAAAATAAAAAAGAGGCCAAAGAAGCCTAAATAAAAAAAGAGGGGGCCAAAGAAGCCGTCAAAAAAGAGAAAAAAATAGAAGAAAAAAAGAGAAAACAAAAAAATTAGAGAAAAAGAGAGAAGGGGCAATGTTACTATCTTTTTTCCACACTTGTGCTTCATCATAGCACCATGTTCTTCATGATAGAGAGTCTCCTATGTTGTCACTTCCATATACTAGTGGTAATTTTCATTATAGAACTTGGCTTGTATATTCCAACGACGGGCTTCCTCAAATGCCCTAGGTCTTCATGAGCAAGCAAGTTGATGCACACCCACTAGTTTTATTTTGAGCTTTCATACACTTGTAGCTCTAGTGCATCCGTTACATGGACATCTTCATAGTCCATTGATTTGCCTAGTCGATGTAAGACTTTCTCCCAACTTTTGTCTACTACCACCTTCTATTCACCCATAGTGTTATGTCCATGGCTCACACTCATGTATTTCGTGAAGAGTTGAAAAGGTTCGAAAAAGTAAAGTATGAAAACAATTGCTTGGCTGACATCGGGATGGGCATCAGCGGTACCTTGTGTTAAGAAAAGGGAGCATAAAAGACTATGTGATTTTGTAGGGATAACGTTCTTTAGCATTGATATTTTGAAAGACTTGATTGTTTGTTGGGATGCCCGAGTATTAAGTTCTTTTATGTCAAAAGATAGACTATTGCTTTAAATCACCCGTGTCTTAATATTCATGCCATGATTAGACTACATGATCAAGATTATGCTAGGTAGCATTCCACATCAAAAATTATCTTTTTATCATTTACCTACTCGAGGACAAGCAGGAATTAAGCTTGGGTTGCTGATATGTCTCCGTCGTATCTATAATTTTTGATTGTTCCATGACAATATTCTACAACTTTTACATACTTTTGGCAACTTTTTATACTAATTTTGGGACTAACATATTGATCCAGTGCCTAGTGCCAGTTCCTATTTGTTGCATGTTTTTTGCTTCACGGAAAATCCATATCAAACGGAGTTCAAACGGGATAAAAACTTACGGGGATTTTTGTTGGAATATATGTGATTTTTGGGAAGAAGAATCAACGCGAGACGATGCCCGAGGGGGCCACGAGGTAGGGGGGCGCCCCAGGGGGGTGGGCGCGCCCCTGACCCTCGTGGCCACCCCGTAAGGCAGTTGGTGCCCTTCTTTTCCCGCAAGAAAGCCAATATCCGGATACAAATCGTGTTAAAATTCCAGCCCAATCGGAGTTACGGATCTCTGGGAATATAAGAAACGATGAAAGGCCAGAATCTGGAACGCAGAAACAGAGAGACAAATCCAATCTCGGAGGGGCTCTCGCCCCTCCCATGCCATGGAAGCCATGGACCAGAGGGGAAACCCTTCTCCCATCTAGGGAAAAGGTCAAGGAAGAATAAGAAGGAGGGGGGCTCTCTCCCCCTCGCTTCCAGTAGCGCCGGACCGCCACCGGGGCCATCATCGTGTGACGGCGATCTACACCAACACCTCCGTCATCTTCACCAACATCTTCATCACCTTTTGTCAGGGATATAACTACTAGGTATAAACCGCCCAGGAGGGGCCGGTTGATGCCTATGAAGAATTACTTCTACTGAAGCCCAGCAAGACATGGAGTATGGCGTTTTAATATAGAAGACTAAAAAGCCCAGGGCCCAAAAGGTGTTAGGGCCCATGAATGTAAACTGCCATATGACATGTAACTTATATTGTAAGATGGGAAAGGTAGAGACCGAGCCGGGCACGTTTATGAGCCGGCCTCGGGATTCTATAAGCCTGTCGGGCGTCATCCTGTGTATATAAAGGGACGACCCGGCGACGGTTCAGGGACAAGAAAACACAGCTCGAGACACAGGCAAGCGGATTCGCTCCCTGGTCATCGAATCCCTAGCAATACCATAACAACTGGACATAGGCTTTTACCTTCATCGAAGGAGCCGAACTAGTATAAAATCCCTTGCGTCCTTTGTCCGCTTTAACCCCTTTAAGCTAACCCATAGTGATGGCTCCACGACTAAGTCCTTATGTTAGGACATCTGCCCTGACAAGGCCACGACAGTTGGCGCCCACTGTGGGGCTATCGCACGATGGTTTCGAGTTCTTAGAGGGCAGCTTTGAAGGACTCAAGGGCTATGTAGTGGTCCGGATGACTAAGAGTCGTCGCGGCAAGATCTGCATCGACGACGCGGGCTCGGGCCCTGAGGCCGATTCAATCGAGTACATGTACCGGGTCCCCTTCGGCGGCATCCACGTTTTCATTGGCAAGATCGGTGAACCGGGCCCTGAGCCGGACATCTGCTCCAACATCGTCGAGTCGGCTCAGCGCGCGAGACCTTCCTGGGTTCGGCCACCATGAAGTGTGTCTTTGTGGGAGTTGTCCACGGAGTGGAAGCTGAGGATAGATCGGAATCTGGTGGTGAGACCGTTGTTTATTCCGGCGATGAGTCATCTACCGAAGAGACCAAGTCTTTATACCTACTGCAGGATGGCCGGTCTGGGGGCTGTTCCGATGGTGAAAGTATTTCGGACACCCCTGATCCGCCAAGCCAGGTTCCGATCTTCATGGCCGGGTCACAATCTGTGCAACAATCTTCGACTGCGGCACCATTAACATCTGGTTTGGCGACGGTAGCACCAGCTGGGGCAGGAGGCCCTGTGCAGCCGCTGGCTCAAGTCCTGTCCGGTTTATTCGACACTTTGACAGCGCTGTTGACCGCGGAAGTCAGCCAGGCCGATAAGGTGGAGCACGACGCATAAGTTGCTAAAGTAAGGGGTCAGATAGATCAAGCCAAGGTGGACATGGCAGCTGAAAACACCAGGATGGACGCGAGATAAGCTGAGTTGGATGCTCAGGCTTATCGGCTCATGTTGGATCAGAACGCATCAAATGACGTAATGAGGAGAAGGCGCCAGTCTCGCTTGCCTCCGGTTTATGAGGCAAGGAATCTCTTTAATACGCTAGGAGCAGGAACCAGCAATCAGCCAGTGGTAAACCAGGAGGAAGTGCCTCGGACGGGGGCATCGGTTCAGCCGCACGCAACGGATCCATCACGTCAGGTCATTCCATCACAACGTGTACCAACGCCTCCCTGTCATTACTCCAACCCCTTGGATAACATAGTCGCAGCCGCTTCATGATTGGCGGCCCTCCCCGTTGAAGGAGAATCCCCTATAGCAGTGGAGGCACGACGAGCTAGGGAGTTCCTAAAGACGGCTTTGAGTCAACAACATGCATATTCTTATAGTTGCGAG
>LR738709.1:446994111-447124524 GCA_902687465.1 Secale cereale | reverse complement strand
CCCCCGCCCAACTGTGAGTTATAGCAGGCATATGGATGAACCGGCCATATCAAGTAGTGCGCGGAACCATAACCCGCCTCGGGGGGATAACCCGGCAGGAGGAGGTGCAAATGCTCACGATGTGGTGGACCAGGGCAGATAGCGTCGAGAGGCCGAGTTAACAGCACAATATACAGCCCGTCATCTTACCCCGGTTCATCCAACTACCACGATGGAACCAGGAGTTTCTTCCAGCTCTTTGGGAGTGCCATGTCTCACCCCTGCTTTACGTAATGTGCGGCTGCCTAAAGATTTCAAAGGACCACGGAAGGTGCCCAATTATACTGCTGATCTATCCCCCGAGGCATGGGTTGAGAGCTATGAGATGGCGATGGAGATGTTGGATGTGGACGATGCGGCGTGTGCTAAGTACTTCACCACGATGCTGGAAGGAACGGCTTGTACTTGGTTGAAAAGTTTACCAGCTAATTCCATTGGATCCTGGGCCGAGTTACAGCGTCGGTTTATCAATAATTTCAAAGATACATGCAAGCAGCCCATGTCAATTGTGGACTTAGCTGCCTGTGTCCAAGGAGAGAACGAATAAACAAGTCATTGGGTGCGCCGGGTTTCCGAGATCCTGCATTCATCAAACCGCACCAATCCGGACACAGTAGTCTTGACATTGGAAGGCAATTGCCGGTTTGAGCCTCTGAAGCTGAAATTGGGACGGCTCAAACGTCACTGCAATGACATGGGAACACTTATGGCAGCTCTGGTGAAATACGGCGATTCTGACAATGCCAAATATCCAGAGTCTGACGACGAGAAGTCAGGTAAGGGAAAGAAGAATGGTAAGGCGCCGTAGTCTAATCCGGTGAGCCAAGGATACAACGGTAAGCGTAAAGCCGATAGTAATTCAGATTTTGTGGCTAACACTAGTACGCAGAATGATGGTCAGCGTCGTAAGGGTAGGCCGCCCCCATGGAGCGGAGGATCAAATATCAATCTGGAGCGCCAGTTGAATCTGCCTTGCCCTAGGCACGACACGAAGGAAAAAACAGCCACACACCTCTAGAAGGATTGCTTTATTATGCGGGAGTTCAAAAATTCGGATCATGTTCAATATGATCATGGACCGCCCGGCGCTTAAGGCCCTGGTTTTCAGGGGCCGGGTTATCACGGTGGTGGATCTGGCTCAGGATTTCAATGTAATCAGAATGGACACAACAATCAAGGCAGCCAATGTGGTTATAATCATCAAGGGAATCATCAACAGCAGCAGTCGGGTTATCAGAGCAACCCGAAGCAGTTGAGTAGTGGGCAGTATCACGTCTTCACCATAGCTTGTGTAAACATGATCGGAAGGTTTATAAGACGGCGGTGCACTTCGTAGAACCGGCAGTACCTTGTTACTTGCGCTGGTCGGAGCAGCCCATTGTATGGAGTCGCGAGGATCATCCGCCCCGGGTTGACAATCCGAGTCAGCTGGCACTAGTGGTGGCACCTTAGGTTGGGGGTATAATTTCACTAAGGTGCTCATGGACGGAGGAAGCAGCATCAACATCCTGTATTATGAAACCTTCCGTCGCATGGGGCTAACGGATAAGAAGCTCAGACCATCCAACACTGTTTTCCATGGCGTGGTTCCTGGTAAATCGGCGTATCCGGTCGGTAAGATAGATCTGGAGGTTACCTTTGGAGATGAGCATGACTCAAGGTCAGAGACTTTGACCTTTGAAGTGGTAAAAATCAAGAGCTCGTATCATGCCTTGTTCGGCCGGTCGGTTTATGCTAAGTTCATGGCGAGGCCCTGTTACGTTTATCTGCAGCTCAAGATGTCGGGTCATAAAGGGACTATCACGGTACATGGGAGCCGTAAAATTGCTTTGGAATGTGATGAAGGTGATGCAGCATATGCTGAGTCGGTTTGTTCAACAGAGGAGTTGAAGTTTTATAAGGACAATGTTGATCCGGCAGATATGTCTCCTTTGAAGAAGCCAACTACAGAGCATGATTCGGCCTTGAAGTATAAATCGGCTGATGAGACCAAACTAGTTGATTTTGTTCCCGGCGATTCATCCAAGCAGTTTAGCATCAACGCTAACCTAGATCCGAAATAGGAAAGCACGCTCATCGAGTTCATCCGTGAGAACTGGGACATCTTTGAATGGAAACCTTCTGACATGCCAGGTGTACCAAGAGAACTCGCTGAGCACGCTCTTAATGTTGATCCCAAGTTCAAACCGGTCAAACAGTTTCTCCACCGCTTCAATGAAGAAAGGCGCAAAGCTATTGGTGAAGAGGTGGCCAGGCTCTTGGCGGCTGGGTTTATTGTAGAGGTATTTGTCCCTAAGTGGTTGGCTAATCCGATGCTAGTACTAAAAAATAATGGTGCTTGACGTATGTGCGTGGATTACACAGATTTGAACAAGGCTTGCCCAGCTGATCCTTTTGCTCTCCCTCGTATTGATCAAATCTTTGATGCTACGGCGGGTTGTGAGCATCTAAGTTTTCTAGATGCGTATTCCAGCTATCATCTGATCAAAATGGCATTTAAGGACCAGGAGAAGATAACTTTTATAACTCCCTTTGGAACCTTCTGTTATGTATCTATGCCCTTTGGGCTCAAGAGTGCCTAGGCAGCTTATCAATGTTGCGTGCAGAATTGTCTTCATACACAGATTGGACGCAATGTTCATGCATATGTGAATGATATTGTGGTGAAATCCAGAAAGGAGGAGACATTGATAGATGACTTGAAGGAAACTTTTGATAATCTCCAGGTTTATAAGATGATGCTTAATCCGGCCAAGTGCGTTTTTGGTGTACCGGCAGGCAAGCTCCTGGGGTTTCTGGTATCAAACAGAGGAATTGGAGCTAATCCGGAGAAGATCAAAGCTATTACGTCATTGGCTAAACCGGCATGTATCAATGATGTTCAACGTCTGGCAGGCCGCATTGCAGCGCTGAGCCGGTTTATCAACCGACTGGGAGAGAAGGATATCCCGCTCTACCAGATTATGAAAAACACAGACAATTTTGTCTGGAGTGATGCTGCTAATGCTGCATTTGAGGACTTGAAGAAACAGTTGGCAGAGCCGCCTGTCCTTGCTGCTCCGGTCGATAATGAGCCACTGTTACTGTATGTGGCAGCTAATGCCCGAGCTGTCAGTGTTGCCATTGTGGTGGAACGCAAGGAAGCTGGGAAGGAATATCCGGTTCAATGGCTGGTTTACTACATCAGCGAGGTGCTCATTGAGTCTAAGCAGAGGTATCCGCATTGGCAAAAGCTGGTATATGGAGTTTTCATGGCAAGCCAGAAGCTCAAGCAATATTTTCAAGGTCACCCCATGACTGTGGTCAGCTCTGCCCCTCTGGGAGATATAATCCAAAACAGAGAAGCAACTGGCCAGGTTGCGAAGTGGCCCATTGAGCTTGGACCTCACGGGTTAAAATATGTGCCTCGTACGGCAATCAAGTCCCAGGCGCTGGTGGATTTCATCAATGATTGGACGGAGTTACAAGCACCGGAAGAAAAGCCGGATCACACATACTGGACTATTCACTTTGATGGATCTGGGCAATTGGAGGGCTCGGGGGCTGGAGTCGTATTAACTTCCCCACGAGGTGATAAATTCTGTTATGTTCTCCGTTTAATGTTCCCTTGCACTAACAATGCAGCTGAATATGAGGCTCTCCTCCACGGTCTTCGAATGGCTAAGGAGATGAATTTAAGTCGGGTTAAATGTTTTGGTGACTCGGACCTGGTGGCTCAACAAGTATCTGGTATTTGGGATTCCAAGGACCTGCTCATGGCAGCATATCGACGAGAGGTGGATATTGTCGCTGGACACTTCAAGGGTTATCAGGTGGACCATGTGGACCAGCGAAAGAATAAAACGGCGGACACATTAAGCCGTTTTGGTTATCAACGTAAACCGGTTCCACCTAATGCTTTCTGGACGTTCTGCATAATCTGTCGGTTAAATTACCTCCAAAGGAGGACTTGGTTGTTCCTGATCCAGAGGCTCAGTTGGTAGCGGCGCTTCACGCTATCCAAGATTGGACAGTCCCATATTTGGCGTATATGAACCCAGGCGAGTTACCAAAGGAAAAAATCTTGGCCAGGCAGATAGTCCGGCGATCCAAGTCAATGATTGTCGTCAATGGAGAATTACATCATTGCAGTGTAATAGGGGCGTTTCAGTGTTGCGTGTCTCCAGCTGAAGGCTGTGAGATTCTACGAGAGATCCACGAAGGAGATTGTGGTCACCACGCCGGTTCAAAATCCCTGGTAGCTAAAGCTTTTCATCACGGCTTCTATTGGCTGACGGCTCATGCTGATGCGGAGGACTTGGTCAAAAAGTGTTATTCCTGTCAGAAATTCTCAAGGCGTGCTCATGTAACGGCTCAAGAATTGAGGATGATTCCAATTACTTGACCGTTCGCGACTTGGGGGCTAGATATGGTTGGGCCCTTTAAGAGATCTCCAGATAAAAAGACCCACCTTCTAGTGGCGGTTGATAAGTTTACCAAGTGGGTCAAGGCAGAGCCAGTCAGCAAGTGTGATGCAGCAACGGCGGTTCAGTTCATCAAGAAGGTGATTTTACGATTTGGCTTTCCACACAGTATTATAACTGATAATGGCACTAATCTGTCCAAGGGGGCTATTAAAGAATTTTGTCAACGAGAGCACATCCAGCTTGACGTATCTTCAATGGCTCACCCTCAATCTAATGGTCAAGCCGAGATAGCCAATCGAGAGATCTTGAGAGGCATCAAGCCTTGGCTTATAGTTAAAGGACGTCGGGTTGTTGGGTGGAGGAGTTACCTTACGTATTATGGAGCATCAATACCACGCCCAACAGATCTACGGGTTACACGCCTTTTTTCATGGTGTACGAAGCCGAGGCAGTTCTCCTAGTGACATCCGTCATGATTCGCCTCGCGTGGCGGCTTATATTGAAGCTGACAACGAGAAGGCACGACAAGAAGCACTTGACCGGTTGGATGAGGAACGTGACATCGCAGCAGCTCGGTCGGCGGTTTACCAGCAAGATCTACGTCAATACCATAGTCGTCGGGTTAGAACCAGAACGTTTCAAGAAGGCAATCTGGTGCTCCGGGTCATCCAAGACTAGCCAGATATGCACAAGCTATCCCCGCCTTGGGAAGGACCCTTTGTGGTCAGCTAGAATCTACACAACGGATCATACTCCCTCATCAACGTTCGAGAACACAAGGACTCACGCACAGCGGAGGAGGAGACCCAACGGCCGTGGAACATTGCTCATCTTCGACCTTACTACACCTGAGCAATAGGCTCCCTTTATTTACATATATTTACAATGTATATATTATGATCAATATAATAAACCGGCATCCCTGTTAAAGCAGGGCCTCTGCTGTTTTTTCCATAAGAGCTTATCACATGGGGGCTTCTGGGTATAAAACGGAGTTCTCATGGCCCTCTTAAACCGGCTATCAAGCCAATATTATCATAAGAGCACAGCTCTGGTTACTTCGGTAATCCAGCTATCAAGCCAACATGATGATAAGGGGCAAAAGAAAGTTTGATTCATGGCACAACTCAAACATAGGCACCCATTGAGCACAGCTCACAATGTTACTTGGGGCCTCTTGTCGCACAGTGGCACAGAGCTTTTAAGGCCCTTGTAATAGGCTATCAAGCCACGGCTTGGAAGACTGGTGTATACACCTGAAACCCTAGGTTAACCTGCCTACATCAAGTAAGTCACTCCGTCCAGGTAAACCTGGTATGACCCATCGAACGTTTCACAAGTCAATCTTATATAGACCCTGAACTTGTCGACGTTAAAACAACGATTGGTTAATGTGAGGTCCATCTTAACAGGCTTCGTGAAATGGTTTAACTCAGTGGCCTGGCAGCCCATGAAAAGCCTCGAATTTAGGCCTGGCAGCCCATAAAAAGCCTCGCATGATTTTTTGATAAGTTGTTTCCTCTTGTGCGTTTTACGACACATTTTTATGTTAGACCGATGTTGATTGACTCAGCCAAGAGATTGAGTACAAGTCATTACCATCAAGTAAACCGATGTTTATTAACCCGGTCTGGGTTGATTACAATTCGCCAGTATCATTTACAACTAATCCAATATTTATCACAACCCGGTATGGTTTTATCATAAACTAGCGAAATATTGCAGGAGTCATCAATACTCACAATTTGGGATTACCACCCTTACTACAAAAGTTGGTAAAACCAACGATGTGATTTGATATCACAGGTATGATATATTTTCATATTTATTTCAAAATGCAGCATGGGTTATAAACCTAGGTCGTGTATTTGGGCATTATGACCCGTCCGGCGTTGAACCGCCAGGACACTTTAAATTTGTTTTATGCAGAAACAAGTTGAGTAAAGCTGTTTAGAAGAATAAGCCAAAATATTATAACGATACCGAATTAAGCAGTGTTATGCAAAGGGAATATGCACGATGGCATAACAGACCAAGTGTTTTCAGCTAGCCTATTACAAGGCGTTTTGCAGCCCAAAAGAATGACAGTTGCTCATCAAGTATTACGATATGTCAAAGATTAAACCGACCCCGGTTCATGACTCCTCGCCAGCCTGGCCAGATGGTTGTGGATTACCCTGTGCCTTTTCCTCCTCCTCGTATCCATCCAGCAGCTGGAAGTCAGTGGTAGCCCAATTGATCCTAATTAGGGCCTGGAAAACAGCTTCATCGCATCATGAGTGTGCTTACGAACGGGCGGGATGAGATCCTCCACATCATGAGTCGGCGCATTAACCCGTTTGTTGTCAGCGTCATAAACCGCCTGGTAGTGGGACAGATCAGCTTCTTCGGCTAACTTGCTGGCCAAGGGCCGCATTTCTTTCGTTAAAGCTCGAAGATCATCATTGGTAAATTCTGATCCGTCCTCTTTCAAGCTTGGATAGCCATTTACTACATCAGCCGGATCAAGGTCGGGTACCCATGCTTTCGCCCGGGTTAGTGCAGTTAAAGCACCTTCCCTTGCAGCCGGTCTCTTCAGCTCTTCAAACCGGGCGGGCAGCATTGACAACTTTTCCAGGGTTTCCTTAATCAAAGTTGGGGGCGGTTTGTTGCGAGCAGCGGTACAAATGATTTGTTGCGCGCCGGTATAAAGTTGCTCTATAAGTGTATAGGCGGCCTTCAGCTTCTTCTGCATGTCAAAGCCTAGATGGGTAGTGCGCTTTCCTGCATCAGTGGAACCATTGTTAAGCCGGCAATTTATGAGGATGATATATTCAGAGTTGTAATAAGGGTGTGTCGGTGTACAAAAAGAGGGGTACACTTTTTGTACCCCTATGACTGTGCACGGGCAGTCTGAGCCACGGGCACCACCACACCAACCATGGCAAGGGAGGTGAGCCAGGGTAAGAGCAAAGCTTGATGGAGACTGGAGCAAACGCCAAGAACAAGACCACAAAGAGCAAAGGGACGAAGCGGCTTCCCCCGGCAAGATCCTTGCCGGGGCCGGCTCTGGCAGCCCCGGCAAGACCCTTGCCATGGCAGGTCGCCCCGCGCCTACGGAGCGGATCACCCTTGAGTCCTCCGCCCCCATGGGACAAGGATTCGGGAGATATCCCCGTGGTGGCATGCAGATCTTTGTGAAGACATCCAAGATCAGATACAAGTAAAGAAGACGACGACCCTTGGCGGGATCCCAGCCAAGGAGGACTACAAGGCCCCCGGCAAGCTCCTTCCGGGGATGACAGCAGGCGCCACGGCAAGGCCCTTGCCGAGGACACCCACGGGGCCACCGTAAGGCCCGCACCAACTAGGCTTCTGCCAACCCACGCAGCTGCCGACCCGACCAGCTGGACAGGCTCCTGCGTGGCAACCCACAGATCTTCGTGGAGACCCGCCGTTGCGCCACCTCAGCTGCCTGTCTGCCTACATGGCACCTCAAGCACCGCTGGCCAGGGCGTGTGTCAACACGAGGAGGAGCGGCGACGGACAAGACGGGCGTCTCCCCTCGTCCCCGATAAAGCAGGGACACCTAAGCTAGGCACATTAAATGCACCTTGTCCTGTAATGCGAGGGATAACCTCGCATCACTGTACCCTTTCCACCTCATGTGTGCCACTGTGGCGACCCCTTTTCCCTATAAAAGGAGGCCCAAGGCGACCAGGAGGAGGATTCGGCTTTTTAGAACTCCTCACGACTCTCTTGGAGCTCCTCACTAGCTGAAGAACACAAACATATAATCCACCAAAGCAGGAGTAAGGTTTTACGCATCTTTGCGGCCCGAACCTGGGTAAAGGGACCGTGTCATGACTGTTAGATTCGCTCTTCTCTCAACCCCACGCCCCGCAACCGTAGTAGGGATTCTTGTGATCCCATAGGTGTCGATCCAAATACACCGACATCTTTGGCACGCCAGGTAGGGGGTGCGCAGTTGTGAGAATCAGCTTTGGCAGTCAGTTCGACGCCTCTTCATCGTCATGGCGCCCAAGAAGAAGACGATGGTGGCAGTTGGCCAGTCGGAGGCCGGACAGCCCGTCCCGACGCGGGCGAGCAGCCGACCGGTCGCGGAAAAGACCCAGGGCGCTGCTCGCGAGCACCAACGCCGCCCAGCAGCCGGAGTTTGGGAGGTGGCGATGCGTGTGCGCCTGGTAACAGGCCACACACCGCCAGTTCCAGAGATGGAGCCCGGCCCTCCGCAGGTGGAGCGGGGCCCTCCAAGGTCGCGGCCGCGCCACCCGAGGGCGACGCAAGGCCCTCCAGAACTCCCACGCCGGCGCCAACAGCGTGCTCTTCTCAAGCAGCGCGCGACGAACGGCGTCGTCGTCCCGAAGACCCCGGGCGTCGCCATGGGAAGAGCCCCGAGAGCCGCTCCTGGGACGTAGAAGACCTGCCCGCCCGCCGAAGCACTGGTGGAGACGATAGGCGACCGCGGGATCATGATGGAGCTCCCCCTGACACGGTCAGGGGTCGAAGCGCGTCACGATCCATGCAGGTTTCGCTACCGTTGACACCAGCCGAAGCTTTGGCGCGTGCGTAGTTGCTCCTCGACTTTCCTCCCATTACGGGGAAACTCGACGAATGGAGAGCCACCATCTGAAGCCTTGTCGCAGTCGCCAACAAGGAGGATCTAAATCCAGCGGAGCTCCCAGGTCAACGCTTCGATGGAGTCCCACGCACCGGCGGTGGGAGGGCCGGCAGCGCCGTGGCTACGGTGCATTCGCCTCCTCCTCGCCCGGTGCCGCGTGCGTTGATTCGTTGAGATGTCGCGGGCGACGCCATCTCCATAGCGCCGTCCGACCCACGGACCCGCGGCGACCAGCGTCAAGTTCTTCAGGAGCGAGCTCATGAAGACGCTCGAACCACCATCGAGCGCCGGCGCGGAACGCGCCACCAGTCAGATAGGCGAGTAGGGCCTGCTGTAGACCGCCCGGCACCGGAGAGCCCTGGGGGTCTACCTTACGAGGTAGGCTGTCCAGCTTTCACTCGTGAGCTGCGGTAGTTCCAGTGGCCCTCTCACCGCACATTCAAACCTGACGTTGGCGAGAAGTACAATGGCAAGACCCACCCGTCGGAGTTCCTCAGCATCTACACCATCGCGATGCAAGCTGCCGGGCCCCGCGACGATAAGGTGCTTGCGAATTACTTTCCGTTGGCTCTTAAACCTAACGCCATGTCGTGGTTGATGCACTTGCGAGTAGACTCTATTTCCACCTGGTCCGACTTGTTCCATGAGTTTGTTGGCGCCTTTATCGGAGGCCACCAAGCCCATGGCCAAGCCAGTGACCTGCATGTCATACCCTAGAAGGAAGGCGAGACTCTGAGCAAGTACATACAGAGATTCTGCCAGGTACAGTACACTATCCCCGATGTTCACCCTGCCGCCATCATCAGCGTGTTCCACCAGAACATGCGCAACCGCAAGATGCGCGAAGAACTGGCGATGACCAAGGTGAAGGATGCGGCGGAACTCTATGTTCTTGCCAACAGATGTGTCCGGGCTGAAGAGGGAAGGAAGTACCCCAGCGAAAGCGCCGGTGCGGAAACTGAATCTTCAGACGAGGATACTACCGCTCCAGCGAAGAAGGGCCGGAACCATAACAGGAAGCGCAAGGGGAAGGCCGTGCTTGCCATCGAGGGATCTGATAACGCTGGCTCCGCCAAGAAAACCAAGGCGGGTGACCCTGGCAAGGAAATTGCCGGGTGTGTCGCCTGCCGGGCCTTGGCGGTTGCCGAGAAGCCAGGAAACTCCGGCAAGCGGTACTGCAAAATCCATCGCACCAAGGGCCATGATCTCCAAGACTACCAACAGGTTGAGCTCCTTGCTGAGAAGCAAAGGGCTGAATACGAGAGACGGGACAAGGAGAAGGGCCAAGACGGCGCTGAGGGGTCCAACAAGAAGCGTGACGGCCAAGCAGGCCGTCGCGGCAAGGAGAAACAGCAGGAAAGACCCGCCCGGGGCCGCGACAGAAGACCTGAGGACGACGATCACGGAGAGGACGACGAGTCCGGCGGCCAAGAGTTTCAGAAGGCTACGGACGCCATGTGCGTCGATGGTGGCGCCTCGCTGCATGCTTGTCACCGCCGGCTTAAACAGTTGGCGCGTGAGATTATTGCGGCAGAGCTATCGTCCGGTGCCCAAAAGCCGCTGAAATGGTCCAACACACCTATCATCTTTGACGCCGAGGATCACCCTGATCGCACTACTGCGATCGGGTGCTTACCATTGTTGGTTTCACCAACAATACGCAACCTCAAGGTGACGAAGATGCTAGTTGATGGCGGGGCCGGTTTAAACCTACTTTCGCCCACATTGATCAAGAAGCTGCAAGTTCCTGACGGATACCTCGAGGAGACGGGCACGTTTCAGGGGGTCAGCCCAGGAAGGAGTCAACCGAAGGGGAAAGTCACGCTGCCCGTGACTTTTGGAAGTGATCTGAACTACAGGATAGAGAAGATCGTGTTCGATGTTGCCAAGATCCCCCCACCTTACAACGGGATCCTTGGCCGCCCAGCACTGGCCAAGTTCATGGCAGCATCATACTATACCTACAACACCCTGAAGATGCCAGGGATCGTGACGATCATCACCATCCCCTCCGATAAGAAAGACGCGCTGATTTGCGCCGACCAATTGTACCAGCAAGCAGTTGTAGCAACTGCCGCTACGGGGGCACTTGCTCCTGCCACTGGAGCCCCGGGAGAGGAGAAGAAGAAGAAGACCGGCGAGACCTCGGGCTCCCACTCCGGCAAGCGCACCTCTTCGGAGTGTTGCGCTCCCGTCGAGGACGTGCCTGAGAGCTCCACCGGAAAGAAGAAGACGGCAAGACCTCAGACACCCACTCCGGCAAGCGCACCTCTTCGGAGTGTCACGCTCCTGTCGAAGACGTGCCAGAGGGCTCCACCGGCAGAAACAAGAGATCCAGGGCCACGCCGCCAGGAACCAAGAAGGTTTTTGTCAAGGAGGACAGCACGGGAGGGGCTTTTACCATAAGCTCCGCCCTCGACAAAAAATAGGAAGACGCGCTCGTCACCTTCCTGCGGGCGAATGTCGACGTGTTTGCCTGGAAAGCATCCGACATCCCCGGCGTTCCCATGGAGGTGATTGAGCACCACCTTGTTGTCTGTCCTCATGCGCGGCCCGTCAAGCAGAAGGTCAGGAAGCAAGCTTTGGAACGGCAAGAGTTCATCACCGAGGAGATCCGGAAACTGGAAGCTGCGGGTTTGGTGAGAGGAGTGCTCCACCCAACGTGGTTGGCCAATCCAGTGGTAGTGCGCAAGGCAAATGGGAAGTGTAGGCTGTGTATTGATTACATGGATATCAATAAATCTTGTCCCAAGGACCCCTTCTCGTTGCCGCGCATAGACCAGATTGTTGACTCCACGGCAGGGTGTGACCTGCTGTCATTCCTCGATGCCTACTCTGGCTACCACCAGATCTTCATGGCAAGAGAAGACGAAGAGAAGACAGGATTCATCACCCCATGTGGTACGTACTGTTTCGTACGAATACCTTTCGGGTTGAAGAGTGCTGGCTCGACTTTTGCAAGGGCAGTCCATATTAGTTTTGAACCCCAGCTCCATAGAAATATGGAGGCTTATATGGATGATATAGTGGTCAAAACCAAGAACTATGCAACCCTTGTACCGGATTTACAAGAAACATTTGTGAACCTGCGCAAGATCAACCTCAAGTTGAACCCTGAGAAGTGCGTCTTCGGCGTTCCGTCTGGCAAGCTTCTCGGGTTCTTTGTGTCGCAACGTGGGATAGAAGCCAATCCGGACAAAGATCGAAGCTATAGAGCATATTGAAGCACCCAAACGGGTCAAGGATGTGCGTCGGCTTGCTGGCTGCGTTGCCGCCATGAGCAGATTCGTTTCCAAGTCTGCCGAGCGCGCCCTCCCCTTTTTCAAGATCTTGAAAAAGGCGGGCCCAATGGAGTGGACGCCGGAAGCCGAAGCAGCATTACAAGATCTGAATAAGTATCTTTCCTCCACGCCAATACTGGTTGCGCCTCGACCACAGGAACCATTGCTGCTATACTTAGAGGCAACAAACCAGGTGGTCAGCGCCGCACTGGTGGCGCAGAGAGAAATCGATGATGAGGTGATAGCCGCAACGGAGCCAGGTGCCACTGGCGCAGAGGCGACACAGCCGATTGGAGTGCAGCCGAAGAAGAAGATGATGCAGCACCTGGTCTACTTTGTTAGCTCCCTCTTGCAGGGGGCTAGGTCAAGGTACTCCGGTGTGCAGAAATTGCTCTTCGTCCTTCTTATGGCCTTGAGGAAGCTGCGTCACTACTTCCAGGCACACGAGATCACTAGCGTCACTCGCCTCCCTCTGCAACGGATATTGCACAATCCAGATGCAACGGGAAGGATTGTAGAGTGGGCACTGGAGCTCTCCAGCTTTGACCTCAAGTTTGAAAGCACCTCGACAATTCAGAGCCGAGTCCTGGCAGAGTTCGTTGCAGAATGGACCGCAACGCCTGATGAAGACGTCCAGGAAACTGCTCTCCCCGGCAAAGAGGCGAGTTGCAACTGGATCATGTACTTTGATGGGGCTTTCTCCTTACAGGGCGTCGGGGCTGGCGTACTGCTGGTCGCGCCCACTAAAGAGCACCTCAAGTACGTGGTCCAGATGCACTTCCCTAGGGAGGTATCAATGAACAACACTGCCGAGTACGAGGGGCTGCTTGCTGGTCTTAGGATCGCGGCGGACCTCGGAATCAAGAAGCTCATTGTCAGGGGCGACTCACAGCTTGTCGTCAAACAAGTCAACAAGGATTACCAGAGCCCGTTGATGAAGGCCTACGTCGATGAAGTGAGAAAGTTGGAAGAGCACTTTGACAGTATACAGGCGGAGCACGTTCCCCGAGCGGAGAACGGCATCGCTGATTACCTGTCAAAGCGCGCTGCCCTCAAGCTACCTGTGGAACCAGGTACCTTTGTGCTTCAGCTTTCTCAGCCATCCGTTGATCCATCAACAAAGCAGAACAAGAGGAGGAAGTCAGGGCCCGGCAAGTACTTTCCCTCCGAGCTCCCCGGAGCCGCCGCAAGGATGTTGCCGGGGACACTGAGCCCGCCACCGGAGGGCTAACTCCGGCGGAGCGTCAAGCTTTTGCCGTCGAGATGGCCACTCCCTTGGCGGAGGAAATGCCTTTAGTCCTCGCCATCGAGCCCAAGGCTCCAGCGTGGGCGCATCATACCGTCTGATTCCTTCAGACTGGGGAACTTCCTGAGGAGCAGGAAGAAGCGGAGAAAGTAGTCCGTCGGTCTGCCATGTACCACTTCGTCGATGAAATTGAAGTGCATCCCTCGAGAGGAAGGACTGGAGCTGTTGGCAGAGATACATGGAGGCATATGTGGATCCCACATAGGGTCGAGAGCCCTTGCCAGCAAGGCATTCCGGCAAGGCTTCTTCTGGCCCACTGCCCTCCAGGATGCGGCGGCGCTGGTCACCAGGTTTGAAGCGCGCCAATTCCATTCAAAGAAACTTCATCAACCAGCTCAAGCCCTTCAAACAATTCCTCTCTCCTGGCCCTTCTCGGTCTGGGGGCTCGACATACTGGGCCCTTTCCCCCGCGCCGTCGGGGGCTTTGAGTACTTGTACGTTGCAATCGACAAGTTCACAAAGTGGCCAGAAGTGGAGGCAGTAAAGAAGGTCACAGCTCAGTCAGCCGTCAAGTTCTTCAAGGGACTAGTGTGCCATTTTAGTGTGCTCAACAGGATCATCACCGACAACGGCACACAATTTACAAGCCGCGCCTTCATGCAATATACCCAAGACCTCGGCAGCAGAGTCTGTTTCGCTTCCGTTGCTCACCCCCGGAGCAATGGTCAAGCTGAGAGGGCAAATGCTGAAGTGCTGTGAGGATTAAGGACAAAGACCTTTGACAGGCTGCACAAGAGCGGGAGGCGCTGGATGGATGAATTGCCGGCGGTTCTTTGGCCGATCAGGACGACGCCAAATCGAGCCACCGGCTAGACGCCCTTTGCCCTTATATACGGGGCAGAAGCAGTTCTCCCCACTGAACTCATATACGGGTCACCTCGAGTGCTCGCTTATGATGAGCTTGAGCAAGAGCAACTGCGCCAAGACGACGTAATGCTCCTTGAGGAAGATCGTCTTCGGGCGGCTGTGAGAGCAGCACGCTACCAGCAAGCCTTGTGCCGCTACCATAGCCCCAAGGTCCGTGCCCGAAGCTTTGAGGAAGGCGACCTTGTTCTCCGGTGCGTTCAATCGGCCAGGAATACGAACAGGTTGACACCGAAGTGGGAAGGCCCTTATCGGGTAATACGAGTCACCAGGCCTGGCGCTCTCCGCCTGGAGACCGAAGATGCCGTCCGGTGAGTAATTCCTGGAACATCGAGCATCTTCGCAAGTTTTACCCATAAGGCGCGGCTTGCCGGGCCCCCCCGACAAGCCACACTTTTGGACAAGCCTTGCCGGCAAGGCATGTAACACTTTGTACAAAGCTAGGCGCAGACCCTGAGCATAAATAAATGAAGCGCTGGCGCCCTAAGTTTTAGCATGCATGCTGAGTCGAGTCTCGTCCTTGGTTAGGGTTGATAGTGCTTAGCAGCGGCTAACCCCTAGCTTAGAGGTCGAGTCTTTGCTTTTCCTCTGTCTTCTTTGGTTCACAGGATGCGCAGACATCCTTGCCAAAGCCACTAAGAGGAAGGAAAGAAGAACATACCAGTGCCTAGGCCCCGGCAAGCTAGCGTTGCCGGAGGCTGCAAGGGCAAGAATTAGCCCACGGCAGACGAGGGTTGCCGGGGGCTGCGGCTTCAGATAAGTCCTTTATCCCTTATCATGCATTCCATTACGGACTGAGGTATGTGAAACCTCGTTCTTTTCCTTAAGCTACCGTGCTCCCATAACTCTAGGCCCTAGGGCTTGTTCCTGGGACTAGGTTTGGTCGTAGTCGCGGCAGCAGAAGGATAAAACGAGGAGCCTGAGCCCACTTCATCCCTGCCTCCGCCAAGGGTGTGAGAAAGGTCGAGCGAAGTAGGGAAACGGCAGGGCTTGTTGCCGGGCGAAGAAATGTTTATCTTAAAGATATCAGGGATTTATTCCATGTTGTGGGTTTTTACCTACGAACAAATGACCTGGCAACCATTCCTTTTTCATTAAAAACATTCCATTCAGGTACAGTCCATAGGGAATGAAAAACATGAATAAGGAGATTACAAGTTTTAAACTTAACACATGCCTGATACGTCTCAGACATATCTACTTTTCCAAACACTTTTGATATTGTTTTGACCTCATTCTTGCATGATTTGAACTAAACTAACCCGGACTGACGCTGTTTTCAGCAGAGCTGCCTCTATGGTTTTATTGTGCGCAGGAAAACGGATTTTTAGGTATCTCAGAAAATTCCACGAAAAATCACAGAAAATCCACGCACCCGAAGGAACCTAGTGCCAGAAGAGGGGCCAGAGGGGGGGCAGGGGGGCTCCAGGCGCCCTGGTGGCGCGACCCACCCCCTGGCCGCGCCGGGAGGCCGCCTGGGTGGGCCCCACCTCCCATGGTGCCCTACTTTGACCCGTATTTTAGCTCGTGACGGAGAAATCCCAGATCAGAAGTTCTTTTCCCAGTTTTCGTCGCGGAGCCGCCGCCACCCTCTGTTCTTCTTCGGGAGGGCTAATCTGGAGGCTGATTTGGCCTCCGGAGAGGGGAGATCGTCGCCATCGTCATCATCATCACCACTCCATCCTCCCTCCATGACTTCTCCTTTCATGTGTGAGTAATCCCCTGATGTAGGCAAAGGGGGTGGTAGGGATTGGATGAGTTAGATCATGTAATAGTTTGTCAGATCGTTGGGGGCATGTTGCCTATCATCTACTATGGTGTTTATCATCTTTGCTTCAACTTGTTATTCTTAATGCTTGTCACTTAGGGCCCGAGTGCCATGATTTCAGATCTGAACCATATATGTTTGCATGAATATATTTGTGTTCTTGATCCTATCTATGAGTTGTTTGCACCTATTACGGTCCGGAACCGGCGATCCCAAAGGTGACAGCTTGGGACACCAAAGGGGATGGTCCGTAGTTTGAGGATTACATGTATCCATTGAGTTTATTGCTTTGTTCCGGTGCTCTTTGACAGGAGCACCTTAATCTCCATAAGTTCCTTTTGGCCCCGTTCGTAGCGGGATGGTAGGACAAAAGATGTTGTGCAAGTTCTTATTGCAAGCACGTACAACTACCTACGGGATACATGCCTAATGTTTGATATTTGCCTAGATGATCATTACTTTTCCGTGTGCCTTGCCCCAAGTTAGAATCATGATATATCTCATCCATGCAGCGCCCAACCATCCATCTCCCTAGCCTACAGTGTTTTAAATCCTGCTGGTTACTAGTTGCTACTTTTGCTATTTACTTTCGCTGTTTACTATCACCACCGTCACTACCATATCACCGTTACCACTTATCTTTTGTTGCAAGTAAGTATATTTCAGGTGCGGTTGAATTGACAACTCAACTGTCAAAGCTTATAAATACTCTTTGGCTCCCCGTGTGTCGAATCAATAAATTGGGTTATTCTTACCCGCGAAGACTATCTCGATCCCTTACGGTTGAGGGTTATCAAGTACCGTTTTCTGGCGCCGTTGCCGGGGAGCATAGCAATATTTACAAGTCTACTTGAAGTATCCTACCTGCTGCACTTCATCCGCTATGGGTAAGAAAGGAGACCCTAAGGTTCCGATCTTACTATCCACTACAAGAAGAGGTACTGTTCTGAGCACTAGTGCTACACTTGATTCACCTTCTGTTATGAGTAAGTTTGCCTCACCGCCACCACATGATGCTCCTACTGAATCTGCTACTATGTCCGATACTTTTGATGACGCTTCTACTACTCTTGATGATATTAGCTCACTTGGTTATGCTCTTGAGAAACAGATCGCTGCTGCTGCAAAAAAGTCTGGAATTGAAATTCCTGTTACTCCCTACCCTATTGGTGGAACTTACGATTATCCTGATTTGAGTAAACTCAAGGATAGACTCCTTGATGATGATTACTATATGCTTGATGAAGATTTATGCAGGGAACTGACAGAGTTTGCCGGCTCTGACCCTGAAGTTATTAAGAAGCTGTTTGAAAAACACTCTTTGAAGAACAAAACCGTTCCTGATCCTGAATTTGCTATATCTCCTATATGCATTGATGATCCGGATTACGATTTCTCTGTTGATCTTTCACTTATACCTATGGTTGAAGCTGACCCCTTTTATGGCAGAGAAAATGATGATGCTATTGCACACCTGACTAAACTCGGTGAGTTCGGTGGCTTGTTTACCAAGGATGAGAAGATATGATACTTTTATGTGACCAAGCTTCTTCCTTTCTCCTTGAAGGAAGGTGCTAAAACATGGTATGATTCACTCCCATGCGGTTCCATTAAGAGTCCTCAAGACTTAGCTTACTCTTTTGTTGATAAGTACTTTCCTGCTCACATGCAACATGCTGCTTTACAAAGAATTTATAACTTTAAACAGTTGCAGGATGAGCACCTCCCTAAAGCTTGGGGGAGGTACTGCGGTCTGATTCGGGCTAGACCAGGACATGAAGTCCCTAAGAACGAATTAATCGATATATTTTATGCTGGTCTAACTGATGAATCCAGGTCCTATTTGGACAGTTGTGCTGGTTGTGTTTTCAGGAAAAGAACACCGGACGATGCAGAGGATTTGATGGGCAGGATTGCCAAAAACCATGAAGATTGGTCCGTCCCTGAACCACCTCCACCACCAAAGAAGAGGGGCATGTTTGTTCTAAGCCCCGAAGGTATGCGAGAAGCAAAGAAGTCCATTAAAGAGAAGGGTATTAAAGCTGAAGACGTGAAGAATCTACCCCCAATTGAGAAGCTGTGTGAGCCTACCACTCACCCTCCTATGTTAGAGGTACACTCTCTTTTAGATTTCAACGCAAGTGACATCCCTCATGGTAAGCCTCCTGATCAATGTTTAGATGAGTTTTATAATTTTATTATGAAACAAAATCATTTTAATGAGAGGATACAAAGTCAATTGCATGATAATTCCCTTGCTATCAAAAGTTTGCTTGATGTTCTAGGTAGAACAGTTAATGATGTTCAATGTCTTGTGAAGCATTTTCATATGGTTCAAACTCAGCTTGAACAAATTTCTAATGTGCAAAAAGATTTGCTTGCTAACAATGCCAAACAAGATGATTTGCAGGCCTTCGGGATTAAGACCCGAGGAGGAACTAGCACTCAAGATCCTCTCTATCCAGAGGGGCATCCGAGGAGAATCGAGCAAGATTCTCAAATGCAGGAAGAGGAAATTGTTGGCTCTCCAGAAAAGAAGAAGAAGAAACATAAGGAGACTGACAATTCCAATGATCCTATTACAGATGAAGAGCCAACTGTTGATCCCAACAGTGTATCTATCTCCGATGCTGAGACTGAAGACGGTGCTGAACCTGAAGGTAAGGATAATGAGAAGAATGATCCGCCTGAAGTTCGAGAAGAAGAAGCACCTGACAAACGTAAGAGGTACACTAGAGAAGACTTCGTCACAAGAAGACATGGGAAGGAAAGAGAACCATGGGTACAGAAACCCATGCCCTTTCCAGGTAAGTCTCTCAAATCTAAAGAAGAAAAGCATTACAATAAGTTTTGTGAGTGGATTAAACCTCTTTTTCTTCAAATCCCTTTGACTGATGCTATTAAGTTACCTCCCTATTCAAAATATATGAAAGATATTGTCACTAATAAAAGAAAAGTTCCTAATGAAGCAATATCTACTATGCTTGCGAACTACTCTTTCAGTGGAAAGATTCCTGAGAAGCTTGGTGATCCACGTATACCCACCATTCCTTGCTCCATAAAGAATAATTATGTCAAAACTGCTTTATGTGATCTTGGAGCAGGAGTGAGTGTTATGCCTCTCTCTCTTTACAAGAGACTTTGTTTAGAGAAACTAATTCCTACAGATATCTCTCTTCAGATGGCTGACAAGTCAACCGCTGTTCCGATAGGTATTTGTGAGGATGTTCCAGTAGAAGTTGCTAATTGTTTGATTCTTACTGATTTTGTTGTGCTTGACATGCCCGAGGATGGGAGCATGTCCATTATTCTTGGTAGACCTTTTCTTAACACCGCAGGTGCTATTATTGATTGCAATAAAGGGAAGGTTACCTTCAATGTGAATGATAAAGAATACACGGTGTATTTTCCAAAGAAGACCGGCAGGAGGCATGCCCTCAACTCTATAGAAAATATCGAGACCGTGAAAATTGGAGAATGGGACTGTCCACTACATGTGCATCACAAATACAAAACTATTATGGTGGGGACAATGTCCATCAAAGTAAAGGTTCAGTGATTACTTCGTAAGAGATGAGACTTTTTGCTCTATATATCGCCTGTTTGTTGGTAAGACTTGATCAACCTTACTAGTAAACATGTTTTATATAGATAAAAAGTTGAGCTTGTTATGTTTTCATTTGTTTTAGTTTTTGTTCTCTTTGCTGTACCAAGTGTTTATGTTTTGAAGCTTCACAATACTAATCACTGCTTTAAGTTTTCAGAAAGTCTTGCAGCTTTTTGAACTTCGAAAAAATTTCAACAGTGAAGTTTTCAGAAAAATTCCAGAAAAATAAAAATAAAAATTTCCATGCCGCGAGTGACCCAGAGGTACCTGGGGCCAGCCAGGGGGACCCACCAGTGGCCCAGGCGGCCAGCTGGCGCGGCCTGCCCCCTGGCCGCGCCCACGGGGCGCCTGGGGCCCACAAGGCCCCCCTCCAGGTAAGTCTTCTTCCTCCCTCTCTCTTTCTCTCCAAAAACGCGAGTTCTGCACTTGTTCTTGCGTTCTTGCTGTTCTTGGAGGCGATTCTTCGATCTCTCTCTACAGCCTATCATTTGAGCTGAGATTTTGAACAAATACTCCCTGGTATGTGACTCCTCCACCCCTCCAATTAGATTTCTGATTGGTGGCTTCATTTGTGAGTATTTAGTAGTTCTTGGTGCTGTATAGATGAGCTTGCATGCATGTGTAGAAAGTTATTTTCCAAGTTTTGATGCAAGGTTATGCCTTGGGCAAGTGAGTTGAGTAGTTTGCCTTAACCCACCTTGTTTTAATCCTTGTTTTTGTAATTTGCCAAAAAATTCAGAAATGAGTTTGTTAGGAAGGGCAAAGGGGTGGCTTGAGAAGAGGAGGCCCACGCACTCCGATCGAGTTACTAGAGCTGCAACTTCACCCTCGACTGCTAGGGTGAGCTATAATGAAGATCATGTGCCCCTAGAGTTGTTGGAAGACACAAGTCCAGCACGTGCTATGACGTTTCCATGTGATGAATTCCTTGAAGCTGCGGGAATCGAGGATGAGTTTTATAATCTTTGTGCTAATGCAGGTCTGACACGGCTCGTCACGTGCCGTGTTACTCAGTACCAAAAACTCACCTCCGGTTTCATTAACAATTTTAGATATAATCCTGATTCAGGTGCTATTGAGTTTAAAATTTACAATGATCTTATCACCATGCCTTTGGGAAAGTTTTGTGAAATAATAGGTGTGCCAAACGTTGGGAGGACGGCTAGGATGACCTCTCAGCCCTCCGAGCTGAAAACCGTCTTCAACTCTCTCTGCAGCATGGTTACGAGGGATATTCATCGGTCAAAGATCTCCAGCATTCTATTCCCTCACCTCAGGTATTTTGCATATTATGTTGCTAGAGGGGTGTTAGCTCGTGACAACACGAGCAACACTTCTGCGCCGGATATTGCTATCCTGGCAGCCGCCCTCTCAGGGAGGTCTGATTATAATCTGGGTGCCTTAATTGCTCGACGACTTGCTATGAACGGTAACAAGGGAGACTTATATGGTGGCGTTTATGCCACACTTATCTTAGAACATCTTGGAGGCACCCCACACCCTGATGATAATCCTTTTACTTATTTAAGCTTTGATCTTGCTGCTATGAAAAGGCATAAGTTTGTTACCATGACTTCTGAGCTTGATAATCTTGTTTATATCTTGCGTTTCGGAACTACCGCGGAACGCGAGATCCGTCTACCTGCACCTCTTTTGTTTGATTTTTCTCGCAGGAACGGATGGTCCTTTGATGTTATCCAGTTCGATGAGTTCATGGCCCAGCATCAGTTTCATAACCCCATGGAGGGGGTTGTGCCCGACGAGGAGGAGCACGGTGAGTTGCCACCTTTTCAGGAGGAAACCGCCACCGAGTTTGGTGAAGGGTCTTCCTCTGCTTGGCGTACGGACCCTTCCTCGTGGGAGACTCCGAGGAGTTCGGTGTACGCGCCAGCATCCTTCTACGACCCTTGGACTCACCACCATACCCCCGGAGCAGGAGGCTCCTGGGGGCAGTAGCTGCTACCAACTTAGGCCAAAAGCCTAAGCTTGGGGGAGTACGTGCCCCTCTCACTTTTCCATTGTATTATCCGTTTTATTCGCTTTGATCTTTTCGAAGTTTTTGCCTGTTCTTCTTTATTTCTCTCTTTGCAAAAACAACAAAAAGATTTTCTCTTTCTTTTGCTTTCGTTCAACCTTTGAAATAATCCAAAAAGATTTCCTTTCTCTCTTTAGTTTGCTTTGTTTTCAGAGTTCAGTTCGAGTCCGTGATGGCATTTAATTATATTTCCTACGTTCGATCGTGCAAGTGATGAGGCAGTAATGACAAATATCGACTGAAGGGAAGCAACAAGGGAAGACCGGTATGAACTCTTTTTTGTTTCTACTTTTGTACATATGCTTGTACTTATGACCTAGAGACCAGCTTGTAGCGACATAGTGCTATGTTTACAATGCTCTTCCAGTGGTTCATGCATTCCTTGTGGCTAGTCTCGAATAGCTAGAGTATATAATGTGTTATTGAAATGATTTACATGCATTGCACTGTTCATAGTTCGGTATACTAAGGTGGTATTTCCCTTTGGAGAATTTTTTGATTGACTTGGCACATGTTTACACATGTTTAAGACTAAAAAGTCTGCTCTCCCTTGATGATCTTTGAATTTTAGAATAGTTATATCACTTCCATGCCCAATTCAATGTTGCTTTGTCGCTCTGCATGATTATCACCGTTATTGCTCTCTAGTTGGTCGCTACCCAGTCTTTTGCTAACCTCCACCTGTACTAAGCGGACTGACTGCTTGTGCATCCAAAATCCTTAAAACCACTTATGCCATATGAGTCCACCATACCTTCCTATACATGGTATTTACCTGCCATTCCTAACGAAGACTTTCGTGTACCATCTCGAAATTAATCAAAAACATTTCTCTTTTTGTGCCCCTGTTTTAGCTCATGAGGAAGTAGTAGTTAATTCATGATCTTTTTAAGTTGGACAAGTTTCACCCCGGGATTGCATGTCTAATCTGCAAACCCATAATACGAGAAGGAACTGGCATAGAGTGCGCCCGGCTCATTAAAAATTATACAACAAACAAACCCTCCTTCACGCTTTGTTCATGAGAAATCAGAAAACTGTGGCAGTGATAAACAAAGGAGATTAAGAGGATGTGATCATCCTCATGCGGGAGCCGTTCCTCGAAACTTGTCCAGCTCAAGAAGTGATTGAGTTATCTGCTAGCATTCGTTGACGAAATATGCTCCTCTCAAAAACATTCTTTCCTCTGTTTTTAAAACTAAGAGCTCTGGTACATGTTTAGTTTTTGTTTCCGACCACGGGTTTTCAACCTCGCCATCAAATTCCACGATTCGAGAGTCTCCACCTTCTTTCTTCAAAGCACCAACTAGGAGAGCATAATTGTCATTCTGAGTGTAATGTGCATTGTCCCAAAGTATTACATTGTCTTCTGCATGCTTGTGATATTATTTATTCTGAAACTCTTAGTTCTAGTCTCCTTTAAAACTCTGGAGGAGTTTCTGCATTTATGTTTTGCTTCACTCATGGAGGCTAGCGAGATACCACCCTAATATGCTCAAGCTATGTGTAATGTAATCTTGTCTTGATTTTCAGTAGTATATTATTTACTTTTAGGTATTTGTGATTGGTCACTTGAAAGAAGGATTGCTCCGTGCATTGTCCTCATAGCATTGTTTCAATACTTGTTAGACTCTTTTCGTAGTACATGCTTATATACATCTAATGAAGCAAAAGAGTTTGTCAAAGTTTTCTTTGTCGCGCCCAGTTCGTTGAATTGAATTGCTTGAGGACAAGCAATATGCTAAGCTTGGGGGAGTTGATACGTCTCAAACGTATCTACTTTTCCAAACACTTTTGATATTGTTTTGACCTCATTCTTGCATGATTTGAACTAAACTAACCCGGACTGACGCTGTTTTCAGCAGAGCTGCCTGTATGGTTTTATTGTGCGCAGGAAAACGGATTTTTAGGTATCTCAGAAAATTCCACGAAAATTCACAGAAAATCAACGCACCCGAAGGAACCTGGTGCCAGAAGAGGGGCCAGAGGGGGGTCAGGGGGGATCCAGGCGCCCTGGTGGCGCGGCCCACCCCCTAGCCGCGCCGGGAGGCCGCCTGGGTGGGCCCCACCTCCCCTGGTGCCCTACTTTGACCCGTATTTTAGCTCGTGATGGAGAAATCCCAGATCAGAAGTTCTTTTCCTAGTTTTCGTCGCGGAGCCGCCGCCACCCTCTGTTCTTCTTCGGGAGGGCTAATCTGGAGGCTGATTTGGCCTCCGGAGAGGGGAGATCGTCGCCATCGTCATCATCATCACCACTCCATCCTCCCTCCATGACTTCTCCTTTCATGTGTGAGTAATCCCCTGCTGTAGGCAAAGGGGGTGGTAGGGATTGGATGAGTTAGATCATGTAATAGTTTGTCAGATCGTTGGGGGCATGTTGCCTATCATCAACTATGGTGTTTATCATCTTTGCTTCAACTTGTTATTCTTAATGCTTGTCACTTAGGGCCCGAGTGCCATGATTTCAGATCTGAACCATATGTGTTTGCATGAATATATTTGTGTTCTTGATCCTATCTATGAGTTGTTTGCACCTATTACGGTCCGGAACCGGCGATCCCAAAAGTGACAGCTTGGGACACCAAAGGGGATGGTCCGTAGTTTGAGGATTACATGTATCCATTGAGTTTATTGCTTTGTTCCGGTGCTCTTTGACAGGAGCACCTTAATCTCCATAAGTTCCTTTTGGCCCCGTTCATAGCGGGATGGTAGGACAAAAGATGTTGTGCAAGTTCTTATTGCAAGCACGTACAACTACCTACGGGATACATGCCTAATGTTTGATATTTGCCTAGATGATCATTACTTTTCCGTGTGCCTTGCCCCAAGTTAGAATCATGATATATCTCATCCATGCAGCGCCCAACCATCCATCTCCCTAGCCTACAGTGTTTTAAATCCTGCTGGTTACTAGTTGCTACTTTTGCTATTTACTTTCGTTGTTTACTATCACCACCGTCACTACCATATCACCGTTACCACTTATCTTTAGTTGCAAGTAAGTATATTTCAGGTGCGGTTGAATTGACAACTCAACAGTCAAAGCTTATAAATACTCTTTGGCCCCCCGTGTGTCGAATCAATAAATTGGGTTATTCTTACCCGCGAAGACTATCTCGATCCCTTACGGTTGAGGGTTATCAATGCCCGAAGGCTTACAGACTAAAAAGAGATAAGATGCCTGTAATGCCTTTCTTGTCCCTCTCCTCAGGAGGCAGGTCAAGGAGGCGAGAAGGGCAAAAGGGGCGCCTAGGCAAGCTACGGGTGGCAGAAGACACCAAGAAGGCGTCTCGGCGGCCTCCCAAGGGCTGGACGGTGATGATGGTGCCGGAGGCGGAGCTCGAAGACGAGGCGGCAGGACGTCAGTACGCGACGAAGGCGTCGGTGCCCGCGTACTCCGACATGACGACCTAGCCGCCTGCCTTCTTCCTCTTCCTCTTCCACAGCCTCCCTACGCCAGCCGCCAAGGAGACGGCCCCGAGAAGTTCAAGGAGCCGGCGACGCGGATGATGGGGTCGCCGGTGCCACCAGGAGCGGCGCCCGACTCTTAGTCGGACCCGTCATCCTGCCGTCCACCGCCCTCGTCGTCGCTGTCGCTGTCCTCCTCGTCACCCTCATTCGAGGAGGAGTCTTCGTCATCAGAGGAGCTCTCCATCCAGCACCTCGCGCGAGTCCCGAGGTGCCCGGAGACCTTGACGGACAGGTGGCCCTTCCCCATCAACTTGAAGTGGAGCGTGATCCCATCCGTCAGGCTATGGATGCGAGCAAACCTCTTCCATCCTTGGCGAAGATACATCACATGAGGGGCAGGGAAGTCGACGCGGGCCCGCGTGCCACTGATCCCACAACCCCTCATGTGCAGCCGCATCGACTCTGGCGGATTTGTCGCCATCTCCTGTGCAAACGAAGTCGGGAGGCGAAGGTAACGGCGCGGCGACCCCCGCATCCTAATGAAGAACTCACAAGGGTCATCTCCAATATGATCTTCCATTGGAGGAGGAGTTGCTGGCGGGGGCAAGGCCGGCGGGCCGCCCCGTCCTCCTCTTCCCCGAGCACCCGGCCTCGCCCACGGCCCCGCCCCTCCCTCTTCCCCTCGTGGCTGGTTCGGCCACTGCGGGTGCAGGAGAAGGGGGGACGCGCTGTCGAGCAGCGACCCTCGCCGCCACCGTTGAGGAGCCGGGGTTTTCTTTCTTCATGGCGGACAGAAGAAAGGAGCAGAAGCTGAAGGAGAAAGAGGATGGAGGAATGCGGGGCGTCGTCTCGTCCCTCCGCCCTTTATAAAGTGGCAGGGCTGGAGCCCGACCGCCCCGACCGACCCGCCACCCCAACCAGCGGTGGCTCGGTTTCCCGCCTCCACCGCTCGCCACCTCGAATCCATGGAAGGCACGTGGCGAACGTGCAGGACCGAAGGGACGGGTGAGGCGACCTCTCCCCACCTCATGATCGTGGGGAGTGGACGCCTAGACGACCGCGCCTCGGCCCCATCCAGTAAGCGTGCCGCGCCTCCACACCTCCCCCCATTTACGGGGAAGGTGCGGGCCGCCTCCTTTCGCATTTACTGCGACGTGATGCATGCCTGCGGGAACCGCCCCATGCATGCCGCCCACGTCACGCACGCCCCTCCACCCCGCGCCGCGCGTGCGGGTCGTGGGAGGCGCAGCGCGTGGAAATTTTACCACGGTGAAAACCACCCCGCCTGCCCGTGCACCGTTCTGGGCCTGGCCCAACAACGTGTCGCGCTTATGTGTGGCCCAGGCCCGGGGGCTCCTGTCGGTGTACAAAAAGAGGGGTACACTTTTTGTACCCCTATGACTGTGCACGGGCAGTCCGAGCCACGGGCACCACCACACCAAGCATGGCAAGGGAGGTGAGCCAGGGTAAGATCGAAGCTTGATGGAGACTGGAGCAAACGCCAAGAACAAGACCACAAAGAGCAAAGGGACGAAGCGGCTTCCCCCGGCAAGATCCTTGTCGGGGCCGGCTCTGGCAGCCCCGGCAAGACCCTTGCCGCGGTAGCTCGCCCCGCGCCTACGGAGCGGATCACCCTTGAGTCCTCCGCCCCCATGGGACAAGGATTCGAGAGATATCCTGTAATGCCCAAGATGGGACTATACCTCCTACGTGTCGAGGCACGACTTAAAGGTATAAGCCCATTCTGGAATGATCTCAAGTTTGGTATCTTTGCACGACTCATGTAAAAATAAGGATGAAATTGCAAAAGGATAGTTGGCTTACACTCGCCACGTCACACAATACATTACATAAGCAAAACATCATCCGAAACATCACAACCCGACTACGGGCGAAGATCCAAGAGAAAGATACTAAATACATAAAGCCACAAGTCCAAATCGCCCCTAGTAGAAACCACTACTGATCGTCGAAAACGTCACATACATACGGCTACGCTCTTCATCGAACTCCCGGTGGAGTTCTGATCCATCTCCTGCATCATTCTCAGCTGAACCTGCATCTGGTGTTGTAGTATCTATGAGCCACGAGGACTCAGCAATCCCATAACCATGGGTATCAAGACTAGCAAAGCTTTATGGGTACGAAGAGGTAAAGTGGTGAGGTTGCAGCAGCGGCTAAGCAATATATGGTGGCTAACTTACGAGTACAAGAATAAGATGAGCATCTACGCAAACGGTCACAAACTAGTACTGATCGCTAAAGATCCTGAACTACCTACGAGTCAAACATAACCCCACCGTGTTCTCTTCTCAAATTGAAAAGAGACAGTCACGGTTACTCACACAGTTGTGTGTTTTACTTTGGATCCTTTGTCAAGTTTTCTACAACCGGACATTAACAAATTCCAATCTGCCACATAACCGCGGGCACGGCTTTCGAAAGATCATAACCCTGCAGGGGTGTCCCAACTTATCCCATCACAAGCTCTCACGGTCAGTTGAAGTGATAAATATAATATCATCACCCCTTATCTTAGGGAAATCCGATCAGGCTCGGCATCCAGGTGCACAAGACATTTCGACAATGGTAAAACAAGTCCAGCAAGACTTCCCGGCGTGCCGACACCCTGATAGTAGCCGTGCGTATCTCGTCTCAGGCCACGTCCGGATAGGTGAGCCTACGGGAGCCAATCCTCGAGTTTCCCCGTGGTGGCCCTACAATCTCCCCGTTTGGGACCAACACCATCAGCACTGGCCCCCCTGTTATGTAGAATTAAGAACCCGGGGATATGACCCCCTATGCAATTAATTAATTAATTAATTAAGTTGTTATTATGAGCAAAATAAAACCAATGTTCGGCCTTGCTGGAGGAGTTTTATTCAAAGACGAACTGTCAAGGGGTCCCCATATACCCATCGTGTAAGGAACGCAAAATCAAGGAACATAATGCCTGTTTATCGGCGCCTAAGGTGGCATGAGTGGAACTAAACACCGAGCAAAAGGCCAAGCCTTCCACCCATGCCCATTATATAGGTGTGTTAATAATAATAATAGATATTGTGATATTCCAACAACAAGTTCCCTCCTGGAACGATCTTCATCTTCACCTGCAACTAACAACGCTATAAGATGGCTGAGCAAGCGGGTAACATAGCCAAACAGTGGTTTTGCTAGGAAGGTTTCAAAGGTTAGAGGTTTCATGGCAACAAGGAGAGGCTGACAATAATGATGGGTAGCGCGACATGTAACGATAGCATCGAGACACTAAGCATGGCAATGATAGTAAAGGTATCCAAGGGTATGGTCATCTTGCCTGAGATCCCGCAAGGAAGAAGAACGGGTCCATGAAGAGGACGAAGAAGAAGCCTTGAAGAAGAACCACGAGAAGTCGAACGAATCCTCACGATCGCAACAGAACAAGCACTAATGAGAAGAAGCAAGCAATACAGTAAACACACAACACGAGACACGATAATATGCTCAACCAAGTATGATGCAAGACAGTTCTATATAGGATGCACTACAAGTCTATACAGGAGGCACAACATGGCAAGGTAGGAAGCACAGTAAAACAACACAAGTCTATATGATGCAATACATGGCAAGGTATGATGCATGACAAGTCTATACAGGAAGCATTACATGGCAAGTTAGGAAGCACAGAAGACAACACAAGTCTATATGATGCAATACATGACAAGGTATGATGCATGACAAGTCTATACAAGAAGCATTACATGGCAAGGTAGGTAGCACAAAAGACAACAAAAGTCTATATGATGCAATACATGACAAGGTATGATGCATGACAAGTCTATACAGGAAGCATTACATGGCAAGGTAGGAAGCACAGAAAACTACACAAGTCTATATATGATGCAATACATGGCAAGGTATGATGCAATACATGGCAAGAGGTGAAGCAAAACAAACTACCTATTTAGTCATTTTAAATGAGGCCAGAAATAACAACAACAATTCCGGAAACTCCTCATGTGCATATTTATGAATTTGGTACTGTTCTGCCTATTACCACATTTTAAAGTTGTTAAATAGCAAAACAAGGGGCACCAAGTTATTCTACACATTTTTCCACCCCATTTACATATAAAGTTTATTAAAAACCGAGCTACGGTTATTTAGTTATGAATTAAACAAGTTTAACATATTATTTGAGCAAACTTATGCAAACAGCAATAAAAACATTTTTAACATGATTGAAAGTGGCATATTAATAATCTACACAAAATTCTGAGCATTTTTCATATATAAAGTTTTTACATGTGATGCATAGTTGTGAAGTTATTATATGCATGAAGCTTGATGGACTTTTCTGCAAAACTGTAAAACACTGGATAATTACAAAATCGCAGGTAGGGGAAAAAAGGAACTGGGCCGAAACTGAGCGAAAGGAGGGGGCTCTGGGGAGCTCACCCATGGGCTTCGGCCCAGTTGGTGCAGCGGCTGGACGGCTGGGGTGTCTCGGTGCGCTGGGCCGCGGCACAGAAGAGGCCCAGGGCGAAGAGGACTCGGGCGAGGAGGTTCAGCGGGTGCGGGCGACGAGCGGCTGTGGGCGCTGGCTCCTCTCGCCCGATCCAGGATCGGGGCTCCAGGGATTGGCGAGGCAGGGGATCGAGCGGCGCGCTGGAGTCGGGCGATCGGGCGCGCTGGAGTCAATGCGTCGCTGCAGAGACGATGCAGCGGCTGCATCAGGAGCGAGGTTCAGAGCGCCAGCGGGACTTGGAGGCGGCAGGTGATGGCTTGGCGACGGAGGAAGGAGGTCCGGCGGGGACCCGAAGGCCCAGGGCGTCGGCGAAAATTGGCGCAGAGGAGGAGCACGGCCTGGTCCGGTGGGCGAGCGGGTCAATGAGGGCCTGCAGCTTGGACAGGACGGCGGCGTTCAGCGATGTGGCTGCGGAGAGCTTCACGGGGCGCCATGGGTGGTCCCCTGTGGACGAAAAGACAAAGAGCTTAGATGGAGAAAGGAGACAGGGGAGGAAGGAGGCAGGGAGCAGGTGTGTGACCTGGGACTCCGGTAGCCAGCTGCTCAAGGCCGGAGCTGGAAGGCTGCTTGGGGATCGAGCCGGAGGAGTTCGGGGCCTCAGGCGCGGGAGCAGAGGAGGCCGGGACATCATGGCAGCAGGTGGGAACGCGGCTTGGTGGTTTGGATCGGGAGGGGATCGGGCCTGGATCCCGAGGTGGGGAATGGACAGGAGGGTAGTGGGTGGCGGCGGCAACGAGGAGGAGTGGATGGATGGGACAGGATCCCTAGTTTCTAGGGTTTTGGTGTGGTTATATATAGCATGTGGGTAAAATAGGGGCTATCTAGTCCCTTCGATCTACATCGGATGGACGAGAATAAATAGGTAGGGAATCCAAATAAAGAATCGATGATATTTTAGGGATGTTTGGGGATGATCCGGACCCAACGGTAACAAGAGCCCGGGTCGGGTTTCGTGCAGTCTCGGACGAGTTGCGAGGAGAGGAAAGTGGGCTGTGTAGAAGGCATCGGACTGAGACGAGAGAAGAGAGAGAGAGATGGCAGCCTGGCAACAGGTTTCAGAGCACTGAAACGTCCAACGAATAAACCGGCTATAGTGCCGCTATAGATTTAACGGTTGGGATATCAAACAGACTCCGAATGCGATGAAATTTGACAGGCGGTCTGTCTACACTATAATAAGACCACATGCCAAGTTTCATCCCATTCCGAGAACATTTTCCGGCCACTTATAAAATAAATATTCGGAGGTGCTGCGGGCGCGTGCGAGTGTGTCTGGACTCAGAACGGACAACGGAGAGAACTGGGGGAACCCGAACGAATGCAAGTCTTGAAAACATGTTGATGAAATGCACATGATGACAAGGCAAAGTGCAACACGCAAGAAAATGACATGGCAACGATGAAGAATAACTGGCTGACACCTGGCGCATCGGTCTCTGGGCGTCACAACTCTCCCACACTAACAAAGGATCTCGACCCGAGATCCTGGAGATGGCACGGGATAAAACGGAAAAGGAAGAGGTAAAACAAAGTTGCTTCTTCGACAAACGAGTGAAACCACGAACCTTTAGAGGTTGAACAATCTTGAAAGAAAGAATGCAACGGAGATGAACGAAGTTAAGAGCACTCCGGTAAAATGAGGAACAAGGAACATACGAGAACCTTGTAAGGTTGATAGACATGAAACAAGAGCTTACGAATCATGCAAGAATTTAAACCACTCCTGTTGAATAAAGCTAGAGAATGAATAAGAACGAAAGAATTTGGACAGCATTCTATCTGAAAATGAAAGGAATTAACATGAGCTTGAGAAGATGATATGATACTTGATGAAATCAGCAACACATTGCCTCCGAAACAATTAAAAGAATGGCACAAGGTTAATAAAGATTTCAAATAGCACTCCGGTTGAAAAGAGAGGCAAAACTTGATAAGATGAGAGAATTAGAATGGAAGTCACGACACTCCTGTTAAATGGACTAGAAAAGAAAAGAACATGATCTTGACAAAACGAGATTATGGGACAAAGAGGGCAATATCACAATGCCTCCGGAATGAAAGAATATATGCTAGGTCGTTGGAAAGAAAAGAACGAAGAAGAAAAGACAACTTCTCCGGCAAATGAATATGAAATCATCCTTACAAAGAAGTGTTGAACGGAGTTGTTGAAAATAATCAACAACAACAAAATAAGCTTGTTGTGGCCTTATGGAGAACATCTCAAAGTTATAAGGTGACAACCAGCCACTAACTTAAACAATTGATTTGATTGAGAGCAGCAAAGGGATGAAAATTTCTTTCACCGAGAGGATAATAGGGAACTTGGGTCATTATTAAGCACCATAATAGCAACAATTCTCAAGGAAGGCTTTTAGGTGAATTATAACCCAAGATAACTCCAACGAATAATTGAAGGGTTGAAAAGATCTCCTGAACAAGGAAAAAAAAGTTTTAAATATCTCATTCTTGATAACTCGTGAATCATAATTCATGAAGGAATTGTCAAGAATGACATAACACCGTCTGAAAAGATAAGGTAGAAAGGATTGCACTTGGAATGCATGATGAAGAATGCTTGAGCTCCAACAAGAATCTTGACGAAGACCTCGAGGATGAATTAAATCATGAATAACCACCAAGAGAACTCCGGTAACAAAAGGATGAGAAGTGCAGGATGAAAAGATTAAGATTGAAGCCTTGCAATGCTTTAGATGAAGCTTCGTGACAAGATAATTGAGAGAGCTTAGAACACCGGGGAACAAGACGAACAACTTGAAACCTAGAATTTACTCCTCATGAATAAACTCTAAGCAAAGGGATTAATCCACTTGGATGAAATAAGAATAAGAATTATGTTATGCATATCCTTCATCAATTTAAATTGACGACAAGCAAGGGATTTGGCATACTACTTATTCTCGTTGCCAAGAATTAAAGAGAGATCTAGCACAACCTTGGATAAATATTCAACGAAGCACCGTAAGAATTGAGACCGGGTGATGAAAGAGAATAATCCGCCGGGAAGAATAAGCACTAGAGAAAATTTAGATACAAGAGAACGAAGAGATCGCGAACTGGTTAAAGAATACTTGAACAAAACACCGGAAGAATATAGAGACGAACGAAGAGGCATCAATAAAGAATAGTTGGAGGTCGAAGTTGAGAACTGAGAACGAAGAATCTTCTGAAATGATGGCCTTCGGAGGATCACAATGGAAAGAATTCATGAAATGCTTCGGATGGGTATAAACAGAATTTCACACAATCGGAACACTTATGAGGATGGTATGAAGCTAGAACCACGAACCTTCAAGAGAACGAGCCAGGATTTAAGAGAAACTCTTCTCCGGTCTTCAAATGTTGAGAGTGAAGACGAGAAATGCCATGAAGAATTTTCGAGATACTCCGGACGAATGACAAGAGGAAGGTGGAGCTAAAGATGGAAATAATTGAAAACAAGCTTGGAGAAGGCATGTGACTGATGGAAATCATTCTCATGTCACACTTGAAAAGAATTCCATAACAACTCCGGATGATTAGAAGAGTCAGGTAAGATCCTGGGAAAAGACCTGTGGGTTAGGGCCCACTCAAAAGAAATCACCGTTGAAAAAGATTGCTTAAGAGATATTGCACCGGTTGAATTAAATGGCTTGAATGAGATAGCAACCTGAAAACAGCTTGAACAGAATAAGAATGGAAACACGAATCTTCCGAGATATCTTGAACACTCCGGATAAGAATAAAGAGATGTGAAGAAATAAGAGAGTCATGGATAAGAAATTCTAACACGGAAAACATACGAAACAAGAGGAACATATATGATCAACACCGAAGCTTGAATTAAATCCACCGGAGAAGAAACGAGAACGGAGAATGAAAAACTGAAGCTTCCTTAGCATCTTTATGAGAATCACCGGATAAGGACATCGAAGGAAAAGAATGAAGAAAATATCACATGGATATAAGGACACTTGATTAAGGATTCTAGCTACATAAAGAAAAGGGGTGGGAGGGTGGGGAAAAACAAAGACAACTTGGGATGAATGAAATAGACACCGATGAGAAAAACCAAGACTTGGTCTTGAACATATAAAAAGGATCGGGTTAACTTGAAGAGAAGCACACCGGTTGGAAAGGATTTAACATAGCAATCTTGATGATCAAGAAGAATTAGCACTCCCATAGAAATATGAGAACACCGATTAGGAAAGGTATGGAATCAACATTTGACATCGAAGCAACTCAAATACCAGAATCAAATCAAAACAACGGATAGATATGTTGCAACATAATCTTCACAATATCATTCGAACGGAGAATTGAACGAATGAATTCCATAGGTACATCAACTTGTCGAGAAGCCACTTGGGAGAACAAAAGGTAAATAAAAACAACAAGGAGCAGATAGAACAAATACAAGATAGAAGCTTCGTCCCACATATTCGTGCTAAAAGCTCATGGAACGTGTTACAAAAGGGTTTTGCAATCCCCGGATCAGCATACCCAAGGACCCTTTAAGATGCAACTCCCGATTGGAACAACGCCCATAAAACCACTTCACTCAATGTAGAACCCCGAACTCCATATCATGCATTCGTTGGAAGAATGCCTACGAGCTACTAGATGAACCCACCTATTAATTTCCGAAAGTTTCCAGTTATGCAATCAGGTGTTGGGGATACAGGGGAAGCATCGGGCACTCAACTCTAATCCTACATCCAGTTGTATCCATCCTTCAACCCAAAACCAGTTGTTTCCGGAAACCGTTTACCTCAGACCTTCGAAACGCATCTGCTATACAAGCTATGGCAATACTCCCGAACTACCTCCCCGGTACTGGGTGATGTCAGGGTTATCTTGCCACTAACCGCATAGGAGAGTTTTCGATGTCGGCCGTCTTAAGTATTCCAGAACTGATGCGATATATTTGTGACGACAACACCTCGGAGCTCAACTCTCCGGGACACTGCCACAACCCCTAAATGACATGAGGCATCGAGAACAATGTTCTCGTCACAAAGACATCGGAACAATCCAAACAATACTCGCGAGATTCCTAAAAAAATTGGTGAATTTTGAGAGTAGAAGAGGCAAGAGTAATCGTCAGGAGTCCTCACCAGAGTGAAAAGAGATGAGGAGAAAAAGAAATCCTACTCTACGATATATATATATATAGGACTCAAAACATTTTCAAGTGTGTGCCTAGACTCAACCGTCAACGATTCGATCAATCAGTGGGGGCTTCTAGGTCGGAGAAGGCTCTGATTACCAACTTGTAATGCCCAGGATGGGACTATACCTCCTACGTGTCGAGGCACGACATAAAGGTATAAGCCCATTCTGCAATGATCTCAAGTTTGGTATCTTTGCACGACTCATGTAAAAATAAGGATGAAATTGCAAAAGGATAGTTGGCTTACACTCGCCACGTCACACAATACATTACATAAGCAAAACATCATCCAAAACATCACAACCCGACTACGGGCGAAGATCCAAGAGAAAGATACCAAATACATAAAGCCACAGGTCCGAATCGCCCCTAGTAGAAACCACTACTGATCGTCGAAAACGTCACATACATACGGCTACGCTCTTCATCGAACTCCCGGTGGAGTTCTGATCCATCTCCTGCATCATTCTCGGCTGAACCTGCATCTGGTGTTGTAGTATCTATGAGCCACGAGGACTCAGCAATCCCATAACCATGGGTATCAAGACTAGCAAAGCTTTATGGGTAGGAAGAAGTAAAGTGGTGAGGTTGCAGCAGCGGCTAAGCAATATATGGTGGCTAACTTACGAGTACAAGAATAAGATGAGCATCTACGCAAACGGTCGCAAACTAGTAGTGATCGCTAAAGATCCTGAACTACCTATGAGTCAAACATAATCCCACCGTGTTCCATTCTCAAATTGAAAAGAGACAGTCACGGTTACTCACACAGTTGTGTATTTTACTTTCGATCCTCTGTCAAGTTTTCTACAACCGGACATTAACAAATTCCAATCTGCCACATAACTGCGGGCACGGCTTTCAAAAGATCATAACCCTGCAGGGGTGTCCCAACTTAGACCATCACAAGCTCTCACGATCAGCTCAAGTGATAAATATAATATCATCACCCCTTATCTTAGGGAAATCCAATCAGGCTCGGCATCCCGGTGCACAAGACATTTCGACAATGGTAAAACAAGTCCAGCAAGACCTCCCGGCGTGCCGACACCCTGATAGTAGCCACGCGTACCTCGTCTCAGGCCACGTCTGGATAGGTGAGCCTATGGGAGACAATCCTCGAGTTTCCCCGTGGTGGCCCCGCAGTCTCCCCGTTTGGGACCAACACCATCAGCACTGGCCCCCCTGTTATGTAGAATTAAGAACCCGGGGACATGACCCCCTATGCAATTAATTAATTAAGTTGTTATTATGAGCAAAATAAAACCAATGTTGGGCCTTGCTGGAGGAGTTTTATTCAAAGACGAACTGTCAAGGGGTCCCCATATACCCATCGTGTAAGGAACGCAAAATCAAGGAACATAATGCCTGTTTATCGGCGCCTAAGGTGGCATGAGTGGAACAAAACACCGAGCAAAAGGCCAAGCCTTCCACCCATGCCCAGTATATAGGTGTGTTAATAATAATAATAGATATTGTGATATTCCAACAACAAGTTCCCTCCTGGAACGATCTTCATCTTCACCTACAACTAACAACGCTATAAGAGGGCTGAGCAAGCGGGTAACATAGCCAAACAGTGGTTTTGCTAGGAAGGTTTCAAAGGTTAGAGGTGTCATGGCAACAAGGAGAGGCTGACAATAATGATGGGTAGCGCGACATGTAACGATAGCATCGAGACACTAAGCATGGCAATGATAGTAAAGGTATCCAAGGGTATGCTCATCTTGCCTGAGATCCCGCAAGGAAGAAGAACGGGTCCATGAAGAGGACGAAGAAGAAGCCTTGAAGAAGAACCACGAGAAGTCGAACGAATCCTCGCGATCGCAACGGAACAAGCACTAATGACAAGAAGCAAGCAATACGGTAAACACACAACACGAGACACGACAATATGCTCAACCAAGTATGATGCAAGACAGTTCTATATAGGATGCACTACAAGTCTATACAGGAGGCACAACATGGCAAGGTAGGAAGCACAGTAAAACAACACAAGGCTATATGATGCAATACATGGCAAGGTATGATGCATGACAAGTCTATACAGGAAGCATTACATGGCAAGGTAGGAAGCACAGAAGACAACACAAGTCTATATGATGCAATACATGACAAGGTATGATGCATGACAAGTCTATACAGAAAGCATTACATGGCAAGGTAGGAAGCACAAAAGAGAACACAAGTCTATATGATGCAATACATGACAAGGTATGATCCATGACAAGTCTATACAGGAAGCATTACATGGCAAGGTAGGAAGCACAGAAAACTACACAAGTCTCTATATGATGCAATACATGGCAAGGTAAGATGCAATACATGGCAAGAGGTGAAGCAAAACAAACTACCTATTTAGTCATTTTAAATGAGGCCGGAAATAACAACAACAATTCCGGAAACTCCTCGTGTGCATATTTATGAATTTGGTACTGTTCTGCCTATTACCACATTTTAAAGTTGTTAAACAGCAAATCAAGGGGCACCAAGTTATTCTACACATTTTTCCACCCCATTTACATATAAAGTTTATTAAAAACCGAGCTACGGTTATTTAGTTATGAATTAAACAAGTTTAACATATTATTTGAGCAAACTTATGCAAACAGCAATAAAAACATTTTTAACATGATTGAAAGTGGCATATTAATAATCTACACAAAATTCTGAGCATTTTTCATATATAAAGTTTTTACATGTGATGCATAGTTGTGAAGTTATTATATGCATGAAGCTTGATGGACTTTTCTGCAAAACTGTAAAACACTGGATAATTACAAAATCGCAGGTAGGGAAAAAAAAGGAACTGGGCCGAAACTGAGCGAAAGGAGGGGGCTGTGGGGAGCTCACCCATGGGCTTCGGCCTAGTTGGTGCAGCGGCTGGACGGCTGGGGTGTCTCGGTGCGCTGGGCTGCGCGCAGAAGAGGCCCAGGGCGAAGAGGAGTCGGGCGAGGCGGTTCAGCGGGTGCGGGCGACGAGCGGCTGTGGGCGCTGGCTCCTCTCGCCCGATCCAGGATCGGGGCTCCAGGGATTGGCGAGGCAGGGGATCGAGCGGTGCGCTGGAGTCAACGCGTCGCTGCAGAGACGATGCAGCGGCTGCATCAGGAGTGAGGTTCAGAGCGCCAGCGGGACTTGGCGGCGACAGGTGATGGCTTGGCGACGGAGGAAGGAGGTCCGGCGGGAACCCGAAGGCCCAGTCGGCGAAAATTGGCGCAGAGGAGGAGCACGGCCTGGTCCGGTGGGCGAGCGGGTCAACGAGGGCCTGCAGCTTGGACAGGACGGCGGCGTTCAGCGATGTGGCTGCGAAGAGCTTCACGGGGCGCCATGGGTGGTTCCCTGTGGACGAAGAGACAGAGAGCTCAGATGGAGAAAGGAGACAGGGGAGGAAGGAGGCAGGGAGCAGGTGCGTGACCTGGGACTCCGGTAGCCAGCTGCTCGGAGCCGGAGCTGGAAGGCTGCTTGGGAACGAGCCGGAGGAGTTCGGGGCCTCAGGCGCGGGAGCAGAGGAGGCCGGGACATCATGGCAGCAGGTGGGAACGCGGCTTGGTGGTTTGGATCGGGAGGGGATCGGGCCTGGATCCCGAGGTGGGGAATGGACAGGAGGGTAGTGGGTGGCGGCGGCAACGAGGAGGAGTGGATGGATGGGACAGGATCCCTAGTTTCTAGGGTTTTGGTGTGGTTATATATAGCATGTGGGTAAAATAGGGGCTATCTAGTCCCTTCGATCGACATCGGATGGACGAGAATAAATAGGTAGGGAATCCAAATAAAGAATCGATGATATTTTAGGGATGTTTGGGGATGATCCGGACCCAACGGTAACAAGAGCCCGGGTCGGGTTTCGGGCAGTCTCGGATGAGTTGCGAGGAGAGGAAAGTGGGTTGTGTAGAAGGCATCGGACTGAGACGAGAGAAGAGAGAGAGAGAGAGATGGCAGCCCGGCAACAGGTTTCAGAGCACTGAAACGTCCGACGAATAAACCGGCTATAGTGCCGCTATAGATTTAATGGTTGGGCTATCAAACAGACTCCGAATGCGATGAAATTTGACAGGCGGTCTGTCTACACAATAATAAGACCACACGCCAAGTTTCATCCCATTCCGAGAACATTTTCCGGCCACTTATAAAATAAATATTCGGAGGTGCCGCGGGCGCGTGCGAGTGTGTCTGGACTCAGAACGGACAACGGAGAGAACTGGGGGAACCCGAACGAATGCAAGTTTTGAAAACATGTTGATGAAATGCACATGATGACAAGGCAAAGTGCAACACGCAAGCAAATGACATGGCAACGATGACGAATAACTGGCTGACACCTGGCGCATCGGTCTCGGGGCGTCACATATCCCCGTGGTGGCATGCAGATCTTTGTGAAGACATCCAAGATCAGATACAAGTAAAGAAGACGACGACCCTTGGCGGGATCCCAGCCAAGGAGAACTACAAGGCCCCCGACAAGCTCCTTGCCGGGGATGACAGCAGGCGCCACGGCAAGACCCTTGTCGGGGCCCCGGCAAGGCCCTTGCCGAGGACACCCACGGGGCCACCGTCAGGCCCGCACCAACTGGGCTTCCGCCAACCCACGCAGCTGCCGACCCGACCAGCAGGACAGGCGCCTGCGTGGCAACCCACAGATCTTCGTGGAGACCCGCCGTTGCACCACCTCAGCTGCCTGTCTGCCTACATGGCACCTCAAGCACCGCTGGCCAGGGCGCGTGTCAACACGAGGAGGAGCGGCAACGGACAAGACGGGCGTCTCCCCTCGTCCCCGATAAAGCAGGGACACCTAAGCTAGGCGCATTAAATGCACCTTGTCCTGTAATGCGAGGGATAACCTCGCATCACTGTACCCTTTCCACCTCCTGTGTGCCACTGTGGCGACCCCTTTTCCCTATAAAAGGAGGCCCAAGGCGACCAGGAGGAGGATTCGGCTTTTTAGAACTCCTCACGACTCTCTTGGAGCTCCTCACTAGCTGAAGAACACCAACATATAATCCACCAAAGCAGGAGTAGGGTTTTACGCATCTTTGCGGCCCGAACCTGGGTAAAGGGACTGTGTCTTGACTGTTAGATCCGCTCTTCTCTCAACCCCGCGCCCCGCAACCGTAGTAGGGATTCTTGTGATCCCATAGGTGTCGATCCAAATACACCGACAGGGTGCTTACCAAAGACAGCAGTGGTCATAGCGTTTATTTGACGCTTTAAGCCAGATAGCTCTTCTGACACCGGTTTAAGGGCGGCCTCTGCGTTAACAACTCTTTTCTCCAAAGCGGATTTCTCTGTCTCCCAATCCGCCCGCTCCTTTTGGAAGTCTCTTTTCAAGTTGTCCATGCTTGCCAAAGCGCTGCTCAACTCATCCTTGACTTTGGAGGTTGCTGATTGCTGGAACTTAAGATTTTTTTGAAGGTCAGCGGCTTGAGATTTCTTCTGGTTCAGATCAGCCTATAAAGAGATATACACATCATAAATTGGTAAATCATATTGAAAGTCCCAAGCGCATAACAAGTTATACACTTGGCACTTGAGCGCTAATGCATATTTGCAGTTATCAAACATTTTTTACAAAGTCCCAAAGCGCATAACAAGTTATGCACTTGGCACTTGGGGGCTAATGCATAATTGCTCAAAAGGAAAGTTACAGACTAAAGTCCCGGTTCATCTTGAAAAGATAAACTAGCCCTTGGGGGCTACACAGGCGAAAAGTTGTCAATTGGGTGTTCTGAAGTCCCGGAATATCTTGAAGAGATAAACCGGCCCTTGGGGGCTATAGTGGAGTTGATACAAGATATTGGACTAAGGAAGAAACAATATTGCAGAAATCAAGCAGCAGTTACCTCATATCGTTTCTTCATAAGTTTCACCAAACCGGCTTCATAATCACGGCTTGTATACAGCCGGTTTAGATAGCCGGAGTGAAGGTCCTGAGCGCTGAGATGGGCATAGCTCGACAAATCGGCATTCCACTTGCCCTTGTCCATACCAGAAACTTCTTCCTTGGCGACATGCTTTGACAAAGCGACGGGCTCACCAAGAGTAGTGTGGCCAAAACCAGTAATCATAACATCGTCTGTGGTAGCAGCAGCAGCTTTGGCAGGGCTTGCCGGGTTATCACTGGCTTGGACTAGGCTATTCTGTTGGTCACCAAGAACCATTGGTCCAGCTTCTTGTTTAGTAAAAATATCATGATCCGGCGGCGGCGGATCATTGCGCAAGGCGTCCACATTTTCTACTACCAGCTCGGGAGTCTTCTCCGGTTCAGGGTTTACATCACTATCAATCGGTTTACTCAATTTGGCCTTCTTACTGAGTTTTGGCCTACTAAGAAAGATAAAGGTAAAAGTTAGTCCGTGGACTAAACATAAGGTTAACAGAAAAATAAAAACTCACCTAGGAACAGTCTTGAGAGGAGGAAGCTGTGTGGTGGTTGACTCGCCAGACGATGAATGGGGCGTGTCCTGATAATTTGAATCAAATGGATTAAGAGGTTGCCGGAAATGGCCCGCTTTGGGATAAAGAACATCTGGAATATACAAGACCTCTGATCGACGCTTCCGCATCGGAGTATTCGGTAAACCGGTGGAAGTGATTGCTTGGCCGCTGTGCCGAGTTGTGCGGCGAGCTTCATGTTGTTGTTCTTCAAAATAAAGTTTGGGCCCAAGTAAGCTAAAGGGTGAGAAAATATTACTTTTCGGTTTGCTGGACGGATTTTCTGTGTTGGCATAGGATCTGAACCGGAGGAAAGGATAATTACCTCAACACCATCAGCTTGGCTGCCTTCAGCGTTTTCGTGACTATAATCATTGTCAATGAGGTGCAAGAAAACGGAGCCAAGGGAGTCAAGTTCAACCTCTGATGCCGGTTCATCATACTCATTGTTTAACTCGGATGCTTTAGCAGCTTTCTTCTTGACAGTATTTTTGATGGCCTTGGTCTTAGGGCGAGATACCTTTGCCGGTTTATCTTGGGGTTTCCTCTTCCAGAACGGATCATTACCCTATCAGAAATTGAGGAGTTTTAGAAAGCATATTTAACATATTGAAATAAAGCAAAAAGTTAGAAGGATATTTACAGCTAGTGGCTTGTTGGATTCGTAGAAGGGAGCCAGCCCAGGTTTGTTGCAGACATCCACCGGTTCATCCAATATCTTCTTGACAGATTCCTTAATTTCATTTTTTGTTAGAAAAACCTCAATATGACGTTGAGGGTCTTTGGGGTCCCTTGTGTACTCGCACATCAAACCGGGACGCCGGCTTAGAGGTAAAACGCTCCAAGAAATCTAGCAACGAACTAAGTCGATGCATGTTAAACCATTTGCAGTAAACGCCCGAAGCTTTGAAAGTTGTGGTGCATACTTGGATCGCTCCTGGGCACTAAGCCATTGGGGAAATGGATGATTATTGGAAAGCCGATGAGGTCGATAACCCGGCAGAGGATTTTCATTAGCTGGAGATGTATCTAGACAATAAAACCAAGTGTGGTTCCAATCTTTAGGATGACTATGATGCTTGGCATGAGGGAAACTGACATCTTTCCTTTTTTGAATAGACATCCCACCAAGCTCGGTGTTGGGTCCGTCCGTAAACTCTGTACGACGGTTCAGATGGAGGAAATCTATAAACAACTCAATTGAGGGCTCTTCTTCTAAATAAGCCTCACATAATACTTGAAAATTGCAAGTATTGGACACAGAGTTTGGTCCAATATCTTGAGGGTGGAGTTGGAAGCTAGCCAGCATGTCATGGAAGAATTTTGATCCGGGGGGGCTAAACCCTCAGGCCAAGTGATCAGCAAATATAAGTACTTCTCCATCTCTGGGTTCAGGTGGATTTTCTGGACCAGGGATTCTCCAATGGATGACGTCTTTCTTGGCTAAAGCGCCAATCTCAACTAAACCGTTCGGTTCTTCTTCAGTAACCCGGGACGGAGCCCAATTACAGGAATAAAATTGCTTGGCTTGCTTTGCCATTTCAAAGGAAAAAGCTGAAATTAAAGATAAATGCCGGTTTATGATTCATAGTTGACAGATATAAAACGTCAACATGTATTGAAGTATATACACAGTATTAAACCGGAACTAGATATTGGAAGCGCTACAAGGACAGCTGCAACTGTGGTTTAAGTGGGGCCTAATGTTACCTACCGGATTATGATTTTTCTGAAAGTTAAACCGCCGATAAGGGTATGAAAGATGCAGATCTAAAGTTATGGAAAAACAAGTTTCACAAATCAACAGCAGAATTATGGATCTACAGCATGTCAATAAATTCAGAAATATTCAGGATTAAGCTGAACAGGTACCGCAGTTGTTCATCAGACCTAGATGGGGGGTTACTTTAAAAAGACAAGCGCGTTAATGAGCAGAAAGAAGGGTTATCACTACAGCCGCGGACAAAAGCATCAGATCTACACTTGCCATTGAAGCCGTGATGAAGAACATGGAAGAACGACGCAGTAGCTTTGATGAACTCGTGGAAGAAACCCTAATGAGATCTATAGGAGAAGTTAAGAAAGGACTTACGAGAGCCATCGGATGCGGAGGCGCGCCGGCGAAGCTCTGGTCCGAACAAGTTGATGCAGCGGCCTGGGTTGAAGCAGATGAGAAGGTCGACGGCGGCGGCGGTGCTTAGGCACTGAGGAGGCGCGAGGAAGAAGAAGGACGAAGAGGCAAGGAGAAGAAAGAGAAAGGAACCCCTCGCCCTATTTATAAGCTGAAGGGATAAATGGTAGGCGCGGGAATTAAGGAGCCCGAAAAATGGATATAGGGCGGAGATGTCGCCTCGGCCTTCGGAGGATTAATAAATAAAGGTTAAAGCATATGCAGGTTTTTAAGGAACAGGTGACATCATGACGGTTTAACATGGTCATAGAAGATGACGTCATGGCGGTTTACAATCTCATTTGAAGGCACGAAGACAAGTTTTTCCCGAAGTGTTGAAGATTGACATGAACAAAGTTCAAATCATTCTGGGGCCTAATGTCACGGATATAACTACTAGGTATAAACCGCCTAAGACAGGAGGGCCCGGTTTATGCCTATGAAGAATTACTTCTACTAAAGCCCAGCAAGACATAGAGTATGGTGTTTTAATATAGAAGACTAAAAAGCCCAGGTCCCAAAAGGTGTTAGGGCCCGTGAATGTAAACTTCCATACGGCGTGTAACTTATATTGTAAGATAGGAAAGGTAGAGACCGAGCTGGGCATGTTTATGAGCCGGCCTCGGGATTCTATAAGCCGGCCGGGCGTCATCCTGTGTATATAAAGGGACGACCCAGCGGCGGTTCAGGGACAAGAAAACACACCTCGAGACACAGGCAAGCGGATTCGCTCCCTGGTCATCGAAACCTTAGCAATACCATAACAACTAGAAGTAGGCTTTTACCTTCATCGAAGGGGCCGAACTAGTATAAAATCCCTTGCGTCCTTTGTCCGCTTTGACCCCTTTAAGCTAACCCGTAGAGATGGCTCCACGACTAAGTCCTTATGTTAGGACATCTACCGTGACAAAACCACGACACCTTCCCCCATCTATCTACAGCGGTCCACTCTCCCCCAACCCGCTATACCCTCTACTTGAACAAGGTGCTTTATGCTTCATATTATTATCCAATGATGTGTTGCCATCGTATGATGTCTGAGTAGATTTTCTTTGTCATGTCGGTAATTGGTGAATTGCTATGATTGGTTTAATTTGCTTGTGGTTATGTTGCTGTCCTTTGGTGCCCATCATATGAGCGCGCGTGTGGATCACACCATAGGGCTAGTTGTATGTTGATAGGACTATGTATTGGAGGGCAAGAGTGACAGAAGCTTCAACCTAGCATAGAAATTGATCCATACGGGATTGAAGGGGGGCCAATATATCTTAATACTATGGTTGAGTTTTACCTTAATGAACGTTAGTAGTTGTGGATGCTTGCTAATAGTTCCAATCATAAGTGCATAGAATTCCAAGTCAGGGATGACATGCTAGCAGTGGCCTCGCCCACATAAAACTTGCTATCGGTCTAGTAACGTAGTCAATTGCTTAGGGACAATTTCGCAACTCCTACCACCACTTTTCCACACTCGCTATACTAACTTTATTGCTTCTTTACCTAAAACAGCCCCTAGTTTTTATTTACGTGCTCTTTATATTCTTGCAAACCTATCCAGTTACACCGACAAAGTACTTCTAGTTTTATACTTGTTCTGGGTAAAGCGAACATCAAGCGTGCGTAGAGTTGTATCGGTGGTCGATAGAACTTGAGGGAATATATGTTCTACCTTTAGCTCCTCGTTGGGTTCGACACTCTTACTTATTGAAATAGGCTACAATTGATCCCCTATACTTGTGGGTTATCAATTGCACCATTGTTGTCTGTGTGTGTTTGCCATGTGTGATTATCTGCAGTTGCCTTGTGTGCTCATACCTAGAGTGTGTTTGATGCTAAGATGTTGATTGCCATGACTTGGGAGACGTGGGAGATGGTGAACAGTATCCGTGCGCGGCGTGCGGGCGCGACGACAGTACCACCGCACGTCCCGACTCGTATCCGGCCTCGTTCGATGGATAAAACAGTGTGCGGGCGAACTAACGAAACTCCACACACTGGCCTTGTCCTACGTGGCACCGGAAAATTCTATGAGTGTGTCAAGATTCGCGCAACTTTATCTGTATGGTGATGCAGGCGTGTGGGCGGGTTGCAAACGCCCACACGTGTGGGTGTTAGTGTTTCCGAAATCTATTCCACTAATACACGTCCGGTTTGGCTCTATAAATAGTGTGCACAAGAACTTGACTTGGCTATACTTGTACGACTAGGACTCTTATACTAATTGGACTCTCAAGCTGACCGTAGCTAGTACAACTACTACTTTGACTTTTGTATGTATAACTAGCATATGCACGTACTGGTACTAGATAAAACACTTGATAGTAGATGGCACGCATCTACCAGTACTGAACCTAGAAAATAAAAGGGCACACAGAACTTGTAAGTTGAAATTTAGTTCAATTTCAACTTCAATTGAATTGTACCCACTGTCAAAATTTGGCATGGAGTCCTGAATGTGGGCTTCACTTTCTTTTGTGGTATGATATGTATTGTGTCAGTCGCGACAGTATCAGTCGCCCGACGCCTAGCTGGTACCACATACTTTGCTACATCACCAAACACAATCATGGCCACAACAATTCAGTGCCCAATGCCCGTTGCTGTTTTTTTGCTTGTTTTTGACGTTTCAGAAAATCAATATGAAATGAAGTCAAAACACGATGTAATTTTACATTGATTTTTTTCTGGCCGAGAAGGGACCCTAGAACGTTCGGGAGGAAGCAAGAAGATCTACAAGAGTGCCACGAGCTCACGCGGCACCCCTAGGGTGCGCCATATGAGCTTGTGGGTCCCACGCAACTCCATTTGACCTAATTCCAACTCGATAGATTCTCTAAAAATCACCACACTAGTACAAAGCCACCCAAAACACTTTTATTACCACCACAAGTCTCTGTTTTTTGCGCGATCCCATATGGAGGCCTTTTCTGGTACTCTGCTGGCGGGGGAATCGATCATGGAGGGCTTCTTGATCAACCTTGTCACACCTTCAATGGTGTGTGATTTGTTTAGCACAGGCCTACGGGTCCATGGCGACTAGCTCATGATGTCGGTTGAACTACGTCGGTATTTCCTCAAAGAGGAAGGAATGGTGCAGCACATCTACAGTAGGTATTTCCCTCAATGATGAGACCAGAGTTATCGAACCAGTAGGAGGACCAAGCAACACTATATAAACGGTATCTGCACACAAATAAAAAATACTTGCAAACCGACGTGTAAGAGGGGTTATCAATCCCTCCCTGGTAATTGATTGGTAAAAGGATATATGAGTAATGGCAAATGGAACTACGACAAATAAAACTCAGCGAGGTATTTTTCGGTTTTTGACAATATAGATCTGAAAATAAAAGTTGCAAATAAAAGAAAACGCAAATGGCAATATATATCTGAAAGTATATGATAGGAAAATAGACCCGGGGGCCGTAGATTTCACTAGTGGCTTCTCTCGAAAAATAGCAAACAGTGGGTAGACAAATTACTGTTGGGCAATTGATAGAAAAGAGAATAGTTATGACGATATCCAAGACAATGATCATGTATATAGGCATCACGTCCAAGATTAGTAGGCTGACTCCTATCTGCATCTACTACTATTACTCCACACATCGACCGCTATCCAGCATGCATCTAGTGTATTAAGTTCGTGGAAAACGAAGTAATGCAATAAGAATGATGACATGATGTAGACAAGATCTATTCATGTAGGAATAGACCCCCTCTTTTTATCCTTAATAGCAACGATACACACGTGCCTTGCTGCCCCTTCTATCACTTGGAAAGGACATAAGATCGAACCCATCACAAATCACCTCTTCCCATTGCAAGATAAATAGCTCAAGTTAGCCAAACAAAACCGAAATATCGGAGAAGAAATACGAGGCTATAATAATCAAGTATGGATATTAAAACAAGGCAAATCTGATCATAAACTCACAATTCATCGGATCCCAACAAACACATCTGATACGTCTCCAACGTATCTACTTTTCCAAACCCTTTTGCCCTTGTTTTGGACTCGAACTTGCATGATTTGAATGGAACTAACCCGGACTGACGTTGTTTTCAGCAGAACTGACATGGTGTTGTTTTTGTGCAGAAATAAAAAGTTCTCGGAATCGCCTGAAAATCCACGGAGAATTATTTTGCAAAATATAAAAAATACCTTCAAGAAGATCCAGACCAGGGGGGCCACACCCTGTCCACGAGGGTGGGGCCCCCCCTAGGGCGCACCCCTGCCTCGTGGGCCCCCTGGTGCTCCACCGACGTATCCCCATATCCTATATATTCACTTTCGGGGAGAGAAAAATCAAGGAGAAAGAATTATCATGTTTCACGAGACGGAGCCGTCGCCAAGCCCTAATCTCTCTCGAGAGGGCTGATCTGGAGTCCGGTCGGGGCTCCGGAGAGTGGAGATCGTCGCCATCATCATCTTCAACCTTCCTCCATCACCAATTCCATGATGCTCACCGCCGTGCCTGAGTAATTCCATCATAGGCTTGCTGGACGGTGATGGGTTGGATGGGATCTATCATGTAATCGAGTTAGTTTTGTTAGGGTTTGATCCCTAGTATCCATTATGTTCTGAGATTGATGTTGCTATGACTTTGCTATGCTTAATGCTTGTCACTAGGGCTCGAGTGCCATGATTTCAGATCTGAACCTATTATGTTTTCATGAATATATGTGTGTTCTTAATCCTATTTTTCAATTCTATAGTCACCTACCATGTGTTATGATCCGGCAACCCCGAAGTGAGAGTAATCGGGACTACTCCCGGTGATGACCATAGTTTGAGGAGTTCATGTATTCACTATGTGTTAATGCTTTGGTCCCGTACTCTATTAAAAAGAGGCCTTAATATCCCTTAGTTTCCAATAGGACCCCCGCTACCACAGGAGGGTAGGACAAAAGATGTCATGCAAGTTCTTTTCCATAAGCACGTATGACTATATTCGGAATACATGCCTACATTGCATTGATGAACTGGAGCTACTTCTGTGTCACCCTATGTTATAACTTCTACATGATGAATTGCATCCGACATAATTTCCCATCACCGATCCAATGCCTACGAGCTTTTCCTATATTGCTTGTTGCTTATTTACTTTTCCGTTGCTACTATTACAAAAACTACAAAAACACTATCGTTATTTTTATTGCCGCTACCGCCACTATCATATTACTTTGCTACTAAACTATCTTGCTGTAGATACTAAGTTTCCGGGTGTGGTTGAATTGACAAATCAGCTGCTAATACTTAAGAGTATTCTTTGGCTCCCCTTGTGTCGAATCAATAATTTTGGGTTGAAAAATTTACCCTAAAAAACTATTGCGATCCCCTACACTTGTGTCTTATCAAGACTATTTTCTGGCGCCGTTGCCGGGGAGCATAGGTCTATTCTTTAAGTCACTTGGGATTTATATCTGTTGATCACTATGAGGAATTTGAAGGACTCAAAAACCAAGATCTTACCCTCAACTACGAGGGGAGGTAAGGAACTGCCATCTAGCTATGCACTTGATTCTCCTTCTGTTATGAGTAAACTTGCGACACCTACTCCTGCTATTGAATCTGATATGTCGTACGTTCTTGATGATGCCACTTCTGCTATGTATGATGAAACTACTTCTATGCCTGATACTGTGCCACTAGGAGAATTTCTAGATGAACAAATTGCTAAGGTTAGGGAGAATCAAATATTGAAACTGATGATATTTATGAAAGTGATGATGAAGTTTATGAGTTGCCTGTTGTTCCTGAGGGTTATGTTATGGATGAAGAAATCGCTATAGACTTTCTTGCTTGCAATGATAGATATGATCTTAAGAAATTAATAGTTGAGCTGAAAGAAAAGTCCTTGAATGCTCGAATGAAACATGACCCTGTTTTGCTACTTCACCTATCTGTGTTACCGATAAGGATTATGAATTATCTGTTGATCCTGAGTTAATTATTTTGGTTGAATCGGATCCTTTCAATGGCTATGAGTCTGAAACTGTTGTGGCACATATTACTAAGTTAAATGATATAGCCACCTTGTTTACCAACGATGAAAAGATTCGTTACTAATATATCCTTAAGTTATTTCCTTTCTCATTAAAGGGTGATGCTAAGACTTGGTTTAATTCTCTTGATCCTGGTTGTGTGCGTAGTCCCCAGGATATGATGTATTACTTCTGTGATAAATATTTTCCCGCTCATAAGAAACAAGCTGCCTTAGGGGAAATATATAACTTTGTGCAAATTGAAGAAGAGAGTCTCCCACAAGCTTGGGGGAGGCTTCTCCAATTACTTAATGCTTTGTCTGATCATCCTCTTGAGATGCATGATATACTTGATGTCTTTTATAATGGAGTAATCGATGCTTCCAGAGACCAACTGGATAGTTGTGCTGGTTGTGTTTTCAGGGAAAGGACAGTCGAGCAAGCTGAATTACTATTGAATAATATGCTGGCCAATGAAAATAATTGGATACTTCCTGAACCAGCCCCTAAGCCAACTCCGAAGAAAAGAGATGTTCTATTTCTCAGTCCTGAAGATATGCAAGAGGCAAAGAAATCTATGAAAGAAAAAGGTATTAAAGCCGAAGATGTTAAGAATTTACCACCTATTGAAGAAATACATGGTCTTGATAACCCGACATAGGTAGTAAAGGTAAATTCTCTTTATAGATTTGATGAAGGTGATATTCCTCGTCATAAGTCTGCTAGCCAATGCTTAGATGAGTTTGACAATTTCATTGTGAAACAAGAAAACATCAATGCTTATGTTGGTAGACAATTACAACACAATGCTTATATGATTGAACGCTTGAGTGATTATCTGTCTAGAGCTAAAGGTGAATTGAAACTCATTAGTATACATGCTTCTATGGTCACCACTCAAGTAGAACAAGTACTTAAGGCTTAGAATGATTTGCTCAATGAATTAAATAGTAAGAATAATTACTATGCTGTTAGAGTTGCTACTAGAGGTGGTAAAATGACTCAGGAACCTCTATATCCTAAAGGCCACCCTAAGAGAATTGATCAAGATTCTCAGAGAGCTAATTTAGATGCACCTAGTTCTTCTAAGAAGAAGAAAAAGAAAAATGATAGGACTTTGCATGCTTCTAGTGAACCTGTAGCTGACACACCTGAGAATCCCAATGATATATCTGTTTCTGATGTTGAGACACAATCTGGTAATGAACATGAACCTAGTGATAATATTAATGATGATGTTCATGATGATGCTCAACCTAGCAATGATAATGATGTAGAGATTAAACCTACTGTTGATCTTGATAACCCACAATCAAAGAATCAACGTTATGATAAGAGAGACTTTGTTGCTAGGAAGCACAGTAGGGAAAGAGAACCATGGGTTTAGAAACCCATGCATTTTCCTCCGAAACCATCCAAGAAAAAGGATGATGAGGATTTTGAGCGCTTTGCTGAAATGATTAGACCTATATTTTTGCGTATGCGTTTGACTGATGTTCTTAAAACAAATTCGTATGCTAAGTATATGAAAGATATTATTGCCAACAAAAGAAAGATACCTGAAGTAGAAATTTCCACCATGCTTGCCAATTACACTTTTAAGGGCCGGCTCACTACAATGTCATGAGTCGGGTCTTCAATAAGGTGAGAAAAAAATGACTTTGCATTAGCCCCCAAGTGTCATGGTGCATGCTTGTAGGGACATGAGACTTGTGTATTTGATGTAATCTCAATTTAAATAATGTATCCCCCAAGTGCCGGATCGTAAACCTGCAGCGACTCGGGACTATTCCTTTGTAGAATAAATCATACCTATTGATAAAATAATATCCATTGCGCTGAAGTGACTTTGAAAACCTCAACCATAATATTGGTTATTGATAACCATGATAAAAATCTAGCCATGTTGGCTATTTAAAGATTTGAATAATATAACCCGGTTTGAAAACCGGTTCCATTGATATTTGATCACACTGTTGGTTTTATCAAGCCAGTGTAATAAGGGTGAAAACCCAAAATTTGAACATTGGTAATTAGCATAGATTGCCGGTTTATAAACAAAACCGGGCCGGGTTAATAAACACCGGTCATTATCTTATCTCATACTGGCGACTTATAGTCGAAAGCCAGGCCGGGTTAATAAACACCAGTCATTATCTTATCTCATACTGGCGACTTATAGTCAAAAGTCAGGCCGGGTTAATAAACACCGGTCATTATAACTGATCATGTAGTGACAACTTGTAGTTGAAAGCCAAGTCGGGTTAATGAACACCGGTTTACTGGATCGAGGTGACTTGTAGTCAACCACTAGGCCGAATCGATAGATATCGGACGAATACTAAAATGTCATTAAAGGATTAAAAACTTGGCAAACAAAAGCATATGAAAACTTGTAGTCGAGGCTTTTTACGAGCTGCCAGGCTCCAAATTCGAGGCTTTTCATGGGCTGTCAGGTCGCTGAGTTAAACCATTTTACAAAGCCTGTTAAGATGGACCTCAATCTTTAACCAATCGTCGTTTTAACGTTGACAAGTTCAGGGTCTATTATAAGATTGACTTGTCAATCGTTCGACGGGTCATACCAGGTTTACCTCGACGGAGTGACTTACTTGATGCAGGTAAGTTAACCCGGGGTTTTAGGTGTATACACCAGGCTTCCAAGCCGTGGCTTGATAGCCTATTACAAGGGCCATAAAAGCTCTTTGTTGTTGTGCAACAAGAGCCCCCAAGTAACATTGTGAGATGTGCTCAGTGGATGCCTATGTTTGAGTTGTGCTATGCATCAAACTCTCTTTTGCCCCTTATGATAATATCGTCTTGATAGCCGGATTACCGATGTAACCAGAGTTGTGCTCTTATAATAATGTTGGCTTGATAGCCGGATCAAGAGGGTAGTCAGAACTCCGCTTTATAAACAGAAGCCCCCAAATGATATATTTCTGAGCTGTACACGCCGGGTACCTATGTTTGAGTTGTGTTGTGCAACAAACTCTCTTTGGTCCCTTTAATTTTTCTTGAGAACTCAAACTTGCGAGAGATATTGAGAGCTTAAAAGCTTTCTGGAAGACATCTTTCCCTTGAACCGGATCTTAAACCAGAATTTTTCTAACGGCCTTTAACCTCGAACTTGCTAGAGATTAATTCTTTTTTGAACCGGAGATTCTTAAACCGGATTTGAGAGCTTCAGAGCTTTGTAAGAGACAGATTTGCCTTGAACTGGATTGTAAACCAGATATTTGAGAGCTTCAGTAAGACTGATGTCCTTTGAACCGGATTTTAAACCGGATTCCTTTCTGATGACCCGGAAACTTCTTCATTGAGCCGGGATTTTGTATTTGTCATATACTTTTTAAGCCGGAAATTTTCTGACGGCCTTTAAATTTTCATCAATATAGCAGTACCCTCTAGGACCGGGTTATCTTTCCCTCCATCGTCCTGGGGTTCTTAAATTTGCTAAAACTGGCAAGCTTTGCTGAGTCATGTCATCATAGCCCCCGAGTCTTAAGACGACTCGAGGAGTTGGCTTGAGACTCTCCATATTTGACCATAGTATAAGGTGCATGTCATTGTTGTTGATAGCGCGATATGAATCCATAGAAAGTTGAGGTGACTGCGGCGGGTTATAAATGATCCCGTATGAACCATGTCAGCAACTCGGCCAATGGTTCCTTCCAACTGGCGATTTGAAGTTTAACCAAACAGTAGTGGCGGCGACTTGTGCGCCTGCCCATTGAGCCACCCAGTGCAGACGGCGGTTGATAGTATATGATAATTTGCCTCCATTTTTTTGAAACAAAACCGGGCTACCCAAGCAGTGACTGGCTTTATACTCAATAATGCAGACAGATGCGACCCGGTGTGTTGATGTAGACCAGGCTGCAAGATACAGACGGTAAAGACGACTGCAACATCAGAGGCGATATAGATAACTGAATCGGCCACGGTGTTGTAAGCCGGTGCAGTCTGGTGAACCGGCCGCGGGGACGGACGGGTGAGTTGTCTGCGGCATTGTAAACCGGCGCAGACGGGTGAATTGGCCTTTAAATTTGCACCAATATAGCGTTTTATGGTCCTGCATTAGATAACTTTGCAAGCCAGAGTAATTGCTCTTCTAAAGAAAGCAATATATACTGGATGGATTGCACCTGATATGTTAGGCCAGTATTTATCCGCCGCAGAGTTGATGATCAGTTGACCATCATGATGAAGCGACGCGGTAAACCGTGTGAATGGGCAAGTGAGCCACATTGTGTTGATATATGCCGAACCGTGGAGGCGGACGGAAAAAACAACCGCAACATTAAAGGCAGTATGGACGCGGGCGAGTCGCTACCGCTCTTGCAGTGACCAGATGTCGTGCATAAATAATATCATAAACCTGAGTAATTGTTCTTAAAAAGAAAAAGTTGATATGTGCTAAAAATAATTTAGACAGATATCACCTGATGTATTTGGACCTTATGATCCTCATCGGTGTCCGTTAGCCAACCCGGCATGTTGAGTAGGCCGGACCGCAGGGCGGACAGTAAAACGACCGCAGCATCAGAGGCAGCACAGATAGATGAATCGGCCGCGACGTTATAAACCAGCGTGGACGAGCAAGTTGTCATCCGCGTTGTAAACCGGTGCGGACCCGTGAACCGCCACGAGGGTAGATGAGCGAGTCGTCCGTGACGTTGTAAGGCGGCGTGAACGGGCGAATCGGCCAAGGCATCGTAAGCCGGTGCGGGAGTCCATTGAGTAATGACGACCACCTGTACCTAATGATGTTGGCGTGCCTCCATCTCCGCGGTATAATACCACTTTGTAATGAATAATGGTCCTGCGGAAAAATATCACGAACCCAAGTAATTGTTCACACAAATATTAATTCGTACTATTAAAAACAGACTCGGTGGATATCACCTGATGTTTTGCCAGGCGCATGCGGACACAGCTCGTCTGATATGTAGGCAACAATTAGGAGTACTAAATAGCACTAACTGATGACCATATTGTGTTGTTTGATAAATCAGTGGTACTGGCGCACTTCCTTTCCTTTGGCCTCGTCTCATCGTTTTCCTCTGTCGGAGAAACATACGGGAGCAACCAACATTTTGACGCTACTGGGACAAAGCTCCTAAGCGGCCGGAGCAGCAAAAACAGTAGAGGCGGCCGGTAGGCCAGCTGCTTGAAGGCGAGGTGCCAGGTCGGCGCCCGGCGGCTCAACGTAGCGGCGGCTCACGAGCGAGCGGCTCAACAAGAAGCTTGATGACGGCGACAGACGGCCTCCCGGACAGCGGCGGCTCAGCACCGGGGGGAGCTTAGCGGCCGACGGGGCAACTCAACGGCGCGGCAACCCGGTGGCGAGTCAAAGTCAAAGCCCGACAAGGCGGCTTGTGGTGCGTCTGGCTCGAGGCGCACTGAGGCTCAATCGGCAGCGGGTTGCGACCCGAGGTGCAGCGACTTGAGGCACCGAGAGGCCGGCTGACCGTTCGAAGTGGCGATGGCGGGGCCTGGTGATTCAACGAGACGAGTCGCGGGAGAAGACCGAGCCCATGGTCTATCCGTGTGTGAGTCGTGGTTGCTGTTTCTGGGTCGTAGTCGGAGGAGGTGAAAGTGCAACTAATCCCCGGGTGGTTTTGGTAATTAATAACAACATATATATCATTGAACTAATATTTACTTGAGAATCATTTCAGAGAAGTTCGATGATATGGGTATGGAAATGTCTGAAGAAGTGGACCCCTCAAAATGCTAAGACAAGCATTGGCAAAAGCTCAAGACTCCTTTTTTGATTTAGTGATCAAAGATCACATTGAGTCCATAGGAAAAGCCAATACTATTAAAAGGGGATGAGGTTGTGTTGATGATCTGGTTGCTCAAGTGCTTAGTGATTTAACTCCTTCAACTATCAGCACCTTTCACTACTTAGCGCACTCATAAGTAATCTCGGACAAACCGATTCTGCCAACTCAGTCCCACCGAGATGAACCACCTCAGCTATTCTTCCAAACCCTAGATATTTCGGTCCATCCGATTTTGAGTTCGGTCTCACCGAAACTGGATTGCCAACCTTCTGTAACCAATTGACATCATATCGGAATATCCGAGTTGTTGATTTTGGTCCCACCGAGAATGGCAAGCTCCTACCTTTGACTCATATCGGACACACCGAGATGGTATTTTCGGTCCCACCGAAAACCCCAACGTTCACTATATTTGAACTTTCGGTCTGACCGAGTTTTCACTTCGGTCTCACCGAGATTGCTCAATTATGTGTGTAACGGTTGGATTTTGTGTGGAGGCTATATATACCCCTCCACCCCCTCTTCATTCGTGGAGAGAGCCATCAGAAAGTCTACCACTCCTACCATACACTTTCTGAGAAGAGAACCACCTACCCTTGTGTTGAGATCAAGTCATTCCATTCCTACCATATGAAACTTGATTTCTAGCCTTCCCAAGTTGCTTTCCACTCAATCCTTTCTTCCACCACAGCCATATCAGTGAGGAGAGTTGAGTGTTGGGGAGATTATCATTTGAAGCACAAGAGCAAGGAGTTCATCATCAACAACAACATCTATTACCTTTTGGAGGGTGGTGCCTCCTAGATTGGTTAGGTGTCGCTTGGGAGCCTCCGTCTTCGAGATGTGGAGTTGAACCAAGAAGTTTGTAAGGGCAAGGAGATCGCCTACTTCGTGAAGATCTACCCCGAGTAAGGCTAGTCCTCCGTGGGCGTAGGCCATGATGGAATAGACAAGGTTGCTTCTTCGTGGACCCTTCGTGGGTGGAGCCCTCCGTGGACTCGCGCAGCCGTTACCCTCCGTGGGTTGAAGTCTCCATCAACGTGGATGTACGATAGCACCACCTATCGGAACCACGACAAAAATCTCCGTGTCTCCAAAATGCGTTTGATCTTCTCCACCTCTCTTTACTACATGTGCAATTTACTTTCCGCTGCTTATACTCTAGAATTGCATGTGTAGGGTGATACTTGAATTGATCATAATTGTGAAACTGCCAAAAACTGTTCATGATCTAAAGGCAGAATTTTTATATTGTCAAGTAGTCTAATCACCCCCCCTCTAGACATACTTTCGATCCTACAAGTGGTATCAGAGCTTTGGTCTCCATTGTATTGGTTTCCATTGCATTGGACTCCATAAGCTTGGTTTCACAACCTAGGAGAGTATGGCGTCTAGTGAGGGTAATTATCGTAGAGGTCCTTACTTTGATGGTACAAACTTTGCTAGTTGGAAGCATAAAATGAAAATGCATATTCTTGGTCATAACCCAGCCGCATGGGGCATTATTAGTGTTGGTATGCAAGGTGAATTCTTCGAGGAAGGAAAAGTTCCGGATCGCGAAGCTACACCGGAAGAGTTGCGGATGTTGCAAAACAATGCTCAAGCTTGTGACATTCTCTGCAATGCTTTGTGTCCCGAGGAGTTCAACAAAATCAGCCGTCTTGAGAATGCTAAAGAGATTTGGGATACTTTGGTTGAAATGCACGAAGGTACTGAATCTGTGAAGGAATCAAAGCTAGATATTCTTCAAGGTCAACTTGACAAGTTCAAGATGAAGGATGGTGAAGGAGTCGCTGAAATGTACTCTAGGCTTGCTCTCATCACAAATGAGATTGCCGGCTTGGGAAGCGAAGAAATGACCGACCGATTCATCATCAAGAAGATTCTAAGAGCTTTGGATGGAAAATATGACACCGTGTGCACTTTGATCCAAATGATGCCAAACTACAAGACTCTCAAGCCAACTGAAGTCATTGGAAGAATTGTTGCTCATGAGATGACACTTAAGGATAAGGAAGAGCTTCACAACAAGTCAAGTGGTGCTTACAAAGCTAGAAGTGATGCTCCCACTACCTCAAGTGACAAGTTAATTTCCAATGAAGAGATAAGCCTAATGGTTAAGAACTTTAACAAGTTCTACAAGAATAGAGGCAAAGAAAGAAGCTCAAAGTCGAGATCATATGATGAAAAGAGATCTTCTAGTCGTGATCGAAACTGCTACAATTGTGGAAGGCCCGGACACTTCTCAAATGAGTGTACGGCTCCCCACAAGAGAAGAGAAGAATCTCCAAGAAGAAGAGCAAGAGATGAGTCACCTCGGAGAGAGAGAAGGAGTAGAGATGATCGTTATGAACGAAGACCCTCTCGGAGAAGCAAGGATTCGGAGAGGAAAGACAAGTCATCAAGGAGCTACACAAGAAGAAGACATCAAGCTCATGTAGGTGAATGGGTCTCCGGCTCCGACTCCGACAATCAATCCGATGGAAGCTATCACTCCGACTCCGACTACAGTCAAGATGAAGGTGTTGCCGGACTTGCACTCGTATCCTCCAACTCCAACTCCTACGACTTATTTGATTCACCAAATGAGGGAATTGGAAGATGCTTCAAGGCTAAAGGCCCCAAGGTAACACACCCTGAATTCATTGACTTTGATAGTGATGAGGATGACTTGCTTGGTGGATATGAGCTCTTGCATGATAAATCTAGTGAGCTTAGTAATGATGAAAATGCTAGTAGTCTTTATAGTCGAGAAGAGTCGAATGACAATGCTATGAAGGAGATTGAGCGTCTAACTAAAGAACTAAACACTCTTAAGTTAGCTCATGAAACAACTCAAGAAGATCATAGAGAGCTCCTAAGATCTCATGAGAAGCTACGCTTCGAGAAGCTCACTCTAGAGCAAGAACATGAGTTTCTAAAAGCGATCAATGACGATCTTCGAAAGAAGAGTTCTTCATATCTTGCCAAACGACTTCTCTTGTCTAATTTCTTGCCACCTATTAAGACTAAGCATGACAAGCATAAGAAAAGTTCTTCCTCTAGTAGTAACAATAACAATGTTAAATCCAATATTGTTGCTTCTAGTAGTTCTCTTGATTCCACTAACAATGTTTCAAGCCAAGTTACACTTGAGCAAGAAAATAGCTTATTGAAGGAAATCATAGAGAAAGGTGTCTACAAGAGTCTTGCCGGAAGCAAGAACTTTGAGGAGATTGTTCGCAAACAAGGAAGGCACCGGAAGAATCAAGGGATTGGTTTTGAGCGAAAGTTCAACGCCGAAGGAGTTGAGTGGGAAGAAGGTCAATACCCTACTCCACAGTTTGTTTCACAAAAGGAGAAGTATGATCCTACTTCCTCCAATGTGGAACAAGCTCAAGATGACCTTCCACCACAAGACCACAAGCTAAAGGCCAAGGACAAGCTTCAAGAGGAGATTGATGCATTCATTGAAGCACCTCAAGCCATGGTCAAGTGGGTTCCCAAGGACACATCAAGTTCTACTTCGTCAAGCTCAACTACAACCCCAAGGATTCCCATCAAGATGATGTGGATCCCAAAGAAGAAGAACTAGAAGGTTCTTGAGGGTGACTCCGCCAACATACTTCACTCATATTCATTTTGGCAAGAACTTGTGCAAACAACTTCCACATCATGCACTAGTTCATGGAGTCACAAACCCTCTTGTTGGTAAGTCAAGGGACAAGGTAATCATTGCTTTCATGGACATCATCTTTTGTGAACCTCAATCTATGTCTATGTATATCCTTGTTTGTTCCTTGTGGGACTAACCCATGTAGGTATTGAAAGTGCCCTAATCCAAAGGATAGCTCCCAACTCTTGATGATCTACATCAACATTGAGCATCCACATCTTCAACATCTACATGAAGTCTTCTACGACAACCCAAGGTTAGTTTGACCCTTTAAAAGGGGTTCTCACATCTAGGGGGAGCTTTGCTCTAAAAAATTGAGCTAAAGCATCTCCAAATGATGTGATCACATAAATGCTTTATGTAAAAGTGGTAACCCCACTTGTGCTTAAACGTTGAGTATGACTTATGATCAAATGTTCTCATTTGACTCCTAAGTCAAAATACTCATATATAGATGACCTAGTCATCGACAAATTGTGTGCTAGTAGCTAGAGTATTGGTTGTGCATGTTTGACACATATTTCAGTTGCTATCTTATTGTGTGAGCATGTTGGATGCATGATTTCATCCATTCAAGGACATCCATTTGTTGTTTTGATTGTTTTGATCTTTTCTGGCCAAATGGATGGACAAGAATGCCTAAGCACCTTCCCTAGCTATCTATGCCTTCTTGTCTCAAATTCTATTCATGCTCAGATCACAACTTTGAACAAGTCATTTTCGGACCCTCCGAGTGAGGAGCACTCGGAGCCACCGATCCGTCTAAGGCTGACTTCCAAAACCTTCTAAGTCCATTTCGGTCTGACCGACTTATCTATCTCGGTCCAACCGAAACGCTTAGACTGATCTAGGTTTCATCTCGGTGAAACCGAGTTCAAAATCTCGGCGTGACCGATATGTGTAACTGCACAGCAGTTAGCCATTTCGGTGTCACCGAGTTTTTTCAACTCGGTCCCACCGACAGTATGGGGATATATATACCTGAGGGCTGCGCGCGATTTAATTCTTCAAACCATTTCGCCCTCAAGTCCCTTGCTGCCGTCGCCCTGGTCTACGGATCGTCGCCGTCGTCGCCTGTGCGCCCTCGCCGCAGGTCTCCGCCGCCGTCAACGGTGATCCTCTCCGTGCCGTTGCCGCCGTAGAGGGACTCCACCAAGTTAGGGTGAGTCCCGATCCCTCTCGTGCTCCCCATCTGATTCTTGCACGATTGGTTTGCCATGTGTCTATCCACGTTTGAGATATTCCCTAAACATCAGATCAGATCCTTTTAGTTTCGAGCGAAATTCTTAGGTTTAGGTTTCCACGGAACACATCTCGGTGAAGCCGTTTTTGAAAACTCGGAATGACCGATTTGGCCTCTGGCCATTGCACTGCACCGTTCGGTCTAACCGATTCGTGCAAATCGGTGTGACCGATGTAGAGTCTCAGTGAAACCCTAGTGTTTCGGTAGGACCGAAACCCATTTCGGTCTGACCGAAAGTGGTGTGTAGGTTTCTGTTATACACTTCGGATTCACCGAAACTGAAAATCGGTTTGACCGAAATGCATTCTGTGAAAACTCAAAACTAAGATTTGAACTCATTTTTTTTTTGCAAAAACCTCTGCAGTTGTGATAACTCTTCTACTCTGCCTATACCTTATCTTTTCACAGGTTGTCAGCCATGTCAGATGCCAGTGACAGCCAGAACAGGTCTGAATCACCGTTTGCAGAGATTCCAGAGGCAGATACTAGTCCTGAGGCTAGTAGTTCCAGTGATGATGGTGAGAGGAGCACCCCTAGTGGTTTGCCTCCTGCAGCCACCAGAACCAGAAAGAAGAGAAATTCTGATGATGAGGACTCTGACTTCGTTGCTGAGGAAGTTACCTCCAAGCCCAAGAGGAATGTTGTTGCCAAAGAGCACCAAGGGCAGCAGTCGAGGAAAGGCACCAGCAAGGTCAAGCAGTCAGCTGTTGCAAAGAAGCTAAACTTGGAAGAGCCAGCTCCAAGTAAGGTGAAGAAAACTTCCAAGAGGAAGAGGGTAGTATATGCTGAACCTCAAGTTGATGCAGCCGCTGAAGAAGAAGAAGAAGATGCACCCCAGCCTCCTCCTCAGAAGGCTAAGTTCATGGGTGATGCTATTAGGGCTCAAGCCACTTCTAAGCCCAAGAAGCCTGCTCAAGCCAAGGCAGCTCCAGCCAAGCCCAAGAGGACAACCAGGAGCATTCCAGCTTCTGAGAAGAACAAAGGTGAGATGCCACCGTCTGAGTCAGAAGAAGAGCATGTGTTGCTGAAGCTCCGTCCTAAGTTGCCGCTCCACAACGATGCTCATCCTCAAGCCGAGGATATGAAGGCAAGGAAGGATAGAGGTCTCAGGCTATGGAGACAGTCTGATCCATATGCCGTGAGGAGAAGGACTGCTGTGGACCCCAGATTCCACACCAGAGAGCAGCAGGACTTCTATGAGACCGTGCTGATGGACAAGAAGCCTATTGTTGCTGACACCAGGTATGCTGACTGGAAGTACATTGACAGTGAAGAGCACCGAGACTTCTTTCCCCATGTGTATGAGAGCTTCACTGCATGTGGAGTTGCTGATTTTGTGGGTCAGGAGCTGACAGCTTGGAATGACGAGATGATCATGCAGTTCTACGCCACAGCCCACTTTTATCCTGATGGCAAGATCACCTGGATGACTGAAGGTCAAAGGTTTTCTTCGTCTATTGAAGAATGGGCAGAACTTCTGAATGCTCCAGTACAGAGAGAGGACGACATTGATGTCTATGGGATTCCTAAGAAGAGCCATGATTCCATGAAGAACATGTACAAGGAGATCCCCGCTGCTGATTTGGAAGGGTGGAAGCTTGGCTCAGTGTACTATCTCCAGGCAGGTCTGACCACCACAAACACTATTTTGAGGCATACCTTGATGCCCAAGTCTGGAGACCACCGCATGATTCGAGGCTATTCTATCAACATGCTGCACATTCTTGATAAGAAGGCACCTTTTAAGGTGATCGACTTAATGGTAGAGACCATTAAAAGGACTGCAGCTGACCAGAAGAGGTCGTGTGGATTTGCCCCGCAGATTCAGATGCTTATCAATGCCAAGTTTGGCACGGGCAAATTCATGTTGGATAGGAAGCACTTGCCACTGCAGCCAGAGCATGAGGACAACGTTGTTGTGATGGATGAGGAGGATCCAACCTCAGTTGAAGGGCAAGCCAAAATCGAAGCTGCTAAGAAAGCTAAAGCTGACAAAGAGGCAGCAGCAGCAGCAGCTAAACCAAAGAGCTTCGGAGAGCAGATTCTTGAAGCTACCCAGAGGATTGACAATGCCTGGCCAGCATTGAACAATCTCAGGAAAGCCTAGAGAGGATTGTTGAGGACAAGATCCACGCTCTGGACGTGAAGCTGACTGAGATTCAGGTGTCCGTTAACAAGCTTGAGGCAGACATGGAGGAAGCAAGGCAGGAGAGAGCAGAGCTCATGCAGGATGATCTAGTCCAGGACTCTCATCGCCAGACTGCTCAGGTTCCCAGAGGATCCCGATCTGCAGCTATCCCAGTGACTGACTCCAGGGCTACCACTTCAGCACCAGCTACAGCTCCAGCTCCAGCTCCAGCATCCACTCCTCCAGCGCAGACATCAGCAGAAGTCTTCGCCGATGCCGTCATTTCTACTCCGACATCTACCCAGACGGGAGCCGCCAGCAGAGCCCACAGTGACGCTTAGCTCTATACCTTTTCGAACTTTTTGGTAACTTGTTGCCAAAGGGGGAGAAAGTGTATAGATCATAGGGCTTCGAGAGAGAGAGTGCTCTTTCGTTCTTTTGCCGGTTTCCTTTGAGATACACTTGGTTCTTTTGGTTCTTGATACTTTCAGTGTGCTTGCTACTACGTTTGATGCTACCTTAATGAGTGCTTGGTCATACTATGCTTTAATGTGTGCTTAATGCTTATCATATGCTTTTCCTTCTTGTATGATCATTTACTCTTGTCTTGGTGATTGGGTGCATGTTATTCATTCTTATCATTTTGTGCGCTCCACCAAGATGTATGTGACATGGAAGAGTGACCCATAATCCTAATCGATTGTGCATTTGCATTCAAATGCAAATTTTAAATAATGCACAAATTTAGGGGGAGCTCTTGTTTATCACATACTTCTCAAAGCGACGATATTATTCATTGATTATATCTTTTGTCGAAGCTTTGATCTATATGTTGTCATCAATTACCAAAAGGGGGGAGATTGAAAGTGCAACTAATCCCCGGGTGGTTTTGGTAATTAATAACAACATATATATCATTGAACTAATATTTACTTGAGAATCATTTCAGAGAAGTTCGATGATATGGGTATGGAAATGTCTGAAGAAGTGGACCCCTCAAAATGCTAAGACAAGCATTGGCAAAAGCTCAAGACTCCTTTTTTGATTTAGTGATCAAAGATCACATTGAGTCCATAGGAAAAGCCAATACTATTAAAAGGGGATGAGGTTGTGTTGATGATCTGGTTGCTCAAGTGCTTAGTGATTTAACTCCTTCAACTATCAGCACCTTTCACTACTTAACACACTCATAAGTAATCTCGGACAAACCGATTCTGCCAACTCAGTCCCACCGAGATGAACCACCTCAGCTATTCTTCCAAACCCTAGATATTTCGGTCCATCCGATTTTGAGTTCGGTCTCACCGAAAATGGATTGCCAACCTTCTGTAACCAATTGACATCATATCGGAATATCCGAGTTGTTGATTTCGGTCCCACCGAGAATGGCAAGCTCCTACCTTTGACTCATATCGGACACACCGAGATGGTATTTTCGGTCCCACCGAAAACCCCAACGTTCACTATATTTGAACTTTCGGTCTGACCGAGTTTTCACTTCGGTCTCACCGAGATTGCTCAATTATGTGTGTAACGGTTGGATTTTGTGTGGAGGCTATATATACCCCTCCACCCCCTCTTCATTCGTGGAGAGAGCCATCAGAAAGTCTACCACTCCTACCATACACTTTCTGAGAAGAGAACCACCTACCCTTGTGTTGAGATCAAGTCATTCCATTCCTACCATATGAAACTTGATTTCTAGCCTTCCCAAGTTGCTTTCCACTCAATCCTTTCTTCCACCACAGCCATATCAGTGAGGAGAGTTGAGTGTTGGGGAGATTATCATTTGAAGCACAAGAGCAAGGAGTTCATCATCATCAACCACATCTATTACCTTTTGGAGGGTGGTGCCTCCCAGATTGGTTAGGTGTCGCTTGGGAGCCTCCGTCTTCGAGATGTGGAGTTGAACCAAGAAGTTTGTAAGGGCAAGGAGATCGCCTACTTCGTGAAGATCTACCCCGAGTAAGGCTAGTCCTCCGTGGGCGTAGGCCATGATGGAATAGACAAGGTTGCTTCTTCGTGGACCCTTCGTGGGTGGAGCCCTCCGTGGACTCGCGCAGCCGTTACCCTCCGTGGGTTGAAGTCTCCATCAACGTGGATGTACGATAGCACCACCTATCGGAACCACGACAAAAATCTCCGTGTCTCCAAACTGCGTTTGATCTTCTCCACCTCTCTTTACTACATGTGCAATTTACTTTCCGCTGCTTATACTCTAGAATTGCATGTGTAGGGTGATACTTGAATTGATCATAATTGTGAAACTGCCAAAAACTGTTCATGATCTAAAGGCAGAATTTTTATATTGTCAAGTAGTCTAATCACCCCCCCCCCCCTCTAGACATACTTTCGATCCTACAGGAGGCGAGGCGAATCCAGCCCCGCATCTTTCGGGCCGGACAAGGTAGAGGCAAAGCCGGCTTCGAACAGCGGCCGCGGGAGGCGATGAAGTGACGAGGACCAAAGGCGGATCAGTCAAGCGGAGGTGAGGCCACTCTTCCCGGGTGGTTTGGCGCAGCCACGACACAAGAGCCGTGAAGCCGAGGCGGGCTGCTGCTGTAGTTTAGGTGCGCCGGCGAGGGCGGCTTCGAAACAGCAGAGGGTCAAAGCACTGGTCAATGCATATGTGGGGATCTTTGTAGCAATCAGAGTTGACCAAAGGCAATCGATTTGGCTTCAGGCGATTTTGTAGAAAATCAACTTCGTCTTGATATGGTATACGTACGCGGCGGCGGCAACTCAACGGATCATGAAAAACAATTGTTGTTGGTCTTGGGAGCTCTTGAAAATTGATCCAGATCTGACGGATCGTCCGATCTCGGTAGGCTCGCACCACACAACCGTAATTTTTCTTCCATCAAATATCGCATATGTTGGTCCGGCTGCTTGTCATGGATACGATGCAGATCATTCAAAACAGATTCTTTCTTCATCCGAAAAAATATCGAATTCCTCGAATCCAAGAAGAAATCCCTCCAAGAACTCAACACGACCGTGCGCCGGCCCCACGGTGGGCGCCAACTGTCGTGGAATTGTCATGGCAGATGTCCTAGGGTAAGGACTTAGTCGTGATGCCAACGCATCTATGTGGTATCTTGAGAGGGGTTGAGCGGAATCGAGAGACGCAATGCAAGACAAGGATTTAGACAGCTTCGGGCCCTGGGAAACATCATCCGGTAATAGCCCTACATGTTGTTTGAGGCTAGATCTCATTATGACCCTCATGGAGTCGCCGCATAAGCCGGCTCTCCTTCTTGTGTCTAAACCTAGAGATTGTTTGTTGTTCCTTTTCTCCCTTTGGGGAGCCCTGCCCCTCCTTATATATCTTGAAGGGGCGGGTTACATGACTAGTCCTGGTAGGATTAGGATTACTTTATTACAAGTGGAGTCCTAGTCTTGCTTCTTTTGTAGGAGAATATTCTTTGTGCTTTCCTCATAAACCAGCCCACCATAATATGAACCTGCCTTCTGGGCCTTGGGCCTTGTCATCCGTCCCCCGTCCGGCGGGTTACCAGTGAGTCATACTAACCAGGCAGGTTGCTTGTAAACCGTACGGTCAGGGCGGGCCGCTAGTGAATCGCCAAGTCCGGGCGGGTCATACTTTCGGCCGGGTTACTCCGCGGGGTATATCCCCGACAGGTGGAATTCCTAAGAAATTAGGAGATCCAGGAGTACCTACTATGCCTTGCTCCATTAAGAAAAACTATGTTAAAACTGCCTTATGTGATCTTGGAGCCGGTGATAGTGGTATGCCTCTCTCTTTATATCGTAGACTTGACTTGAGTAAGTTGACACCTACTGAAATATCTTTGAAATGGCTGATAAATCAACTGCTATACCTGTCAGTATTTGTGAGGACGTGCCTGTTGTAGTTGCAAATGTTACTATTCTAACGGACTCTGTTATCCTTGATATTCCCGAGGACGATGGTATGTCTATTATTCTTGGAAGACCCTTTTTGAATACTGCAGGGCCTGTTATTGATTGCAACAAAGGCAATGTCACTTTTCATGTCAATGGAAATGAGCATCTGGTACACTTTCCGAGGAAACAACCTCAAGTCCACAGTATCAATTATAGTGGAAAAATTTCAACTATCACTTTTGGAGGTCATGAGTTTCCTATTCCTACTATCAAGAAGACATATGACATCCTTATTGTTGGGGACATACATATCCCCATTGAGGTAACCTAGTGTTATTCGAAAATTCTCAGGTTTCATGTTACTCGGAAAGAGTTTATTAACAAGACCTGATCAACCTTGTTAATGGATTCCTTTTGATGAGCATGGGATAGGAGAATCTAGATAGCACAAACCTTCTGTACCCCTCCTTTACTTTCTGTTAATTAGGATAAATAAAAGAAAAATAGTATTTTCTGTCTGTTTCCAGACTTATCTATGCAATAAAAAATACCCCGAAAATAAAAGTTCTCCAAATGCCATGAAAATGAAATATGAGTTTTTCTAGATTATTTGAGAAAATTTGGCACATAACACACAACGAGGGGAGCCAGCACCTAGCCACGAGGGTCGAGGGCACGCCCCCCCCCCTACCAGGGCGCGCCCCCCTACCTCATGGGCCCCACGTGGCCTGATGACCCACAAGTGTAGGGGATCTATCGTAGTCCTTTCGATAAGTAAGAGTGTCGAACCCAACGAGGAGCAGAAGGAAATGATAGGCAGTTTTCAGTAAGGTATTTTCTGCAAGCACTGAAATTATAGGTAACAGATAGTTTTGTGATAAGATAATTGGTAGCAAGTGACAAACGGTAAAAGTAAATAAGATGCATCAAGGTGGCCCAATCCTTTGTGTAGCAAAGGACAAGCCTAGACAATCTCTTATGCAAGGTAAAGCGCTCCCGAGGACATATGGGAATTATCGTCAAGCTAGTTTTCATCACGATCGTCTGATTCGCGTTCGGTAATTTGATAATTTGGTATGTGGGTGGACCAGTGCTTGGGTGCTGCCCTTACTTGGACAAGCCTCCCACTTACGATTAACCTCTAATGCAAGCATCCGCAACTACAAAAGAAGTATTAAGGTAAACCTAACCATAGCCTGAAACATATGGATCCAAATCAGCCCCTTACGAAGCAACGCATAAACTAGGGTTTAAGCTTTTGTCACTCTAGCAACCCATCATCTACTTATTACTTCCCGATGCATTCCTCTAGGCCCAAATAATGGTGAAGTGTCATGTAGTCGACGCTCACATGACACCACTAGAGGAGGGACAACATACATCTCATCAAAATATCGAATGAAGACCAAATTCACATGACTACTAATAGCAAGACTTCTCCCATGTCCTCAGGAACAAAAGCAACTACTCAAAAGACATAATATTGTTCATGATCAGAGGGGTATTAATATGCATAATGGATGTGAACATATGATCTTCCACCAAATAAACCAACTAGCATCAACTACAAGGAGTAATCAACACTACTAGCAACCCACAGGTGCCAATCTGAGGTTTGGGTACAAAGATTGGATACAAGAGATGAACTACGGTTTGAGAGGAGATGGTGCTAGTGAAGATGTTGATGAACATAGCTCTCCCCAAGATGGGAGAGTTGTTGGTGATGACGGCGGTGACGATTTCCCCCTCCCGGAGGGAAGTATCCCCGGCAGAACAGCTCTCCCGGAGCCCTAGATTGGTTTCCACCTCGGTTCTGCCTCGAGACGGCGGCGTATGGTCCCGAAGGCCTCCTCCTGATTTTTGCCAGGTCAAAACACTTCATATAGAAGAAGATGGGCACCTGGGGCCCACCAGCTGGCCCTCGAGGCAGGGGGGCGCGCCCCCACCCTCGAGGCCAGCCAGTGGCCCCTCTCGTGGGTTTCTTCCGCCAGATATTTTTTATATTTTCCGAAAAAATGTTCTGTGAAGTTTCGTGGCTTTTGGAGTTGTGTAGAATAGGTTTCCAGAGTTTGCTCCTTTTCCAGCCCAGAATTCCAGCTGCCGACATTCCCCCTTCTTCACGTAAACCTTGCAAAATAAGAGGGAAAAGGCATAAGTATTGTGACAAAACATGTATGAACATCCCATAATGCAATAAATATCAACTTATAAGCATGATGCAAAATGGACGTAACAACTCCCGCAAGCTTAGACCTCGCTTGTCCTCAAGCGAAAGCCGATATCGAAAAATATGTCCACATGTTTGGAGATAGAGGTGTCGATAAAAACAAAATACGGACATGAGGGCATCATGATCATTCTCATAACAGCAACTTATATAAATATAGTCATATGATCATTATGCTAAAGTAACAATTCATCCATAATATCAAGTATGCATCATAAACTTCATTGGAAACTAACAAACTTTGGTCTCGGTCATTGAAGCAATTGCAATTTATCATAACATCGGAAAGAGTTAATATAAGAGCTTTTCAGCAAGCCTACATACTCAACTATCATATAGTCTTTCACAATTTCTCACACTCATGGAATACTTATGTTTATGGAGTTTTAATCGGACACAGAGAAAGATAGGGGCTTATGGTGTTGCCACCCAACCTTTTACCTCAAGGGTAATGTCAACAGTAATAGAACATGAAAACTTATATCCAAGTGGGTATATATGTCAGGATCTTTCCAACACAATGTGCTTGCCAAAGGATGAAATGAAAAAGGAAAGGTGGATCTCACCTTGACACTTATAAGACAAGAATAATAGCTAGGCCCTTCGCAGAGGGAAGCAGAGGTTGTCATGGGTTTTTGTGGTTGGATGCGCAAAGTCTTAGCATAGAAGAACTTCGCTTTATATTGCCACTTGTGATAAGGACCTTTATTATGCAGTCCGTCGCTTTTATTACTTCCATATCACAAGCTCGTATAAAGCTAATTTCTCCCACACTAATAAATTATACATATTTTAGCGAGTTTACAACATGACAACTCACTTGGAAGGATCTTTCTCAATCCATAGGAAGGTATGGTGGACTCTCATGGCAAAACTAGGTTTAAAGATATATGGAAACACAAGTAGTATCTCTACTTAGTGCAAAGAGTTTTGGCTAACATGAGGGAGAAAGGCAAGCTCAACATGTTGAAAGATCCATGACAATATACTTTATTTCGGATATAAGAAGACATAACCCATTATGTTGTCTTCCTTGTCCAACATCAACTCTTTAGCATGTCATACTTTAATGAGTGCTCAAAATCATAAAAGATGTCCAAGATAGTATATTTTTATATGAAGCCTCTCTTCTTTTATTACTTCATATTAATTGCAACGATGACCAAAACTATGTTTGTCACCTCCCAATAACTTTTATTTGTCATACTCTTGTATGTGAAGTCATTACTTCCCATAAGACCGATATGATCCTTTTGATACTCTTTTTGTTTTCTTTCTTTTTGTCATGACCCAAGTGAGGAAATCAAGCCCTTGACTCAACACTAATCTTTATTTTATAGCTCACGGACTCGATTACAAAGGATAAAGCTCACAAAGCAAAAGCTCACAACTAGATCATGCTAACTTTATTCTAATAGATCAAGATACTACCAAAAGGATCGAACTTAGTAAAACGGTAAAGATAGGGGTGATGGTGATACGATACCGGGGTCACTCCCCCAAGCTTGGCAGTTGCCAAGGGGAGTGCCCATACCCATACGATTATGTCTCCTTCTTCGGGGTTGGTGATGATGGAGTTGCAAGTAGTGATGGGGGATCCTCATATATCGAGTGTAGGAGATCTTCCAGCTTGCGTATAATACCTTTGAGAGAAGCTATGTAATCCTTCAACAAAAGATTTTCACTTGTGAGATGCTTGTTGCGGATCTGAGCTAACTCAATCAACCTGAAAGCTTCTAGCTCAGTTGTGGTAAAAATTAGGAAGGGAATTAGAGGTGTCTTCTTTTCCCGCTGCCGGAGCCGGATCCTCCACCCCCACCTTGATCTTCTTCTCCTTGTGGGTCTCCTCAGGTCCTTCTCTCTTCAGATCTATCTTCATTAGCCAAGCATCGTTGCCTTCGTTGTTGGAGGAGGGAGACGACATGATGCCTAGCTTCGCAAACTCTAGCAGAAAATAGCTCGAAACGAAAACAGAGGAATTCTGCATGATACACAGGTCAAAACCTTCGGGGGTATATATAGTGATTTTTCCCCGAACATAAGGAGTAACCCACAAGAAAACGGAATCCAGGGGACACACGGGGTGCCCTCGAGGCAGGGGGGCGCACCCTGGGAAGGGGGCGCACCCCCTACCCTCGAGGATGCCCCGTGTCTTCTCCGGACTGCGTTTTATTTTTCTATTTTTCTAAATATTCCAAAACGGAGGAAAATTGCCTTTAGAGCTGTTTTGGAGTCGGTTTACTTACCGTATCACGTACCTCTTCCTTTTCAGAGGCTGAATCATTCTGGAAAGTGTCCCTTATGTATTCCTCCGGGGTTATGGTTTCAATAACATTAGTTTCAACGTTAATAGGATTACCTGAGATATAATGTTTGATTCTTTGACCATTCACCACCTTCGGATTTGTGCCTTCGAAGTTGTTGATCTTTATGGCACCGGAACGATAGACCTCCTCGATAATGTAAGGTCCTTCCCACTTAGAGAGAAGTTTTCCTGCGAAAAATCTTAAACGAGAGTTGTATAGCAAAACATAATCACCTACGTTAAACTCACGCTTTTGTATCCTTTTGTCATGCCATCTTTTAACTTTTTCTTTGAATAACTTGGCATTCTCGTAGGCCTAGGTTCTCCATTCATCGAGACAGCTAATATCAAATAGCCTCTTTTCACCGGCAAGTTTGAAATCATAATTGAGCTCTTTGATAGCCCAATATGCCTTATGTTCTAGCTCAAGAGGTAAATGACAAGCTTTTCCATATACCATCTTATATGGAGACATACCCATAGGATTTTTGTATGCAGTTCTATAGGCCCATAATGCATCGTCTAGTTTCTTGGACCGATTCTTTCTAGACCTATCAACTGTCTTTTGCAAAATTAATTTCAACTCCCTATTACTTAATTCAACTTGACCACTAGTGTGTGGGTGATAAGGTGATGCAATTCTATGGTTGACATCGTACTTAGCAAGCATCTTACGGAAAGCACCATGAATAAAGTGTGAACCACCATTAGTCATTAGGTATCTAGGGACTCCAAACCTCGGAAATATAACTTCTTTAAGCATCTTAATAGAGGTGTTATGATCAACACTACTAGTTGGAATAGCTTCTACCCACTTAGTAGCGTAATCAACAGCAACTAGGATATGTGTGTACCCATTAGAGGCAGAAAAAGGTCCCATATAATCAAAGCCCCAAACATCAAATGGTTCAATAACAAGTGAATAATTCATAGGCATTTCTTGATGTCTACTAATATTACCGATTCTTTGACATTCATCACATGATAAGACAAACTTATGGGCATCTTTGAAGAGAGTGGGCCAATAAAAACCGGATTGCAATACCTTGTGTGTAGTTCTGTCTCCCGCATGGTGTCCTCCGTAAGCTTCGGAGTGGCACTTGCGTAGGATCTGTTCCTGTTCATGCTCAGGTACACAACGTCTAATAATACCGTCTAATCCTTCTTTATAAAGATGTGGGTCAACCCAAAAGTAATGTCTCAAATCATAGAAGAACTTTTTATTTTGCTGATATGTGAAGCTAGGAGGTATAAACTTAGCAACAATATAATTAGCATAATTGGCATACCAAGGAGCAGTACGAGAAGTACTTATGACAGCTAGTTGTTCATCAGGAAAGCTATCATGAATAGGTTGTGGGTCATCAAGTATATTCTCTAGCCTAGACAAGTTATCTGCTACGGGGTTCTCAGCCCCCTTTCTATCAATAATATGCAAGTCAAATTCTTGCAGCAAGAGAACCCACCTAATAAGTCTAGGTTTAGCATCTTTCTTTTCCATAAGGTATTTGATAGCAGCGTGATCAGTGTGAATAGTTACTTTAGAATCAACGATGTACGATCTAAACTTATCACAAGCAAACACAACTGCTAAAAATTCTTTTTCAGTGGTAGCATAATTTCTTTGGGCACTATCTAGAGTTTTACTAGCATATTGGATAACATTCAATTTCTTATCAACTCTTTGCCCTAGAACAACTCCTACAGCATAATCACTAGCATCGCACATTATCTCAAAGGGTCAATTCCAGTAAGGAGGCTAGACAATAGGTGCGGAGATCAATGCTTTCTTAAGTATTTCAAATGCTTCTAGGCAATCATCATCAAAGACAAAAGGAATATCTTTCTATAAAAGATTAGTCAGAGGCCTAGAGATTTTGGAGAAGTCCTTAATGAACCTCCTATAAAACCCGGCATGGCCAAGGAAACGTCGTATACCTTTGATATCCTTATGGCATGGCATCTTTTCAATAGCATCCACTTTAGCTTTGTCAACTTCAATACCTCTTTCAGAAATTTTATGTCCCAAGACAATGCCTTCATTAACCATAAAATGGCACTTCTCCCAATTCAAGACAAGGTTAGTGTCTTCACATCTCTACTAAACTCGATCAAGGTTGCTTAAGCAATCATCAAAAGAAGTTCCGTAAACGGAGAAATCATCCATGAATACCTCAACAATCTTTTCACAAAAGTCAGAGAATATAGCCATCATGCATCTTTGAAAGGTAGCAGGTGCATGACATAAACCAAAATGCATACGTCTATAAGCAAAGGTACCGAAAGGACAAGTAAAGGTGGTCTTTTCTTGATCCCCCTTTGACACAGGTATTTGAGAGAAACCAGAATAACCATCTAGAAAGCAGAAATTAGTATGTTTGGATAATCTTTCTAGCATTTGATCAATAAATGGCAAGGGGTAATGATCTTTCTTATTAGCTTTTTTTAACTTACGGAAATCAATTACCATCCTATAACCTGTAACTATTCTTTGCGGGATCAATTCATCTTTATCATTGGGGACAACGGTCATACCTCCTTTCTTAGGAACACAATGGACAAGACTTACCCACTGGCTATCAGCAATGGGGTAGATAATACCTGCCTCTAGAAGCTTTAGAATTTCCTTCCTTACCACTTCTTTCATCTTAGGATTTAACCGTCGTTGATGATCAATAACTGGTTTAGCATTTTCTTCCAATTTTATCTTGTGTTTACATATAGTGGGACTAATGCCCTTAAGATCGTCCAGAGTATATCCAATAGCAGCTCGGTGCTTCTTCAGAGTTTTCAATAATCTTTCTTCCTCATGCTCTGAAAGGTTAGCACTAATAATAACAGGATATATCTTCTTTTCATCGAGATAAACATACTTCAGATTATCAGGCAAAGGTTTAAGTTCAAACACTGGATCACCCTTGGGTGGAGGAGGATCCCCTAGGATTCCTACATGCAAGTTTTTTTTAATACGGGTCCCTGTGTAAGGAATATTTCATCTATCTCCCTTCTCTCATTCATTTGCATATCATTTTCATGGTCTAAAAAGTATTGTTCTAAAGGATCATTAGGTGGCACGGCAATAGAAGCAAGACCAATAAGTTCATCCTTACTGGGTGGTGCCTTTTCAAAGGGTTGTCTACGGAATTTAGCAAAGTTAAAATCATGAGACGTGTCCCCTAATCCGACAGTGACAATATCTTTCACACAATCTATCTTGGCATTAACGGTATTCAAGAAGGGTCTACCAAATATAATGGGATAGAATGCATCTTGTGGGGAACTAAGAACAAGAAAGTCAGCAGTGTATTTAACCTTCCCACATAAGACTTCAATATGTCTAACAATCCCAACTAGTGAAATAGTATCTCTATTAGCGAGCTTAATAGTAACATCAATCCCTTCTAACTCAACTGGTGCAATATCATGCATAATTTCGTTATACAAATCAAAAGGAATAATACTCGCACTAGCACCTACTTCACATAAACCATGATAGCAATGATCTCCTATCTTAATAGAGATAACGGCCAAGCCTATGATAGGTTTATGTTTATTCCTAGCATTGGGTTTGGCTATTCTAGCAGACTCTTCTTGGAGATAAATGACATGTCCATCTAAATCTTCTACCAAGAGATCTTTAACCATAGCAACACTAGGTTCAACTTTAATTTGCTCAGAGGGTGTAGGTGCTCTAGTATTACTCTTACGAACTACAGTTGAAGCTTGAGCATGATCCTTTATCCTAACAGGGAAAGGTGGTTTCTCAATATAGGCAGTGGGAATAACAGGATCAACATTATAAGTGATAGTCTTTTCTTCAACTTTAATAGGTTCAACTACTTTTACTTCAATAGGGGTATGATATTTAAACCACTTCTCCTTGGGGAGATCAACATGAGTAGCAAAAGATTCACAAAAAGAAGCTACTATCTCAGAGTCAAGTCCATATTTAGTGCTAAACTCACGGAAAGCATCGGTATCCATAAAAGCTTTAACACAATCAAACTTAGGGGTCATGCCTGACTCATTTCCTTCATCGAGGTCCCAATCTTCATAGCTGCGTTTAATTCTTTCCAATAAATCCCATTTGAAGTCAATAGTCTTCATCATATAAGAGCCAGAACAAGAAGTATCGAGCATGGAACGATTATCATGAGAAAGCCGAGCATAAAATTTTTGAATGATCATTTCTCTTGAGAGATCATGATTGGGGCATGAATATAACATTGACTTAATCCTCCCCCAAGCTTGAGCGATGCTTTCTCCTTCGCGAGGCCAGAAATTATAAATATAATTACGATCACGATGAACCTGGTGCATAGGGTAGAACTTCTGATGAAATTCCAACTTCAGACGATTATAGTTCCAAGATCCCATATCATCGCATAGCCTAAACCATGTCAATGCATATCCCTTCAAAGATAAAGGGAAGACCTTCTTCTTGATAACATCCTCAGGCATATCTGCAAGCTTAAACAATCCACAAACTTCATCAACATAGATTAGATGTAAATCGGGGTGAAGTGTCCCGTCTCCTGTATAGGGATTTTCAAGCAGTTTCTCTATCATACCCGAAGGAATCTCAAAGCAAACATTTTCATTAGGTGCAGTAGGTTGAGAAGCAAATCTTTGCTCCACTGCTCGGGGTGAAGATACCCCGAACAAGCCCCTCAAAGGATTTTGAGCCATGGTAACAAGTGACAATAAATTTGAGCACACTATATAAATTTTTCCTTACCAAAGGCGCTTCACTCCCCGGCAATGGCGCCAGAAAAGAGTCTTGATGACCCACAAGTGTAGGGGATCTATCGTAGTCCTTTCGATAAGTAAGAGTGTCGAACCCAACGAGGAGCAGAAGGAAATGATAGGCAGTTTTCAGTAAGGTATTTTCTGCAAGCACTGAAATTATAGGTAACAAATAGTTTTGTGATAAGATAATTGGTAGCAAGTGACAAACGGTAAAAGTAAATAAGGTGCAGCAAGGTGGACCAATCCTTTTTGTAGCAAAGGACAAGCCTGGACAAACTCTTATGCAAGGTAAAGCGCTCCCGAGGACATATGGGAATTATAGTCAAGCTAGTTTTCATCACGATCGTCTGATTCGCGTTCGATACTTTGATAATTTGGTATGTGGGTCGACCAGTGCTTGGGTGCTGCCCTTACTTGGACAATCCTCCCACTTATGTTTAACCTCTAATGCAAGCATCCACAACTACAAAACAAGTATTAAGGTAAACCTAACCATAGCCTGAAACATATGGATCCAAATCAGCCCCTTACGAAGCAACGCATAAACTACGGTTTAAGCTTCTGTCACTCTAGCAACCCATCATCTACTTATTACTTCCCAATGCCTTCCTTTAGGCCCAAATAATGGTGAAGTGTCATGTAGTCGACGTTCACATGACACCACTAGAGGAGGGACTACATACATCTCATCAAAATATCGAACGAAGACCAAATTCACATGTATAATAATAGCAAGACTTCTCCCATGTCCTGAGGAACAAAAGCAACTACTCACAAGACATAATATTGTTCATGATCAGAGGGGTATTCATATGCATAATGGATCTGAACATATGATCTTCCACCAAATAAACCAACTAGCATCAACTACAAGGAGTAATCAACACTATTAGCAACCTAGAGGTACCAATCTGAGGTTTGGGTACAAAGATTGGATACAAGAGATGAACTAGGGTTTGAGAGGAGATGGTGCTGGTGAAGATGTTGAAGAAGATAGATCTCCCCAAGATGCGAGAGTTGTTGGTGATGACGGCAGTGACGATTTCCCCCTCCCGGAGGGAAGTATCCCCGGCAGAACAGCTCTGCCGGAGCCCTAGATTGGTTTCCTCCTCAGTTCCGCCTCGAGACGGCGGCGTCTGGTCCCGAAAGCCTCCTTCTGATTTTTTTTCTAGGTCAAACCGCTTCATATAGAAGAAGATGGGCACCTGGGGCCCACCGGCTGGCCCTCGAGGCAGGGGGGCGCGCCCCCCACCCTCGAGGCCAGCCAGTGGCCCCTCTTGTGGGTTTCTTCTGCCAGATATTTTTTATATTTTCCAAAAAAAAATGTTATGTGAAGTTTCGGGGCTTTTGGAGTTGTGCAGAATAGGTTTCCAGAGTTTGCTTTTTTTCCAGCCCAGAATTCCAGCTGCCGGCATCCCCCCTTCTTCATGTAAACCTTGCAAAATAAGAGGGAAAAGGCATAAGTGTTGTGACAAAACATGTATGAACAACACATAATGCAATAAATATCAACTTATAAGCATGATGCAAAATGGACGTATCATGGCCCCCCTCCACTTATTTCTGCACCCATGCTCTTCATCTTCCTCCCAAAAAAATCACCAACCAGCTCAAACCCGAGTTCTAGCTCATCTTGCTGTCATTTTCAATCTCCTTAATCAAAGCACCATTCACAGTGTTGTATTAGGTGATAGACAATATAACATGTGAGCCATCGTTGCACGTAGGTGCTACCTCTTGAGCTTTGTTGTATTCCCTCGAAGAGGAAAGGGAGATGCAGCACAGTAGCATAAGTATTTCCCTCAGTTTTTGAGAACCAATGTATCAATCCAGTAGGAGACCACGCGCCAGTCCCTCGCACCTGCACAAACAAATAAGAGCTTCGCAGCCAACGCGATAAGGGACTGTCAATCCCTTTACGGTCACTTACGAGAGTGAGATCTGAAAGAGATGATAGTTATATTTTTGGTATTTTTGGTTTAATAAAACAGCAAATAAAAGTAAGAAAAGTAAAGTAGATGTAGATTGATATGTTGAGAATAGACCCGGTGGCCATAGTTTTCTCTAGTGGCTTCTCTCATGATAGCGATATTCTACGGCGGGTAAACAAATTATTGTCGAGCGATTAATAGAAAAGCGAATAATTATGAAACTATCTAGGCATGATCATTGTATATAGTCATCATGTCCGAGACAAGTAGACCAAAATGATTGTGCATCTACTACTATTACTCCACACATCGACCGCTATCCAGCATGCATCTAGTGTATTGAGTTCATACGAACAGAGTAACGCCTTAAGCAAGATGACATGATGTAGAGGGATAAACTCAAGCAATATGATGAAAACCCCATCTTTTTATCCTCGATGGCAACAATACAATATGTGCCTTGCTGCCCCTAGTGTCACTAGGCAAGGACACCGCAAGGTTGAACCCAAAGCCAAGCACTTCTCCCATTGCAAGAACTATAGATCTAGTAGGCCAAACCAAACCAATAATTCGAAGAGACTTGCAAGGATATTATGAGCACACATAAAAAGTTCAGAGAAGAACCAAATATCTTTCATAGATAACCTTGATCATAAACTCACAATTCATCGGATCTAGACAAACACATCGCAAAAAGAGATTACATCGAATAGATCTCCTCGAAGACCGAGGAGAACTTTGTATTGAGATCCAGAGAGAGAGAAGAAGCCATCTAGATACTAGCTATGGACCCGAAGGTCTATGGTAAACTACTCACAACTCATGGTGAGGGCGATGATGATGATGATGAAGGCCTCCGTGATGGATCCCCCTCCGGGAACAGGCTCCAAGATGGGATCTCCACGGGAACAGAAGCTACGGCAGTGGAATTAGGGTTTTCTTTGTGTGTATGGAGTTTCTGGGGTACGTAGGTATATATAGGAAGAAGGAGGGCACCGGGGGCCGTGTCGGCCAGCCTCAAGGCAGGGGGCGCGCCCTGGGAAGGGGGGGCGCCCCCACCCTCGAGGGCAGCCCAGTTGTCCGCTAACTTGGTCCTGATGTTTTTCGTGCATGATTTTCTCCAAAAATATCTCTCGCGAAGGTTTCATTCCGTTTGGACTCCATTTGATATTCCTTTTCTGCAAAACCCTGAAATAGGCAAAAAAACAACAATCTAGACTGGGCCTTTGGGTTAGTAGGTTAGTCCCAAAAATGATATAAAAGTGAATGATAAAGGCCATTAAACATCCAAGACTTCATAAATAATAGCATGGAACAATAAAAAATTATAGATACGTTGGAGACGTATCAAGCATCCCCAAGCTTAATTCCTGCTCATCCTCGAGTAGGTAAATGATAAAGAAAGAATTTTTGATGTGGAATGCTAACCAATATAGTTTTTCAATGTAATTCTCTTAATTGTGGCATGAATGTTCAGATCTGAAAGATTCTAGACAAAAGTCTATATTGACATAAGAAATAACAATACTTCAAGTAATACTAACACAACAATCATGTCTTCTCAAAATACTATGGCTAAAGAAAGTTATCCCTACAAAATCATATAGTGTTGGCTATGCTGAGCTCCCTTATTATGACACAAAAATATTCATATCATGCACAACCCCGATTTCAGCCAAGCATTTGTTTTCATGCTCTAGCTTTTCAAACCTTTCAACTTTCACGCAATACATGAGCGCGAGCCATGGACATAGCACTATGGGTGGAATAGAGGTGGTTGTGGAGAAGACAAAAAGAGGGAGATAGTCTCACATCGACTAGGCGTATCAACGGGCTATGGAGATGCCCATCAATAGATATCAAAGTGAGTGAGTAGGGATTGCCATGCAACGGATGCACTAGAGCTAAGTATGAATGAAAGCTCAACAAAAGAAACTAGTGGGTGTGCATCCAACTTACTTGCTCACGAAGACCTAGGGCATTTGAGGAAGCCCATCGTTGGAATATACAAGCCAAGTTCTATAACTAAAATTCCCACTAGTATATGAAAGTGACTAAACATGAGACTCTCTACAATGAAGAACATGGTGCTACTTTGAAGCACAAGTGTGGAAAAAGATAGTAGCAATTGTCCCTTTTTTCTTTTCCTTTTTTTGGGCCTTTTTTTGGCATTTCTTCTTCTTTTTTTGCGAAGGGGCTTTATAGATTCAGCCTTTCCTCCCATGGGACAATGCTCTAAAAATGATGATCATCACACTTTCATTACAACACAATATTACAACTCGATACTACAACAACAAAATATGACTCTATATGAATGCCTCCGGCGGTGTATCGGTATGTGCAATGAAACAAGAGTGACATGTATGAAAGAATTATGCATGGTGGATTTGCCACAAATACGATGTCAACTACATGATCATGCATGGCAATATGACAATATGATGCGTGTCATATAAACGGAAGGGTGGAAAGTTGCATGGCAATATATCTCGGAATGGCTATGAAAATGCCATGATAGGTAGGTATGGTGGCTGTTTTGAGGAACAATATGGTGGTTGTTTTGAGGAAGGATATATAGTGGGTTTATGGCACCGGCGAAAGTTGCGCGGTACGAGAGAGGCTAGCAATGGTGGAAGGGTGAGAGTGCGTATAATCCATGGACTCAACATTAGTCATAAGAACTCATATACTTATTGCAAAAATTTACGAGTCATCAAAACAAAGCAATCAATGCATGCTCCTAGGGGGGAGGTTTGTAGGAGTTAACCATCGCGAGCCCCCGACCTCCACACAAAGGTTGGCACTCTACAAATACCTCATGCTTTAATGTAGTCACACAACGGTTCACCATACGTGCATGCTACGGGAATCACTAACCTTAACACAAGTATTTCTCAATTTCATAATAACTCCACTAGCATGACTCTAATATCACTATCCTCATGTCTCAAAAAAATTATCAAGCATCCAACATATCTTTCTATTCAATGCACTTGGTGTGAATTTTTTTACTACATTGACGTTGGATGTCTATCATGTGAAGACTAGTTTCTTTAGTCTAAACACATTACCATGCTGTTTTAATAGACTCTCAAATAGATCTAAGTGAATCATGAGAGTTCAACAATTTCTACAAAATATTACCACCACCGTGCTCTAAAAGATATAAATGAAGCACTAGAGCAAAAATTATTCAACTCAAAAGATATAAGTGAAGCACATTGAGTGTTATAATAATTTATAGGCCATATTTAACTCTCTCAAATAGGTGTGTCCATAAAGGATTATTGTGGCAAACTAACAAGCAAAGACTCAAATTATACAAGACGCTCCAAGCAAAACACATAGCATGTTGCGAATAAAAATATAGCTCCAAGTATAGTTACCGATGGATGAAGACGAAAGAGGGGATGCCTTCCCGGGGCATCCCCAAGCTTAGGCTTTTGATTATCTTGAATTTACTTGGGGTTCCATGGGAATCCCCAAGATTAGGCATTTGTTACTCCTTGTTCCATAGTCCATCAAAGCAATACTCAAAACTTCAAAACTTCACAACACAAAACTTAGACAAAAATTCTCGTGAGCTCCGTTAGTAAGAGAAAACTAACCACTACTCAAAGGTACATCAATGAATTAATTCTTTGTTTATATTGGTGTTATACCTACTGTAATCCAAGTTCTCTATGTTTCATATCCTCTAATATTACTCACAGATGCATCGGAATAAGCAAACAACACACGAAAAACAGAATCTGTCAAAAATAGAACAGTCAGTAGTAATCTGCTGGGTTCGCCTATTTCTGGAACTCCAAAAAATCCAAACTAAATTGTTAAATTTGTGAAATTTGTCTACCAATCAGAAGCAAAAATAATCAACTAACAATAACGCTCTAGTAAAATCTGAAGTATACTTTAGCGAGCGCTAACGATTCTGTTTTTCACAGCAAGATCAAATAAACTTCACACAAGTCTTACCAAAGGTTCTACTTGGCACAAACACTAAACAAAACATGAAAACACATCTAATCAGAGGCTAGATGCAATATTTATTCCCTAACAGCAGCAAAAACAAAAAATAAAAAATTGGGTTGCCTCCTAACAAGCGCTATCGTTTTACGCCCCTAGCTAGGCACGATACAAGATAGATCTAGGTATTGCCATCTTTGGAATGCAATCCATAAGTGGCTCTCATGATAGATTCATATGGTAATTTGATTTTCTTTCTAGGGAAGTGTTACATGCCTTTCCTCAACAGAAATTGGAATCTAATATTTCCTTCCTTCATATCAATAATTGCACCGATCGTTCTTAGGAAAGATCTACCAAGAATAATAGGACATGAAGGATTGCAATCTATATCAAGAACAATGAAATCTACGGGCACATAATTCCTATTGGCAACAATAAGAACATCATTCATTCTTCCCATAGGCTTCTTAATAGTGGAATCCGCAAGATGCAAATTTAAAGAACAATCATCAAGCTCATGGAACCCTAGCAAATCACACAAAGTTTTTGGGATAGTGGAGACACTTGCACCCAAATCACACAAAGCATAGCATTCATGATCTTTTATTTTTATTTTTATAGTAGGTTCCCACTCATCATAAAGCTTTCTAGGTATAGAAACTTCCAACTCAAGTTTTTCTTCATAAGATTGCATCAAAGCATCAACTATATGTTTAGTGAAAGCTTTATTTTGACTATAAGCATGCGGAGAATTTAGCACGGATTGCAACAAGGAAATACAATAAATCAAAGAGAAATTATCATAATTGAATCCCTTGAAATCCAAAGTAGTGGGTTCATCACTATGCAAAGTTTTAATCTCTTCACTCCCACTTTTAGCAATTTTAGCATCAAGATCTAAAAACTCTGAAACATTGGAACACTCTAAAGCAGAATCATCTCCAATCCTATTCTCATCAAGATTAATACTAGAAAACAAGGATCTAATAGGACACACATCAATAACTTTCAGATCTTCATCTTTATTTTCACGATAACTAGAAGAACACGATTTAATATAATCTTCTCTTTTAGCACGCATCCTAGCTGTTCTTTCTTTGCATTCATCAATGGATATTCTCATGGATTTCAGAGACTCATTGATATCATGCTTAGGTGTGGGATAGATATAAGTTTCAAAGAATCAACATCAAGAGTAATTCTATCCATACTTCTAGCCAATTCATCAACTTTAAGCAATTTCTCTTCAAGCATAGCATTGAAATTCTTTTGCGAGATCATAAACTCCTTAACACTAGTTTCAAATTCAGAAGGCATCTTTCCATAAGAGTTGTTGTAGGAATTACCAAAATTATTAGAGGAATTACTAGGAAAAGGCCTAGGATTAAAATTACTTCTATAAGCATTGTTACCAAAATTATTCCTCCCTACAAAATTCACATCCAAAGATTCATTGTTATTCTCAATCAAAGTGGACAAAGGCATATCGTTAGGATCAAAATAAGCACTCTTAGCAGCAAACAATTTCATAAGTTCATCCATCTTTCCACTCAAAACACTAATTTCTTCGATGGCATGCACTTTCTTACTAGTAGATCTTTCGGTGTGCCATTGAGAATAATTAACCATAATATTATCTAGGAGTTTGGTAGCTTCTCCTAAGGTAGTTTCCATAAAAGTGCCTCCGGCGGCCGAATCTAAAAGATTTCTAGAAGCAAAATTCAAGCCAGCATAAAAGTTGTGAATAATCATCCATAGATTCAAACCATGTGTAGGGCAATTATGTATCATTAATTTCATTCTCTCCCAAGCTTGTGCAACATGCTCATGATCTAGTTGTTTAAAATTCATAATACCGTTTCTAAGAGAGATGATCTTAGCAGGAGGGAAATACTTAGAGATAAAAGCATCTTTGCACTTATTCCACGAATCAATACTATTTCTAGGCAAAGAGGAAAACCAAGTTTTAGCACGATCTCTAAGTGAAAACATAAATAACTTCAATTTAATAATATTGTTATCTGTATCCCTTTTCTTTTGCATATCACACAAATCAACAAAGTTGTTTAGATGGGTAGCGGCATCTTCACTAGGAAGGCCGAAGAATTGATCTTTCAAGACAAGATTCAACAAAGCAGCATTGATCTCACAAGATTCAGCATCGGTAATAGGAGCAATCGGAGTGCTAATAAAATCATTGTTGTTGGTATTGGAGAAGTCACACAATTTGGTATTGTTCTGAGCCATAGTGACAAGCAAGCAATCCAACACACACAAGTGAACAAGAAGCAAGCGAACAAAAAACACATGGCGGAAGAAGGGCAAATAAAACGGCAAGGGTGAAGTGGGGGAGAGGAAAGCGAGAGGCAAATAAATGTAATGCGAAGGATAAGGGTTTGTGATAGGTACTTGGTATATGACTTTTGCGTAAGTCTCCCCGGCAACGACGCCAGAAATTCTTCTTGCTACCTCTTGAGCTTGCGTTGTATTCCCTCGAAGAGCAAAGGGAGATGCAGCACGGTAGCATAAGTATTTCCCTTAGTTTTTGAGAACCAAGGTATCAATCCAGTAGGAGACCACGCGCCAGTCCCTCGCACCTGCACAAACAAATAAGAACTTCACAGCCAACGCGATAAGGGGTTCTCAATCCCTTTACGATCACTTACGAGAGTGAGATCTGAAAGAGATGATAGTTATATTTTTGGTATTTTTGGTTTAATAAAACAGCAAATAAAAGCAAGAAAAGTGAAGTAGATGTAGATTGATATGTTGAGAATAGACCCGGGGGCCATAGTTTTCTCTAGTGGCTTCTCTCATGATAGCGATATTCTACGGTGGGTAAACAAATTACTGTCCAGCAATTGATAGAAAAGCGAATAATTATGAGACTATCTAGGCATGATCATTGTATATAGGCATCACGTCCGAGACAAGTAGACCGAAACAATTCTGCATCTACTACTATTACTCCACACATCGACCGCTATCCAGCATGCATCTAGTGTATTGAGTTCATACGAACAGCGTAACGCCTTAAGCAAGATGACATGATGTAGAGAAAACCCCATCTTTTTATCCTCGATGGCACCAATACAATATGTGCCTTGCTACCCCTACTGTCACTGGGAAAGGACAGCGCAAGATTGAACCCCAAAGCCAAGCACTTCTCCCATTGCAAGAACTATAGATCTAGTAGGCCAAACCAAACCAATAATTCGAAGAGACTTGCAAGGATATTATGAGCACACATAAAAAGTTCAGAGAAGAGCCAAATATCTTTCATAGATAACCTTGATCATAAACTCACAATTCATCGGATCTCGACAAACACACCGCAAAAAGAGATTACACCGAATAGATCTCCTCAAAGACCGAGGAGAACTTTGTATTGAGATCCAGAGAGAGAGAGAGGAAGCCATCTAGATACTAGCTATGGACCCGAAGGTCTGTGGTAAACTACTCACAACTCATGGTGAGGGCGATGATGATGATGATGAAGGCCTCCGTGATGGATCCCCCTCCCGGGACAGGCTCCAAGATGGGATCTCCATGGGAACAGAAGCTACGGCGGTGGAATTACGGTTTTCTTTGTGTGTATGGAGTTTCTGGGGTACGTAGGTATATATATGAAGAAGGAGGGCACCGGGGGCCGTGTGGGCCAGCCTCGAGGCAGGGGGCGCGCCCTGGGAAGGGGGGGCGCCCCCACCCTCGAGGGAAGCCCAGTTGTCCCCTGACTTGGTCCTGACGTATTCCGTGCGTGATTTTCTCCAAAAATATCTCTCTCGAAGGTTTCATTCCGTTTGGACTCCGTTTGACATTCCTTTTCAGCAAAACCCTAAAATAGGCAAAAAACAGCAATCTGGACTGGGCCTTTGGGTTAGTAGGTTAGTCCCAAAAATGATATAAAAGTGAATGATAAAGCCCATTAAACATCTAAGACTTCATAAATAATAGCATGGAACAATAAAAAAATATAGATACGTTGGAGACGTATCAGTAGGCTACACCATAATGGTATGAACAGAGATTTATTTGGTGGGATTTATGCCACTCGCATAGCCCGCCATCTTGGTGTGCCCGTGCACGTGAATGATGAACCCTTACCTCCTTCTCATTTAGATTGCCATGTTATGATTAGTCACCGGTTTATAGAGAGGGATGGTCAAACCCTCAAATATCGATTAATCTTTAACAGGCAACAAGCCATCCCTATTGTTCTTCCTGCCCCTACCTTGTTTGACTTTCAGGCAAAAGGAAGATACATTATAACTATGGAGGAGGTAAATGCGTATTATAATATGACAGAAGCAGCCCGCCTTCGAGGTGCAGCTCAGCATGCAGTAGCTGATGCATCTCAGTACAACCCCAATTACGACTTTGGATATCTGACAGACCAATATTGGCCATAGACCAACTTAGGCCAAAAGCCTAAGCTTGGGGGAGTACGTGTTTGTCACCGACTTTACATTCATGTTCACACACTTATTCTAGTTGTCGGTGCTCACACTCTTTCACTGAACCATCCATGCTTAGTTTCAATTTCTTTTTCTTAGTCTTTTTCTCGTGTGCTGGAAAAATCTTAAGAAAAACACAAAAAATATTAATTGTAGCTTCTAGCTAGTTTACTTTCCTTGCCTGTAGTAGTAATTAACAAGAAAACCCAAAAAGATTTCTCGTTCTTCTTTTTCTTGTTGCGAGCTTTCCCGTGTAAATAGTTTCTTTTCTTTTCTTTGGGGGACAAGAGTAGAAGACCATGATAAAAATGCTTAGTGGCTCTCATTTGCTTTATTGTTAATTTAACCTTGAGCCATGGTACCTTGTCTTCTCTTTTGTATTAAATGTCTGCAGATTCCAGCTTATTCTAATGCACGTGCATTATTATTATTTTCCACACCATTCTGTCGTGCGAGTGAAAGGCAATAAGGATGATATATGATGAACTAACTGAGATGAGAAAAGCTGGTATGAACTCGACCTCTCTTGTTTTTGTAAATATTATAGTACATCGTTCCTGATTCAGCTCGTTATGAATGAAACATGCTTGCAATGACAATTAGAGATCATAGCTGCTTATGCCATGCTTAATTAGCTGAGAGTTTATAATGGTCTATCTTGCGTGCCAACATGATATTAAAATGGTTGTGATGTGGTATGATGGGGTGGTATCCTCCTTTGAAGGATTTAAGTGATCTGACTTGGCACATGTTCACGCATGTAATTGAAACAAATCAACATAGCCTCCACGATATTTATGTTCATGGTGATTTATATCCTACTCATGCTTGCATTCATTGTGGATTAATTTTAATGCATGTTCATGACCGTTGTTGCTCTCTAGCTGGTCGCTTCCCAGTCTCTTTCTAGCCTTCACCTGTACTAAGCAGGAATACTGCTTGTGCATCCACTTCCATAAACCCCAAAGTTATTCCACATGAGTCCAATATACCTTCCTATATGCGGTATTTACGTGTCGTTCGAAGTAAATTTGTATGTGCCAAACTCCAAACCTTCAAATGCAATTCTGTTTTGTATGCTCGGACAGCTCATGTATCAACTAGGGGTGTCTATATCTTCCATGCTAGGTGGGTTATTCTCACGATGAGTGGACTCCGCTCATCATTCATGAGAAAATGGCTGGTAATCGGGATGCCCAGTCCCATGCTCAAAATCTTAATAATTAAACAAACTCCCCGGGGGTTGTTGATGGTTTGGACGTTACCCGTTGTTTCGGGCTAGCCATGGAGTGTGCTTGTTGGTGGTTGGGGGAGTATAAATTTTACCATTCTATTTGGGAACCACCTATAATGTGCGTAGCATGGGAGATATCGAGATTCTTGGATGTTATGTTGACAATGGAAGTATACCGCTCAAAATGTTATTCGTCTCTATTTAAAAATCGAGCTCTGGCACCTCTACAAATCCCTGCTTCCCTCTGTGAAGGGCATATCTATTTACTTTTATGCAGAGTCATCATCCTCTTATCAAAGAGCACCAGTAGGAGAGCACCTCTGTCATTTGCATGTATTAACATTAATTTGCATTGAGTATGATCATGACTGGATCTCTTTTACCATGAATTACAATGTCTAGTCAGTCCTTGATCTTTAAAGGTGCTCTGCATTTATGTTTTGCGGTCTCAGAAAGGGCTAGCGAGATACCATCTTGTTATATCATATCATGATTGTTTTGAGAAAGTGTTGTCATCCGAGGTTTATTATTATTGCTCGCTAGTTGATTATGCCATTGATGTGAGTAGTCTTGACACCTGAAAGTTAATATGAATGTGGTTAGTTCATGATCTTGTTGAAAACCTGAATGCTGGCTTACAAATTTACAACAACAAGAGCAAACAGAGTTTGTCAAAGTTTTTCTTTATCACTTTCAGTTTATCAACTGAATTGTTTGAGGACAAGCAAATGTTTAAGCTTTGGGGAGTTGATACGTCTCCAACGTATCTACTTTTCCAAACCCTTTTGCCCTGGTTTTGGACTCTAACTTGCATGATTTTAATGGAACTAACCCGGACTGACGCTGTTTTCAGCAGAACTGTCATGGTGTTGTTTTTGTGCAGAAATAAAAAGTTCTCGGAATCGCCTGAAAATCCAAGGAGAATTATTTTAGAAAATATAAAAAATACCTGCAAGAAGATCTAGACCAGGGGCCCACACCCTGTCCACGAGGGTGGGGGTGCCCCTCCCCCCTAGGGCGCGCCCCCTGCCTCGTGGGACCCCTGGTGCTCCACCGACGTATCCCTAGATCCTATATATTCACTTTCGAGGAGAGAAAAATCAAGGAGAAAGAATTATCGCGTTTCACGAGACGGAGCCGCCGCCAAGCCCTAATCTCTCTCGGGAGGGCTGATCTGGAGTCCGTTCGGGGCTCCGGAGAGTGGAGATCATCACCATCGTCATCATCAACCTTCCTCCATCACCAATTCCATGATGCTCACCGCTGTGCGTGAGTAATTCCATCGTAGGCTTGCTGGACGGTGATGGGTTGGATGGGATCTATCATGTAATCGAGTTAGTTTTGTTAGGGTATGATCCCTAGTATCCATTATGTTCTGAGATTGATGTTGCTATGACTTTTCTATGCTTAATGCTTGTCACTAGGGCCCGAGTGCCATGATTTCAGATCTGAACCTGTTATGTTTTCATGAATATATGTGTGCTCTTGATCCTATATTGCAAGTCTATAGTCACCTACTACGTGTTATGATCCGGCAACCCCGAAGTGACAATAATCGGGACCACTCCCGGTGATGACCATTGTTTGAGGAGTTCATGTATTCACTATGTGTTAATGCTTTGGTTCGGTACTCTATTAAAAGGAGGCCTTAATATCCCTTAGTTTCCAATAGGACCCCGCTGCCACGGGAGGGTAGGACAAAAGATGGCACGCAAGTTCTTTTCCATAAGCACTTATGACTATATTCGGAATACATGCCTACATTGCATTGATGAACTGGAGCTAGTTATGTGTCACCCTAGGTTATAACTTCTACATGATGAATTGCATCCGACATAATTTCCCATCACTGATCCAATGCCTACGAGCTTTTCCTATATTGCTTGTTGCTTATTTAATTTTCCGTTGCTACTACTACAAAAACTACAAAAACACTATCGTTACTTTTATTGCCGCTACCGCTACTATCATATTACTTTGCTACTAAACTATCTTGCTGCACATACTAAGTTTCAGGTGTGGTTGAATTGACAACTCAGCTGCTAATACTTAAGAGTATTCTTTGGCTCCCCTTGTGTCGAATCAATAAATTTGGGTTGAATACTTTACCCTCGAAAACTGTTGTGATCCCCTACACTTGTGGGTTATCAACATCGCACAAAGTCATTACATCAAATAGATCTCTAAGAGAACTTTGTATTGAGAAACAAAGAGAGAAGAAGCCATCTAGCTACTACCTACGGACCCGTAGGTCTGAGGTGAACAACTAACGTATCATCGGGGAGGCACCAATGAAGATGATGAACCCCTCTGTGATTGTGTTCCCCTCCGGTGGAGTGCCGGAAAAGGGCTCCAGATTGGATTTCGTGGTTCTGGAACTTGCGATGGTTGGAACAAAGGTCTACTCCCCTAGGGTTTCTGGAATATTGGGGTATTTATAGAGCGAAGAGGCGGTGCGGGAGGCCACAGAGGTGGGCATAACCACTAGGGCGCTCCTGGGGGCCTGGGCGCTCCCTGGTGGGTTGTCTTCCCCTTGGAGCACCCCCCAGGCGCTTCTTTGGCCCATCATGTGTCTTCTGGCCCAGAAAAAATCTCCAAAAAGTTCCGGTGCATTTGGACTCCGTTTGGTACTGGATTTCTGCGAAGTAAAAAAACAAGCTAAAACTAGCAACTGGCATGGGGCACTATGTCAATAGGTTAGTCCCAGAAAAATGATATAAAGTTGCTATAAATGGTTGTAAAACATCCAAGAATAATAATATAATTACATGGGACAATTAAAAATTATAGATACGATGGAGACGTGTCAGCATCCCCAAGCTTAATTCCTACTGGTCCTCGAGTAGGTACATGATAAAAACAATTTTTTTGATGTGGAATGCTGCCTAACATGTTCATCACATATTCTTTTCTTTTGTAGCATGGACATTTGAGCTTTTATATGGTTCAAAACAATAGTCTAGTTTTGACATGAAGACTTCAATACTCAAGCATATCAACAAGCAACCATGTCTTTCAAAATATCAATACTAAAGCAAGTTATCCCTAGCCCATCATGCTCAATCATTGATCCATAAACACACTCGTATATTAGCTACATCCAATGCTCAAGTACGATCATAGTGCCCCTTAGTTGGTGCTTTATAAGAGAAGATCGATACTCGAATAAAAATAAAAATGGCATAAAGTAAATAGAAAGGCCCTTCGTAGAGGGAAGTAGGGATTTGTAGAGGTGCCAGAGCTGAAAGCATAAATTGAGAGATAAATTTTTGGGGAGGCATATTTTTCCGGTCAACAAAAACGACTAAGAGTTTCCAATACTTTCCATGCTAGATACATCATAGGCGGTTCCCAAATAGAAAATAAAGTTTATTCATTTTTCCATCGTTCTTTCACAATCGATGGCTAACCATATCCACGGGTGCCCTCCATACCAACACTTTCCAAGGGATTTATTATTTGACAACATAAAGTAAATTTCTTTATTCATTTTGGGACTGCGCATCCCTATTACCACCGCACTTTCGTGCAACGACAAGTGAATAAACACTCATCTTGAGAATAACACATCTAGCATGGAAAAATATCGGCCACCCCTCACCGCCTCATGAGCGGTATGGGCACGCAAAAGAGAAGTTTATTTTTAAATTTAGAGATGGCACATACAAATTTTCTTAGAATGGCAAGGAAACATTGCATATAGGTAGGTATGGTGGACTCGTATGGCAAAACTGGGTTTACATATTTTGGATGCACAACTAGTATTTCTACTTAGCACAGTCCCGTGCTCAAAATCATAATAATTAAAAAAACTCCCCGAGGGCTGTTGCTGGTTTGGACGGTACCCGTTGTTTCGGGCTAGCCGTGGAGTGTGCTTGTTGGTGGTTGGGGGAGTATAAATTTTACCATTCTATTTGGGAACCGCCTATAATGTGAGTAGCATGGGAGATATCGAGATTCTTGGTTGTTATGTTGACAATGAAAGTATACAACTCAAAATGTTATTCATCTCTATTTAAAAATCGAGCTCTGGCACCTCTACAAATCCCTGCTTCCCTCTGCGAAGGGCCTATCTATTTACTTTTATGCAAAGTCATCATCTTCTTATCAAAGAGCACCAGTAGGAGAGCACATTTGTCATTTGCATGTATTACCATTAATTTGCATTGAGTATGATCATGACTGGATCTCTTTTACCATGAATTACAATGTCTAGTCAGTCCTTGATCTTTAAAGGTGCTCTGCATTTATGTTTTGCGGTCTCACAAAGGGCTAGCGAGATACCATCTTGTTATATCATATCATGATTGTTTTGAGAAAGTGTTGTCATCCGAGGTTTATTATTATTGCTCGCTAGTTGATTATGCCATTGATGTGAGTAGTCTTGAGACCTGAAAGTTATTATGAATGTGGTTAGTTCATGATCTTGTTGAAAACCTGAATGTTGGCTTACATATTTACAACAACAAGAGCAAACAGAGTTTGTCAAAGTTTTTCTTTATCACTTTCAGTTTATCAACTGAATTGCTTGAGGACAAGCAAACGTTTAAGCTTTGGGGAGTTGATACGTCTCCAACGTATCTACTTTTCCAAACCCTTCTACCCTTGTTTTGGACTCTAACTTGCATGATTTGAATGGAACTAACCCGGACTGACGCTGTTTTCAGCAGAACTGCCATGGTGTTGTTTTTGTGCAAAAATAAAAAGTTCTCGGAATCGCCTGAAAATCAACGGAGAATTATTTCGGAAAATATAAAAATATCTGCAAGAAGATCCACACTAGGGGGCCTTGGGCCAGTCCACGAGGGTGAGGGGCGCGCCCCCCTGCCCAGGGCGCTCCCCCTGCCTCGTGGGCCCCTGGTGCTCCACCGACGTACCCCCAGATCCTATATCCTCCGTTTCGAGGAGAAAAAATCAGGGAGAAGGAATTATCGCGTTTCACAAGACGGAGCCGCCGCCAATCCCTAATCTCTCTCGGGAGGGCTGATCTGGAGTCTGTTCGGGGCTCCGAAGGGTGGAGATCATCGCCATCGTCATCATCAAACTTCATCCATCACCAATTCCATGATTCTCACCGCCGTGTGTGAGTAATTCCATCGTAGGCTTGCTGGACGGTGATGGGTTGGATGGGATCTATCATGTAATCGAGTTAGTTTTGTTAGGGTATGATCCCTAGTATCCATTATGTTCTGAGATTGATGTTGCTATGACTTTGCTATGCTTAATGCTTGTCACTAGGGCCCGAGTGCCATGATTTCAGATCTGAACCTATTATGTTTTCATGAATATATGTGTGTTCTTGATCCTATCTTGCAATTCTATAGTCACCTACTATGTGTTATGATCTGGCAACCCCGAAGTGACAATAATCGGGACCACTCCCGGTGATGACCATAGTTTGAGGAGTTCATGTATTCACTATGTGTTAATGCTTTGGTCCGGTACTCTATTAAAAGGAGGCCTTAATATCCCTTAGTTTCCAATAGGACCCCGCTGCCACGGGAGGGTAGGACAAAAGATGTCATGCAAGTTCTTTTCCATGAGCACTTATGACTATATTCGGAATACATGCCTACATTGCATTGATGAACTGGAGCTAGTTATGTGTCACCCTAGGTTATAACTTCTACATGATGAATTGCATCCGACATAATTTCCCATCACCGATCCAATGCCTACGAGCTTTTCCTATATTTCTTGTTGCTTATTTAATTTTCCGTTGCTACTATTACAAAAACTACAAAAAAACTATCGTTACTTTTATTTCCGCTACCGCCACTATCATATTACTTTGCTACTAAACTATCTTGCTGCAGATACTAAGTTTCTAGGTGTGGTTGAATTGACAACTCAGCTGCTAATACTTAAGAGTATTTTTGGCTCCCCTTGTGTCGAATCAATAAATTTGGGTTGAATACTTTACCCTCGAAAACTGTTGCGATCCCCTACACTTGTGGGTTATCAACATCGCACAAAGTCATTACATCAAATAGATCTCTAAGAGAACTTTGTATTGAGAAACAAAGAGAGAAGAAGCCATCTAGCTACTACCTACGGACCCGTAGGTCTGAGGTGAACTACTCACGTATCATCGGAGAGGCGCCAATGAGGATGATGAACCCCTCTGTGATCGTGTTCCCCTCCGGTGGGGTGCCGGAAAAGGGCTCCAGATTGGATTTCGTGGTTCTGGAACTTGCGGTGGTTGGAACAAAGGTCTACTCCCCTAGGGTTTCTGGAATATTGGGTATTTATAGAGCAGAGAGGCGGTGCGGGAGGCCACCGAGGTGGGCATAACCACTAGGGCGCTCCTGGGGGCCTGGGCGCTCCCTGGTGGGTTGTCTTCCCCTTGGAGCACCCCCCAGGCGCTTCTTTGGCCCATCATGTGTCTTCTGGCCCAGAAAAATTCTCCAAAAAGTTGCGGTGCATTTGGACTCCGTTTGGTACTGGATTTCTGCGAAGTAAAAAAACAAGCAAAAACCAGCAACTGGCATGGGGCACTATGTCAATAGGTTAGTCCCAGAAAAATGATATAAAGTTGCTATAAAATGGTTGTAAAACATCCAAGAATGATAATATAATTACATGGGACAATTAAAAATTATAGATACGTTGGAGACGTATCAGCATCCCCAAGCTTAATTCCTACTGGTCCTCGAGTAGGTACATGATAAAAACAATTTTTCGATGTGGAATGCTGCCTAACATGTTCATCACATATTCTTTTCTTTTGAAGCATGGACATTTGAGCTTTTATATGGTTCAAAGCAATAGTCTAGTTTTGACATGAAGACTTCAATACTCAAGCATATCAACAAGCAACCATGTCTTTCAAAATATCAATACTAAAGCAAGTTATCCCTAGCCCATCATGCTCAATCATTGATCCATAAATACACTCGTATATTAGCTACATCCAATGATCAAGTACGATCATAGTGCCCCTTAGTTGGTGCTTTATAAGAGAAGATCGATACTCAAATAAAAATAAAAATGACATAAAGTAAATAGAAAGGCCCTTCGTAGAGGGAAGTAGGGATTTGTAGAGGTGCCAGAGCTCAAAGCATAAATTAAGAGATAAATTTTTGGGGAGGCATATTTTTCCGGCTAACAAAAACGACTAAGAGTTTCCAATACTTTCCATGCTAGATACATCATAGGCGGTTCCCAAATAGAAAATAAAGTTTATTCCTTTTTCCACCATTCTTTCACAATCCATGGCTAACCGTATCCACGGGTGCCCTCCATACCAACACTTTCCAAGGGATTTATTATTTGACAACATAAAGTAAATCTCTTTATTTATTTTGGGACTGCGCATCCCTATTACCACCGCACTCTCGTGCAACGACAAGTGAATAAACACTCATCTTGAGAATAACACATCTAGCGTGGAAAAATATCGGCCACCCATCACCGCCTCATGAGCGGTATGGGCACACAAAAGAGAAGTTTATTTTGAAATTTAGAGATGGCACATACAAATTTGCTTAGAATGGCAAGGAAACATTGCATATAGGTAGGTATGGTGGACTTGTATGGCAAAACTGGGTTTACATATTTTGGATGCACAAGTAGTATTTCTACTTAGCACAAGTGAAGGCTAGCATATAGATTGAGAAGCAACCAACCAAGAAACAAAAAATCACACAAGAGAACATTGAGCATAACTAACACCGAATAATGCACCACATGTCGGACGTAATTTCATTGCATAACTATTAACGTTTGTGCTTGTATAGGGAATCACAAACCTTAACATCAATATTCTTACTAAAACATAATTACTCATTAACATGACTCACATATCAGTATATCACTATCATCATATCTCAAAACTATTACAAAAAATCAAGTTTATTTTGTCAAATGATCTTCTTGAAAGTTTTTATTATATCCCTCTTGAATATCTATCACTTTGGTACTAGTTTCATATGTTGCTTTTGATAAGCTCAAACAAATCTAATTGAAGAACATGAGCATAAAATTTTCTTTCTCTCAAAATAGTCTAAGTGAAGCATGAGAGAATTTCTTAAAAAATTTACCAACTCTCAAATAAATCTAAGTGAATCATGAGAGAATTTCTTAAAATATATTAAAGCACACCATGCTCAAAAAGATATAAGTGAAGCACTAGAGCAATTCCATAGCTCTCAAAAAAATTAAGTGAAGCATAAAGAGCAAACATAGCATAATTTGGCTTTCTCAAGTAGGTGTGTTCAACAAGGATAGATGAAACAAACTAAAAATCAAAACAAGCAAAGACTCATATCATATAAGATGCTCCAAGCAAAACTCATGATATGTGACGAATAACAATATAGCTCCAAGTAAAATACCGAAGGTCGTTAGAAGAAAGAGGGGATGCCACCCGGTGCATACCCAAGCTTAGTTGCTTGATACTTCTTGAATATTATCTTGGGGTGCCTCGGGCATCCCCAAGCTTAGGCTTTTTCTACTCCTTATTCCTTCATCCATCGTGATCTCACCTAAAACTTGAAAACTTCAATCACACAAAACTCAACAAAACTTCATGAGATCCGTTAGTATAACAAAACCAATCTTTACTTTAAGTAATGTAGCAAACCAATTCGTATTTTGTTATTGCATTATATCTACTGTATTCTAACTTTTCCATGGCTTAAACTCTTCAAAAGAAACCATAATTCATCAAAACAAGCACATATATAACACAACAAAAACAGAATTTGTCAGAAACACAGCAGTTTGTAAAGATAGAAATTACAAAAAAATTAGGACAACATGGGAAATTTGTATCCGGATAACATGTAAAAATTTCAAGAATTGATCACGTTCCAGCAGCCGTCAACAATTCTAGCACTAATACAAAAAGTTTCTGATTTTCAACGCGATCAAATGAACTAACAACCAAATCATCCGAAATGCTTTGCTTGGCACAAACACTAATTTAGACCACAAAAACACATCTAACCAGAGGAATAATTGTGTAAACACACAAGAACAACAATAAAAAGGCAACAAAATATTTTATTCATTGGGTTGCCTCCCAACAAGCGCTTTCCTTTAAAGCCTTTTAGCTAGGCATTGACAATTTTAATGATGCTCACACATAAGACAAGAATTGAAGAACAAAGAGAGCATCATGTAGCATGTCAAAATCACATTTAAATCTAACATACTTCCTATGCATAGGCATTTCATAAGCAAACAAATTATCAAGATAAGTGAAAACTAGCATATGCAAGGAAGAAGAAAGAAACAATAGTAATCTCAACATAACGGGAGGTAGTTTAGTAACATGAAATTTTTTACAACCATATTTTCCTCTCTAAAAATAATTACATGAAGATCATACTCAAATTCAATAATATATCTACTACATACAATTTTATCTTCATGATCCACATCCATAAAAGTCTTATAATCTTCAAAGATAGTGGGATTAACATCAACTAAAGTCATGACCTCTCCAAACCCACTTTTATCAAAAAAATCATAAGATTAATTATTCTCTAAAGTAGTGGGATCATTATTAACTAAATTTTACACTCTTCCAAACCCACTTTCAATATTATCGCAAACATATTCATCATGAGGCTTAAATAAATTTTCAAGATCGTAAGAAGAATCACCCCAATCATGATCATTGCAATAAGTTGAGGACATATCAAAATTAGGATCCCCAAGCTTGGGATTTTGCATATTATTAGCATATTTGACATTAATAGAATTCATTATAACACCATTGCAATCATGCTTGTGATTCAAGGAGCTATCATGAATCACTTCAAATTTCTTCTTTTATCACTTCGTCACAATTATCAGATTCATGAATCTTAAGCAAAACTTCATAAAGATAATCTAGTGCACACAACTCACTAGCGATTGGTTTATCATAATTGGATCTCTTAAAAATATTAGAAAGTGTATGAGGATCTATAAACGTTTTCCTTCTAATTTCCAATAAACACACAATTATACCAAACAACCAAGCGAAGCAACCAAATAAGACATAAGGGCAAACGAAAAGGAGGATGAATAAAACGACAATTTTTTGTGACGTGGGAGAGATGAAAATGAGAAGCAAATGGCAAATAATATAAATTGCAAGGAGATGATATTCGTGATTAGAAACCTGATAGATCTTGATGATGCGTCCCCGGCAACGGCGCCAGAAATTCCTTTTGATGTCGCTTGAACTATGTTGGTATTTCCCTAAAGAGGAAGGAATGATGCAGCGCAGCTACGGTAGGTATTTCCCTCAGTGATGAGACCAAGGTATCGAACCAGTAGGAGGACCAAGTAACACTATGTAAATGGTACCTGCACACAAATATCAAATACTTGCAACCCGACGTGTAAGAGGGGTTGCCAATCCCTCCTGGGTAATTGATTGGTAGAAGGATAGATGAGTAATGGGAAATGGAACAACGACAAATAAAACTCAGCGAGGTATTTTTGGGTTTTTGATAATATAGATCTGAACATAAAAGTTGCAAATAAAAGAAAAGGCAAATGACAATATAGATCTGAAAGTATATGATAGGAAAATAGACCTGGGAGCGTATATTTCACTAGTGGCTTCTCTAAAAAAATAGCAAACGGTGGGTAGACAAATTACTGTTGGGCAATTGATAGAAAAGCGAATAGTTATGACGATATCCAAGACAATGATCATGTATATAGGCATCACGTCCAAGATTAGTAGACCGACTCCTGCCTGCATCTACTCCTATTACTCCACACATCAACCGCTATCCAGCATGCATCTAGTGTATTAATTTCATGGAAAAACATAGTACTACAATAAGAACGATGACATGATGTAGACAAGATCTATTCATGTAGGAATAGACCCCATCTTTTAATCCTTAATAGCAATGATACATGTGTGCCTTGCTGCCCCTTCTGTCAATGGGAAAGGACACCGCAACATCTAAACCATCACAAAGCACCTCTTCCCATTGCAAGATAAATACATCAAGTTGGCCATACAAAACCCAAATATCGGAGAAGAAATACGAGGCTATAATAATCAAGTATGGATATTAAAACAAGGCAAATTTGATCATAAACTCACAATTCACCGAATCACAACAAACACACCGCACAAAGTCATTACATCAAATTGATCTCCAAGAGAACTTTGTATTGAGGAACAAAGAGAGAAGAATCCATCTAGCTACTACATATGGACCCGTATGTGTGAGGTGAACTACTTACACATCATCGGAGAGGCACCAATGAGGATGATGAACCCCTCCATTATCATGTTCCCCTCCGACGGAGTGCTGGAAAAGGGCTCTAGATTGGATCTTGTGGTTCTGGAACTTGCGGCGGCTGGAACAAAGTTTCATTGACTCCCCTAGGGTTTCTGGAATATCGGGGTATTTATAGAGCGAAGAGGCGGTGCGGGAGGCCACCGAGATGGGCACAACCCACCAGGGCGCGCCTGAGGGGCCTGGGCGCGCCCTGGTGGGTTGTGCTCCCCTTGGAGCATCCCCAGGTGCTTCTTTGGCCCATCCCATGTCTTCTGGCCCAGAAAAATTCTCTAAAAAGTTTCGATGCATTTGGACTCCGTTTGGTACTAATTTTCTGCGAAGTAATAAAACAAGCAAAAAACAACAACTGGCACTGGGCACTATGTCAATAGGTTAGTCCCAAAAAATGATATAAAGTTGCTATAAAATGGTTGTAAAAAATCCAAGAATGATAATATAACAACATGGAATAATAAAAAAATTATAGATACATTGGAGACGTATCAGCTCGATGGCTTCTTCTTTCTCTCTGATCTTCAATACAATGTTCTTCATGATCTCCATGGAGTTCTATCCGATGCAATCTTCTTTTGCGGTGTGCTTGTTGGGATCCGATGAATTGTGGGTTTATGATCAGATTATTCATTGAAAGTAATTGAGTCTTTTCTAAACTTTATTATGCATGATTGTTATAGCTTTGTATTTCTCCCTGATCTATTTGTTTGGTCTAGACAACTAGATTGATTTTTTCAGTGGTAGAGGTGCTTTGTGTTGGGTTTAATCTTGCAGTGTCCTCACCTTGTGACAGAAGGGGTAGCGAGGCACATATTTAAATTGTTCCATTAAGGGTAAAACGACGGGGTTCAATCATATTGTTTGGTTTTATTCTGTCTACATTATGTCATCATACTTCATGCATTACTCTATTGTCATGAACTTAATATGTAGAGAGGCAAGCATAAAAGCGCTCTCGAAGTGGAGTAATAGTAGTAGATGCATAATCGTTTTGGTCTACTTGTCACAGACGTAATTCCTATATACATGACCATTGCCATGAATAACATCGTAACTATGTGATTTTCTATCAATTGTCCACATGTAAGTTGTCTACCCACTGTATGCTATTATTATGAGAGAGAAGCCTCTAGTGAAAACATGGACCCCGGGATTACAAAAAACAAAAATACCTTTCTACAATTTATTTACTTTTATTTTACTTTGCAATTTATTTATCTACCACTACCAGATTTAATCCTTGCAAGTAACGAGTTCAAGGGGATTGAAAACCCTCTTGCCCGTGTTGAATGCAAGTATTTGCTCTTGTTTATGCAGGTATTGTTTGACTATGATTTGCTTGGTTCTCCTATTGGTTCGATAACCTTGGTTCTCACTGAGGGAAATACTTATCGGCTACTATATTGCTTCACCCTTCCTCTTCGGAAAAAAATTCCAATGCATCTCACCGGTAGGAGAAAGAATTTTTGGCGTCGTTGCCGGGGAGACTTCATCAAATCTCTATAAGTACCTACACTCAAATTATCATTTACTTTCTATACTTTTTATTTTCTTTATTTGCTTTCATTAGTCTCATTAAAAAATATCTACCTTTGTTAGTTTTCTTGTTTGCTTGCTTTGCAACTATGCCTTCAAAAAATACCAAGTTGTGTGACTTCTCAAATACTAATAACAATGATTTTAGTACTACTCCAATTGCTCCTCCCGCCACTAGCATGGAGTCATATGATATTAATGTTGCATTGCTAAATCTTATTATGAAAGAACAATTTGTTGGAAATCCTAATGAAGATGTTGCATCTCATCTTAATACCTTCATTGAATTATGTGATATGCAAAATAGAAAACATGTGGATAATGATACCGTCAAGTTGAAATTATTTCCTTTCTCGCTAAGATATTGTGCTAAAACTTGGTTTTCATCCTTTCCTCGCAATAGTATTGGATCATGGGATAAATGTAAGGATGCTTTTATTGCCAAGTTTTCCCCCCGATATGATTATTTCTCTTAGCAATAAAATCATGAACTTTCAGCAACTTGAGCAAGAACATGTCGCACAATCTTGGGAGAGAATGAAATTAATGATTAAAAATTGTCCCACTCATGGATTAAGCTTGTGGATGATAAAAAAATATGTGGGACTAAACTTTGTGTCCAGAAATCTTCTAGACTTTGCGGTAGGTGGAATCCTTTATGGGAATTACTTTGGGAGAGGCCACAAAGCTTGTCGATAATATGATGACAAATTATTCTCATTGGCACATAGAATGAGCTCCAATTGGTAGGAAGGTAAACTATGTCGAAGAAGTTTCTACTTTGAGTGATAAAATGGATGCTCTTATGAACATGCTTGCTAGTAAAAATGCTCATGTTGATCCTATTGATGTGGCATTATCTACTTTGATTGAGTAGAATAATGATACAATTGATGTGAATTTTATCGCTATAAATAATTTCAACAACAATGCTTATAGGGGGGATTTCAATCCTAGACCGTACCCTCGTAACCCCTCTAATAATTATGGTAATTCCCAAGAAAATCCGTATAATAATAATAATAATAATAATAATAATAATAATAATAATAATAATAATAATAATAATAATAATAATAGGATACCTACCGATCTTGAGAACAACGTTAAAGAATTTATTAGTTCTTAAAAGATTTTTTAATGCTATGGTAGAACAAAAACTACATAAAGTTGACGATATGGCTAGAAACATGGATAGAATTGCTCATGATGTGGAAACTCTTAAAATTAAAATTATTCCACATAAAATTGATGCTACCGAAACACTAAAATCTATCCAAGTCACTATGAGTGAAAGTAGAGAAAGAATCTCAAGGATTAGAGCTAAGCGTGAATTATTAGAAAAAAACGATTCCAACCGGTTTTTATCATAATAATGATGAAGATATTAAAATTATTGGTCTGACACCCATTGATTATTTTTTTACTAATGTCAACTTTAGCTAGAAGGTGTCCCAATTATTCCATGGGTGATTATCTTAATGATAAAAACAATAAAAGTGGGTTTGAAGAGGTCAAGACTTTAAATAGTGATGTGCCAACTACATTGGATTACAAGGACTTTAATTGTGATAATTGTTCTATGATTGAATGTATTTCCTTCTCGCAATCCATGATGAACTCACCTAATGCTTACAGAAAAATAAAGCTTTCACACAACATATCGTTGAAGCTATGATTAAAGCTCGTGAAGAAAAGCTAGAATTGGAGGTATCTATACCTAGGAAATTACATGATGAATGGGAACCTACTATTAAATTTAATATTAAAGATTATGAATGTAATGCTTTGTGTGATCTAGGTGCTAGTGTCTCTACTATACCAAAATATTTATGTGACATGCTAGGTCTCACCGATATAGATGAATGTTCCCTTAACTTGAATTTAGCGGATTCAACTATTAAGAAACCATTGGTAGAATAAATGATGTTATTATTTTTGCTAATATAAATTATGTGCCCATGGATTTCATTGTGCTTGATATTGAATGCAATCCGTTGTGTCCTATAATACTTGGCAGGCCTTTCCTACGAACCATAGGTACAATTATTGATATGAAATAAGGAAATATGAGGTTCCAACTTTCATTAAAGAAAGTGATGGAACACTTCCCAACAAAGATAATTAAACCACCATATGAATCTGTTATGAGAGCCACCTATGTAATTAATTTGAAGGTTGACAACACTTAAAACAATACAATACACCTAGATAGGGGCGTAAAACAATAACGCTTGTTGGGAGACAACCCAATATTTATCTGTATTTTTTGTTTTCATTTCTGTTCTTGTATGATGACATGATTATTGATACTGTAATGATTGTGTTTTTATGTTTTAATTAGTGTTTGTGACAAGTAAAGCCTTTGGGATGATTTGGATGATAGTTGACTTGATTATGTGCAAAAACAAAAAGTTTAGCTTCTAGAAATTCCTCTAATTTACTGGAATACGATAATTAGCTGAAATTTTTACACATGATTGATATATAAATTTCCTAGTTTGTCCTATTTTTCAGAATTTTTAGAGTTGCATAACTATAGCTTTCGTATGGATCATTATAGATTGTTCTGTTTTAGACAAATTCTATTTTTATTGCATAGTGTGCTTATTTTAATGATGCTATGGATTATAGGGGTATAAGTCATGGACAAGTTAGAATATAGTAGGTATTATGCAACTACAATTATGAATGAGTTTACAACAGTACTAAAGTTTATGATGTTTCTATTATACTAAGGGATCTCACGAATCTTAAAAGTCAGGATTTAAACTCAAGATGCTCTAATACCATGTTAACCTTCATGCACTAGCCAACGCAACCAAAAGTTTGAACTGATCGAAAGGTCTAGTGCAATCCACATATACTGTAACACAAGTCATATTTTCTACATGTTTCTTACGCATCTATCTTTTAGAAAATAAGCTTGAAGGATAGAAGACGTAATATATCGGGATCGTGTTCGAGGAAAATATCTTGCAGGAATTATCTGTGCTCCAATGCTGATGTAAGTACCTGTTGTATACATATTTTTTGTTAATCGGCATGATTCCAACCTTCTGTACCCTACACCAATTATCTGATCTAAATTTACTTGTAGCAAAATGTATAGTTGAAGCGGTAATCCGCATCTGAGCACGGGCTCATCTGCACCCACTCAGAAAAAAATTCAAAAAAGATACTAAAATGATTCAAAAAAATCCAAAAAAATATATGTGGTAGATCATTTGATGCGTGAGGTCCGCTCCAAATTTCAACTCATTTGGACATCTGAGCAATTCTGGGCAAAAAAGACAAATCGGGTCAAAAACAGTTCCTGAATAGTACACTATTTTACATACCCCGATTTTGTCTTTTTTGCCCAGGATTGCTCAGATGTCCAAATGAGTTGAAATTTGGAGCGAACCTCACGCATCAAATTATCTACCACATAATATTTTTTGGAATTTTTTTAAATCTTTTTAATAATTTTTTTTATTATTTTTTCCATGAACGCGGGTGCAGATGAGCCCGGGTGCAGATTCGCCGCACTCTAGTTGAAGGCCATAATGTAGAATTTTGTTAGGAAAACTGCCTGATAGTTCTGCATAGTGAGTTGCATGATTGTACTATCTAATATCTTGCACATTACTAAATTGTACTCCCTCCATTCTTAAATATAACTCTTTGTAGAGATTTCACTATGGACCACATACGGATGTATATAGATGCATTTCAGAGTGTAGATTCACTCATTTGGCTCTATAGTAGTCCATAGTAGAATCTCTACAAAGACATATATTTAGGAACATGGGGAGTTGTGTTGTGGTCTGGTTTCCCAATCATTCATTGTTTCAATGTTGATTTCCTATTACCTTACCTAGCTGATGATAGCAGTGTCATATTGTGTTAATTTGGTGTGGGTCAGTGTGGTCTTGTTGCACAAATGTTCATTGTGTCAATGTTGCTTTTCTATTATCTGACCTGGCCAATGATGGCAATGCTAGTCTGTTAATTTGGTGCAGGCTGCTGAAGATAAGAAGACAAACTCTTAAGATAGCAAGGCAACCCCATTGTTTCTCTCCAATAAATCTAGGGCGGGTAATATGGCAATAACTCTTGATTAATCTGTTCGGTTTCCCTCCTAATTTATGTTATGATGTGGTGGTCAAGACACTCTCCACTACCAATGATACAAGCCTGCCAAAATCGCCATCTGAATCAGTTCATTTTCCTCTGTCTTGAATCCAACGGAAAAAATGTATGTTCGTGAACGAATTATAGGCTCAAGCAATGATGGAAATTGTGGAGGAATCAGAGGTGCACATTACTGTGCAACAACAATTGATCGATGTTTTCATAGAAAGTATAGCAAAGAAGGAAGAACTTGCTCATGTGCTTATGGGCATCATCCGTGTTAAGGTTGCAGATTGTGAGGTTGTAGATCATTAAGTTATGTTTATTTATTTGCACTAGCATCAATCTTTGATTGCCCAGTGGATGTAATTTCCTATAACATATATTTGATGTGCTATGTTTTTCCTTGTATATTGTACATTTTCTTAGCGCGGCTCGCAATCCAGCTTTTTGGGTTGAAAACTCAATCGGTCGCTAACAATCCAAAAAGCGGTGAAATTAATAAGTAGCATGAAGCAACGTGGGCCCTTTATCAAGGATAGTGGCCCACTGCCCTTAATGGGCCCTCCTAATGTGCTGGCAGGGAAATAAATTTTTGGCGTTTGATTGACCGGATTTGATCCTATCCATAAATAGTCTTTGTAATGGACTCAAAGTAATAGCAAGCCCGAAAACAACATCGTCCAATTGGGCCTACTACCATGTTTGAACTTTAGCAGACCCAATTAGTGGACGTGAAGGAAATATGCCCTAGAGGCAATAATAAAGTTGTTATTTATATTTCCTTATATCATGATAAATGTTTATTATTCATGCTAGAATTGTATTAACCGGAAACTTAGTACATGTGTGAATACATAGACAAAACAGAGTGTCCCTAGTATGCCTCTACTAGACTAGCTCATTGATCAAAGATGGTTATGTTTCCTAACCATAGACATGAGTTGTCATTTGATCAACGGGATCACATCATTAGGAGAATGATGTGATGGACAAGACCCATCCGTTAGCATAGCACTATGATCGTTTAGTTTTACTGCTATTGCTTTCTTCATGACTTATACATGTTCCTATGACTATGAGATTATGCAACTCCCGAATACCGTAGGAACACCTTGTGTGCTATCAAACGTCACAACGTAACTGGGTGATCATAAAGATGCTCTACAGGTGTCTCCGAAAGTATTCGTGGTGTTGGCATAGATCAAGATTAGGATTTGTCACTCCGAGTGTCGGAGAGGTATCTCTGGGCCCTCTCGGTAACACACATCACAATAAGCCTTGCAAGCAAAAGAGTAATGAGTTAGTCACGAGATGATGTGTTACGGAACGAGTAAAGAGACTTGCCGGTAACGAGATTGAACTAGGTATAGAGATACCGACGATCGAATCTCGGGCAAGTAACATACCGTTTGACAAAAGGAACAACGTATGTTGTTATGCGGTTCTGACCGATAAAAGATCTTCGTAGAATATGTAGGAGCCAATATGAACATCCAGGTTCCGCTATTGGTTATTGACCGGAGATGAGTCTCGGTCATGTCTACATAGTTCTCGAACTAGTAGGAGTCCACTCCCTAGCCGCACCAGGAGAGGTTGGCCGGCCTCCCTCCCTTGCTCCTTTATATACGGGGGCAGGGGGGCACCCAAAGACACACAAGTTGAATTGTTTTAGCCGTGTGCGGTGCCCCCCTCCACAGAATCACACCTCGGTCATACCGTCGCGGAGCTTAGGCGAAGCCCTGCGCCGGTGAACACATCATATCCGTCACCACGCCGTCGTGCTGACGAAACTCTCCCGTGAAGCTCAACTGGATCAAGAGCTCGTGGGACGTCATCAAGCTGAACGTGTGCTGAACGCGGAGGTGCCGTACGTTCGGTGCTTGATCAGTTGGATCGCGAAGAAGTTCGACAACATCAACCGCGTCACTTGACGCTTCCGCTCCCGGTCTACGAGGGTACGTAGACACACTCTTCCCTCTCGTTGCTATGCATCTGGTAGATAGATCTTGCGTGATCGTAGGAAAATTTTAAAAATACTACGTTCCCCAACAGTGGCATCATGAGCCAGGTCTATGCGTAGATGATATGCACGAGTAGAACACAATGAGTTGTGGGCGATACTAGTCATACTGCTTACCAGCATGTCATACTTTGCTTCGGCGGTATTGTGAGATGAAGCGGCCCGGACCGACATTACGCGTACGCTTACGCGAGACTGGTTTCACCGTTACGAGCACTCGTTGCTTAAAGGTGACTGGCGGGTGTCTGTCTCTCTCACTTTAGCTGAATCAAGTGTGGCTACGCCCGGTCCTTCTGAAGGTTAAAACAGCACATACTTGACGAAACATCGTTGTGGTTTTGTATGCGTAGGTAAGAACGGTTCTTGCTAAGCCCGTAGCAGCCACGTAAAACTTGCAACAACAAAGTAGAGGACGTCTAACTTGTTTTTGCAGGGCATGTTGTGATGTGATATGGTCAAGACATGATGAGTTATACGGTTTTTGTATAAGATGATCATGTTTTGTAATGTTATCGGCAACTGGCAGGAGCCATATGGTTGTCGCTTTATTGTATGAAATGCAATCGCCATGTAATTGCTTTACTTTATCACTAAGTGGTAGCGATAGTCGTAGAAGCAATAGTTGGCGAGACGACAACGATGCTACGATGGAGATCAAGGTGTCGCGCCGGTGACGAAGGTGATCATGACGGTGCTTTGGAGATGGAGATCAAAAGCACAAGATGATGATGGCCATTTCATGTCACATATTTTGATTGCATGTGATGTTTATCTTTTTATGCTTCTTATTTTGCTTAGAACGACGGTAGCATTATAAGATAATCCCTTACTAAATTTCAAGGTATAAGTGTTCTCCCTGAGTATGCACCGTTGCGAAAGTTCGTCGTGCCGAGACACCACATGATGATCGGGTGTGATAAGCTCTACGTTCAAATACAACGGGTGTAAGCCAGTTTTGCACACGCAGAATACTCGGGTTAAACTTGACGAGCCTAGCATATGCAGATATGGCCTCGGAACACTGGAGACCGAAAGGTCGAGCGTGAATCATATAGTAGATATGATCAACATAAGATGTTCACCATTGAAACTACTCCATCTCACGTGATGATCGGACATGGTTTAGTTGATTTGGATCACGTGATCATTTAGATGACCGGAGGGATGTCTATCTAAGTGGGAGTTCTTAAGTAATATGATTAATTGAACTTTAATTTATCATGAACTTAGTCCTGGTAGTATTAGCATATCTATGTTGTAGATCAATAGCTCGCGACGTTGCTCCACGTTTATTTTTTATATGTTCCTAGAGAAAACCAAGTTGAAAAATGTTAGTAGCAATGATGCGGAATTGTTCCGTGATCTGAGGATTATCCTCATTGCTGCACAGAAGAATTATGTCCTTGATGCACCACTAGGTGACAGACCTATTGCAGGAGCAGATGTAGACATTATGAACGTTTTGACAAAAGCTCGATATGATGACTACTTGATAGTTTAGTGCACCATGCTTTACGGCTTATAACCGGGACTTCAAAAACGTTTTGAAACGCCACGGAGCATATGAGATGTTCCAAGAGTTGAAATTAGTATTTCATACTCATGCCCGTGTCGAGAGGTATAAGACCTCTGACAATACTTTGCCTACAAGATGGAGGAGAATAGCTCAACCAGTGAGCATGTGCTCAGATTGTCTGGGTACTACAATTGCTTGAATCAAGTGGGAGTTAATCTTCCAGATAAGATAGTAATTGACAAAGTTCTCTAGACACTATCACCAAGTTAGTAGAACTTCGTGATGAACTATAATATGCAAGGGATGACGAAAGTAATTCCCGAGCTCTTCACGATGCTGAAATCGGCGAAGGTAGAAATCAAGAAAGAGCATCAAGTGTTGATGGTTAACCAGACCACTTGTTTCAAGTAAAGGGCAAAGGGATAGAAGGGGAACTTCAAGAAGAATGACAAGCAAGTTGTCACTCTCGTGAAGAAACCCAAAGCTAAACTCAAGCCTGAAACAAGTGCTTCTACTGCAATGGAAATGGTCACTAGAAGTGGAACTGCCCTAGATATTTGGCGGATAAGAAGGATGGCAAAGTGAACAAAGGTATATTTGATATACAGATTATTGATGTGTAATTTACTAGTGTTCATAGCAACCCCTGGGTATTTGATACCGGTTCAGTTGCTAAAGTTAGTAACTCGAAACGAGAGTTGCGGAATGAACAGAGACTAGTTAAAAGTGAAGTGACGATGTGTGTTGGAAGTGGTTCCAATATTGATATGATCATCATCGCACGCTCCCTATACTTTCGGGATTAGTGTAGAACCTAAATAAATGTTATTTGGCATTTGTGTTGAGCATGAATATGATTTGATCATGTTTATTGCAATACGGTTATTCATGTAAGTTAGAGAATAATTGTTGTTCTGTTTACATGAATAAAACCTTCTATGGTCATACACCCAATGAAAATGGTTTGTTGGATCTCGATCGTGTGATACACATATTCATAATATTGAAGCCAAAAGATGCAAGGTTAATAATGATAGTGCAACTTATTTATGGCACTGCCGTTTAGGTCATATTGGTGTAAAGCGCATGAAGAAACTCCATAGTGATGGACTTTTGGAATCACTTGATTATGAATCACTTGGTGCTTGCGAACCATGCCTCATGGGCAAGATGACTAAAACTCCGTTCTCCGGAACCGTGGAGCGAGCAACAGAGTTGTTGGAAATCATACATACTGATGTATGCAGACCAATGAGTGTTGAAGCTCGCGGCAGGTATCGTTATTTTCTGACCTTCACTGATGATTTGAGCAGATATAGGTATATCTACTTAATGAAGCACAAGTCTGAAACATTTGAAAAGTTCAAAGAATTTCATAGTGAAGTGGAGAATCATCGTAACAAGAAAAATAAGAGTTTCTACGATATGATCGTAGAGGTAAAATATTTTAGTTAGCGAGTTTGGCCTTCAATAAAAACAATGTGAAATAGTTTCACTACTCACGCCACCTGGAACACCACAGTGTAGTGGTGTGTCCGAACGTCATAACCGTACTTTATCAGATATGGTGCGATCGATGATGTCTCTTACCGATCTACCACTATCGCTTTTGGGGTTATGCATTAGAGACAGCTACATTCACGTTAAATAGGGCACCATCTAAATCCGTGGAGATGACACCGTATGAACTGTGGTTTGACAAGAAACCTAAGCTGTCATTTCTTTAAGTTTGGGACTGCGATGCTTATGTGAAAAAGTTTCAACATGATAAGCTCGAACCCAAATCGGAGAAGTAAATCTTCATAGGATACCCAAAAGAGACTGTTGGGTACACCTTCTATCACAGATCCGAAGGCAAGATATTCGTTGCTAAGAATGGATCCTTTCTAGAGAAGGAGTTTCTCTCGAAAGAAGTGAGTGGGAGGAAAGTAGAACTTGATGAGGTAATTGTACCTTCTCCCGGATTGGAAAGTAGTACATCATAGAAAATTGTTCCAGTGATTCCTACACCAATCAGTGAGGAAGTTAATGATGATGATCATGAAACTTCAGATCAAGTTTCTGCTGAACGTCGTAGATCAACCAGAGTACGTTCCGCACCAGAGTGGTACGGCAACCCAGTTCTGGAAATCATGTTACTAGACCATGATGAACCTGCGAACTATGAGGAAGCAATGATGAGCCCAGATTCCGCAAAATGGCTTGAGGCCATGAAATCTGAGATGGGATCCATGTATGAGAACAAAGTGTGGACTTTGGTTGACTTGCCCGATGATCGGCATGCCATCGAAAATAAATGGATCTTCAAGAGGAAGACCGACGCAGACGGTAATGTTACTGTTTACAAAGCTCGACTTGTTGCGAAAGGGTTTCGACAAGTTCAAGGAGTTGACTACGATGAGACTTTCTCACCTGTAGCGATGCTTAAGTCTGTACGAATCATGTTAGCAATTGCCGCATTTTATGATTATGAAATCTGGCAAATGGATGTCAAAACTGCATTCCTGAATGGATATCTCAAAGAAGAGTTGTATATGATGCAACCAGAAGGTTTTGTCGATCCAAAAGGTGCTAACAAAATGTGCAGGCTCCAGCGATCCATCTATGGACTGGTGCAAGCATCTCGGAGTTGGAATATACGCTTTGATAAGTTGATCAAAGCATATAGATTTATACAGACTTGCAGTGAAGCCTGTATTTACAAGAAGTGAGTGGGAGCACTACAACCTTTCTGATAAGTATATGTGAATGACATATTGTCGATCGGAAATGATGTAGAATTTTCTGGAAAGCATAAAGGAGTGTTTGAAAGGAGTTTTTCAAAGAAAGACCTTGGTAAAGCTGCTTACATATTGAGCATCAAGATCTATAGAGATAGATCAAGACGCTTGATAAGACTTTCGATGAGTACATACCTTGATAAGATTTTGAAGTAGTTCAAAATGGATCAGTCAAAGAAGGAGTTCTTGCCTGACTTGTAAGGTGTGAAGTTGAGTAAGACTCAAAGCCAGACCACGGCAGAAAAATATAGAGAGAATGAAAGTCATTCCATATGCCTCAGCCATAGGTTCTATAAAGTATGCCATGCTGTGTACAAAACACGTTGTGTACCTTGCCATGAGTTTGACAGGGAGGTACAATAGTGATCCAGGAGTAGATCACTGTACAGCGGTCAAAATTATCCTTAGTAATTGGATGACTAAGGAAATATTTCTCGATTATGGAGGTGATAAAGAGTTCGTCGTAAAGGGTTACGCCGATGCAAGCTTTGACACTAAATCCAGATGACTCTAAGTATCAATCTGGATGCGTATTGAAAGTGGGAGCAATTAGCTAGAGTAGCTCCATGCAGAGCATTGTATACATAGAAATTTGCGAAATACATACGGATCTGAATGTGACAGACCCGTTGACTAAACTTCTCTCACAAGCAAAACATGATCACACCTTATTACTCTTGGGTATTAATCACATAGCGATGTGAACTAGATTATTGACTCTAGTAAACCCTTTGGGTGTTGGTCACATGGTGATGTGAACTATGGGTGTTATTCACATAACGATGTGAACTATCGGTATTAAATCACATGGCGATGTGAGCTAGATTATTGACTCTAGTGCAAGTGGGAGACTGAAGGAAATATGCCTTAGAGGCAATAATAAAGTTGTTATTTATATTTCCTTATATCATGATAAATGTTTATTATTCATGCTAGAATTGTATTAACCGGAAACTTAGTACATGTGTGAATACATAGACAAAACAGAGTGTCCCTAGTATGCCTCTACTAGACTAGCTCATTGATCAAAGATGGTTATGTTTCCTAACCATAGACATGAGTTGTCATTTGATCAACGGGATCACATCATTAGGAGAATAATGTGATGGACAAGACCCATCCGTTAGCATAGCACTATGATCGTTTAGTTTTACTGCTATTGCTTTCTTCATGACTTATACATGTTCCTATGACTATGAGATTATGCAACTCCCGAATACCGTAGGAACACCTTGTGTGCTATCAAACGTCACAACGTAACTGGGTGATCATAAAGATGCTCTACAGGTGTCTCCGAAAGTATTTGTGGTGTTGGCATAGATCAAGATTAGGATTTGTCACTCCGAGTGTCGGAGAGGTATCTCTGGGCCCTCTCGGTAACACACATCACAATAAGCCTTGCAAGCAAAATACTAATGAGTTAGTCACGAGATGATGTGTTACGGAACGAGTAAAGAGACTTGCCGGTAACGAGATTGAACTAGGTATGGAGATACCGACGATCGAATCTCGGGCAAGTAACATACCGATGACAAAAGGAACAACGTATGTTGTTATGCGGTTTGACCGATAAAGATCTTCGTAGAATATGTAGGAGCCAATATGAGCATCCAGGTTCCGCTATTGGTTATTGACCGGAGATGAGTCTCGGTCATGTCTACATAGTTCTCGAACCCGTAGGGTCCGCACGCTTAATGTTTGATGACGATCGGTATTATGAGTTTATGAGTTTTGATGTACCGAAGGTAGTTTGGAGTCCCGGATGAGATCACGGACATGACGAGGAGTCTCGGAATGTCCGAGACATAAAGATTGATATATTGGACGACTATATTCGGACACCGGAAGTGTTCCGAAAAAGTTTCGGATTTAACGGGATTGCCAGAGGGGGTTACCGGAACCCCCTACAAAGGGGGATGGTCCATAGTGGGCCTTATGGAAAAGAGAGAGGCAGCCCATAGGGGCTGGCCGGCGCCCCACCTAGGGTTCCTAGTTGGACTAGGATTGGGGGGCGCCACCTCTCCCTCTTTTCCTTTCCCTCTCTTCCTTCTTGGTGGACTCCTACTAGGAATAGGATTGCAATCCTATTCCTAGTAGGATTGCCCTAGCCGCACCATAGGAGGCCGGCCAGCCCTCCTCCCTTGCTCCTTTATATACGGGGGCAGGGGGGCACCCAAAGACACACAATTTGAATTGTTTTAGCCGTGTGCGGTGCCCCCCCTCCACAGAAACACACCTCGGTCATACCGTTGCAGTGCTTAGGCGAAGCCCTGCGCCGGTGAATACATCATATCCGTCACCACGCCGTCGTGCTGACGAAACTCTCCCGTGAAGCTCAACTGGATCAAGAGCTCGTGGGACGTCATCAAGCTGAACGTGTGCTGAACGCGGAGGTGCCGTACGTTCGGTGCTTGATCGGTTGGATCGCGAAGAAGTTCGACAACATCAACCGCGTCACTTGACGCTTCCGCTCCCGGTCTACGAGGGTACGTAGACACACTCTCCCCTCTCGTTGCTATGCATCTAGTAGATAGATCTTGCGTGATCGTAGGAAAATTTTAAAATACTACGTTCCCCAACAGGACGGTCCGTAACCAGGTTGAAAGCTCTATTGGGCCGCTTTAATTGAAACGACCCAATAGTTAATACTTGGCACAGTTCCCTGTCGGGTCGTTAACATGCCAAAATCGAAGTGGGCAGTAAGTGGGCCGATTATCAAAACGGGCCGTTAATAGGCCGACAGTAAGGTCAGGCTGTATATGGCCCAATTGTATTGTGGGCCATTAGTAGGCCGAAAGAGACACCGGGTTGGTATTGGAGCATGAAGAGCATGGGCCGCTAAGAGGCCAAAAGTCATGTTGGGTTGTATATGGCCCAACTGCGTTGTGGGTCTTTAGCATGCCGAAAGAGACACCGGGCTGATATTGGATCGTGAAGAGCATGGGGCATTAAGAGGCCAGAACTCAGGTTGGACTATAAATGGCCCAACTCCTATATGGGTTGTTAACAGGCCGAAAGACACATCGGGTTGTAAATTAACCCAACACTTGAATGGGTCGCTAAAAGGCCGAAAGACGTATATCCTAAAAATTGGCCCATCCCTGGAATGGGCTATTAACAGGCTGAAAGACGTATATCCTAAAAAATTGGCCCATCCCTGGAATGGGCTATTAACAGGACGAAAGACATATATCCTAAAAATTGGCCCATCCCTGGAATGGGCTATTAACATGCCGAAATTATCTCGAACTGTCGTTGAGCCCAAATATATAGCAGGTTGTTAACGGGTTTGAACTAACGATGGGCTGCAATGGTGTCAAATAGTTAAAGAGTTGTTGACGAGCCGACTTTGAACACGTCGTATGGGTCGTGGCTATAAATGGGCCAGACACAAGTAGGCCATAAATGGGTTGGCCTGCTAATTTGGACTGGGCCGGCCTTATATGAGCATGATGAAAAATAACTTGACGATAATTCTCATGTGTCCTCGGGAGCGCTTTGCTTTATATAAGAGTTCGTCCAGGCTAGTCATTTGTTACAAAAAGGATTGGGCCATCTTGCTGCACCTTTGTTACACTTGTCATTTGTTACTCGTTGCAAATTATCTTGCTACCAAACTATCTGTTACCGATAATTTTAGTCCTTGCAGAGAATACCTTGCAGAAAACCGCTTGTTATTTTCTTCTGCTCCTCGTTGGGTTCGACACTATTACTTATGCGTCATCACAAGCATCCGCAACTATGAAAGAAGAATTAAGATAAATCTAATCATAACATGAAACATATGGATCCAAATCAGCTCCTTACAAAATAGCGCATAAACTAGAGTTTAAACTTCTATCACTCTAGCAATCCATCATCTAATTACTTCTCCACGGTGATTTCCCTTAGGCCCAAATAGGTTGAAGTGTCATGTAGTCAACGTTCACACGACACCAATAAGGGAAACAACAACATACATATCATCAAAATATTGAACGAATACCAAATTCATATTATTACTTATGACAAGACTTCTCCCATGTCCTCAAGAACAAAAGTAACTACTCACAAATCATATCCATGTTCAAGATCGGAGGGGTATTGAATATCATTGAGGATCTAAACATATATTCTTCTACCAAATAAACCAACTAGCTTCAACTACAAGAGGTAATCAATACTACTGGCAACCCACATATACCAATGTGAGGTTTTGAGACAAAGATTGAATACACAAGATGAACTACGGTTTGAGATGTGATGGTGCTGGTGAAGATGTTGATGAAGATTGGTCCTCCCACGATGAGAGGATCGTTGGTGATGACGATGGTTTCGATTTCCCCCTCCCTAGGAAAATTTCCCTGGTAGAATCTCCCCCTTGGAGAGAAAAAGTGCTCCTGCCAGGTTCCGTCTTGAGATGGCGGCGCTTCGTCCCAAAACCTTTCTTATGATTTTTTCTAGGCCAAATGACATCATATAACAGAAGATGGACCTCAGAGGCATGCCAGGGGCCCCACAAGCTCGGGAGGCGCGCCCCCGGGCTTGTGGTTGCCTGGTGGCCCACCTTCTGTTGATTTATTCGCCAATATTTTTTTATGTAATCCAAAATTAATCTCCGTCAATTTTCAGGTCATTTGGAGTTGTGTAGAAAAGGTGTCTCCGATATAGCCCTTTCCTTGGGTGTCGGGGCTCCTTTCCCGCATCGACGGCGTTCACTCCGACGCTGAAGACGAGTTGTGTGGCTTGTTGTTTATGTGTCACTTCATATCTGCTTCCCTCTTGCTCGCCGACGAGGGAGGTGACGAAGGTGGTTGCGGTTGTGCCTTCTACCTCTTTGATGTGCTAGTCCAGAGGGGCCTAAGCTTTGAAAACTTCATGTATCCGGATCCAAGGTCATGCCAACTTCGGAGGGAACGGCGGGGTGATGCGCCTTCAGTTCACGGCTGCGACGTGGTTTGTTGGCTTCCAAGGGACTATAAAGCATTTTCATTGGTTCTGTGGGGTGCTTCTATCACTACTTTCATTTTTTATAAAGTTCTGGGGTCTTTTTGAAGAAGGTTTTATTTTCTGAAAAACTATGGACACAAAGAATCGCATTGGTCCAAACTACTAGTGAGTACATTCATGAGAGCAACTTCAAGGGGGCGACACATTTTGTCCGTTTGGGTCATTCGGACATAAAACTTGGCCCAACGGGGCGACCCAAACGGACGTCCATGTCCACTTGATGTCCGTCCCCGACCTAAACTTGACCCAAATCTGGGAACAAATGGGTACGAAACGGACAGAAGCGGACGCTCTCGTCGCTCGCTACCGCCGGCTCGTGTCAGCCCTGGTCCTACCTACTAGCGATCGCGCACAGCTGCACTAGCACGCATCTCTCGTCTCTCTCGTACAACTTTCTCTCTCGATCCCCTCTGTTGCCGCCGCTACGTCGACCGATTTCGGCTGGAACGGAGAGGCCCGACTGCGCGATAGGGAGCGGAGGGGCGGCACGCGGAGGGGCCCAGCGGCCGCCAGGGGAAGCGGAGAGGCACATCGGCCCTGCGTTGGAGTGGAGAGGCATGGCAGCGCGATGGGGAGCGAAGGGGCGGCGCACGAAGGCCCGCCCGTCCCGCCTGAGGCGCCGCGTCCAGGGCAACGCCGCCGAGGCGTCCGTCTCCACCACGCGCGACATGATGCAGACCCCCTTGTGGTGCAGGTCCACTGCGGGAGACAAGCCGGCTGGGCAGGGCGGGCGCGACCGTGGCCGTAGTCGCCGCCGCTGTCGCTGGGAATGGGAACGCGTCGGCGAAGAGTGCCCGGTGGAAGCCGTCGTCGCCGCGAGAGGAAGCAGAGAGGCAAGGCGGCTGGAGTGGAAAGGCCCGGCGGCGCATGGAGGGGCCTGGCGGCCGCGAGGAGGAGCGGACGGGCACGGCGGCGGAGAAGGTGTAGAGGAGGTGCTCGCTACCATCCGCGTGTGTCCGCTTTTGTGTTCCGCGTTGGGTGCATCCTCATTCATATGTGTCCACGGCATGTCCGCTAAGCGGACCAAACGGACAAAATCCGTGTCCGTTTGGGTCCCTTCGTTGAAGTTGCTCTCACATTCCTCATCAAAATGAAAAGAAAAGCATATAGAGAGAGAGTGCAGTTCTGTGATTCTTTCTCCACTTGACATCTTTGACCTCGGTGAGCCGACGCAGCCGTGCCAAGTTGGTGCCGCCTCCGCGCGCGTACGTGGGATCCCATCTCACCGCGCGCCTTCGGCCAAGCATGGCATGACTTGGACGCGCGTAGGCACCGACCTCTTCCCTTGTTGCTCCGCCCGGCCGTGATGATGTCCCGTCGCATGCACCGTCACCGCCACGTACGTGCAGCCTCGGTTTCGCGGTAATTTGCGCCGACCGACAACACGTCGCCCTCCAAGGGGCAGGAGCATTACGTACGTGCCGGCCGGCGCCGCGTTCGCGTGTGACCTCACCTCCAGCGCGCGATCGACGAAAGGCCACGCTCAACTTGCACTTAGGAAACACTAACTTGGTTGACGACGCGTTCCCGCATGTTTCTTTCTCGGCAATTCGGCCGCTGTTTCCGCCAACCGCCATGATTCTGTCATCTTTGACAAAAAAGAAAAGCTTGCAGCGACCGTCGTGCATCGTATGCCCGTTTGACGAGCACAATTCAATATACTCGGCAATTAAATAGTGCGCGAGAGCAGCCAGCTATTGCATGTAAAATGCAATGTCATTTGGAGGGCATGTGTTAGTTTACGTGCGTTCCAAACAAGGCCGGACGCACGCACAACGCGTACGTGAGCTTTCTGGTAGCAGCTGCTAGGGCAACTTCAAACCGAGCGGGACAGAAACTTCTGCGCCGTTGGGCGGCTACACCTCTCTGTCTCTTAGCTGTTGGTGCCGGTACCACCCCATGAATATTGTGTGACTTTGCTCCCTGTTCATACAGTCCTGTGTGTGTGTGTACAGTACACCACCCACCCTCCTAATCATTCTGCACACTACCACTCCTGATAGCAACCGCAGTCAGCTTTGTGAGACTGTTCATCGGCGGGGAAGCCTGTTCGTCCGGGGCCCGGAGCCTTGAAACAACTCATAAATGCGGCCAATATGGGGAAGCGTGCTGCCCCATGCCTGCACCGCCGCTGCATCATCACCAGACAAGATCCGGACGGCTGCGCTCATGCAGATGCAACAGGGACGTGCACAGTCTTCTCGTCTGCCTCTTGCCCTCTTTGGTTCCCTCGGGAGAGATAAATGGTCACCATGATAAACAACACAATCACCATTATAAACATACAAGTGGCGGAGCTTCTAGCTGGGTTTCGCATCATGTTACGCATAAGAGCATGTCCAATAATTTGTTGGTTGGTAAACATATTCATGCCGTCAACCAACAATGTACTACTACTTCCGCCCCTAAATAGATGGTGTATAAATTCAGTGAAAAAGTTAATGCATTCTAAGTTTGATCAAGTATACATAAAAAAATATGAAGATAAACAATATCAAATCAATATCGATATATCCATCATTAAGTATTTTTTATGATCTATTTATTCAATATTGTAGTTATTGGTATTTTTTCTCTATTTATATTTGATCAAACTCAGAAACAATTGACTTTATGACTAGATTTATGCACCATGTATTTGGAAAATGGAGGGAGTATCATACTCCCTCCGAACTGGTGTTTAGTCGGGAGAACCACAACACTGCGACCAACACTCCTATCAACTCCCCTGAGAGAAAAAATGCCCCATAAAATTAGCCAATCTGCCTAATCTTCATCACAGCTGATTCGAAGCGCCACGACAATTGTATGTATCTCAACTTCCCATGCCCGGCGCATGATAGAAGGGGCTACCCAATCATCACGCAGTAACCACCACATGTAATGGTCCAACCATTTTACATGGATGGTATGCAGGATGCCGGCTACGGGTACACATGAATAAGTGAGTCAATTGTGAACGCTTTGAGGCGACTTAGGGCATGTACACTGGTGTTATCATAGGAGTTCCACGTAGAATAAATATTGAGGTGTAGGAGAAAGAAACCATAAGAATATATATTTTTTCTTTTAATCAAGAGATGATCTCTTAGCACAATATGTCTCAACACATTTTTATTGATATTGATGTTTAGTTTTATTGATATCTAGTTATCGGAGATGATACTAAGAAACAATGCATTGTACAACACTTTTTTGTTGTTTTATATAGGTTACGCGATGAGGTTAAAATAAGTATGTCTTTTATCAACCATTGTACACAACCTTACAATCTATAAGTATACGAGATCCGTGAGCCGACTAAAAATTTGGGATGGAGGGAGTACTAGTGCTTCAATGGCTATATCAAAAGTTGACCAACACAAAGTGAGAGAAAACATAGATTCACTCTCTTTATCTTGGAGCTTGTGCACAAGGTGTTGGTTCATCTTCATACAACCTCACGCTCTACTTGACACGTCATAAAAATGCTTATATGACAATTTTACTAACAAGCATCTTACGCTATTTGGAGATGCCCTAATGGGTCAGGTATGCGAATCAACAGTAAAAGTAAAGTCTGATCTCTAGTAATTTAGAACTGCTATTTATACATTCCCAAAGGACATGAAGGAATACACATCTGTTGAGGAAACCAGCTAGTGAACCGTCGCCACGGTTGCCAAAAGCAACGGTTGGCGGTTAGTTGATTGAACACAAACTAACCAACACAACTAAATATAAATGCAACTAATTCCTAATATAAGAGATTATACCTCTCATGGTGTCAATATCGCGACAAGTATCATGCATGTCAACCAACCAAAATTGCTGAGGTGAGATACAATTAAAAGAAGAAGAAGAAAACATTAAGGCAAGATCCAGCTAATAATGATCATTAAATCAGGTCAATACAACGACCTAGATTGCTTAGGCTGGTCACAATGGGCAGGAATATAAGATAGTAACATACACATTTATCTAGACTATGTTACTACCTCCACAGTGGGTAGAACATGTAGATAGTGTCATGCAACGATGCATTTATTAGTTTATAGACTCATTGTTTCTTGAAGTGTGTGATGTTCCGGTAACTTAGCTAGTTACCACAAGCACCTCACTCTTCATTAAATATGTGCCACATAAGCAACCTTGTATTAAAATATGTGATGTTACTCCTAAGTTCCACCCCATTGGGACCAGCCTAATGGTGAACTCTCAACATGTTTTACTGTACAATTAATATCATCCCCAAAATTAATATCAAAGTATACTCCCCAGGTCAATACAACGACCTAGACTGCTCTAATGGAGTACTTGATTCTCAACGTGCATTTCATGTACGCATTTAATAAGGACAATAGAGATTTTTAAAATACTCTCTCAGTTCGAAAATACTTGTCATATCAACGTGCATTTCATGTACGCATTTAATAAGGACAATAGAGATTATTTAAAATACTCTTTCAATCCAAAAATACTTGTGGGATAAATAGATAAGAATTGGTTGTATATAGAACTATAATACGTCTAGATACATCCATTTCTTCGAAAAGTATTTCCGAACGAAGGGAGTATTAACTACTCCCTCGGTTCCCTTATATAAGGCCTTTTTAGTTTTTTCTTGATTTGTACTCCCTCCATCCGGAAATTCTTGTCATGAAAATGAATAAAAAAATGATGTATCTAGATGTATTTCAGTTCTAGATACACCATTTTTTATCCATTTTGATGACAAGTATTTTCGGACGGATGTAGTATGTATCTAGACACATTTTAGTACATATGTTCACTCATTTTAGTATACATGCAGTCAATATTTTGAAATGGCTAAAAGAATTTATACCCCCTCCGTTCCTAAATATAAATCATTTTAAATATTTCAAATGGACTATAATATAAGGATGTATGTAGACATATTTTAGAGTGTAGATTCATTCATTTTACTCTGTGTGTAGTCGTTTGTTGCAATCTCAAAAAGACTTATACGTATTTGGGAACGAAGGGAGTACGTATTAACTATGCAGAGGTGCCACGGCATGCTTGCGTGGGCTGCGCCATCGCTGCCAGCCAGCTGTGAGCTTTTCCCGGTGCACTGTTTGCGCGCCTCCCCGTTGTGAGTTTCCACGTCGTTGCCAGCTCCGGTTTGGTCCGGCAGTTGCGGCCCACTCGAAAGGGGCAGCCGATGCACATCAGCACATACAGCACCCACCAGAAGAAAAGACAGTATATATACACAAGAAAAAAAAACATCCCTCTCCCTCTTCGTTTTACACGGCTGCCAACTCGCGTACCAGGCCTCAGTTGTTTCAAAAAAAAAACTCGCGTACCAGGCTTCACGAACACATTCGAAACAAATTTCATCCGCATAGGCTGCGCGGTATACGATGCAAAAAAAAGGCTGCGTGGAGTAGAAGTCGAAAACTTGGGAGAAAAGTTGAAGAAAAGGTCACGTGGTGGCGCCACCGGTGGCCAGCGCCTTTCCACGTGTGGATCCAGTAGGCGTCCGCTGTCCACGCGGCACCACGTGTCGGTGCGCCCAAGGCGGTCGGTTCGGATTCCATGGCGTCTCCCCACCAATCGCCGTAGATCCCGGGGCCCACCCGCCACTACCCTTTTTTAATTTAACCCGCGCACGTGTGGACCCCGCTCCATCCCCGCCAACCAACCAACCACCCCTCCCTTCGAGGTTCGACCCGCCCATCGCCGTCCGTTTGTCCACGTGGCGTGCCCGCGATCGAGACACGTCGGATAGACGGGGCCGGCCCCACCGCCCCCCGGTCGCACCGCGACACCCGTGAGGTGCGAAAGCGAAACGTAACGCCCTCGACGGAAACAGCGGGTAACTACTTTTCCCAGGATCCTAGAGAGAGAGAACGGGGGAAGGAGGGTAGAGAGAGAAAGCTACAGAGGGAGGGTCGCCGCCTATTAATACGCGGCCTCCTCCGCCCCGGTCTCCTCTCCTTCCGGCCCCCGAACCACAGACCCCCAAACCCTGCTCCTGCTCCTCCCCTGCCTCGCCGTTGACGCCTCCCCTTCTGGTGGCTCGCCCGCGCCGGCATTGGAAGCGCCCCGGAGAAGGTCTCTCCGTCCGGTATGGCTCCTCGTCCCTGTATCGATCGGCGCCGTTGGATTTGTTTTAATTGGTTGTGGCGTGCGTCTGTTAGATCTCGCGCGGAATTGGTTTCCGGTTGTTTCCTCGGCGTCTCCCCTCGGTGCGACGCCCGGGAACGTTCCCGGCCGCCCGACGGGAAGCGGATGGCGGTAAAAGCCGTCCCCGTCCTGTTCCATACGTGGAGCCGTATCGAAGCCCCCCCTGAAAGATGGGTGTTTTTGGTTGGCTATCGATTGATCTGTGGGAAGGGGAAGGGTAACGGCATGGTCGTGGCCGTGGATGGATCGAGGCGGTGGCGGTGGTTGGCGGTGTGGGATTCTTCGCGAGGGTCCCATGACCGTACCTTCTTTTTGCCCTTTTCCCCAATCCTTTTTGGATGCATTGCAACTTGCAAGGGGAGAGAGAGGGGGAGACTGGTTGTCTTGAAAAAATAATTCAAGGCGCTAGTACACTCGCTGGCTTGGGCTTGTCGTCGCGTCCAATTGTCCTTGTTGGTTGGGGTTGATGGGGGCTGTGGCTTTCACTGCCGCCGTTGCGCGGGGCATGTTGCGTCGCCCGGGCTCCATTATGATGTGAAGGCAGATTGATTGCTTGGGTTTGGTTGATTGGTGCACTGCGCTATCCCTATCCAATCCCTCAGTTGGTTCCATCCATCGGAGATGAAAACACACAGCGGCAGCTCAGCTAATCCATTATTGGGTTATAGTTTACGTTCTTGTTGCCACCATTATTAGCACTAGTAGTAATGGCCATGTGCACATGCTTTGTACTGTCCATGTATGCATTCTCGATTTGCGGCCTAACAGTTGTTTTTTCCTTACCTTCTTCCTTCTTTATTTAAACATCTGCCCGTCAATTGTACTACTATTGTGTTAGGATTTGCATAGTGCCTGGGGTTTCAAACTTGGATTATGCGGTTCCTACTTTCTGTAGCCGTGTCATTTTGTTCCATGCGTTCAGTTTGAGCTGCTAATGAAATGATGGGTGAATGTTCGGTTAAAAAAGTGATGGATGGATGATATGTCATTTTCCAACTAATGTTTGGTGGTGCATAAATGGAATCACACCTTCGTGTCTTCTCATTTCTCCTTGTCGCCCAGGATTCTTATACAGAAAGTTGAACTGCTCTATTTCCTATTTTAACTTGCAAGATAAATGTACTAGCTATTCTGTAAAACAACCCGAGCAGTGTTGTCAGCTGTTCTTGCTTTAGTTCTGGTGTTCCATTAAATAACAAGTGGTCGTCTGTCTTCTTAATGCAGTGTTGGCTGTGACTCTACTCAATTATTGTTCTTGGAGCGGACCGGTCAGATACAGGAGCCTTCCTCTTAGCGATATCAACAAGTATGCGTCCGGATATTCTCTTTGTTATTTCAGATGTCTTCTTTTCCCCCTGCTAAATTTTTTCATTCACACAGGTGGATGCGTTTCTTGCACGTTTGCAGTGACAAAAAGATCCTTATTTTTCATTGATAAGCTGGTTGGTTGAGTGTTCTCTGTTTCATTCTTCAGTCCGGCACACTCTACTTCTGTTGTTGGTAGTTTCTTGTTTGACAACAAGACTCACAGGAAGTCTTGTTCTGTGTATGGATTTGAAGACAAGCCACAACTCGCCTGTTTTTGTTGATCCTCTCCCTTCACTAGCCTTGCCTATGACGTACACAACACCTACTAGCTTCCCATCTTCTGGGCTTTACCTGAACACCCCAAAGAAGAAACCTCTTCCCAGCAAGATCGAAGAGGTTCGTGCTGCCGGATGGCTTGATCTGATGCTGGCCTCATCACCTCCTCGTAAGAGGCAAAGCAAGGACTTCTTACCCCATGATGTTCAAGCTGATGATCTTGATTTGCGATATCGTAATTGGATGGTATGCATTTGATTCTATAGCATTTGATAGTATTACAAGGAAACCACACACCGTTAAATTATTTCCATTGTTTTGTTTTGTAGGTGAATTATCCTTCTGCTTTAAGCTCCTTCGAGGCAATTACTGAGCTTGCCCGTGGTAAAAAATTGGCATTGTTTCTTGATTACGATGGGACTCTTTCGCCTATTGTGGACAATCCTGCAAATGCTGTAATGTCTGACGAGGTTTATTTTTAAACCCTTGCTCCACATACAGTTTGAACTGTCATCTCTATGTATGTGTTACAATATCAGTGAATTTTCCATTCTGCTTCTAAAGAATTTTTTTCACAGATGCGTACTGCTGTGAGGCATGTAGCATCACTTTTCCCGACTGCAATCATTAGTGGAAGATCTCGTGACAAGGTATGTTGTTTATACCAGTTTCTACATCCCGACTCCTTTCTTACTCTATTTTTCTTCTACTTAAAGTTTTCTGTCCCTCTAGGTATTTGACTTTGTGAAACTAACCGAGCTGTACTACGCTGGAAGTCATGGAATGGACATCATGGGGCCTATTAGGAAGTCTGAGTCCAATGGTCACCATGTGGAATGTGTTAGGTCCACTGATTCAGAGGTGAAGCAACTTTCTTGATTTTGTTCCAACACGATTTTTTCTTCTGTTTCGCAATTTTAATTGTTCACTTGTTTTCACTCAATAGGGTAAAGAGGTCAATCTCTTCCAACCTGCAAGTGAGTTTTTACCCATGATTGCTGAGGTATGTATCAATGTGTAAACTCTAAAGGTTATGATTCCATGTTACAACACAAAGTTCAGGCTGCTCACCTCGGTGGCTTGCCAGGTGTTTGAAAATCTTAGTGAGAGTATAAAGGACATCGAAGGTGCAAGGATGGAAGATAACAAGTTCTGTGTGTCTGTGCATTACCGAAACGTTGCGCCACATGTAAGTCTACATCTAAGAGTTCCTTTCAGTTTCATATCAGAAACACTTTCCTTTAAAAAATGTTGGCTGGACACTTATCTTCTCTTTGTTTGTCGCTTTGTAGGACTATGAAACAGTTCATCAGCGTGTAACTGCTGTTCTGAAGGATTACCCTTGTCTTAGGCTTACCCATGGGAGGAAGGTGAATATTATGCACAGCCACCAGGCTTTATATCAAAATATTTGTTAACAGTAGCATTGTTTTATTCAGCTGTGTTCTTGATTGCAGGTTCTTGAAGTTCGCCCTGTCATTGACTGGAACAAGGGAAAAGCTGTGGAATTTTTGCTTGAATCGCTTGGACTAAGCGAGAGTGACGATGTTCTTCCCATCTATGTCGGAGATGACAAGACTGACGAAGATGCATTCAAGGTAAGTCCTCTGGTTTGCTTGCTTAACATGCAAAACCCATACGACAATTCTTCAGAGTTCTGACAAGGTATATAAATTTGCCATCTTGGCGCATTTAGGTTCTGAAGGCAAACAACCATGGCTTTGGAATTCTGGTTTCATCTGTGCCCAAGGACAGTGATGCCTTCTATTCCCTGAGGGATCCATCTGAGGTACATATATTTCTTTATCCTCTGTAAAGAAAAGAAAAAAGAAGACGTTACCAGTGCTTCAGTGTCTTTTCTACAAATTATCAACAATGCATTATTTATAAGGCAACTATGTAGTCGAGTGTCATAGTCTGAGAATGAAATGTTGTTTACATTTAGGTGATGGAATTCCTGAGGACATTGGCAGAATGGAAGGAGGGTTCCAGCTGAGCAGACGGGAAGAACGGTTTTGCTGACCTGGAGAAGCCCCCAATTATATATACAAGCTAACCAAATAAGTTGGCTGATATAAGAGAGTCGGGCCAAAGCTTTTTTGATTTGGCATTTTGTAAATGTGGCTGCCACTTTTTTTGGCATCACTTTTTGTCTTTTGTTAATGGGACTTATCAGTTTCATTCTTTTATTGTTAAAAGGTTCTTTTAGTATATATCAATATAAGCTGAAATTTTTCCTGCTGGTACATTTCATGGTTGAGACGGCAGTCTTTGTTTGTTCATTTAGAAATTTTACTTATGTACGCACTGTCTGAAATTGGCCTGTTGCAGCATAACAAAAATCTTAGCAAACCCAACGCCATGGTGTGGCTAACTCGTGCAAACCCAGTCAGACTACGAAATAATTTGCAAATAAGTAAAATTTGAGGTTCACTTTGAATATACTCCCTCCGTTCCTAAATATATAAGTCTTTTTAGACATTTCAAACAGACTACAACATACGAATCTATGTAGACATATTTTAGTGTGTAGATTCACTCATTTTGCTCTGTATGTAGTCACTTGTTGAAATCTCTAGAAAGACAAATATTTAGGAACGGAGGGAGTATATGATTTTCAAACCGAATTGAAGTGTCATGTCTCTTGAATTAGGATTGATGTCTCATGTCCGCTTGATTCTTAATAACTGGAATTCTGAGTGTTTACAGTAAAATGAAAGAAATAACAGTTTTGCTAGGTCTCATCTAGCTGAGTTCTAGTTATGTCTCATTTACCTTTATAGCCATTGGATGTGATGCTATAAGATGTGTGTGTGCTAATGTGGGTTGGTACTTCTTTGTATCTGTTTTTGTTTTTCAGATGAATGAGACCAAATTATATCTCATTTAGATGAGTTCTAAGCACTCCCAAGAAATAAACTCTATAGGTGGAGTTTTTTTTTCCTGCAAATGAATCTACAAAAAAAATTGATGTCATATTTTTAAGCATGGCAAAACAAACGTTTTTAATGGCTATTTATGTTGTCGTGGTGATGGATTTGCTGTGCTTGCTAAAGAAAATTACCATCCTCGCGACAATATAATTTGCCATACGAAACGTTGGCCAACGCCGATGGTTCTCTTTTTACAGCTTTGGACCCAGAGATGGTAGAGTTACTGACGAAAGGGCGGTTGCAGTTGCAGTCGAGATAGGGGTTCAAAAATGGGTGCTTGAGTCCGACTTGCAAGTGATGGCAAACAAACTCAAGGTGAAATATCGTGATCTATATGCTCATGGTCCACTTGTCAACGAGATCAAGGATTTGCTTCTAATCATAAAGGAGCATAGGGTTTCGTGGGTGGCATATCGGCCAATAGCGCCTCTCACTTATTACCCAAGGAAGTTTGCAGGAACAAACTATGGAGAACATGGTTCCATATCCTTTGGATTGTATCTTGGACGCTCGATATCATTCATAAATGCAATACTTTCAACTAAAAAAAAACACGTTTCATTAAAAATATGACATTCGGTGGTAATCAAGTCTCAAAGTAAAAAAATTCTATCAAGAGGTTAGCGGATGGAAAGTTTCTTCCAATATAGAGTGTAAATGAATTACAAGGATTTCCATCCTACAAATCAAATGATAAGCATAAGTTTTTTAAAAGATTTACTCCTCCCGTCGAGTGTGTCAAAAACGGTCTTATACTATGGGACGGACGGAGTAGATGCTAAAAATCTTTTATTTAGAGAATCCTAAAAAAATCTTCCCGCTTGAAATCAAAGCAGACTTTAAGGAGAACCTTTTTTTGACTCCACTATAAATTTGACGCCAGATTTTTTACCATGGCAAATCGAGCATTTTCATGGCAAATTATGTTCTTCGAGGATGTAAGCTTAGTTGTCGAGAATGACAAATCCGTCATAGTTTAATTTTTGAGATAAGTATATTTTTCGTCCTCGAACTCTCCAAGAGTTCAGAAATCGTCCCTCAACTCTAATCCGGAGAGTTTCCGTCCCTCAACTATTAAAACCGGAGAGTTTTCGTCCCTCGTGCCGCTTTGGGCGGTTTTCGTCCGACGTGAACAGTAGATCAGTGAACAGTAAATTCGAAAAAATAGCAAAAAACAAAAAACAAAACTGAGAATTTGATCCCACGAATTTTCAGATTTTTTTCTTATTTTTTTTAGATTTATTGTTCATCGATTTACTGTTCACTTCGGACGTAAACCGCCCGAACCAGCACGAGGGACGAAAACTATCCGGTTTTGATTGTTGAGGGACGAAAACTATCCGGATTAGAGTTGAGGGACGATTTCTAAACTCTCAGAAGATTTCGAGAACGAAAAATATACTTATCCCTTAATTTTTTGTCAGAAAAAAATCATGCTTGCAAACTAAATTGCCATCATCGCACCGATATAAATTTCAATGAAAAATGTCAGATTTGTGATGCCTAAAAGTTTGTAGTGTTTCCGTTTATTTTGAGGGGTTGAGGAGAACGTTGTGCGAGGAAAACAGAGACTTTTTTTTTTGTTGAGACAGAGGCTATTGGACAGGGACAGATAGCCTAGCAGTAGAAGCCCAGAGTCCACTGTGTCCCCTGCAGCCCAGCCCACGGTATTGTTTTGTCCCATTTCGGCATCCCTCACAGGCCACCTAACTGCTCACTTCCTTTCCCCATTCTTCTCCGCCTCCAAAACCCTACGCTCCACCATGCCGAGCCTCGCCGCCGCCGCCGCCGCTCGCCGCGCCGGGGAGGCCCTCCGCCGTGGCGTCATGGGCGGAAGGTATCTCTCTTCCCTCCGCCCTTCACCCGCTACTGCTGCCGCCCCCGACAGCGACGAGGTAACTGCGCGCCGGTTGACTGCTCGTTTGGCAGTCTCTCCCCACCTCCGTGATCGGAGGCGAGATTTTCCGTCGCTGACATTGTATCGCGTTTGGCGCGTGCTTCCAGGTGCTGGTGGAAGGCAAGGCCAGTGCCCGCGCCTCCGTGCTCAACCGCCCCGGCCATCTCAACGCCCTCACTACCACTATGGTACGTACCCCTTCTACCATTTGTTTCGTAAAATAGTTTCTGCGCCTTTGGATCAATCGTGTTTGGGTGTCGATGGAATGCCTGCGTGTTCTATGGCAAACGCTTCTGTGGTTGATGACGTGTTGGAGCATCTCAGCCAATCTGTTCGCGTGGCATTCGGTGAAATGCCTTAGCGGCCGTGCACAAGTGTTGTTTGATCAAGTTTGTAATCGAATTATTTGAAATGTTAATGTACATTGACTGTCAGATGATGTCTTGTGATGATTTGCTTTGTGGTGTTTGATTGGATGTCTGTGGGACTTCATCCATGTAGTAGAGGATACAATACCCCAGATGCATATTCAGGACATGTTTCATGAGATGCGTACCTGATTATGGTGTATGGTTTGCCTATATGGTTGTACAAGTGTCATGCCCGGTGTAATTTCTGCATTTACATACACACTGTTCCAACCGCTTGATTTGGTGCTTTAATAGCCATGCATATTCGTGTTGCGTTTTTAATCCATGTGTATCTATGCTGACTACATGTATTATTTATTTCTGACTGTTACATGATCTTGGTACATGGTTCTGACCTTTAGGCGAATTGCTGTCTTGATAGGGAGCTAGGCTCAACAAGTTCTATGAATCATGGGAGGACAGCCCCGACATTGGTTTCGTCATGATGAAGGTATGGTGCTTCATCAATTGCATGATACTAATGGCACTAGAGGAATCTAAGCTGAGGTGTGTATTGCATGAAGGGCAGCGGCCGAGCATTCTGTGCTGGTGGGGATGTTGTTGGATTGCGCCAACTTATCAATGAAGGTAAGTGGGCAGACACTGTGCATCATATAATTACATTTCTTTGTTAAACATGGTAATTGCTTCCATTATATAGGGAACACTGACCAACTTATTAAAGTTTCTAGCATGTTTACATTAGAAAAGTAAATGCGGCTATGATAGAGGAACTCCTATTTTTTTCACGCATTCTTCATTTCCTTTTGAAAGTTGGTCTAAGAAACAGCAGTTTTTTAATTGCAGAAATAGAGTACATATATTAATTTCCTGACACCAAATCTTCCTAGTGGAAATTTATATGCAGCGATAACCTGTTTTAGTCATATGCCTCAGTATTTCCTTTAATGTTAACCATGTCTTGTGTTGAATTAGGCAAGCTGGACGAGGCTAAAGATTTTTTCAGGACTTTGTACAGTTTCATCTATGTTCTAGGCACATACTTAAAACCACATGTAAGTACACAAACTCATTTTCTAAAATTGGACATTTCGTCTTGATATTTTTGGATAATCAGCTGATATCACGTTTATAACTTTATATTGCAATATAGGTTGCCATACTTGACGGTGTTACTATGGGTGGTGGAGGAGGTGTTTCCATTCCTGGAACATTTCGCGTTGCCACTGATAGAACAGTATGTCAATTGTTTTTGCTTGATTTGCTTTTATTAAGTTGCTCTTAAGAGCTGGGTATCATAGTGCAGTAATATTTCTGTCTAGACGCTTCATTTTAATTATGCGTTTATGAAACTGCAAAGTTGGATATTGACAACTATAAATCTGTGCATAATTACTATTTTCAGGTGTTTGCCACTCCAGAAGTACATATTGGCTTTCATCCGGATGCTGCTGCCTCATTTTATTTGTCACACCTAACTGGTCATGTTGGTTAGTTGTTCAATGTTCTTATTAGTTCCCTGCAGTTTGTACTAGTTTAATGTTGTCCCCAGTTTGTGTTTCTTGTATGTTGTAATGTAATATAGAAACATACAATCATTCTTTTAATTGTCCATTTGCAGGGGAATACCTGGCCTTGACTGGTGAAAAACTCAATGGAGTTGATATGCTTGCACTTGGCCTTGCCACACACTATTCAATGAGTGAGGTAAGATCCTGCTGACTAAACCATATATTTTTTATTTCTTGTATTGTAGTTGTACTCTGTTAGCAAATTAATTGACCAACCTTACAAGTTCCATTTCTTGTGACAGCACCTGGATCTGGTTGATGAACGACTTGCAAAATTGGTTACTGATGATCCATCAGTTATTGATTCTTCCCTTGCACAATACGGAGACCTTGTTTATCCAGATAAGACAAGCATTGTACATAGGTAAGCCATGGAATGACCATACAAGCGAACATAATTCTAGTCTAAACATTTTTCTGGATAAATATTTTACTATGACATTGATCACTTCAGCCTTATGATTACCTTTAGTAGCGCAACCTATGAAGTCGTCCTCTACCTTGCTTGGTTCATAATATTTGTGAAGGAAAACTGGGAGGAACCCCCC
>LR738709.1:446898891-446994076 GCA_902687465.1 Secale cereale | reverse complement strand
CCCCCCCCCCCCCGCGGGCATTTAAGAACCTGAACTTGAGTCCACGAGGACTTGAACCCAGTTGGTGGGATTGTAGATGCAATCACCCAACCAAGTGGGCTAGGCTCAGTTTTTAGCTTGGTTCATAATCATGTATTAAAAGCGTTTTAAATGTAAGCTTTAGCGCGTTTAAGAGCTGAGGGATGGCAAAAATCCTTGCTTTGGCCTACGCGAAGCATTAGGCGGCAGACAAGGTACTCCGATGAGAAATTGGTCCTTCTCCAGTGAGAAATAGGCCTTCTCCATGAGAAATAGTCCTTCTCTCGTGAGGAATTGACAATCCCAGTGTGAATAGGCCTACTCAGGAAAGATACAGGCAGCATGAGAGGGAGGGAAAAGTTTCAACAAACGTGCTCTAATTCCTTCTCCGGCGAGGAATCGACAATCCCATTGTGGAATAGGCCTACTCAGGAACAATGCAGGCGGCGTGAGAGGGGGTGGGGGGAGTTTCAAAAGCATGCTCTAACACTGATTGCTAAGTTCTGTTATTTGTCTTTTAGTCTGAGTTTCAATAAATCATTGTCTTGCTGAACTCAATTCCTTCTCTTGCCTTCTTTAATAGCCCAGACGGTTTAGAATTTGTTCCAAAATAACTTCCGTAAGACCATAACCCAATTTGTTCCTTCCAAAAGACAAACCCCTATTTATTATTATATGGATAGCCACCGGCCCACCACATTGATTTAATGAAGTGAAGGTGACATTTTGGCCATATATCCAGTCAGACTTCTAAAATTTCTATCTGTATCATTTTAAATATTCGCATTAGAATTTTGAAAATCATATGTATAGATTTGTCTTTGAAGGTATTTCTAGAATCTAGTAATTTTATTTGTTTTTGTACATATATTACTCCCTTCTTCCCAAAGTATAAGGCGCGCTTGACTTTGCATTGTCTTTAATGCACAACTTTGACCCTATATATAATTTTATGGATCTAGCATGTATAAATGGTATCATCATATTTTTCTTGCAATTTTTTTATCTTATACTAATTTTGTATACATACTATAAGTAAAAATCATAGTCAAAGTTGTACGCCGAAGACCAAAAAAAGTCAACTGCGCCTTATATTTTGGGAAGGAGTACAAATGAAATTAATGGTCAACTTTACATCTTAAAGACTGTCAATGTCCAAGATGTTACTTATTTGTGATTTGGAGTACAAGTTATAAGGATGAGATGAAGTCACCTCAAAATGGTAAAAATATTTATGTTTAGTAAAGAGACCATAACCAATAATAGTAGGAGTGGTGGTAACAATAAATGATTTAAATGAATGCACTTTTTTGTATGCGGTTTAGGTGGATTTAACGTGTGTGCTTTGAGATCTCTTCAAAAATATATTTTTTCCATAGATTTCTGTAAATTTCTCGTCATGTCTTATTTTGTGGGCCGCTCAGCTCATTTCTGCCCTTTGTGTTACTTTAGGCTGGCGGTCATAGATAAATGCTTCAGCCATGAAACAGTTGAAGAGATCGTGGATGCATTGGTGAGTGATGGTTCAACATTTTACTAACATGACATGCTTCTTGCTTGACTTCTCTTAATGCAACCTTATATCCATGAAATGCACTTTAACTCAGTGGTTTTCTGGAATTCAAGGTTTTGATTCTAATGGCAGATTTTTTTCCTTTATAATGCTTATGGTTTAGAGGGCTTAAGGACCTCTTCTCTTGTAATCAGGAAAGTGAAGCAGCTCAGTTGAATGAAGAATGGTGTACGTTGGCACTGAAAAGATTGAAAGAGGCCTCCCCACTTGCTTTGAAAGTATCACTACGATCGGTATGTAGTAAGCTGAAATAACTTTGTTTAGTTGTGTTTATGCTGGTTGCTGAGGTTTTGTGTGCCCATCCTGTAGATACGTGAAGGTAGATATCAGACACTAGATGAATGCCTTGTGCGTGAATACCGCATGTCCATCAATGGCATTTCAAAGCCATTTTATCATGATTTTTGTGAGGTATGTATTATCTGTTGATGGCAGAAAGAGTGACCAAGTGGACATAATGCAAAATGGCAAGTAATGATGGGCTTGTTTTGCTGTGCAGGGTGTGAGAGCGCGACTGGTTGACAAGGACTTGGCCCCAAAGGTATTTTATTTTGCTGGTTGCACAATTGTTTTTTTTTTTCAGAGCAGTCTTTTTAGAAGTTTTTTCTTGCAGTGGGATCCTCCTGCGCTCGAGTTCGTTTCCGAGGACATGGTAGATTCTTACTTTGCCCCACTAGGAGAATTCGAGCCTGAGCTGAAGCTGCCCACAGAACAGCGAGAGGCATTCATATAGATTGCCCGAGCCCATTGTTGTCAGCACATAAAACAACTAGGGTGGGCAAAGGGCAACCTATTCATGTACAATACGCCGAATCCTTGGCATGGTAGAGAATTCGAGCACCAAGAGGAACTCGCCCTTTTGTTTCCTTTTCATCCAATGTTATAAATGTGCACCATTTTACCATGCGGCTCGTGATAAGTACCAGTGAGGACCGATCTTAGTTACCCCAGCTGTTGACAGAGAGCAAGTGGCTGATATTAGGAATCTGGGAGATTTTGCTCAAGAAAGCTAGCCCTAATCGTGGTATGGTTGATACATGTGTTAGCAAAGTATGCTACCAGAACCGTTTTTGTGTGTGTCCGGACCAAATTGGTTTCACTGAATGGGACTTTGTTTCACAGCTTACATTAGCTGATTGATTGTAACCTGCTTCCTCCGTCCTAATATAGATGTTATTACAACCGGTTGTAACATGGAACGGATGGAGCACTTATTATCCGAGTAATAAAAATCCTATTCTCCTCGCAGCGTGTTTGGTTTGGGGTATTTGCAGCTAGGGAATGGGAATTAAAGGGGTACGAGACTTCAAATCTATTGTTTGGTTAGAGGGATTGGAAATTCATAAGGGAATAGTCATGGGACTTGAGGCTCCAACTCGCACCGTTTTATTAACAGGGGAGGGGGTGGGAGTTGGTAGGGAATTGTTTTAGTGAGTTAATTTTAACCGTTCATCATAACTTACATTAACTTCCCTTGTCTATTCCCTTGTCAATTCCCACGAACCAAACAAGGGAATACAACTTCTCCTCAAATCCTCGCACATAACTCCTATCATGCATCAAACAGAGGATTGGGAATAAAACGACTCATCCCATGTCTAATCTCAATACAACTCCCTGCTCTAAACTCCCATTCCCCTTCCCAAATATTGCCAAACACGCTATCGGAGTTAAAAAAAATGATCCTATGCTAAAAAAAAATTGATCCTCATCTGCTTTTAGCAGCATTGTCGTGCCATTACAGGTGCAACCAACATAGACTTGGTCTGCAAAACACTGTCTCGTCTCTGGACGCCATTCTCAGCTGTCCTGCGCACGAGGTGTGTTTCAGTACACACGCCTACAGAGCTTACATTTATCAAGACAGATCTATGATGTAGATCAAAACTTACCCTTCACTTAAAAAGGGTAGCACTGTCAGTTCACGTGTTAGAGCAACTCTGGCAGCTAAAACATCATCCCGCAAATTTGATATAAGGGCTGCCTGTAAAAACAAATTGCAGTAGTGAGAGGCCTTCCGTGGACAGATCATGTAAATTTGTCCCCCTTTTTTTTTCACAAGACGAGTTTGCAGGGCCTGTTCCATGTCGGAGGCTTAGCGGTACCGTAAAAAATTATGGACAAATATTGACATGTAGTATAATTCATATATATGCACGGAGTTTATATAAACATAGTCATGCTGCACTAGTTTATATCGAAAATCATGCGCGCAACATACAAGGTGGCAAGTTTGGCCCTACGATTGCGCAATCAAACAAAATAAAACATAATCAAATCACCACTTGCCATAAAACAAATCAAGCAACATCATCATTGTTCCGAAGATCGTCACCACCATCACCGGCCATAGCACCTCAATCACCATCTTTATCCACATAGATCGAAGAATGAGCACCACCATCTTCATTAGCTGAAGCATCAACATGAACTTCATTTGCCGAAGCACCACCACCACCATTGCCGAAAGCTTCACGACCTCCACCTCAATTGCTGAAAGCTTCACCACTTCCACTGGCAACACCACCTCCACCACCATCAATGTCGAAGCCAACACCGACTCCAAACCCACCACCACCATTGCCAAATCCAACACCACCTCCAAACCTACCACCACCAACATTGCCGAAAGCAAAACCACCTCCAAACCCCTCCCCCACCACCTCCATTGCTGAACCCACCACTACCTCCGAAACCTACACCACCAACATTGTTGAAACCACCACCACCAGCCATAAGATTTTGAAGCCCCATCTTCCTCTGCCACATGATCTCCATTCTTCTCATCTCCCAAAATTCTCTTGTCGTTGCATCCATGCCCTCCTGATTCATCATCATGAACCGGCCCTCCTCGGCAGTCCTCTCGTCCCTCCTCTTTGCTCCTCTAGGGTGATCTTGTGTTCCTCGAGGGCACACCTTCTCTCCCACTTTCCCTCCTTGTGTTTGTCTTTCTTCTTGGCTATGGCCACTTTAGTATCCAAATGTCTGGCCAACATAGTTTCTTTCACCTTCCATCTCATTAATTTGACCCCTCAAAGTGGATGCCTCAGCCGATCTCTTCACCCTTGCTTGTTTCCATTCGGTTTTGCCCTTGTTTCTTCCCCCCTTGGTGCATCATCACTATCATCATCGTCTTCCAAATTGACAAGAGAATCTTTCTTTGGTGGAACTTGTCCCTCACCCTCCACTTCTCACTATCCTTGAGCAAGCGCCAACAGTGGTGAAGAGTGAACGACCAGCCGTTGAAACCCGTTGTTTGCTTGAAATATTCATTGGTAATGCGATCCTACACATGGGCATAGAGGCAAGTATGAGCTCAAACTTTCATCAAACCGAACAATGTCACAAATATATTCAACAAAATGAAGAAACACTTACACAATCGTCAATCATGACACCACTTGGAGGTGCATTCCGCAATTGCTCCAAGCACCCACTCCATGGACCACATGTTTTCTTGATCATGTACCAATGACCTTGGATTGACCTTAATGGTCGACTAGAGAGGAACGACAAGATCTGGTGGTACTTGTCCTCAATCTGTTGCCAATACTTCACAGCGCTTTGATCTTTGCCGGTCACCACATCAAGTGACACACTCTCCCATGCCTGAATCAAGCAAACATCCTCAGTCTCCATGTAGTTGTATGTCCTTTTGCCTATTTTGTCTTGGTTAGCATCGAACTCGGCCTCCTCAAGGTCGTTTACTTCATCACCGCCATCATTCCCTTGTTCCCCTCGGCTTCGACAACCGCTTGATTTGTGGAGCACTCAACTCCACCACATTCTCCTCCAACATTTAGGTATATGTTGAGTGAATGTTTTGGATACAAAATTCAACTGCCGAAACATAAGGAAACGATCCAAAGTCAAACCAAAGAGCACACGAGCAAAGGATTTTTTAACCTCTCGCATGTTTCATCAAACACGTTGTAGGCGTGGCCGGTCGAGTGGACGTGATCGAGGAGGACATAGCCGGCAGGAGGGGTGGATAAGGATATCGACCTCGAGCCGCAACCACCTTCTTCCTCGGCCCCTTTGATTGTGACATCGCCCGTGCAACAGAGGGGCCGAAGGAGGCATTCTTCCTCGAGCCGACGACCGCGATGAGAGGGAGCTGTTGTTGCAAATATGTAAAGCCAACATTCAAGTTTTCAGCAAAGATTATGAACTAACCACATTCACAATAACATTTAGGTCTCATGTTTACTCATATCAATGTCATAATCAACTAGCGAGTAATAATAATAAATCTCGGATGACAACACTTTCTCAAAACAATCATAATATGATATAACAAGATGGTATCTCGCTAGCCCTTTCTAAGACCGCAAAACATAAATGCAGAGCACCCCTGAAGATTAAGGACTGACTAGACATTGTAATTCATGGTAAAAGAGATCCAGTCACAGTCATACTCAATGTAAATTAATAGCAATGCATGCAAATGATAGCGATGCTCTCCAACTGGTGCTTTTTAATAAGAGGATGACGACTCAACATAAAAGTAAATAGATAGGCCCTTCACAGAGGTAAGCAATGATTTGCAGAGGTGCCAGAGCTCGAGTTTTGAAACAGAGATAAATAATATTTTGGGTGGCATACTTTCATTGTCAACATAACAACCAAGATATCTCGATATCTTCCATGCTACACACATTATAGGCGGTTCCCAAACAGAATGGTAAAGTTTATACTTCCCCACCACCAACAAGCACACTCCACGGCTGGTCTGAAACAACGGGTACCGTCCATACCAACAACAGTCTTGGGGGAGTTTTTTTTGCAATTATTTTGATTTGATTTGAGCATGGGACTGGGCATCCCGGTTTTTTCTCGTGAATGATGAGCGGAGTCCACTCATCGCGAGAATGACCCACCTAGCATGGAAGATATAGACATCCCTAGTTGATACATGAGCTATTCGAGCATACAAAACATAATTTCATTTGAAGGTTTAGAGTTTGGCACATACAAATTTACTTGGAACGACAGATAAATACCGCATATAGGAAGGTATGATGTACTCATATCGAATAACTTTGGGGTTTATGGAAGTGGATGCACAAGCAGTATTCCCGCTTAGTACAAGTGAATGCTAGAAAGAGACTGGGAAGTGACCAACTAGAGAGCGACAACACTCATGAACATGCATTAAGATTAATGAACAATGAGTGCAAGCATGAGTAGGATATAAATCACCATGAACATAAATATCATGGAGGCTATGTCGATTTTATTTCAACTACATGCGTGAACATGTGCCAAGTCAAGCCACTCGAATCGTTCAAAGGAGGATACCACCCTATCATACCACATCACAACCATTTTGATAGCATGTTGGCACGCAAGGTAAACCATTATAAACTCGCTAATTAAGCATGTCATGAGCAACTATAATCTCTAATTTATTGCAAACATGTTTCATTCATAATAGACTGAATCAGGAACGATGAACTAATCATATTTACAAAAACAAGATATGTCGAGTTCATACCAGCTTCTCTCATCTCAATCGGTCCATCATATATCGTCATTATTGTCTTTCACTCGCACGACCGAACGGTGTGGATAATAATAATAGTGTACGTGCATTGGACTAAGCCGGAATCTGCAAGCGTTTAATACAAGGGAGAAGGCAAGGTAATATGGCTCTTGGTTAAATCAACAATAGTGCATATGAGAGCCACTCAACATTTTCATCATGGTCTTCTCCTCTTGACCCCCAAAGAAAAGAAAAGAAATAAAACTATTTACACGGAAAAGCTCCCAACAAGCAAAAGAAGAACGAGAAATCTTTTTGAGTTTTCTTTTAATTACTACTACTACAGGCATGCAAAGTAAACTAGCTAAAAGCTACAACTAATTTATTTTTTGGTTTTTCTTAAGGTTTTTCTGACATACAAGAAGGCTTAGAAAAGAAAATAAGCTAGCATGGATAGTACAATGAAAAAGTATGAGCACCAACGACTGGCATGAGTGTGTGAACATGAATGTAATGTTGGTGAGAAATACGTACTCCCTCAAGCTTAGGCTTTTGGCCTAAGTTGGTCTATGGCCACTGCTGGCTTGACAAATATCCAAAGTCGTAGTTGGGGTTGTACTGAGATGCAGCAACTATTGCCTAACGAGCTGCAGCTTGGAGGCGAGCTGCCTCCGTCGTCTCCTCATACTCATTTGCCTCCTCCCTGATTATAACATATCTCCTTTTTGCCTGAAAGTTAAAGAAAGTAGGAGCAGGGATAGCAATATGGACAGTGCGACGTCTGTCAAAGATTAGTCGGTACTGGAGGAACTGCTCATTCCTCTCAGCAAACTGATGGCGAACCATGGCATTATAATCTAGATAAGCAGGAGGTAACTCTATATCATTTTTATGTATGGGTACATCAAGATAATTAGCCACACGAGTTGCATAAATTGCACCAAACAAATCTCCACTTAAACCGTTAAGATGCAACCTTCGTGCAACAATAGCCCCCAAGTTATATTGTTTATCACCTAATACCGCACTCTTGAGGACACTAAGATCTGGAACGCACATGTGACAAGCCCCATCTTTACCATTAATGCATCTACCAATGAAGAGAGCAAAATAATGTATGTAAGGGAAATGAATGCTTCCTATGGTAGCTTGTGTAATTTCTCTAGATTCCCCCACAGTGATACTAACTAGAAAGTCTTTATATTCAAATTTGCAAGGTTCACTAACATTGCCCCACTGCGGGAGTTTACAAGCAATATTAAAATCTTCTAGGTCCATGGTATATGATTTATCATAAAGATCAAATAAAACAGTGTGAGAATTGCGTGAGGATGTAAATTTAAACCTTCTCACAAAGGAATCAGTTAGGTAGTGGTACGTGGGCACTTATCTGACACGAAGTCCTTAAGATCAGCATTACACACATACGTGTCAAATTCATCCTTGATGCCTACCTGGACCATAAACTCCTCTGACGGCCATTCACAAGGCCGCACTTGAGCTTCCCTTGGTGGTTTATCGTTCGACTCACGTATCACGAGCCTTGGTCCTTGCTTCCTTGAGGAACCACCTTCGTATATTTTCCTATGCATTTTTCTCTGAAAAATTTCTGAAATTTTAGTGACTCAAAATAAAAGTGAACCAGACTCAACAAGATTGATAGCAACTACTCCCACAAGTGCCTAGAGGCTATATCATGCATTAAAACTACTTTTGACCACATAAATTTGACATGCAAGCTCAAGAACAGGGTCACCTAAGCAGCAAAAAATTGCAATAAATAAATCACTAGAACAAAAACTAATTGGTTCATTGGAGGAGTCACATACCGAAGAACAATCCCCCAAAATAGTTTTGTGAATGGAGCTTTGAGCAAGGAGATCGAAAATGGCAACAAGATGAGCTAGAACACGGGTTTGAGCTATGGAAGGATTTTTTATAGAGGAAGACGAAGTGAGTGGGTGCTGGAATAAGCGGAGGGGGTCCACGTGGGGCCCATGAGGCAGGAGGGCGCGCCCTGGACCCTTGTGTCCAGGTGGTGTGGCCCCCTGGTGTGTTCTCAGTGCCAATAATTCTTAAATATTCTAAAAAAAAATCATATATCAATTTCAGACATTTGGAGAACTTTTATTTTTGGGGTATTTTTATTGCAAGGATAATTCAGAAAACAAAGAGGAAATATTATTTTTGCTTTATTTAATCTAAATAATAGAAAGTAAAAAAAGAGGGTACAAAGAGTTGTGCTTTCTAACTTCATCCATCTCATGCTCATCAAAAGGAATCCACTAACAAGGTTGATCAAGTCTTGTTAACAAACTCTTTCCGAATAATATGAAACCGAATAATTTTTGAATAACACTAGGTTACCTCAACGGGGATATGTATGTCCCCTACAATAAGAATATCATATTTCTTCTTGACAGTAGGAAGAGGGAATTCAAAACCTCCAATAGTAATCGTTGAAATTTTTCCAATAGAATTGATACTGTGGACTTGAGGTTGTTTCCTCGGAAAGTGTATCGTATGTTCATTACCATTAACATGAAAAGTGACATTGCCTTTGTTGCAGTCAATAACAGCCCCCGCAGTATTCAAAAAGGGTCTACCAAGGATAATCGACATACTATCGTCCTCGGGAATACCAAGAATAATAAAGTCTGTTAAAATAGTAATGTTTGCAACCACAAGAGGCACATCCTCACAAATACCGACAGGTAAAGCAGTTGATTTATCGGCCATTTGCAAAGATATTTCTGTGGGTGTCAACTTATTCAAATCAAGTCTTCGATATAAAGAGAGAGCCATAACACTAACACCGGCTCCAAGATCACATAAAGCAGTTTTGACATAGTTTCTTTTAATGGAGCACGGTATAGTTGGTACTTGATACGTCCAAAATGCATCACTATTTTATATCGTAATTTATCCTTATTCATTGATATATTTCATGTTACGATGATGTTCTTATATTGTTTTGGCCTATTTTACACAGTTTGCAACTTTCCGATGCCGAAGCAGCAGACGCAGGATTCAGCAGTAAAAAGTGGACGCTGAGTTGCTGAAGAAGAATACCTCCAAATTACCTGAAAATCGACGGGAGATATTTTTCAGACGGATCACGAAGGCACGCGAAAGGGCAACCAGAGGGGGGCCACAGGGTGCCCAGGCGCCCTGGGGGCGCGCCCCCCCTGGCCCACCTCCGGCTGTCCCCTTTTGCCTATATACTCTCAGTTATCCGAAAACCCTAAAAACGAGAGTTTTTACGAAGTTCCGCCGCCGCTCCGTGGCGGAAACCTACAGAGGAGAAAAAGCCATCTCCGGCAGGCAGATTCCGCTGGGGAGATCACCTCCCGGAAGGGAAGATCGTCGCCATCGTCATCACCATCGTCACGGGTATCATCGAGATCATCATCAACATCATCCCCAACACCAGCACCATCTCCATCTTCATCCAAATCTCATCCCACAATTGCAACTTGTGTTGTAACTCGTACTATCTATTCTCTCTACTCCATTGGTGTTGATTACTACTTTGTGGTGAATGCTATAGAGTTTTGTTGGAGAAATATCATTATGTCCAGATTGTTTATCATCCATTTATCTCCACTGATCATGATCTCTTTTATGTCTTGTGAGTAGTCACCTTAGTTCTTGAGGACATGGGAAAAGTCTTGTTGTTAGTAGTCATATGCTGTTGAAGTAATATGTATTGTTTGATACTTAAGTTGTGTTGTCATTCTACTAGTGGTGTTGTGTGAGTCGAACACTCAACACTTCGCCTTATTAAGGACCTAGGAGAGTACATTGTGTACAAAGAATGCTTACGGTGGGTTGCCGGAGTGACAGAAACCTGAACCCCAGTTCGCACGCTTTTGCATAAGGGAACAATGGATCCTCGATCGTATTGCTATGGTTAGGCTTTTGCCTTAAATACTATCTTGTATTTGCGGATGCTTGCAAGGTGTTTAATCATAAGAATGCACTCATCTTAGTCTAGAGAGTGCACTAGCATAGACCCACCCACTCAACACTTATCAACACATAACATCGTATTGATACGGAATATGACGAAAGCAGATGACTACCCTTCCCGTGTGTCCTCAGGAACGCTTTAGCCTTTATAAGTTCAGTTGCTAGGCCCCTCCTTTGCTCAGAAAGGATTGGGCCACTTGTTACTCTCAGTGCCTTTTACATTGCTTGCTTTTACTTTCCCGTTGCTTATATCGAGAAAACCCCTAAAAAGTTATCTTTCAGTGCTTGCAGTAGTTCCTTGCTCAGAATCGCTTATCAATACCTTCTGCTCCTCGTTGGGTTCGACACTCTTACTTATCGAAAACGCTGCAATAGATCCCTTACGGTTGTGGGTCATCAAGTACCGTTTTCTGGCGCCGTTGCCGGGGAGCGTAGCGCTATTGGTAAAGTGAAACTGGTAAGGAAGTTTTTATAATTCTGTTTTTATTTTTGCTATTGCTGCTCTTTGTCCTTATGGACAACCCTGTTATTGGATCGTTGCTTGCAGGAAGACGCCCCACACCTGTGGTGGTTGCTCCTCCCCCTACTGAAATTGTGCCCTATAAAATACCAGCTGGTATTATCGATTATGTTTTGGCTAATCGTTATGCAGGAGACAGACATCCCGGTGAACACTTGCTATATTTGTCACAACTATGTTCATTATTTAAGCTTGCAGGTGTATCGAGGGAGTTTGTCATGAGGAAATTGTTTGCCGTATCGCTTATAGATAAAGCTTCAGATTGGTATAGGCTTCTCGATAACCCACACTTGCTTGACTGGCAGGAGCTTATGTCTCTCTTTTATACTAAGTTTTATCCTCTTCATGAAATTCATCGAGACAGGAATTATATCTATAACTTTAGGTCTCGTGACGGAGAAAGCATTGCTCAAGCTTGGGGGAGATTGAAGTCCCTAATGCTCAAATGCCCTGTTCATAAGCTTCCCAAGGAAATTATACTTACAAATTTTTATGCCAGGCTTTCTCGTCAGGATAAGGAGATGCTGGATGCCTCCTCTAGTGGGGTATTTCAGACGAAGAGTGTTGAAGAAAGGTGGGATCTCATTGAAAGGATCCAGAGGAATACCGAAGATTGGGAAATCGATAAAGGTATTGAACCCGCTATAAATTATGAACATGATTATATTGAGAACTATGTGAAAACTGATTACTTCAATACTTTTTGCTCTAAGATTGGTCTTGATTCCCATCTAGTGATTGATTTCTGTAAGAATTTTGCCTCTCACGTTGATTCTTTTAAAAAGAAGAGAGACCAGCATCATGAACCTTTTAAAGAGCTACCTGTTGATATTCATGTTGCTGACCCTATTTTGCCTGCAGTTATATATGAAAAGCCTCCTTTTCCCGCAAGGATAAGGGAGCACTCTCTTGTGACAGGCGTAATAAACAAAAGTGAGAGAATAATTGATGAGCCTGAGGACCAGATCAGGGTCGATCCTCAAGTTGCATTGATTAAAGACCTTGTTACTAATGATGTTTTGGATTCCAATATAATTTTTTGTGCTGTTTCCACTAACCTTGTCACAGCCAAGAATAAAGGCCCAATTTCAGGTACTCCAGTGGTATCTGTTAAAATAGGAGATCACAATTATTATGGGCTATGCGATTTGGGATCGAGTACAAGTGCTATCCCCTATTCACTTTATGAAGAGATCATCGGTGAGATTTCCCCTTGTGAACTTGAAGAAGTTGATGTTACCATTCATCTTGCAAACAGAACAACTATCTCTCCTATCGGAATTGTGAGGGACGTTGAAGTCCTATGTGGAAAGGTAAAATACCCTACCGACTTTCTGGTACTTGGTTCAGAGAGGGACAATTTCTGTCCTATTATTTTTGGTAGACCTTTTCTTAGAACTTGTGGAGCTATAATAGATTGCAAGAAAGGTAAAGTTTCTGTTGAATTCAATGGTGAGCCATATGAATTTAATTTTTCTAAGTTCTGTAAGCAGCCTCGTGGTATCGATCTACCTAGTGATGATAAAATTATTGAAAGTATTGCCTCTATTGCTATTCCCCCTAATGATCCTTTGCAGCAATATATGGAGGACCACGAGAATGATTTGCATATGCAGGAAAGAAATGAACTAGATGAAATATTCTTGAGGCAACCTCCTATCCTGAAGCACAACCTTTCGGTTGAACCTTTGGGAATTTTATCAAAACCAAAAGAAGACCCGGTGTTCGATCTTAAACCTCTTCCCGATACGCTCAAGTATGCTTATTTAGATGAAAAGAAAGTATATCCTGTTATTATCAACTCTAACCTTTCAGGATATGAAGAAGAGCGACTATTGGAAGTACTTCGTAAACACCGAGGCGCAATTGGTTATACCCTTGATGACCTTAAGGGGATTAGTCCATCTATCTGTCAACATACTATCAACCTTGAGCCTGATGCTAAACCAGTTGTTGATCATCAACGAAGGTTGAACCCGAAGATGATGGATGTTGTAAGAACTGAAATTCTCAAGCTTCTAGCCGCATGTATTATCTACCCTATAGCTGATAGTAAGTGGGTAAGCCTGGTACATTGTGTTCCTAAGAAAGGAGGTACAACTGTGGTTCCTAATGATAAAAATGAACTAATACCTCAGAGAATTATTATTGGATATAGAATGTGTATTGATTACAGGAAGCTGAACAAGGCAACCAGGAAGGATCACTACCCGTTGCCGTTCATCGACCAAATGCTTGAAAGGTTATCCAAAAATACCCACTTTTGTTATCTCGATGGTTGTTCTGGCTTCTCTCAAATTCATGTTAACACTGCTGATCAAGAGAAGACCACTTTTACTTGTCCCTTTGGTACTTATGCTTACAGGCGTATGCCTTTTGGTTTATGTAATGCCCCTGCTACTTTTCAAAGGTGTATGTCTGCTATCTTTCATGGTTTCTGTGGGGATATTATGGAAGTCTTCATGGGCGATTTCTCCGTCTATGGAACTTCCTTTGACCATTGTCTCCACAACCTTAATAAAGTTTTGCAGAGATGTGAGGAGACAAATTTGGTACTCAACTGGGAGAAGTGCCACTTCATGGTTAACGAAGGAATTGTTCTTGGTCACAAGATTTCCGAAAGGGGAATTGAAGTGGACAAGGCCAAGATCGAAGCTATTGAGAGGATGCCCTATCGAAGGGACATCAAAGGTATTCACAGTTTTCTTGGTCATGCTGGTTTCTATAGAAGATTTATTAAAGACTTTTCTAAGACCTCGAGGCCCCTCACTAATCTTCTCCAGAAGGACGTTCCTTTTGTATTTGATGAGGATTGTAAGGAAGCTTTTGAAGTCCTTAAGAAAGCTTGAATAACTGCTCCTATAGTAAAACCACCTGACTGGAATTTACCTTTTGAGATTATGTGTGATGCTAGTTATTTTGCTGTTGGAGCTGTTTTAGGACAAAGAGTTGATAAGAAATTGAATGTTATACATTATGCTAGCAAAACCCTTGATAGTGCTCAAAGAAATTATGCTACTACTGAGAAGGAGTTCTTAGCTGTAGTATTTGCTTGTGATAAGTTTAGGCAGTATATTGTTGATTCCAAAGTTATTATTCATACTGATCATGCTGCCATTAAGTACCTTATGACAAAGAAGGATGCCAAGCCAAGGCTTATCAGATGGGTACTCCTTCTCCAAGAATTTGATTTGCAGATTGTTGATAGGAAAGGGGAAGACAATCCGGTGGCGGACAATCTTTCAAGGATGGAAGATATACCGCATGATCCCATCTCAGTCAACGACAGTTTTCCAGACGAGCAACTTGCCGTTGTAAAAGTACAATCTCTTTCCGATCCGTGGTATGCAGATTATGCTAATTTTATTGTTGCAAAGTATTTGCCTCCAGGTTTAACATTTCAGCAAAGGAAGAAGTTCTTTCATGATTTGAGGCACTACTTTTGGGAGGACCCACATCTTTTCAAAGAAGGTCCCGACGGAATCGTGAGAAGATGCATACCGGAACATGAGCAGAAGGACATTCTCAGACGGTGTCATGATAGTCCCTATGGAGGACATCATGCCGGTGAGAGGACTGCACATAAGGTTCTTCAATCAGGTTTTTATCGGCCTACTCTCTTTAAGGATGCTAGAAATTATGTTTTAGCCTGTGATAAATGTCAAAGATTTGGTAACATTACTAGAAGGAATGAGATGCCTATGAATTATTCACTAGTGATTGAACCTTTTGATTGTTGGGGTTTTGATTTTATGGGTCCTTTTCCTTCTTCGCACAAGTACACTCACATTTTAGTAGCTGTTGATTATGTGACCAAGTGGGTTGAAGCAATCCCCACTGAAAGTGCTGATCACAAGACCTCTTTGAAAATGCTCAAGGATGTAATTTTTCCTAGGTTTGGTGTACCTAGGTATCTCATGACTGATGGAGGGTCACACTTCACGCACGGAGCTTTTAGAAAAGCTTTAGCCAAATACGATGTCAATCATAGAATTGCTTCACCATACCATCCTCAAACTAGTGGGCAAGTTGAGCTCACCAATAGAGAGATTAAGTTGATCTTGCAGAAGACAGTAAACAGAAATAGAAAGGACTGGTCAAATAAGTTAGGAGATGCTTTGTGGGCATATAGAACTGCTTACAAAAACCCCATGGGCATGTCCCCCTATAAGATGGTGTATGGCAAGGCTTGCCATTTGCCATTAGAGTTAGAGCACAAAGCTTTCTGGGCTGTTAGAGAGCTTAATGCTGACCCAAAATTAGCTCGTGAGAAGCGTCTCGTGAACTTGACTTCTCTAGATGAATGGAGAAGTGAAGCTTACGAGAGCGCTAAAATGTTCAAGGAAAAGGTAAAGAAGTGGCATGATAGGAAGATTCTGAAACGTGAATTTAATGTTGGTGATAAAGTTTTGTTGTTTAGATCCCGTTTCAGGTTTTCTCCAGGCAAACTACTTTCCAGGTGGGAAGGGCCATTTCATATTGAAGAAGTTTATCGATCTGGTGCAATTAAAATTAACAATTTTGAAGGCACCAAGCCTCAAGTTGTGAATGGGCAAAGACTGAAGCATTACATAGCAGGAGACCCTGTCAATGTTGATGTGAATATAATATACACAACAACTCACGAAGAACATGTTGCAGCCCTGTTTCAGACACCAGCAGAAGCAGAATAAAGAAAAGGTATGTATTACGGTAAGGAAACATCGCGAACCGCCATAAAAGTTCCGTATTATGAGTTTTTGCAAAATTAGTAAAATTCTGAGCCTAAGTGGAGCCGGAGACGAGCTCCAGGGGGTCCAGGCGCCCCCCTGGTGCGCCCTACCTCTTGGCCGCGCCGCCAGGGCGTCTGGACACCCGGAAGTCCGTCTCCGACCCCGCTTTAGCCTGTTACCTTCCTTTCCGTGCACAAATTTTTGCTATATATTTGCCCGGATTGTTCCGGCAACGTATCTTGCGATTTCGTGTGTTTTCTTTTCGATCTGTTTCTGCCAGGGAATCTTTCAGCTGAATCTAGGTGCCATGGCTTCTCCAAGTTCCCCCAAGGACAAGTTCGTTGTCAACGTCATCAACCCTTACCTCGCTGAGGTGAAGAAGCACCCTCAGGTTGTTCGGATGGAGGACGGTGTCCTTCATCAAGAAGATCTGAAGGGACCTATCAAGGAGGGGATCATCCAGGCCAGGCTGGAAGAAGTGGAGCAGGAAGTCTTCAAGTACAAGAAGATGATTGAGCGTGGTGTTGAAACTAACTTTGACATCATCAACGAGCTGAAGACATACTTCCTGAAGGAGATGAAGGAGATGTGGAAAAGCATCACCGCGTCTGAAGAAAGAATTGAAGAGCTCCAAGGGCAAATTTATGATCTACATAACCAAAACTGTGAGTATGAACTAAGGTTTATGCGCATGGGTATGGGTGCTGCATGCAGGATTCAGGAGACAAACTTCTCATATGAGACTGGAGAACCCCTTCCATGGAAGCGTTTCGCCGAGGACTACGTGATCAACGCCAACAAGAATGAGGAGTGAAATCTCCTTGGGCAACGGCATTCCCTTGGCTTGTTCCAAGCTTGGGGGAGTGCCCGGTATCTTTGTCTTTATCTTTTGTCTTTTAGAGTCAAGTAGAGTCATATCATGTTTAGGGAGGTTGCTATATGAAATAGTTTTGTGCATTGAGGTCTATCACTCCTTCGGTGGAGAGATTGTATCCGTGAGTGTGGAGTCGTCTATGATGGAATATTAATGAGAAGTCTATTGGTTCCTTTGCTGCACTCGGTATTCTCTTCACACAACCGACCTTATATGATGATTCTTATGGGGAGTATTGACCTTATATCAGGTATGGCTGTGAAAACTTTATTTAATCTTGGCAAACATAGCTTTGGTCATAACAACAAGCATGATTTCTTAAAGTATCGACATAGCCAAAACCTTTATGTTATTATGCTTGAAGTGTTATGCTGACAAGGAAGACAACTTGATGTGTTATGATTATTTCAATGTTTATGCTTTATATTACTTTGCATCTTAGTCGTCATCAATTGTCTGTTCTCTCAAAACCTTTGCTAGCCTAACTCTGTACTAAGCGGAATTCTGCTTGTGCATCCATACCTTTAAGCCAATACCTTCCATATGAGTCCACCATACCTTCCTATTCGTGGTATTCCACTACCACCTCCTAAAGTACAGAATTTATGTGTTATCCTTAAATGTTCAAAATCTTTTATTTTGTGCCTCTGCTTTAGCTCATGAGGAAGTAATAGTTAATTCATGGTCTTTTTGAGTTGGACAAGCTTCACCCCGGGATTGCATGTCTGATGTGCAAACCCATAATACGAGAAGGAACTGGCAAAGAGTGCGCCCGGCTCAAAAATAATATAACAAACAAACCCTCCTTCACGCTTTGTTCATGAGAAATCAAAAAACTTTGGCAGTGATAAACAAAGGAGATTAAGAGGATGTGATCGTCCTCATTCGGGAGCCGTTCCTCGAAACTTGTCCAGCTCAAGAAGTAATTGAGTTATCTATTAGCATTCGTTGACAAATCATGCACCTCTCAAAACTTGTTTTCATTCTGTTTGATTTAAGGATAGCACATGAGTTTTCCCTACTTCCCTAGAGCAGGGCCTATCTTTTAATTTTAGGTTGAGTCAGTTATTCCTACTTCCTTCTATTCTTAAAGAGAGCAGACATTTGATGTTGACAAGGATTCATTCATATAAAGTTGCATTAAGATTTGTCATATCATATCCTTGTTGACATTATCATTTGATAAGTAAGTTGTTTGTCAAAGCCCCGCTAAGGCAAATATCTTCCTTTGTGTTAACACTTTCACTTCTTGCCTTATAACATGTTCTTTCAAAAGCTTCAATTAATCTCATCAAAACATAAGAGGAAGAGCAAAAGTTAAATTTATTTGTTGTTCTTTGACCAAAGGACATGCTTGCCATGATTTGATGAGTTTCCTTAGCCCTACTTTCGAATATAAGTGTTATCACTCTTTTATAAGGGCCTTATGAGTTGAAGATTGCTGTTGAGGATATCTGAGTTGGTGAAGAAGCTGTGATGCTTCTTGTCTGTATTCTACTTATCGACACTTCACTCTCTAAACTTGTGGACAGGTTTACCGAGCTCAGCATTCGCTTGGGGACAAGCGAGGTCTAAGCTTGGGGGTGTTGATACGTCCAAAATGCATCACTATTTTATATCATAATTTATCCTTATTCATTGATATATTTCATGTTACGATGATGTTCTTATGTTGTTTTGGCCTATTTTACACAGTTTGCAACTTTCCGATGCCGAAGCAGCAGACGCAGGATTCAGCAGTAAAAAGTGGACGCTGAGTTGCTGAAGAAGAATACCTCCAAATTACCTGAAAATCAATGGGAGATATTTTTCAGACGGATCACGAAGGCACGCGAAAGGGCAACCAGAGGGGGGTCACAGGGTGCCCAGGCGCCCTGGGGGCGCGCCCCCCTGGCCGCGCCGGGGGGGGGGGGGGGCGCCTGGACCCCCTGGCCCACCTCCGGCTGTCCCCTTTTGCCTATATACTCTCCGTTATCCGAAAACCCTAAAAACGAGAGTTTTTACGGAGTTCCGCCGCCGCTCCGTGGCGGAAACCTACAGAGGAGAAAAAGCCATCTCCGGCGGGCTGATTCCGCCGGGGAGATCACCTCCCGGAAGGGGAGATCGTCGCCATCGTCATCACCATCGTCACGGGCATCATCGAGATCATCATCAACATCATCCCCAACACCAGCACCATCTCCATCTTCATCCAAATCTCATCCCACAATTGCAACTTGTGTTGTAACTCGTACTATCTATTCTCTCTACTCCATTGGTGTTGATTACTACTTTGTGCTGAATGCTATAGAGTTTTGTTGGAGAAATATCATTATGTCCAGATTGTTTATCATCCATTTATCTCCACTGATCTTGATCTCTTTTATGTCTTGTGAGTAGTCACCTTAGTTCTTGAGGACATGGGAAAAGTCTTGTTGTTAGTAGTCATATGCTGTTGAAGTAATATGTATTGTTTGATACTTAAGTTGTGTTGTCATTCTACTAGTGGTGTTGTGTGAGTCGAACACTCAACACTTCGCCTTATTAAGGACCTAGGAGAGTACATTGTGTACAAAGAATGCTTACGGTGGGTTGCCGGAGTGACAGAAACCTGAACCCCAGTTCGCACGCTTTTGCATAAGGGAACAATGGATCCTCGATCGTATTGCTATGGTTAGGCTTTTGCCTTAAATACTATCTTGTATTTGCGGATGCTTGCAAGGTGTTTAATCATAAGAGTGCACTCATCTTAGTCTAGAGAGTGCACTAGCATAGATCCACCCACTCAACACTTATCAACACATAACATCGTATTGATACGGAATATGACGAAAGCACATGACTACCCTTCCCGTGTGTCCTCAGGAACGCTTTAGCCTTTATAAGTTCAGTTGCTAGGCCTCTCCTTTGCTCAGAAAGGATTGGGCCACTTGTTACTCTCAGTGCATTTTACATTGCTTGCTTTTACTTTCCTGTTGCTTATATCGAGAAAACCCCTAAAAAGTTATCTTTCAGTGCTTGCAGTAGTTCCTTGCTCAGAATCGCTTATCAATACCTTCTGCTCCTCGTTGGGTTCGACACTCTTACTTATCGAACGCTGCAATAGATCCATTACGGTTGTGGGTCATCAATACTCCTGGATCTCCTAGTTTCTTTGGTATTCCACCTTTAAAAGTATAATTGGCAAGCATGGTGGAAATTTCAACTTCCGGTATCTTTCTTTCATTTGTAACAATGTCTTTCATATACTTAGCATAAGGATTTGTTTTAAGCATATCAGTCAAACAAATACGCAAAAATATAGGTCTAATCATTTCAGCAAAGCGCTCAAAATCCTCATCATCCTTTTTATTGGATGGTTTAGGAGGAAAAGGCATGGGTTTCTGAACCCATGGTTCTCTCTCATTACTGTGCTTCCTAGCAACGAAGTCTCTCTTATCATAACGTTGATTCTTTGATTGTGGGTTATCAAGATCAACATCAGGTTCAATCTCTACATCATTGTTATTGCTAGGTTGAGCATCAACATGAACATCACCATTATCATTATCACTAGGTTCATGTTCATTACCAGATTGTGTTTCAGCATCAGAAATAGAAATATCATTGGGATTCTCAGGTGTGTCAACACCAGGTTCACTAGAAGCATGCAAAGTCCTATCATTTTTCTTGTTCTTCTTCTTAGAAGGAATAGGTGCATCAACATTAGTTCTCTGGGAATCTTGCTCAATTCTCTTAGGTTGGCCCTCAGGATACAAAGGTTCCTGAGTCATTCTACCCCCTCTAGTCACAACTCTAACAACATTATCATTATTCTTATTATTTAATTCATTGAGAAAATCATCTTGAGCTTTAAGTACTTGTTCTACTTGAGTGGTAACCATAGAAGTATGTTTAATAATGAGTTTAAGTTCACCTTTAACTCTAGACATATAATCACTCAAGTGTTCAATCATATAAGCATTACGTTTCAATTGTCTACCAACATAAGCATTGAAGTTTTCTTGTTTAACAAGAAAATTATCAAACTCATCTAAGCATTGGCTAGCAGACTTATTACGAGGAATATCAGCTTCATCAAATCTATAGAGAGAATTTACCTTTACTACTTGTGTCGGGTTATCAAGACCATCTTTTTCTTCAGTAGCTGGTAAATTCTTAACATCTTCAGCTTTAATACCCTTTTCCTTCATAGATTTCTTTGCCTCTTGCATATCTTCAGGACTCAGAAATAGAATACCCCTTTTCTTCGGGGTTGGCTTAGGAGTTGGTTCAGGTAGTGTCCAATCATTATCATTACTCAACATATTATTCAATAGCAATTCAGCTTGATCAACAGTTCTTTCCCTAAAAACACAACCAACACAACTATCCAGGTGGTCTCTGGAAGCATATGTTAGTCCATTATAAAAGATATCAAGTATTTCATTTTTATTGAGAGGATGATCAGGCAAAGCATTAAGCAATCAGAGAAGCCTCCCCCAAGCTTGTGGGAGACTCTCTTCTTCAATTTGCACAAAATTATATATTTCCCTTAAGGCAGCTTGTTTCTTATGAGCGGGGAAATATTTAGCAGAGAAGTAATAAATCATATCCTGGGGACTACGCACACAACCAGGATCAAGAGAATTAAACCATGTTTTAGCATCACCATTTAATGAGAACGGAAATAACTTAAGGATATAGTAGTAACGAATTTGTCCTCATGATGCAATAGGGTGGCTATATCATTCAATTTAGTAAGATGTGCCACAACAGTTTCAGATTCATAGCCATAAAAAGGATCAGATTCAACCAAAGTGATTATCTCAGGATAGACAGAGAAATCATAATCCATATCAGAAATATAGATAGGTGAAGTAGCAAAAGCATGGTCATATTTCATTCTAGCATTCAAAGACTTTTCTTTCAGCTTAGCTAACAGTTTCTTAAGACCATATATATCCTTGCAAGCTAAAAGATCTCTAGCAATTTCTTCATCCATAACATAACCCTCAGGCACAACAGGCAATTCATATCTAGGGGGAGAATCTTCATCATCACTTTCATCAATATTATCAGTTTCAATAATTTCATTCTCTCTAGCCCTAGCAAGTTGTTCGTCAAGAAATTCACCTAGTGGCACAGTATTATCAAGCACAGAAGTAGTTTCATCATAAGTATCATGCATAGAAGAAATGGAATCATCAATAACGTGCGACTTATCAGATTCAATAGCAGGTGTAGGTGTCGCAAATTTACTCATAAGAGAGGGTGAATCAAGTGCAGAGCTAGATGGCAGTTCCTTACCTCCCCTCGTAGTTGAGGGAAAAATCTTGGGTTTTTCATGTCTCAAGTTCTTCATAGTGATCAACAGATATAAATCCCAAATGACTCAAAGAATATAGCTATGCCCCCCGGCAATGGCGCCAGAAAATGTTCTTGATAACCCACAAGTATAGGGGATCGCAACAGTATTCGAGGGTAGAGTATTCAAACCAAATTTATTGATTCGACAAAAGGGCAGCCAAAGAATATTCTCAAGTATTAGCAGTTGAGTTGTCAATTCAACCACACCTGGAAGACTTAATATCTGCAGTAAAGTATTTAGTAGCAAAGTAGTATGGAAATAACGGTAACGATGGCAAAAGTAACAATAGCAGTTTTGTAGTAATTGTAACAGTGGCAACGGAAAAGTAACTAAGCAAAGATCAATATGTGAAAAGCTCGTAGGCAATGAATCAGTGATGGATAATTATGTTGGATGCGATTCCTCATGTAACAGTTGTAACATAGGATGACACATAACTAGCTCCTTTTCATCAATGTAATGTCGGCATGTATTCCGAATATAGTCATACATGCTTATGGGAAAGAACTTGCATGACATCTTTTGTCCTACCCTCCCGTGGCAGCGGGGTCCTACTGGAAACTAAGGGATATTAAGGCCTCCTTTTAATAGAGTAACGGACCAAAGCATTAACACTTAGTGAATACATGAACTCCTCAAACTACGGTCATCACCGGGAGTGTTTCCAATTATTGTCACTTCGGGGTTGCCGGATCATAACACATAGCAGGTGACTGTAGCGACCAGACCTCAAACAGTCTGATCTCTGTGCATCAGTGTCATACCTGGATCAGTAATGCTGACACGCACAGTACTTGAAGGATTTATAACAGAGTAGCAATCACACACTTATTACATTGATATGTTCCAATGATGAACTTATTACAATAAAAATGGCTTAAGGCCATCTAACACGATAACAGCGGAAGGCTTGGAAGATAAGTGAGTCCATCAACTCCAACGGCATCACTGAGTATAGAACCACGACCTATAAGGCACCTTACTCGTCGTCTGAAAAGTCTGCAACATGAACATTGCAGCCCGAAAACGGGTCAGCACATGGAATATGCTGGCAAAGTAACACAAGAGAGCAATGAAAGTAAAGCTATACTATATGCAATATGGCTGGTGGAAAGCTCTATGGTTACAGTTTTTGCGTAAAGCCAATTTTTCCCTAATTCAAAGGAATATATTTTAGTTAACTATCATGGTAGTTGAAACATCGTTGAGAAGATAGACATCCTCTCAACACCAATTAAAAATCATCCTTAAACCCAACAATATTAATTAGAGTAACATGATGAGATTCACATGATAATCCAAGTACTAGATACTCAAGACGTTCATAACTGGGGACACGGCTAATCATGATCAGTTTGTACACTCTGCAGAGGTTTGTGCACTTATCCCACAAGACTCGATCGCCTCCGTTTGGTTTCTCGCACTGCAAGGTGTTTGAGAAACGGATGACCGAGACACAGTCTTTCCGAAGAGGTCCTCTTAACCAGATAGATAGGCCGGTACACCTACAATCCCTCTACATCTGCTAGCCCATCATGGAAAGGTTTCCCACAACTTACTCAACTATGCCAGTGCCCATATTGGCCTGTGGCTGCACACGGAAGTTTCTAGTATGAATAATCTCATGATCCCTTTGAGCCTGGGTGGCGGTCCAAAAGAAAAACAGGCAATCACTGGAATACCCAGATGCCTCAATCCACCCAGATGTGTGTTAAAGTTGCCACCTTAAGTTGAACCATTAATTAACAATCTCACATCTGTCATGGAATACATTCACCCAATCCACGTCTACGAGCATAACATGTCCTAACAGCAAACGTAGAAGTAACTCCCAAAGGTTTGAATGAAAACAGGTAATAGGTACTACTTCAATCTACTTCCCAGTCCCACAAGTTAATTGATCCTACTCATGCAATGTGTGAGGGTTTGACTAATGCAATGAAAACTGGGTAATTGGAAAGTATGATCAAAGTGTTACTTGCCTTGCTGATGATCCGCAAAACCTAGAGATTCAAAGTAGCAAGCGGCGCACTCCGGGTACTCTATCGCAAACAAACAAGCACACAATAAGTACTTAATTAATGCACGGGTAAAACTCAAATAAGAGATCTAACCAGAAAGTTCAACTTAAGAACTCCGGTTTGCAAAAAGAATCAACTCGAAAGAAGCAACGAAACTCAAACTGCGAAAGAAACGAGATCCGGTTTGCTAATTGGTCTAAATTCAAATTTTACAGTAGCCAAAACCTTGTTCAAGTTGGTTAAACGTAAAGAGGGCATCGAGATGAAGATCTAGGATTTTGAATCACCTGATTCCGACTCTCGAGCGAAAAGAAAAACGAAAAACAAGATCAGGGCGGAAATCACGATCGGAATAACCGCGGATAAATACCCCGAAAAGAAAACGGACGAACAGGCTAACGAACGAACATTCGCTGTCTGCGGCTAACGGACGAAAACCGTTCGTTAAAACGAACGTACGGACGAACGTCCGCTAAGTAACTAAACCGACGAAAACCGAACCGATCTAATCTAATAATAAAATAGATCTACGGTTTACGAAAACCGATCGGTTCTAAAAAAAACCAATGACTACCTCAACGATGAACTCCGGCGAGACGACGGTCCGGCGGCGGCGGCGGTCTGGCGGGCGAGGCGGGCGGCGTCGCGGCTGCGCGGCGGGGCAGGCGAGCAGCGGCGTGCTGCGGGGCGACGGCGGCGCGGGTGTGCGGCGGCGGCGCGGGGCTGGGCTGGCTTTGGCCCCGGGCGGCGGCTTATAAAGCCTAGAGTCCCGGGCCTCTACGGCTCCAAGTCGGTTTGCATTTTTTTATAGAGTCCTGGCGCAGAAAAACTAACGAAAGAAATACTAAACAGACTCCAAAACTCCCGAAATAAATTTTCACCGTCCTCTAATAGTATTTAGGACAAAGTGAACATTTTTCCCGGACCTAAATGCAATTTTTAAAAACGCGCATTTTTCCTATGCAAATAAAATCGCAAATAAATCCAGAAAAATACCAAAAGTGATTTTACATTTTTCCTCCAATATTTCTGTTATTTTGGAGAAGTCATATTATCTCCGCTCATATTTTGTATTTAGAAATATTTTTAGGAGAGAAAAATAATTAGAATCACACTGTCCTCGTACCGGTATTCGAGCGAACTCAAATACGAAAACGGTAAAATTCCCAACTCTCTGAGTAGGTCCTTGAGTTGTTTAGAATTTCGAGGAACGCCACAAACAAAAAAATGCAAAAGGGCATGCAATGCAATATGATCTATGTATAACATTCCAAATTGAAAGGGATGTTACAAACCTAGCCCCCTTAGAATGAATCTCGCCCTCGAGATTCGACTTAGCTAGAGAACAGGTGTGGGTGGTCCTTGCGTAGATCATCTTCTCGTTCCCAGGTGGCTTCTTCCTCGGTGTGGTGACTCCACTGAACTTTGCAGAACTTGATAACCTTACTGCGGGTGACTCTGCTTGAAAATTCGAGAATCTTAACAGGCTTCTCCTCGTAAGTCAGATCACTGTCCAACTGAATTGCTTCCAGGGGTACTGTGTCTCTAAGCGGCATTTCGGCCATCTCTGCATGGCACTTCTTAAGCTGTGAAACGTGAAACACGTCGTGCACTCCTGACAATCCTTCGGGCAATTCCAACTTATAGGCAACCTCTCCCATGCGTTCCAAAACACGGTAAGGTCCCACAAATCTCGGGGCTAGCTTCCCTTTAACTCCGAAACGTTTAACTCCTCGCAGAGGCGATACTCTCAAGTATGCTCTATCTCCGATCTCATAGGCTATCTCCTTGCGCTTCGAGTCCGCATAACTCTTCTGCCTGGACTAAGCTACCTTCAATCTATCTCGAATCAACTTAACCTTCTCCTCAAACTCTTTGATCAAGTCTGGTCCAAACAACTGTCGGTCTCCAACTTTGTCCCACATTAACGGTGTTCGGCATCTCCTTCCATACAATGCCTCGAACAGTGCCATCTTCAAACTGGCCTGGTAACTGTTGTTGTATGAGAACTCCGCGTAGGGAAAATTGTCATCCCAACTAGATCCATAATCTAATGCACAAGCTCTCAGCATATCCTCCAAAATCTGATTGACTCTCTCAGTTTGTCCGTCTGTCTGCGGGTGAAAAGCTGTGCTAAACTCTAGTCTGGTACCCAAAGTTTCATGTAACTGATTCCAGAACTTTGAGGTAAACTGGGTTCCTCTATCTGATACGATGCTCCTCGGAACTCCATGCAGACATACAATTCGGGTCATGTATATCTTTGCCAACTTTGCACTGGTATATGTGGTTTTCACAGGGATAAAGTGGGCTACCTTCATCAATCGGTCCACTACTACCCAGATTGAATCATATCCTGCTTTGGTCCTGGGCAATCCGGTGATAAAATCCATGCCAAGCTTCTCCCACTTCCATTCGGGTATCGACATAGGTTGTAACAATCCTGCTGGCTTCTGATGTTCCGCCTTTACTCTTTGACATACATCACAAACTGCTACATACCCCACGATATATTTCTTCATACCGCCCCACCAGAAAATTTCCTTCAAATCCAAATACATCTTAGTATTTCTTGGGTGAATCGAGTAAGGTGAATCATGGGCCTCCTGTAGAATCAACTTCCTGATCTCCGGGTCATTAGGCACATAAATGCGGTCCTCAAACCATAAGGTGTCGTGTTCATCCTCACGAAAACCTTTAGCTCTTCCTTCGCTCATCCTCTCCTTTATAGAGACAACCCCCTCGTCAGTTTTCTGAGCTTCTCTGATTTTATCCATCAGGGTAGACTGGATCTCCAGGGTTGCTACATAGCCTCTCGGAACTATCTCCAAACGTAGTTCTGTAAGTCCTCGGCTAATTCCTTTGGAAAATCCTCCGTCAATAGGGTGTTGACATGGCTCTTACGACTTAGCGCATCGGCTACTACGTTAGCCTTTCCGGGATGATAATGCAATCTCATGTCGTAATCCTTAATGAGTTCCAGCCATCTCCTTTGCCTGAGATTCAACTCCTTCTGAGTGAATATACACTTCAAACTCTTGTGATCCGTATATACTTCACAATGGTTTCCAATAAGAAAATGTCTCCACATCTTCAATGCATGTACTACGGCTGCTAACTCCAAATCGTGGGTGGCATAGTTCAGCTCATGAGGTTTTAGCTGTCGTGAAGCATACGAAACAACTCTTCCTTCCTGCATAAGGACTGCTCCAAGTCCTCGACGTGAAGCGTCGCAGTACACCTCATAATCCTTATGTTGATCTGGCAGAATCAACACAGGTGATGAGACCAACCTTTTCTTTAATTCCTGGAAACTGGCCTCACATTCTTCTGTCCAACTGAACTTAGTGTCCTTCTTTAGCAACTCCGTCATTGGCTTTGCAATCCTTGAGAAATTCTCAATAAATCTCCGGTAATATCCTGCCAGTCCAAGAAAACTCCGGATCTCTCCAACTGTTGTTGGTGCTTCCCAATGGGTCACAATGTCCACCTTAGCGGGATCTACTGCTATTCCTTCTCCAGATATAAAGTGTCCGAGAAATCCGACTTCCTTCAACCTAAACTCGCATTTGCTAAACTTGGCATATAACTGATGTTCTCTGAACTTCTCCAATACCAAACGCAAATGCTCTGCATGCTCCTCTTCATCCTTCGAGAAGATCAATATATCATCTATGAACACCACGACGAACTTTTCCAAATACTCCATAAACACTTTGTTCATCAGGTTCATAAAGTATGCCGGTGCGTTAGTCAGACCAAAAGACATAACGGTATACTCGTACAACCCATACCTAGTGGTAAAGGCCGTCTTAGGTATATCCTGCTCTCGGATCTTCAATTGGTGGTACCCTGATCGCAGATCGATCTTGGAAAATATCTTAGCTCCTTGCAATCTATCGAACAGATCATTGATCATCGGCAGTGGGTACTTGTTCTTGATCGTTACTTTGTTCAGCCCTCTGTAATCAACAACCATTCTTAACGATCCATCCTTCTTCTCCACTAAAAGTACTGGCGAACCCCAAGGCGAAGAACTTGGGCGTATGAATCCTTTATCCAGTAACTCCTTAATCTGTTTCCTTATCTCCTCCAAATCCTTTGCGGGCATCCTATATGGTCTCTTAGAAATTGGCCCGGTGCCTGGCAAAAGTTCAATAAAAAACTCTATATCTCTATCCGGTGGCATGCCAGGTAACTCCTCTGGAAACACATCCGGATAATCCTTCACTACTGGCACTTCCTCCTGAACAACTCCCGTGAGAGAATGTATTTGAGTCCTTATAGGCGAATGCCTAGATACATACCTAATCCTTTTTCCCTCCGGGGTGGTGAGCAAAATAGACCTGCTGGCACAATCAATGTTACCTCCATACTTCGATAGCCAATCCATACCTAATATCACATCCAATCCTTGTGATTCCAGGACTATTAGGTCAGAGGGGAGAGTATGGCGTCCTATGATCAATGGCGTCTGAAAACATCCTTGGTGTGCCATATACTCTGCTCCTGGTGAACTTACTAACATGGGGGTCTTAAGAATTCGGGTGGACATCCTATGTCTATTTACAAATCCCCTTGAAATGTATGAATGCGATGCACTAGTATCGAAAAGAACTATTGCGGTAAATGTCTTAACCAAAAACTTACCGACAACATCATCTGGTTGCTCTTCTACCTCCTCCACAGTCACGTGGTTCACTTGTCCTTTGTTGAACGGGTTGGGCTTCTTTGCGGCGCTTCCATTGCCGTTCCCATTCTTAGCTTCTGGGCATTCATTGGCATAATGTCCATTTTTCCCGCACTTGTAACAGGTGACATGGCTGAAATCCTTCTTGGTGGGTGTGGACGGTGTAGGGCGGCTCTGGTTACCATTTGCTCCATTTCCATTTCCATTCTTGGTGCCATTGTGATTGTGCGAGCTACCTCCTCCATGGGTATGTTGGAACTGTCCTACTGTTTTAGGGGTAAAACGAGGCTTCTGCTAAGCTCCAAAGTTATACTTTCCTTGTCCATACTTCCTTTTGCGACTTTCAATCTATTGGTGCTTCCTTTCAATCATTAGGGCGCGGTCAACCAGCTCCTGGTAGTTATTGAAAGTGGCCACCATCAACTGTACACTCATCTCATCATTCAACCCTTCCATGAATCTCTCCTGCTTAGCGGCATCTGTGGCCACATCATCTGGGGCATAACGAGATAGGGTACTAAACTCATCCACGTACTGGGCCATAGTACGGTTGCCTTGGCGCAAATTGCGAAACTCCTGCTTCTTCATACTCATAGCTCCAGTTGAGACATGGGCGGTACGAAAAGCTTGCTGAAACTGATCCCAAGTCACATTGGCTATGGGGTAAGTGGCTGTGTAATTCTCCCACCATGCTGCGGCTGGTCCAGACAACTGGTGTGCGGCAAAACACACCTTCTCAGCATCCGAGCAATTGGCAGTGGTCAAATCCCTTCCAATCTTGCGTAGCCAGTCATCAGCCACTATTGGTTCGATGCTGCTAGCAAACACGGGTGGTTGCAACCTTAAGAAACGTGTCAGGTTGTCCATGGGTGGTGGTGGTGGAGGGTTGTTGTTGTTGTTGTTCTGGTTGTTCTGAGTGTTCTGGACAAGAAGTTGCATCAGGGTGTTCTGCTGCTGTATCAACTGGGTGAGCTCAGGGGGAAACTCAAATCCGGGCTCACGTCTTGGAGGCATCTGATGGATGTAGAGGGAAGAGATTAGAATAGAAAAGAGGTCTAAGGGAAAATCAATACCCATATGCACATGAGACAAACACAATCATATCACACAATCAATTTCAAGCAAGATCTTACAAATCTAACTATCGTTACAAAAGTGCTCTAAAACTAATATATGGGGTAAACTACTAGTCACAGGGTGGTCTTCTAGAAAATTTGATCGACACAGGATTCCATGATATCTGCTCCAGCTTCATCTTCATAGTCTTCATCTTTGCTATCATCAGGTTCCGAATCCGTGTCGTCAATGATGATGTAGTCTTTCGATGGAATCTCCTTGGGTTCTTCTTCCTCGTCTTCTTCTCCCATGAGTATCCCTAACTTCCGTGTCAAGTCATCATTCTTCTCCACAAGTATTAACATCTCCTCCTCGTATCCGTCGCGTGTAGACTTGAGTTGCTCTTCTAACTCCAAATTCCTGTTTAGTGCTTTCTTCAAGTCTATCATTCCTGCACACAGCTGGTGCTCCTGGCGACGAATGTGGTGGTTCAACTCCTGGATGAAGGCTGCAATGGATCTATCCTTCCGGGTGCTGATCATGTCCCAATTCTCATCTCGGCGTCCACAAATTTGGTAGATGGTGTCCTTCAGTTCCTGCTTGTAGACTTCTCCGATCCTTCCCATAGCAATGTGGGCGGCCATGCTCCTTCCTAGGCTCCATGTAGGCGCATTAAAAGAAAATGCTATGAGTGCGGTGACGGGCTTGAACGTCCTTCCTGGAACTTGGGCTTGAATCAACCAACGCTCCTCCTCAGGTAGAGTTGCATTGTAGGTTCCGGTGAAACTTGGTAGTCCAATGTTTAGATATCTGGTGACTTCCTTCAGGTGTCGTCCAAATGGTGTATCATCATCCGGTTGCGTGAACTTGTTCTTTGCATCCACCATCCTAAAAGAGTAGAAAAGATGAGGAGTCAGAAAAGAGAAGAGTGAATAGTGCTCTAGGGCTTTAGCTTAGTGGTCGTGCCCTATAGTCAGCGTGTGCTCTGATACCATCTTGTAGCGACCAGACCTCAAACAGTCTGATCTCTGTGCATCAGTGTCATCCCTGGACCAGTAATGCTGACACGCACAGTACTTGAAGGATTTATAATAGAGTAGCAATCACACACTTATTACATCGATATGTTCCAACGATGAACTTATTACAATAAAAATGGCTTAAGGCCATCTAACACGATAACATCGGAAGGCTTGGAAGATAAGTGAGTCCATCAACTCCAATGGCATCACTGAGTATAGAACCACGACCTATAAGGCACCTTACTCATCGTCTGAAAAGTCTGCAACATGAACGTTGCAGCCCGAAAACGGGTCAGCACATGGAATATGCTGGCAAAGTAACACAAGAGAGCAATGAAAGTAAAGCTATACTATATGCAATATGGCTGGTCGAAAGCTCTATGGTTACAGTTTTTTGCGTAAAGCCAATTTTTCCCTACTTCAAAGGAATAGTTTTTAATTAACTATCATGGTAGTTGAAACATCGTTGAGAAGATAGACATCCTCTCAACCCCAATTAAAAATCATTCTTAAACCCAACAATATTAATTAGAGTAACATGATGAGATTCACATGATAATCCAAGTACTAGATACTCAAGACGTCCATAACCGGGGACACAGCTAATCATGATCAGTTTGTACACTCTGTAGAGGTTTGTGCACTTTTCCCACAAGACTCGATCGCCTCCGTTTGGTTTCTCGCACTGCAAGGTGTTTGAGAAACGGATGACCGAGACACAGTCTTTCCGAAGAGGTCGCCTTAACCAGATAGATAGGCCGGTATACCTACAATCCCTCTACATCTGCTAGCCCATCATGGAAAGGTTTCCCACAACTTACTCAACTATGCCAGAGCCCATATTGGCCTGTGGCTGCACACGAAAGTTTCTAGTATGAATAATCTCATGATCCCTTTGAGCCTGGGTGGCGGTCCAAAAGAAAAATAGGCAATCGCTGGAATACCCAGATGCCTCAATCCACCCAGATGTGTGTTAAAGTTGCCACCTTAAGTTGAACCATTAATTAACAATCTCACATCTGTCATGGAATACACTCACCCAATCCACGTCTACGAGCATAGCATGTCCTAACAACAAACGTAGAAGTAACTCCCAAAGGTTTGAATGAAAACAGGTAATAGGTACTACCTCAATCTACTTCCCAGTCCCTCAAGTTAATTGATCCTACTCATGCAATGTGTGAGGGTTTGACTAATGCAATGAAAACTGGGTAATTGGAAAGTATGATCAAAGTGTTACTTGCCTTGCTGATGATCCGCAAAACCTAGAGATTCAAAGTAGCAAGCGGCGCACTCCGGGTACTCTATCGCAAACAAACAAGCACACAATAAGTACTTAACTAATGCAGGGGTAAAACTCAAATAAGAGATCTAACCAGAAAGTTCAACTTAAGAACTCCGGTTTGCAAAAAGAATCAACTCGAAAGAAGCAACGAAACTCAAACTGCGAAAGAAACGAGCTCCGGTTTGCTAATTGGCCTAAAGTCAAATTTTACAGTAGCCAAAACCTTGTTCAAGTTGGTTAAACGTAAAGAGGGCATCGAGACGAAGATCTGGGATTTTGAGTCACCTGATTCCGACTCTCGAGCGAAAAGAAAAACGAAAAACAAGATCAGGGCAGAAATCGCGATCGGAATAACTGCGGATAAATACCCCGAAAAGAAACGGACGAACAGGCCAACGAACGAACGTTCGCTGTCTGCGGCTAACGGACGAAAACTGTTCGTTAAAACGAACGTACGGACGAATGTCCTCTAAATAACTAAACCGACGAAAACCGAACCGATCTAATCTAATAAAAAAACAGATCTACGATTTACGAAAACCGATCGGTTCTAAAAAAACCGATGACTACCTCAACGATGAACTCCGGCGAGACGACGGTCCGGCGGCGGCGGCGGTCCGGCGGGCGAGGCGGGCGGTGGTGCGGCTGCACGGCGGGGCAGGCGAGCGGCGGCGTGCTGCGGGGCGACGGCGGCGCGGGCGTGCGGCGCAGGCGGCTGCGGCGGCGGCGGCGCAGGCGAGCAGCGGTGGGGCGCTGCGGGGCTAGGGCAGGGGCGGCGCGGGGCTGGGCTGGCTTGGGCCCCGGGCAGCGGCTTATAAAGCCCAGAGTCCCGGGCCTCTACGGCTCCAAGTCGGTTTGCACTTTTTTTATAGAGTCCTGGCGCAGAAAAACTAACGAAAGAAATACTAAACGGACTCCAAAACTGCCGAAATAAATTTGCACCGTCCTCTAATAATATTTAGGACAAAGTGAACATTTTTCCCGGACCTAAATGCAATTTTGAAAAACACGCATTTTTCCTATGCAAATAAAATCGCAAATAAATCCAGAAAAATACCAAAAGTGATTTTTAACATTTTTCCTCCAATATTTCTGTTATTTTGGAGAAGTCATATTATCTTCGCTCATATTTTCCATTTAGAAATATTTGTAGGAGAGAAAAATAATTAGAATCACACTGTCCTCGTACCGGTATTCGAGCGAACTCAAATACGAAAACGGTAAAATTCCTAACTCTCTCCGTAGGTCCTTGAGTTGCTTAGAATTTCGAGGAATGCCACAAACAAAAAAAATGCAAAAGGGCATGCAATGCAATATGATCTATGTATAACATTCCAAATTGAAAATTTGGGATGTTACAGTGACTATCGACTTGCAAGATAGGATCAAGAACTCACATATATTCATGAAAACAAAATAGGTTCATATATGAAATAATGGCACTCGAGCCCTAGTGACAAGCATTAAGCATAGCAAAGTCATAGGCTAACTTGATTACATGGTAAATCTCATCCAACCCATCAACGTCGAGCAAGCCTACGCTGGAATTACTCACGCACGGCGGTGAGCATCATGAAATTGGTGATGGAGAAAGGTTGATGATGACGACGGCGCCAGATTCCCCTCTCCGAGCCCCAAACGGATTCCTGGTCAGACTTCCCGAAGAAGATTAGGGTTAGGCGGCAGCTTCGTATCGTAAAACGCGATGAATCCTTTTGTCTGATTTTTTTCTCCCCGAACGTGAATATATAGAGTTGGCGTTGAGGTCGGTGGAACTCCAGGGGGCCCACGAGGTAGGGGGGCACGCCCCCACCGTCATGGACAGGGTGTGGGGCCCGTGATGCTGATTCTTCCGCTAGTATTTTTTATTATTTCCAAAACTTGTCTCCGTGGAATTTTAGGTCATTCCGAGAACTTTTATTTCTGTACAAAAATAACACCATGGCAGTTCTGCTGAAAGCAATGTCAGTCTGGGTTAGTTCCATTCAAATCATGCAAGTTAGAGTCCAAAACAAGGGCAAAAGTGTTTAAAAAAGTAGATACCTTGGAGACGTATCAACTTAAAGTAGTGAGAGGCCTTCGGTGGACAGATCATGTAAATTTGTCCCATTTTTTTTTCACAAGACGAGTTTACAGGGCCTCCTCCGCGACGGAGGCTTAGCGGTACCGTAAAAAAATTGTGGGCAAATATTGACATGTAGTATAATTCATATAGATGCACGGAGTTTATATAAACATAGTCATGCCGCACTAGTTTATATCGAAAATCATGCGCGCAACATACAAGGTAGCAAGTTTGGCCCTACGATTGTGCAATCAAACAAAATAAAACATAATCAAATCACCACTTGCCATAAAAGAAATCAAGCAACATCATCATTGTTGCGAAGATCGTCACCACCATCACCGGCCATAGCACCTCAATCACCATCTTATCCACATAGATCGAAGAATGAGCACCACCATCTTCATTAGCTGAAGCATCAACATGAATTTCATTTGCTGAAGCACCACCACCACCATTGCCGAAAGCTTCACGCCCTCCACCTCCACCTCAATTGCTGAAAGCTTCACCACCTCCACCGGTGACACCACCACCAACACCACCTCCACCACCATCAATGTCGAAGCCAACACCGACTCCAAACCCACCACTGATAACCCACAAGTGTAGGGGATCGCAACAGTTTTCAAGGGTAAAGTATTCAACCCAAATTTATTGATTCGACACAAGGGGAGCCAAATAATACTCTCAAGTATTAGCAGCTGAGTTCTCAATTCAACCACACCTGGAAACTTAGTATCTGTAGCAAGGTAATTTAGTAGCAAAGTAATATGGAAATAGTGGTAACAGCAATAAAAGTAACGGTAGTGTTTTTGTAGTTTTTGTAATAGCAGTAGCGGAAAAGTAAATAAGCAACAAGCAATATGTGAAAAGCTCGTAGGCATTGGATCGGTGATGGGGAATTATGTCGGATGCGATTCCTCATGTAAAAGTTATAACCTAGGGAGACACAGAACTAGCTCCAGTTCATCAATGTAATGTAGGCATGTATTCCGAATATAGTCATACGTGCTTATGGACAAGAACTTCCATGACATCTTTTGTCCTACCCTCCCGTGGCAGCGGGGTCCTAGTGGAAACTAAGGGATATTAAGGCCTCCTTTTAATAGAGTACCGGACCAAAGCATTAACACATAGTGAATACATGAGCTCCTCAAACTACGGTCATCACCGGGAGTGGTCCCGATTGTTGTCACTTCGGGGTTGCCGGATCATAACACATAGTAGGTGACTATAGACTTGCAAGATAGGATCAAGAACACACATATATTCATGAAAACATAATAGGTTCAGATCTGAAATCATGGCACTCGGGCCCTAGTGACAAGCATTAAGCATGGCAAAGTCATAACAACATCAATCTTAGAACATAGTGGATACTAGGGATCAAACCCTAACAAAACTAACTCGATTACATGGTAAATCTCATCCAACTCATCACCATCCAGCAAGCCTGCGATGGAATTACTCACGCACGGCGGTGAGCATCATGGAATTGGTGATGGAGGAAGGTTGATGATGATGATGGCGATGATCTCCACTCTCCGGAGCCCTGAACGGACTCCAGATCAGCCCTCCCGAGAGAGATTAGGGCTTGGCGGCGGCTCCGTATCGTAAAACGCGATAATTCTTCCTCTCTAATTTTTTTCTCCCCGAAAGTGAATACATGGAGTCCGGGGGTACGTCGGTGGAGCAACAGGGGGCCCACGAGGCAGGGGGGCGCGCCCAAGGGGAGGGGGCGCGCGCCCCACCCTCGTGGACATGGTGTGGGCCCCCTGGTCTGGATCTTTCCGTAGATATTTTTTATATTTTCCAAAATAATTCTCCCTGGATTGTCAGGTCATTCCGAGAACTTTTCATTTCTGCACAAAAACAACACCATGGCAATTCTGCCAAAAACAGCGTCATCCGGGTTAGTTCCATTAAATTCATGCAAGTTAGAGTCCAAAACAAGGGCAAAAGTGTTTGGAAAAGTAGATACGTTGGAGCCGTATCAACTCCCCCAAGCTTAAACCTTTGCTTGTCCTCAAGCAATTCAGTTGATAAACTGAAAGTGATAAAGATTTTTTTGACAAACTCGGTTTGCTCTTGTTGTTATAAATATGTAAAGTCAGCATTCAAGTTTTCAGCAAAGATCATGAACTAACCACATTCAAAATAGCTTTCAGGTCTCATGTCTACTTATATCAATGGCATAATCAACTAGCGAGTAATAATAATAAACCTCGGATGACAACACTTTCTCAAAATAATCATAATATGATATAACAAGATGGTATCTCGCTAGCCCTTTCTGAGACCGCAAAACATAAATGCAGAGCACCTTTAAAGATCAAGGGTTGACTAGACATTGTAATTCATGGTAAAAGAGATCCAGTCATGATCATACTCAATGTAAATTAACAGCAATACATGCAAATGATAGAGGTGCTCTCCAACTGGTGGTCTTTAATAAGAGGATGATGACTCAGCAAAAAAGTAAATAGGTAGGCCCTTCTCAGAGGGAAGCAGGGATTTGTAGAGGTGCGAGAGCTCGATTTTTAAATAGAGATGAATAACATTTTGAGCGGTATACTCTCATTGTCAACATAACAACCAAGAATCTCGATATCTTCCATGGTACGCACATTATAGGCGGTTCCCAAACAGAATGGTAAAGTTTATACTCCCCAACCACCAACAAGCACACTCCACGGCTAGCACGAAGCAACGGGTACCGTCCGAACCAGCAACAACCCTAGGGGAGTTTTATTTAATTATTATGATTTGAGCACGGGACTGGGCATCCCGGTTACCAGCCATTTTCTCATGAATGATGAGCGGAGTCTACTCATCGTGATAATAACCCACCTAGCATGGAAGATATAGACAACCCTAGTTGATACATGAGCTGTTCGAGCATACAAAACATAATTTCATTTGAAGGTTTAGAGTTTGGCACATACATATTTACTTGGAACGGCAGGTAAATACCGCATATAGGAAGGTATGGTGGACTCATGTGGAATAACTTTGGGGTATATTGAAGTGGATGCACAAGCAGTATTCCCGCTTTGTACAGGTGAAGGCTGGAAAGAGACTGGGAAGCGACCAGCTAGAGAGCGAGAACAGTCATGAACATGCATTAAAATTAATCAACAGTGAATGCAAGCACGAGTAGGATATAAATCACCATGAGCATAAATATCGCGGAGGCTATGCTGATTTTGTTTCAACTACATGCGTGAACATGTGCCAAGTCAGACCACTTGAATCGTTCAAAGGAGGATACCACCCTATCATACCACATCACAACCATTTTAATATCATGTTGGCACGCAAGATAGACCATTATAAACTCTTAGCTATTTAAGGATGGCATGAGCATCTATGATCTCTAATTGTCATTGCAAGCATGTTTCATTCATAACAAGCTGAATCAGGAACGATGAACTATCATATTTACAAAAACAAGAGAGGTCGAGTTCATACCAGCTTTTCTCATCTCAATCAATCCATCATATATCGTCATTATTTCACTCGCACGACCGAACGGTGTGGATAATAATAATAGTGCACGTGCATTAGACTAAGGTGGAATCTGCGAGCATTTAATACGTGAGAGAAGACAAGGTAATATGGCTCAAGGTTAAATCAACAATAAAGCATATGAGAGCCACTAAGCATTTCTATCATGGTCTTCTCCTCTTGACCCCCAAAGAAAAGAAAATAAACTATTTACATGGGAAAGCTCCCAACAAGCAAAAAGAAGAATGAGAAATCTTTTTGGGGTTTCTTTTAATTACTACTACTACAAGTATGGAAAGCAAACTAGCTAAAAACTACATTTTTTTTGTTTTTCTTAAGGTTTTTCTAACACACAAGAAAAAGACTAAGAAAAAGAATTGAAACTAAACATGGATAGTACAATGAAAGAGTGTGAGCACTGACAACTAGAATAGGTGTGTGAACATGAATGTAAGGTCGGTGAGAAACACGTACTCCCAAGCTTAGGCTTTTGGCATAAGTTGGTCTATGGCCAATATTGGCCTGGCGGATATCCAAAGTTGTAGTTGGGGTTGTACTGAGATGCAGCAGCTACTGCCTGCTGAGCTGCAGCTTGGAGACGGGCTGCCTCCATCGTCTCCTGATACTCATTTGCCTCCTCCCTGGTTATAGTATATCTCCCTTTTGCTTGAAAGTCAAACAAGGTAGGAGCAGGAAGAGCAATATGGACGGCGTGACGCCTATTAAAGATTAGTTGATACTTGAGGGATTGTTCATCCCTCTCTATAAACCGATGACTAACCATAGCATTATAATCCAAATAAGCAGGCGGTAATAGTTCATCATTTTTATGTATAGGCACACCAAGACGACGGGCTATGCGAGTGGCATAGATCCCGCTGAAGAAATCTCCATATGAACCATTATGATGTAGCCTACGTGCAAAAATGGCCCCCAAGTTATATTGTCTGTCACCAAATACAACACTCCTGAGAACACTAAGATCTGGGACGCACATATGGCAAGCCTCATCTTTACCGTTTATGCATCTACCAATAAAGAGAGCAAAGTAATGAATAGCAGGAAAATGAATGCTCCCTATGGTAGCTTGTGTGATCTCTCTAGATTCCCCCACAGTGATACTAGCAAGGAAATCTTTATATTCAGATTTGCGGGGATCACCCATATTGCCCCACTGCGGGAGCTTACATGCATCATTAAAATCCTCTCAGTCCATGGTGTAAGATTTATCATAAAGATCAAACAGGACGGTGTGAGAATTACATGAAGATGAAAATTTGAACCTTCTCACAAAGGTGTCTGTTAAGTAACAGTGTTGATGGCACTTATCTTGCATGAAGCCCTCGAGGTCAGCATTACACACATATGCGTCAAATTCCTCCTTAATGCCTGCTTGGACCATAAATTCTTCTGACGGCCATTCACAAGGCCGCACTTCAGCTTCCCTCGGTAGTTCATCGTCCGGCTCATGCATCGCGAGCCTTGGTTCTTGCTTCCTTGAAGAACCACCTTGGAAGATTTTCCTATACATTTTTCCGAAATTTTCTAAATTTTTTAGTAACTCAAAATAAAAGTGAACCAAACTCAACAAGATTGATAGCAACAACTCCTAAAAGTGCCTAGAGACTATATCATGCATTAGAACTACTTGGGACCAAGGAAATTTGACATGCAAGCTCAAGAACAAGGTCACCACAATAGCAAAAATTTGCAATAAATAAAGCACTAGAACAAAAACTAATTGGACCAATGGAGGAGTCACATACCAAGGAACAATCTCCCCAAACAGTTTTGTGAATGGAGGTTTGAGCAAGGAGATCGAAAATGGCAGCAAGATGAGCTAGAACTCGTGCTTGAGCTGGATAGTGATTTTTTTGGGAGGAAGAAGAAGTGTGTGGGTGCAGGAATAAGTGGAGTGGGGCCACGTGGGGCCCACGAGGCAGGGGGCACGCTCTGTGAGGGTGGACGTGCCTGAAGGAAATATGCCCTAGAGGCAATAATAAAGTTATTATTTATTTCCTTATATCATGATAAATGTCTTTTATTCATGCTAGAATTGTATTAACCGGAAACTTAGTACATGTGTGGATACATAGACAAAACAGTATGTCCCTAGAATGCCTCTACTAGACTAGCTCATTGATCAAACATGGTTATGTTTCCTAGCCATAGACATGAGTTGTCATTTGATCAACGGGATCACATCATTAGGAGAATGATGTGATGGACAAGACCCATCCGTTAGCATAGCACTATGATCGTTTAGTTTAACTGCTATTGCTTTCTTCATGACTTATACATGTTCCTATGACTATGAGATTATGCAACTCCCGAATACCGTAGGAACACCTTGTGTGCTATCAAACGTCACAACGTAACTGGGTGATCATAAAGATGCTCTACAGGTGTCTCCGAAAGTATTCGTGGTGTTGGCATAGATCAAGATTAGGATTTGTCACTCCGAGTGTCGGAGAGGTATCTCTGGGCCCTCTCGGTAACACACATCACAATAAGCCTTGCAAGCAAAAGACTAATGAGTTAGTCACGAGATGATGTGTTACGGAACGAGTAAAGAGACTTGACGGCAACGAGATTGAACTAGGTATAAAGATACCGACGATCGAATCTCGGGCAAGTAACATACCGTTTGACAAAAGGAACAACGTATGTTGTTATGCGGTTCTGACCGATAAAAGATCTTCGTAGAATATGTAGGAGCCAATATGAACATCCAGGTTCCGCTATTGGTTATTGACCAGAGATGAGTCTCGGTCATGTCTACATAGTTCTCGAACCCGTAGGGTCCGCACGCTTAACGTTTGATGACGATCGGTATTATGAGTTTTTGAGTATTGATGTACCGAAGGTAGTTCGGAGTCCCGGATGAGATCACGGACATGACGAGGAGTCTCGGAATGTCCGAGACATAAAGATTGATATATTGGACGGCTATATTCGGACACCGGAAGTATACCGGAAAAGTTTCGGATTTATCGGGAATGCCGGAGGGGGTTACCGGAACCCCCTACGAGAGGGGATGATCCATAGTGGGCCTAAAGGGTGAGAGAGAGGCAGCCCATAGGGCTGGCCGGCGCCCCCACCTAGGAATCCTAGTTGGACTAGGATTGGGGGGGGGGGCGCCACCTCTCCTATTCCCTTCCCCCTTCTTCCTTTCGGTGAATCCTACTAGGAATAGGATTGCAATCCTATTCCTAGTAGGACTCCCTCCCTAGCCGCACCAGGAGAGGTTGGCCGGCCTCCCTCCCCTGCTCCTTTATATACGGGGGCAGGGGGGCACCCAAAGACACACAAGTTGAATTGTTTTAGCCGTGTGCGGTGCCCCCCTCCACAGAATCACACCTCGGTCGTACCGTCGCGGAGCTTAGGCGAAGCCCTGCGCCAGTGAACACATCATATCCGTCACCACGCCGTCGTGCTGACGAAACTCTCCCGTGAAGCTCAACTGGATCAAGAGCTCGTGGGACGTCATCAAGCTGAACGTGTGCTGAACGCGGAGGTGCCGTACGTTCGGTGCTTGATCGGTTGGATCGCGAAGAAGTTCGACAACATCAACCGCGTCACTTGACGCTTCCGCTCCCGGTCTACGAGGGTACGTAGACACACTCTCCCCTCTCGTTGCTATGCATCTGGTAGATAGATCTTGTGTGATCGTAGGAAAATTTTAAAATACTACGTTCGCCAACAGTGGCATCAGAGCCAGGTCTATGCGTAGATGATATGCACGAGTAGAACACAATGAGATTGTGGGCGATACTAGTCATACTGCTTACCAGCATGTCATACTTTGCTTCGGCGGTATTGTGAGATGAAGCAGCCCGGACCGACATTACGCGTACGCTTACGCGAGACTGGTTTCACCGTTACGAGCACTCGTTGCTTAAAGGTGACTGGTGGGTGTCTGTCTCTCTCACTTTAGCTGAATCAAGTGTGGCTACGCCCGGTCCTTGTGAAGGTTAAAACAACACATACTTGACGAAACATCGTTGTGGTTTTGTATGCGTAGGTAAGAACGGTTCTTGCTAAAGCCCGTAGCAGCCACGTAAAACTTGCAGCAAACAAAGTAGAGGACGTCTAACTTGTTTTTGCAGGGCATGTTGTGATGTGATATGGTCAAGACATGATGAGTTATACGGTTTTGTATGAGATGATCATGTTTTGTAAAGTTATCGGAACTGGCAGGAGCCATATGGTTGTCGCTTTATTGTATGAAATGCAATCGCCATGTAATTGCTTTACTTTATCACTAAGCGGTAGCGATAGTCGTGGAAGCAATAGTTGGCGAGACGACAACGATGCTACGATGAAGATCAAGGTGTCAAGCCGGTGACGAAGGTGATCATGACGGTGCTTTGAAGATGGAGATCAAAAGCACAAGATGATGATGGCCATATCATGTCACATATTTTGATTGCATGTGATGTTTATCTTATTATGCTTCTTATTTTGCTTAGAACGACGGTAGCATTATAAGATGATCCCTTACTAAATTTCAAGGTATAAGTGTTCTCCCTGAGTATGCACCGTTGCGAAAGTTCGTCGTGCCGAGACACCACGTGATGATCGGGTGTGATAAGCTCTACGTTCAAATACAACGGGTGTAAGCCAGTTTTGCACACGCAGAATACTCGGATTAAACTTGACGAGCCTAGCATATACAGATATGGCCTCGGAACACTGGAGACCGAAAGGTCGAGCGTGAATCATATAGTAGATATGATCAACATAAGATGTTCACCATTGAAAACTACTCCATCTCACGTGATGATCGGACATGGTTTAGTTGATTTGGATCACGTGATCATTTAGATGACCAGAGGGATGTCTATCTAAGTGGGAGTTCTTTAAATTAATATGATTAATTGAACTTTAATTTATCATGAACTTAGTCCTGGTAGTATTAGCATATCTATGTTGTAGATCAATAGCTCGCGATGTTGCTCCCCGTTTTTTCATATGTTCCTAGAGAAAACCAAGTTGAAAGATGTTAGTAGCAATGATGCGGAATTGTTCCGTGATCTGAGGATTATCCTCATTGATGCACAGAAGAATTATGTCCTTGACGCACCGCTAGGTGACAGACCTATTGCAGGAGCAGATGCAGACGTTATGAACGTTTTGACAAAAGCTCGATATGATGACTACTTGATAGTTTAAGTGCACCATACTTTACGGCTTAGAATCGGGACTTCAAAAACGTTTTGAACGCCACGGAGCATATAAGATGTTCCAAGAGTTGAAATTAGTATTTCTTACTCATGCCCGTGTCGAGAGGTATAAGACCTCTGACAGTACTTTGCCTACAAGATGGAGGAGAATAGCTCAACCAGTGAGCATGTACTCAGATTGTCTGGGTACTACAATTACTTTAATCAAGTGGGAGTTAATCTTCCAGATAAGATAGTAATTGACAAAGTTCTCTAGTCACTATCACCAAGTTAGTAGAACTTTGTGATGAACTATAAATATGCAAGGGATGACGAAAGGAATTCCCAGCTCTTCGCGATACTGAAGTAGGCGAAGGTAGAAATCATGAAAAAGCATCAAGTGTTGATGGTTAACAAGACCACTTGTTTCAAGTAAAGGGCAAAGGGATAAAAGGGGAACTTCAAGAAGAATGACAAGCAAGTTGTCACTCCCGTGAAGAAACCCAAAGCTAAACTCAAGCCTGAAACAAGTGCTTATACTGCAAAGGAAATGGTCACTAAAAGTGGAACTGCCCTAGATACTTGGCGGATAAGGAGGATGGCAAAGTGAACAAAGGTATATTTGATATACAGATCATTAATGTGTATTTTACTAGTGTTCATAGCAACCCCTCGGTATTTGATATTGGTTCAGTTGCTAAAGAGCAGTAACTCGAAATGGGAGTTGCATAATGAACAGAAACTAGTTAAAGGATGAAGTGACGATGTATATTGGAAGCAGTTCCAAGATTGATATGATCATCATCGCACACTCCCTATACTTTCGGGATTAGTGTTGAACCTAAATAACTGTTATTTCGTGTTTGTGTTGAGCATGAATGTGATTTGATCATGTTTATTGCAATACGGTTATTCATGTAAGTTAGAGAATAATTGTTGTTCTGTTTACATGAATAAAACCTTCTATGGTCATACACCCAATAAAAATAGTTTATTGGATCTCGATCGTGTGATACACATATTCATAGTATTGAAGCCAAAAGATGCAAGGTTAATAATGATAGTGCAACTTATTTGTGGCACTGCCGTTTAAGTCATATTGGTGTAAAACGCATGAAGAAACTCCATAATGATGGACTTTTGGAATCACTTGATTATGAATCACTTGGTGCTTGCGAACCATACCTCATGGGCAAGATGACTAAAACTCCGTTCTCCGGAACTATGGAGCGAGCAACGTATTTGTTGGAAATCATACATACTGATGTATGCGGACCAATGATTGTTGAAGCTCGCGGCGGGTATCGTTATTTTCTGACCTTCACTGATGATTTGAGCAGATATAGGTATATCTACTTAATGAAGCACAAGTCTGAAACATTTGAAAAGTTCAAAGAATTTCAGAGTGAAGTAGAGAATCATCGTAACAAGAAAATAAAGTTTCTACGATATGATCGTGGAGGAAAATATTTGAGTTACGAGTTTGGTCTTCATTTGAAACAATGTGGAATAGTTTCACAGCTCACGCCACCCGGAACACCACAGCATAATGGTGTGTCCGAACATCGTAAACCGTACTTTATTGGATATGGTGCGATCTATGATGTCTCTTACCGATTTACCACTATCATTTTGGGTCATGCATTAGAGACAGCTGCATTCACGTTAAATAAGGGCCACATCTGAATCCGTTGAGACAACGCCTTAAGAACTGTGGTTTGGCAAGAAACCAAAGTTGTTGTTTCTTAAAGTTTGGGACTGCGATGCTTATGTGAAAAAGTTTCAACATGATAAGCTCGAACCCAAACCGGAGAAGTAAATCTTCATAGGATACCCAAAAGAGACTGTTGGGTACACCTTCTATCACAGATCCGAAGGCAAGATATTCGTTGCTAAAAATGGATCCTTTCTAGAGAAGGAGTTTCTCTTGAAAGAAGTGAGTGGGAGGAAAGTAGAACTTGATGAGGTAATTGTACCTTCTCCCAGATTGGAAAGTAGTACATCACAGGAAATTGTTCCAGTGATTCCTACACCAATTAGTGAGGAAGTTAATGATAATGATCATGAAACTTCGGATCAAGTTTCTGCTGAACGTTGTAGATCAACCAGAGTACGTTCCGCACCAGAGTGGTACGGCAACCCAGTTCTGGAAATCATGTTACTTGACCATGATGAACCTACGAACTATGAGGAAGCGATGATGAGCCCAGATTCCACAAAATGGCTTGAGCTATGAAATCTGAGATGGGATCCATATATGAAAACAAAGTATGGACTTTGGTTGACTTGCCCGATGGTCGGCAAGCCATCGAAAATAAATGGATCTTCAAGAGGAAGACCGACGCTGACGGTAATGTTACTGTTTACTAAGCTCGACTTGTTGCGAAAGGTTTTCGACAAGTTCAAGGAGTTGACTACGATGAGACTTTCTCATCCGTAGCGATGCTTAAGTCTGTCTGAATCATGTTAGCAATTGCCACATTTTATGAAATCTGGCAAATGGATAACAAAACTGCATTCTTTAATGAATTTATTAAAGAAAAATTGCATATGATGCAACCCGAAGGTTTTGTCAATCCTAAAGGTGCTAACAAAAATGTGCTAGCTCCAGCGATCCATCTATGGACTGGTGCAAGCATCTCGGAGTTGGAATATACGCTTAGATAAGTTGATCAAAGCATATAGATTTATACAGACTTACGGTGAAGCCGGTATTTACAAGAAGTGAGTGGGAGCACTACAACCTTTCTGATAAGTATATGTGAATGACATATTGTCGATCGGAAATGATGTAGAATTTTCTAGAAAGCATAAAGGAGTGTTTGAAAGGAATTTTTCAAAGAAAGACCTCGGTGAAGCTGCTTACATATTGAGCATCAAGATCTATATAGATAGATCAAGACGCTTGATAAGACTTTCGATGAGTACATACCTTGATAAGATTTTGAAGTAGTTCAAAATGGATCAGTCAAAGAAGAAGTTCTTGCCTGACTTGTAAGGTGTGAAGTTGAGTAAGACTCAAAGCCAGACCACGGCAGAAAAATATAGAGAGAATGAAAGTCATTCCCTATGCCTCAGCCATAGGTTCTATAAAGTATGCCATGCTGTGTACAAAACACGTTGTGTACCTTGCCAAGAGTTTGACAGGGAGGTACAATAGTGATCCAGGAGTAGATCACTGTACAGCGGTCAAAATTATCCTTAGTAATTGGATGACTAAGGAAATATTTCTCGATTATGGAGGTGATAAAGAGTTCGTCGTAAAGGGTTACGCCGATGCAAGCTTTGACACTAAATCCAGATGACTCTAAGTATCAATCTGGATGCGCATTGAAAGTGGGAGCAATTAGCTAGAGTAGCTCCATGCAGAGCATTGTAGACATAGAAATTTGCGAAATACATAGGGATTTGTATATGACAGACCCGTTGACTAAACTTCTCTCACAAGCAAAACTTGATCACACCTTATTACTCTTGGGTATTAATCACATAGCGATGTGAACTAGATTATTGACTCTAGTAAACCCTTTGGGTGTTGGTCACATAACGATGTGAACTATCGGTATTAAATCACATGGCGATGTGAGCTAGATTATTGACTCTAGTGCAAGTGGGAGACTCAAGGAAATATGCCCTAGAGGCAATAATAAAGTTATTATTTATTTCCTTATATCATGATAAATGTCTTTTATTCATGCTAGAATTGTATTAACCGGAAACTTAGTACATGTGTGGATACATAGACAAAACAGTATGTCCCTAGAATGCCTCTACTAGACTAGCTCATTGATCAAAGATGGTTATGTTTCCTAGCCATAGACATGAGTTGTCATTTGATCAACGGGATCACATCATTAGGAGAATGATGTGATGGACAAGACCCATCCGTTAGCATAGCACTATGATCGTTTAGTTTAACTGCTATTGCTTTCTTCATGACTTATACATGTTCCTATGACTATGAGATTATGCAACTCCCGAATACCGTAGGAACACCTTGTGTGCTATCAAACGTCACAACGTAACTGGGTGATCATAAAGATGCTCTACAGGTGTCTCCGAAAGTATTCGTGGTGTTGGCATAGATCAAGATTAGGATTTGTCACTCCGAGTGTCGGAGAGGTATCTCTGGGCCCTCTCGGTAACACACATCACAATAAGCCTTGCAAGCAAAAGACTAATGAGTTAGTCACGAGATGATGTGTTACGGAACGAGTAAAGATACTTGCCGGTAATGAGATTGAACTAGGTATAGAGATACCGACGATCGAATCACGGGCAAGTAACATACCGTTTGACAAAAGGAACAACGTATGTTGTTATGCGGTTCTGACCGATAAAAGATCTTCGTAGAATATGTAGGAGCCAATATGAACATCCAGGTTCCGCTATTGGTTATTGACCAGAGATGAGTCTCGGTCATGTCTACATAGTTCTCGAACCCGTAGGGTCCGCACGCTTAACGTTTGATGACGATCGGTATTATGAGTTTTTGAGTATTGATGTACCGAAGGTAGTTCGGAGTCCCGGATGAGATCACGGACATGACGAGGAGTCTCGGAATGTCCGAGACATAAAGATTGATATATTGGACGGCTATATTCGGACACCGGAAGTATACCGGAAAAGTTTCGGATTTATCGGGAATGCCGGAGGGGGTTACCGGAACCCCCTACGAGAGGGGATGGTCCATAGTGGGCCTAAAGGGTGAGAGAGAGGCAGCCCATATGGCTGGCCGGCGCCCCCACCTAGGAATCCTAGTTGGACTAGGATTGGGGGGGCGCCACCTCTCCTATTCCCTTCCCCCTTCTTCCTTTCGGTGAATCCTACTAGGAATAGGATTGCAATCCTATTCCTAGTAGGACTCCCTCCCTAGCCGCACCAGGAGAGGTTGGCCGGCCTCCCTCCCCTGCTCCTTTATATACGGGGGCAGGGGGGCACCCAAAGACACACAAGTTGAATTGTTTTAGCCGTGTGCGGTGCCCCCCTCCACAGAATCACACCTCGGTCGTACCGTCGCGGAGCTTAGGCGAAGCCCTGCGCCGGTGAACACATCATATCCGTCACCACGCCGTCGTGCTGACGAAACTCTCCCGTGAAGCTCAACTGGATCAAGAGCTCGTGGGACGTCATCAAGCTGAACGTGTGCTGAACGCGGAGGTGCCGTACGTTCGGTGCTTGATCGGTTGGATCGCGAAGAAGTTCGACAACATCAACCGCGTCACTTGACGCTTCCGCTCCCGGTCTACGAGGGTACGTAGACACACTCTCCCCTCTCGTTGCTATGCATCTGGTAGATAGATCTTGCGTGATCGTAGGAAAATTTTAAAATACTACGTTCGCCAACAGTGCCCTGGACCCTCGTGGCCAGGTGCTGGCTCCCCTCGGTGTGTTTTCTATGCCATACGTTCTCAAATATTCTAGAAAAAAAAATCATATTTCATTTTGAGGGCATTTGGAGAACTTTTATTTTTGGGGCATTTTTTTATTGCACGGATAAGTCTGGAAACACACAGAAAATACTATTTTTGCTTTATTTAATTTAATTAACAGAAAGTAAAAGGAGGGTACAGAAGGTTGTGCTATCTAGATTCACCCATCTCTTGCTCAACAAAAGGAATCCATTAACAAGGTTGATCAAGTCTTGTTAATAAACTCTTTCCGAATAACATGAAACCGGAGAATTTTCGGATAACACAGGGTTACCTCAATGGGGATATGTATGTCCCAATATCATATGTCTTCTTGACAGTAGGAAGAGGAAATTCAAAACCTCCAATAGTAATGGTTAAAAATTTTCCAATAGAATTGATACCGTGGACCTGAGGTTGTTTCCTCGAAAAGTGTATCGCATGCTCATTACCATTGAAATGAAAAGTGACATTGCCTTTGTTGCAATCAATAACAGCCCCTGCAGTATTCAAGAAGGGTCTACCAAGGATAATAGACATACTATCGTCCTCTGGAATATCAAGGATAACAAAGTCCGTTAAAATAGTAACATTTGCAACAACAACAGGCACATCCTCACAAATACCGACATGTATAGCAGTTGATTTATCGACCATTTGCAAAGATATTTCAGTAGGTATCAACTTACTCAAGTCAAGTCTACGATATAAAGAGAGAGGCATAACACTAACACCGGCTCCAAGATCACATAAAGCAGTTTTAACATAGTTTCTCTTAATGGAGCAAGGTATAGTGGGTACTCCTGGATCTCCTAGTTTCTTAGGTATTCCACCCTTAAAATTGTAATTGGCAAGGATGGTGAAAATTTCTACTTGAGGTATCTTTCTTTTGTTGGTAATAATATCTTTCATATGCTTAGCATATGGATTTGTTTTAAGCATATCGGTCAAACGCATACGCAACAAGATAGGTCTAATCATTTCAGCAAAGTGCTCAAAATCCTCATCATCCTTTTTCTTGGATGGTTTCGGAGGAAAAGGCATGGGTTTCTGAACCCATGGTTCTCTTTCCTTACCGTGCTTCCTAGCAACAAAGTCTCTCTTATCATAACGTTGATTCTTTGATTGTGGGTTATCAAGATCAACAACAGGTTCAATTTCTACATCATTATCATTGCTAGGTTGAGCATCATCATGAACATCATCATTAACATTATCACTAGGCTCATGTTCATTACCTGATTGTGTCTCAGCATCCGAAACAGAGATATCATTGGGATTCTCAGGTGTGTCAGCTACAGGTTCACTAGAAGCATGTAGAGTCCTATCATTTTGCTTTTTCTTCTTCTTAGAAGAAGTAGGTGCATCTAAATTAGCTCTCTGAGAATCTTGCTCGATTCTCTTAGGGTGGCCCTCAGGATACAAAGGTTCCTGAGTCACTTTACCACCTCTAGTTGCAACTCTAACATCATAGTCATTATTCTTAGTATTAAATTCATTGAGCAAATCATTCTGAGCCTTAAGTACTTGTTCTACTTGAGTGGTAACCATAGAAGCATGTTTACTAACGAGTTTCAATTCACCTTTAACTCTAGACATATAATCACTCAAGCGTTCAATCATATAAGCATCATGTTGCAATTGTCTACCAACATAAGCATTGAAGTTTCTTGTTTCACAATAAAATTATCAAACTCACCTAAGCATTGGCTAGTAGACTTATAACGAGGAATATCACCTTCATCAAATCTATAAAGATAATTTACCTTTACTACCTGTGTCGGGTTATCAAGACCATGTATTTCTTCAATAGGCGGTAAATTCTTAATATCTTCAGCTTTCATACATTTTTCTTTCATAGATTTCTTTGCCTCTTGCATATCTTCAGGACTGAGAAATAGAACACCTCTTTTCTTCGGAGTTGGCTTAGGGGCTGGTTCAGGAAGTGTCCAATTATTTTCATTGGCCATCATATTATTCAATAGTAATTCAGCTTGATCAACTGTTCTTTCCCTGAAAACACAACCAACACAACTATCCAGGTGGTCTCTGGAAGCATCGGTTAGTCCATTATAAAAGACATCAAGTATTTCATTCCTCTGAAGAGGATGATTAGGCAAAGCATTAAGTAATTGGAGAAGCCTCCCCCAAGCTTGTGGGAGACTCTCTTCTTCAATTTGCACAAAGTTATATATTTCCCGTAAGGCAGCTTGTTTCTTATGAGAGGGGAAATATTTAGCAGAAAAGTAAACATCATTTCCTGGGGACTACACACACAACCAGGATCAAGAGAAGTAAACCAAGTCTTAGCATCACCCTTTAACGAGAACGGAAACAACTGAAGGATATAATAATAACGAATCTTTTCATCGTTGGTAAACAGGGTGGCTATATCATTCAACTTAGTAAGATGTGCCACAACAGTTTCAGATTCATAGCCATGGAAAGGATCAGATTCAACCAAAGTAATTAACTCAGGATCAACTAAGAAATCATAATCCTCATCAGTAACAAAGATAGGCAAAGTACAAAAAGCAGGGTCATATTTCATTCTAGCATTAAAAGACTTTTCTTTCAACTTAGCTAATAATTTCTTAAGATCATATCTATCGTTGCAAGCAAGAAAGTCTCTAGCAGTTTCTTCATCTATAACATAACCCTCAGGAATAACAGGCAATTCATATCTAGGGGGAGAACCTTCATCATCACTTTCATAAACATTATCAGTTTCAATATTTGCATTCTCCCTAACCTTAGCAATTTGTTCATCTAGAAATTCACCTAGTGGTACAGTATTATCAAGCACAGAAGTAGTTTCATCATACATAGCAGAAGTGGCATCATCAAGAACATACGACATATCAGATTCAATAGCAGGAGTAGGTGTCGTAAATTTACTCATAACAGAGGGTGAATCAAGTGCAGAGCTAGATGGCAGTTCCTTACCTCCCCTCGTAGTTGAGGGAAAGATCTTGGTTTTTGAGTCCTTCAAGTTCTTCATAGTGATCAACAGATATAAATCCCAAGTGACTTAAAGAATATAGGTATGCTCCCCGGCAACGGCGCTAGAAAATAGTCTTGATAACCCACAAGTGTAGGGGATCGCAAAAGTTTTAGAGGGTAAAGTATTCAACCAAAATTTATTGATTCGACACAAGGGGAGCCAAAGAATACTCTCAAGTATTAGCAGCTGAGTTGTCAATTCAGCCACACCTGGAAACTTAGTATCTGCAGCAAGGTAATTTAGTAGCAAAGTAATATGGAAATAGTGGTAACAACAATAAAAGTAACGGTAGTGTTTTTGTAGTTTTTGTAATAGTAGCAGCGGAAAAGTAAATAAGCAACAAGCAATATGTGAAAAGCTCGTAGGCATTGGATTGGTGATGGGGAATTATGTCGGATGCGATTCCTCATGTAAAAGTTATAACCTAGGGTGACATAGAATTAGCTCCAGTTCATCAATGTAATGTAGGCATGTATTCCGAATATAGTCATACGTGCTTATGGAAAAGAACTTGCATGAAATCTTTTGTCCTACCCTCCTGTGGCAGCGGGGTCCTAGTGGAAACTAAGGGATATTAAGGCCTCCTTTTAATAGAGTACCGGACCAAAGCATTAACACATAGTGAATACATGAACTCCTCAAACTACGGTCATCACGGGGAGTGGTCCCGATTGTTGTCACTTCGGGGTTGCCGGATCATAATACATAGTAGGTGATTATAGACTTGCAAGATAGGATCAAGAACACACATATATTCATGAAAACATAATAGGTTCAGATCTGAAATCATGACACTCGGGCCCTAGTGACAAGCATTAAGCATGGCAAAGTCATAGCAACATCAATCTTAGAACATAGTGGATACTAGGGATCAATCCCTAACAAAACTAACTCGATTACATGGTAAATCTCATCCAACCCATCACTGTCCAACAAGCCTACGATGGAATTACTCACGCACGGCGGTGAGCATCATCGAATTGGTGATGGAGGAAGGTTGATGATGACGATGGCGACGATCTCCACTCTCCGGAGCCCCGAACGGACTCCAGATCAGCCCTCCTGAGAGAGATTAGGGCTTGGCGGCGGCTCCGTATCATAAAACGCGATAATTCTTCCTCTCTGATTTTTCTCTCCCCGAAAGTGAATATATGGAGTCCGGGGTACGTTGGTGGATCAATAGGGGGCCCAAGGGGAGGGGGCGCGCCCAAGGGGAGGGGGCGCGCCCCCACCCTCGTGGACAGGGTGTGGGCCCCCTGGTCTGGATCTTTCCGTAGATATTTTTTATATTTTCCAAAATAATTCTCCGTGGATTTTCTGGTCATTCCGAGAACTTTTTATTTCCGCACAAAAACAACACCATGGCAATTCTGCTGAAAACAACGTCAGTCCGGGTTAGTTCCATTCAAATCATGCAAGTTAGAGTCCAAAACAAGGGCAAAAGTGTTTGGAAAAGTAGATACGTTTGAGACGTATCAACCACCACAATTGCCAAATCCAACACCACCTCCAAACCTACCACCACCAACATTGCCGAAAGCAAATCCACCTACAACTCCCCACCACCTCCATTGCCGAACCCACCACCACCTCCGAAACCTACACCACCAACATTGTTGAAACCACCACCATCGGCCATAAGATTTTGAAGCTCCATATTCCTCTGCCACATGATCTCCATTCTTCTCATCTCCCAAAATTCTCTTGTCGTTGCATCCATGCCCTCCTGATTCATCATCATGAACCGGTCCTCCTCAGCGGTCCTCTCGTCCCTCCTCTTTTGCTTCTCTAAGGTGATCTTATGTTCCTCGAGGGCACACCTTCTCTCCCACTTTTCCTCCTTATGTTTGTCTTTCTTCTCGGCTATGGCCACTTTAGTATCCAAATGCCTGGCCAACATAGTTTCTTTCACCTTCCATCTCATTAATTTGACCCCTCAAAGTGGATGCCTCAGCCGATCTCTTCACCCTTGCTTGTTTCCATTCGGTTTTGCCCTTGTTTCTTCCTCCCGTTGGTGCATCATCACTATCATCATCGTCTTCCAAATTGACAAGAGAATCTTTCTTTGGTGGAGCTTGTCCCTCACCCTCCACTTCTCACTATCCTTGAGCAAGCGCCAACAGTGGTGAAGAGTGAATGACCAGCCGTTGAAACCCGTTGTTTGCTTGAAATATTCATTGGTAATGTGATCCTACACATGGGCATAGAGGCAAGTATGAGCTCAAACTTTCGCAAAACCGAACAATGTCACAAATATATTCAACAAAATTAAGAAACACTCACACAATCATCAATCATGACACCACTTGGAGGTGCATTCCGCAATTGCTCCAAGCACCCACTCCATGAACCACATGTTTTCTTGATCACATACCAATGACCTTGGATTGTCCTTAATGGACGACTAGAGAGGAACGGCGAGATCTGGTGGTACTTGTCCTCAATCTGTTGCCAATACTTCATAGCGATTTGATCTTTGTCGGTCACCACATCAATTGACACACTCTCCCATGCCTGAATCAAGCTAACATCCTCAGTCTCCATGTAGTTGTATGTCATTTTGCCTATTTTGTCTTGGTTAGCATCGAACTCGGCCTCCTCAAGGTCCTTTACTTCATCACCGCCATCATTCCCTTGTTCCCCTCGGCTTCGACAACCGCTTGATTTGTGGAGCACTCAACTCCACCACATTCTCCTCCAACATTTAGGTATATGTTGAGTGAATGTTTTGGATTCAAAATTCAACAGCCGAAACATAAGGAAACGATCCAAAGTGAAACCAAAGATCACACGAGCAAAGGATTTTTTTAACCTCTCGCACGTTTCATCAAACACGTTGTAGGTGTGGTCGGTCGAGTGGACGTGATCGAGGAGGACATAGCCGGCAGGAGGGGTGGATAAGGATATCGACCTCGATCCGCAACCGCCTTCTTCCTTGGTCCCTTTGATTGTGACTTCGCCCGTGCAATGGAGGGGCCGAAGGAGGCGTTCTTCCTCGATCCGACGACCGCGATGAGAGGGAGCTGTTTTTGCAAATATGTAAAGCCAACATTCAAGTTTTCCGCAAAGATTATGAACTAACCACATTCACAATAACATTTAGGTCTCATGTTTACTCATATCAATGGCATAATCAACTAGCAAGCAATAATAATAAATCTGGATGACAACACTTTCTCAAAACAATCATAATATGATATAACAAGATGGTATCTCGCTAGCCCTTTCCGAGACCGCAAAATATAAATGCAGAGCACCCCTGAAGATCAAGGACTGACTAGATATTGTAATTCATGGCAAAAGAGATGCATTCATAGTCATACTACATGTAAATTAATAGCAATGCATGCGAATGACAGCGGTGCTCTCCAATTGGTGCTTTTTAATAAGAGGATGATGTCTCAACATAAAAGTAAATAGATAGGCCCTTCGTAGAGGGAAGCGGGGATTTGCAGAGGTGCCAGAGCTCGAGTTTTGAAACAAAGATAAATAATATTTTGGGTGGCATACTTTCATTGTCAACATAACAACCAAGAGATCTCGATATCTTCCATGCTACACACATTATAGGCGGTTCCCAAACAGAATGGTAAAGTTTATACTCCCCCACCACCAACAAGCACACTCCACGGCTGGTCTGAAACAATGGGTACCATCCATACTAACAACAGTCATGGGGGAGTTTTGTTTGCAATTATTTTGATTTGATTTGAGCATGGGACTGGGCGGAGTCCACTCATCGTGAGAATAACCCACCTGGCATGGAAGATATAGATAACCCTAGTTGATACATGAGCTATTCGAGCATACAAAACAGAATTTCATTTGAAGGTTTAGAGTTTGGCACATACAAATTTACTTGGAACGGCAGATAAATACCGCATATAGGAAGGTATGGTGGACTTATATCGAATAACTTTGGGGTTTATGGAAGTGGATGCACAAGCAGTATTCCCACTTAGTACAAGTGAAGGCTAGAAAGAGACTCGGAAGCGACCAACTAGAGAGCGACAACATTCATGAACATGCATTAAGAATAATCAACAATGAGTGCAAGCATGAGTAGGATATAAATCACCATGAACATAAATATCATGGAGGCTATGTTGATTTTGTTTCAACTACATGCGTGAACATTTGCCAAGTCAAGCCACTCGAATCGTTCAAAGGAGGATACCACCCTATCATACCACATCACAACCATTTTAATAGCATGTTGGCACGCAAGGTAAACCATTATAAACTCCTAGCTAATTAAGCATGTCATGAGCAACTATAATCTCTAATTTATTGCAAACATGTTTCATTCATAATAGACTGAATCAGGAACGATGAACTAATCATATTTACAAAAACAGTATAGGTCAAGTTCGTACAAGCTTCTCTCATCTCAATCAGTTCATCATATATCGTCATTATTGCCTTTTACTCGCACGACCGAACGGTGTGGATAATAAAAATAATGTACGTGCATTGGACTAAGCCGGAATCTCCAAGCGTTTAATACAAGGGAGAAGGCAAGGTAATATGGCTCTTGGTTAAATCAACAATAGTGCATATGAGAGCCACTCAACATTTTCATCATGGTCTTCTCCTCTCGACCCCCAAAGAAAAGAAAAGAAATAAAACTTTTTACACAGGAAAGCTCCCAAGAAGCAAAAGAAGAACGAGAAATCTTTTTAGGTTTTCTTTTAATCACTACTACTATAGGCATGAAAAGTAAACTAGCTAAAAGCGACAACTAAATTTATTTTTTGGTTTTTCTTAAGGTTTTTCTGACATACAAGAAGAAGGCTTAGAAAAGAAAATAAGCTAGCATGGATAGTACAATGAAAAAGTATGAGCACCGACGACTGGCATGAGTGTGTGAACATGGATGTAATGTCGGTGAGAAATACGTACTCCCCGAAGCTTAGGCTTTTGGCCTAAGTTGGTCTATGGCCACTGCTGGCCTGACAGATATCCCAAGTCGTAGTTGGGGTTGTACTGAGATGCAGCAGCTATTGCGGTGTGGAGGCACAGTGATCCCCAAGAAGCCACTAGGGTCACCGTATTCTCCTCATGCCCTCACACAATTCAAGATGTAGTAGTGCAGAAAAGCCTAGCTATGACGTGCCAAAAACAGCCTTACTGATGTAGGATCCCCACGCCACTAATATTGCGCCAGTGTTAAAAAAGCGGCTATGGAGTCTACGCCAGCACTATTCTATATACCTATGGCATTGGGTTTAAACGCACGACGACATTATAAATAATATCTATGGCATGTGACATAGTTTAATAACAGTAATAAGTTAAATTTTCTCTGCTCGTCCAACGCCAGCAAATGATTTTTTCGATAAAAAAATATTGATAATCATTACATAAAGAGGCTCATGAACTCAACAAGTTGATATTAAACTTCACAAAAGTTCACTCAAGTACTCTAGTTACTCGATCACTAGCTAGCTACTTAAAAAACTAATCTTCGGCAAGGATTATGGCCAGCTGGATCAGCTTCTTTCTATCCGCCTCTCCTTCTCTTCTGAAATGATATATGTCCATCTTCAGGTCAATCCTCTCACCCATGAGGCGTCTCCTACCCTCCTTCTGTTTATCCCGATCCTCGACGAGCTTATCCCTCTCGTCCCTAAGCTGATTACTCTCCTAAACAAGCCGAACAACATCCTTACGTAGCTCTTTGATCTCCCCTTTTAGATCATCATTTGCCCCTTACACGCTCTTGATGACATACTCAAAAGTGTTTATGAATTCATTGTTGGCCATCTCAACATCGTACACCGACTCGTTGTTGCCTCCAGAGTTTGCCATGACCTACAAACACATCACATATATATACGATCAAGATAATATGCAATGTAAAATAATTCATGTGTTGGAAAGATATGATTTGTAAAGTTTGATTATCAAATACTTGGTGTGAGATGTATCAAAACAAAATCAGATACTTTTATAGTGAATAATGCATGTGTTGGAAAGACATTATTTTGTTAATTAAGTAGACATGATTTTGTTAATTAAGTAGAATAGGTAAAATTAAGATATAGCAAACTGACTTCTATACATACACATACTATCATATATAAGAATAACTTATGTATGCAAAGCTATTTGATTTAAAAATACCATTCAACCCATATAGAAATGAGTAAAGAAAACTTAAATGATAACTTTGAAGAACATACATAACACATTCTATAAATTTCTACTAAACTATCAGATCCGCGAACGGAGGGGAGACACAATAGCAATCGGACGATTATCACTACAATTTTTTGGCCGTTTGGCGTGTTCGCGAACGAAGGAGTGAATCTAACCTTGGTGCCGGCTGGGGGTGGCGATGGGGCGGCAGCGGCGTGACGACGATGGGGGCGGCGGCAGGGCGGCGATGGCGGCTTTGGTCAAGGCGGAGTTGTGTCTACAACCAGGCCGGGTGGGGTGTGAAATGAGAGCGAGCGATGGACTTAGGTATTTTAAGTTGACTCAGATAGATTATTGCTGGCGTTGGATAAAATGGCAATGCCATAGCTAATTACAGGCCAAATAAAAAAGACTAAAATTAATGAAAGACTTGACAAACTAAAAGACTCAAAATTTGAACCGGTGGTAATTTTTTCCTAACATGATAAAAACTGTAAAAATAATGATGACAAAAAAGCATAATATAATTATATACTTACAACACTTCATCGCATGGGAAAAGTGTTTCTGGCGTGCAAAGAAAAAGAACTCCAGCACTAATAAAATAACTATGGCGCTCGAAGAAAACCTACATCACGAGTGGTTTCCAAATGGTGAGTGTATATGGGCCAATATATTTGTGGCCTTTACAAAACAAGCAACGCCATCACTATGCCTGTAAAGTTGGCGTGCGGATTTGGCCTAAGTCAGCACTATTTGAAAAAATAGTGCTGGCGCAGATGTAAAATGCCGCGCCACCAACGAAAGTTGTGGCTAGCACTTTTTCCACTAGTGATGTCGTGATTCCACTAGTGGTGCCCTTGAAGGGAGCAAGCGGAACTTTACAAATAAGGTTGCGGCAATCTCCACAACCGAATTGGAGGCTCCCTACACCACCAAAAAGCATCACCATAATGGAATGTGGCTCCGACGTTACCTCAGACGTCTAGGGTGCTCAAACACCCAAGAGTAACAAGTTACGCAATGGATTAGTGGGGGGAATCAAATTTATCTTGGTGGAAGTGTAGATCAAGGCCTTGCTACTTCTCGAGCTTGCGTTGTATTCCCTCGAAGAGGAAAGGGAGATGCAACACAATAGCGTAAGTATTTCCCTTAGTTTTTGAGAACCAAGGTATCAATCCAGTAGGAGACCACCCGCCAGTCCCTCGCACCTGCACAAACAAATAAGAACTTCGTAGCCAACGAGATAAAGGGTTGTCAATCCCTTTACGGTCACTTACGGAAGTGAGATCTGATAGAGATGATAGTTTATATTTTTGGTATTTCTGGTTTATAAGAACAACAAATAAAAGCGATAAAAGTAAAGTAGATGTATATTGATATGTTGAGAATAGACCCGGGGGCCATAGTGTTCTCTAGTGGCTTCTCTCATGATAGCGATGTTCTACGACGGGTAAACAAATTACTGTCGAGCAATTGATAGAAAAGCGAATAATTATGAGACTATCTAGGCATGATCATTGTATATAGGCATCACGTCCGAGACAAGTAGACCGACTCCTGCCTGCATCTACAACTATTACTCCACACATCAACCGCTATCCAACATGCATCTAGTGTATTGAGTTCATAAGAACAGAGTAACGCCTTAAGCAAGATGACATGAAGTAGAGGGATAAACTCAAGCAATATGATATAAACACCATCTTTTTATCCTCGATGGCAACAATACAATACGTGCCTTGCTGCCCCTACTATCACTAGGAAAGGACACCGCAAGATTGAACCCAAAGCCAAGCACTTCTCCCATTGCAAGAACTGTAGATCTAGTAGGCCAATCCAAACCAATAATTCGAAGAGACTTGCAAGGATATTATGAGCACACATAAAAAGTTTAGAGAAGAACCAAATATCTTTCATAGATAACCTTGATCATAAACTCACAATTCATCGGATCTCGACAAACACACCGCAAAAAGAGATTACATCGAATAGATCTCCACGAAGACCGAGGAGAACTTTGTATTGAGATCCAGAGAGAGAGAAGACGCCATCTAGATACTAGCTATGGACCTGAAGGTCTGTGGTAAACTACTCACAACTCATGGTGAGGGCGATGATGATGATGATGATGAAGACCTCCGTGATGGATCCCCCTCCGGTGGAGCTCCGGAATACGCTCCAAGATGGGATCTCACGGGAACAAAATGTACGGCGGTGGAATTAGGGTTTTCTCTCTGTCCACGGAGGTTTTGGGGTACGTAGACTTATATAGGAAGAAGGAGGGCACCGGGGGACGCTCGAGGGGGGCACGAGGCAGGGGGCGCACCCTAGGAAGGGGGGCGCGCCCCCCACCCTCGTGGGCCAGCCCTCGATCCCCTAACATGGTTCTCAAGCTCCGCGTGTGTGATTTTCTCCAAAAATATCTCTCGTGAAGGTTTCATTCCGTTTGGACTCCGTTTGCTATTCTTTTTCTGCAAAACCCTGAAACAGGCAAAAAACATCAATCTGGACTGGGCCTTTGGGTTAGTAGGTTAGTCCCCAAAATGATATAAAAGTGTATGATAAAGCCCATTAAACATCCAAGACTTCATAAATAATAGCATGGAACAATAAAAAATTATAGATATGTTGGAGACGTATCAAGCATTCCCAAGCTTAATTCCCGCTCATCCTCGAGTAGGTAAATGATAAAGAAAGATTTTTTTATGTGGAATGCTAACCAATATAGTTTTTCAATGTAATTCTCTTAATTGTGGCATGAATGTTCAGATCTGAAAGATTCAAGATAAAAGTCTATATTGACATAAGAAATAACAGTACTTCAAGCATACTAACAAAGCAATCATGTCTTCTCAAAATACCATGGCTAAAGAAAGTTATCCCTACAAATCATATAGTCTGGCTATGCTCCCTCTTCATCACACAAAATATTCATATCATGCACAACCCCGATTTCAGCCAAGCATTTGTTTTCATACTCTATCTTTTCAAACCTTTCAACTTTCACACCATACATGAGCGTGAGCCATGGACATAGCACTATGGGTGGAATAGAGGTGGTTGTGGAGAAGACAAAAAGGAGGGAGATAGTCTCACATCGACTAGGCGTATCAACGGGCTATGGAGATGCCCATCAATAGATATTAATGTGAGTGAGTAGGGATTGCCATGCAACGGATGCACTAGAGCTAAATATGAATGAAAGCTCAACAAAAGAAACTAGTGGGTGTGCATCCAACTTGCTTTCTCACGAAGACCTAGCGCATTTGAGGAAGCCCATCGTTGGAATATACAAGCCAAGTTCTATAACGAAAATTCCCACTAGTATATGAAAGTGACTAAACATGAGACTCTCTACAATGAAGAACATGGTGCTACTTTGAAGCACAAGTGTGGAAAAAAGATAGTAGCAATTGTCCCCCTTTTCCCCTTTTTTTGGGCCTTTCTTTTTTTCTTTGGCCTTTTTTTGTGGAGGGGCTTTATAGATTTAGCCTTTCCTCCCATGGGACAATGCTCTAATAATGATGATCATCACACTTTCATTAGAACTCGATACTACAACAAAGTATGACTCTATATGAATGCCTCCAGCGGTGTACCGGTATGTGCAATGAAACAAGAGTGACATGTAGTAAATTATGCATGGTGGCCTTGCCACAAATACGATGTCAACCACATGACCATGCATGGAAATATGACAATATGATGTGTGTCATATGAACGGAACGATGGAAAGTTGCATGGCAATATATCTTAGAATGGCTATGGAAATGCCATGATAGGTAGCTATGGTGGCTGTTTTGAGGATGAATATGGTGGCTGTTTTGAGGAAGGATATATAGTGGGTTTATGGCACCGGCGAAAGTTGCGCGGTACAAGAGAGGCTAGCAATGGTGGAAGGGTGAGAATGCGTATAATCCATGGACTCAACATTAGTCATAAGAACTCATATACTTATTGCAAAAATCTACGAGTCATCAAAAAAAAGCAATCAACGCATGCTCCTAGGGGGGAGGTTGGTAGGAGTTAACCATCGCGCGCCCCCGACCTCCACACAAAGGTTGGCACTCTACAAATACCTCATGCTCTAACTTCGTCACATAGCGGTTCACCATACGTGCATGATACAGGAATCACTAACTTAACACAAGTATTTCTTAATTTCATAATAACTCCACTAGCATGACTCTAATATCACTATCCTCATATCTCAAAACAATTATCAAGCATCCAACATCTCATTCTATTCAATGCACTTAGTGTGATCTTTTTACTACATTGACATTGGATGTTTATCATGTGAAGACTAGTTTCTTTAGCCTAAACACATTACCATGCTGTTTTAATAGACTCTCAAATAGATATAAGTGAAGCATGAGAGTTCAACAATTTCTACAAAATATTACCACCACCGTGCTCTAAAAGATGTAAGTGAAGCACTAGAGCAAAAACTATTCAACTCAAAAGATATAAGTGAAGCACATAGAGTGTTCTAACAATTCCTAGGCCATATTTAACTCTCTCAAATAGGTGTGTCCATCAAGGATGATTGTGGCAAACTAAAAAGCAAAGACTCAAATTATACAAGACACTCCAAGCAAAACACATATCATGTTGCAAATAAAAATATAGCTCCAAGTATAGTTACCGATGGATGAAGACGAAAGAGGGGATGCCTTCCCGGGGAATCCCCAAGCTTAGGCTTTTGATTATATTGAATTACTTGGGGTGCCATGGACATCCCCAAGCTTAGGCCTTTGCTACTCCTTGTTCCATAGTCCATCAAAGCAATACTCAAAACTTGAAAACTTCACAACACAAAACTTACACAAAAATTCTTGTGAGCTCCGTTAGTATAAGAAAGCAAACCAATACTCAAAGCTGCAGCAATGAATTCATTCTTTGTTTATATTTATGTTAAACCTACTGTATTCCAACTTCTATATTGTTCATATCCTCCAATACTACTCATAGAAGCATTGAAATAAGCAAACAACACACGAAAAACAGAATATGTCAAAAACCAAACACTCTGTAGTAATATGCAGGTTTCGCCTACTTACGGAACTCCAAAAATTCAAACTAAATTGGTAAATTTGCGGAATTTTCCTAACAATCATCTGCAAAAAGAATCAACTAAAAATCACGCTCCACTAAAATCTGAAGACCACTTTAGTGAGCGCTAACGATTCTGTTTTTCATAGCAAGATCATATAAACTTCACACAAGTCTTCCCAAAGGTTCTACTTGGCACAAACACTAGACAAGACATGAAAACACATCTAATCAGAGGCTAGATGCAATATTTATTCCCTAACAGCAACAAAAACAAAAAACATAAAATTGGGTTGCCTCCCAACAAGTGCTATCGTTTTACGCCCCTAGCTAGGCATGATACAAGATAAATGTAGGCATTGCCATCTTTGGAAGGCAATCCATAAGTGGCTCTTATGATAGTTTCATATGGTAATTTGATTTTCTTTCTAGGAAAGTGTTCCATGCCTTTCCTTAATGGAAATTGGAATCTAATATTTCCTTCCTTCATATAAATAATTTCGCCAATCGTTCTAAGGAAAGGTCTACCAAGAATAATAGGACATGAAGGATTGCAATCTATATCAAGAACAATGACATCTACGGGCACATAATTCCTATTGGCAACAATAAGAACATCATCAATTCTTCCCATAGGTTTCTTAATTGTGGAATCCGCAAGATGCAACTTTATAGAACAATCATCAAGCTCATGGAACCCTAGAAAATCACACAAAGTTTTTGGGATAGTGGAAACACTTGCACCCAAATCACACAAAGCATAGCATTCATGATCTTTTATTTTTATTTTGATAGTAGGTTCCCGCTCATCATAAAGCTTTCTAGGGATAGAAACTTCCAACTCAAGTTTTTCTTCATAAGATTGCATCAAAGCATCAACTTTGTGTTTGGTGAAAGCTTTATTTTGACTATAAGCATGCGGATAATTTAGTACGAATTGCAACAAGGAAATACAATCAATCAAAGAGCAATTATCATAATTGAATCCCTTGAAATCCAAAGTAGTGGGTTCATCACTATGCAAAGTTTTAATCTCTTCACTCCCACTTTTAGCAATTTTAGCATCAAGATCTAAAAACTCCGAATCATTGGACACCTTAAAGCAAATCATCTCAATCATATTTTCATCAAGATTTATACTAGAAAACAAGGATCTAATAGGAGACACATCAATAACTTTCAGATCTTCATCTTTATTTTCATGATAACTAGAATAACATGCTTTAATATAATCCTCTCTTTTAGCACGCATCCTAGCGGTTCTTTCTTTGCATTCATCAATGGAAATTCTCATGGCTTTGAGAGACTCATTGATATCATGCTTAGGTGGGATAGATCTAAGTTTCAAAGAATCAACATCAAGAGTAATTCTATCCACACTTCTAGCCAATTCATCAACCTTAAGAAATTTCTCTTCAAGCAAAGCATTGAAATTCTTTTGCGAGATCATAAACTCCTTAACACTAATTTCAAATTCAGAAGGCATCTTTCCATAAGGGTTGTTGTAGGAATTACCATAATTATTAGAGGAATTACTAGGAAAAGGCCTAGGATTAAAATTACCTATATAAGCATTGTTACCAAAATTATTCGTACCAACAAAATTCACACCCAAAGATTCATTGTTATTCTCAATCAAAGTGGACAAAGGCATATCATTAGGATCAGAAGAAGCACCCTTAGCAGCAAATAATTTCATAAGTTCATCCATCTTTCCACTCAAAACACTAATTTCTTTGATAGCATGCACTTTTTTACTAGTAGATCTTTCGGTGTGCCATTGAGAATAATTAACCATAATATTATCTAGGAGTTTGGTAGCTTCTCCTAAGGTAGTTTCCATGAAAGTTCCTCCTGCGGCTGAATCTAAAAGATTTCCAGAAGCAAAATTCAAGCCAGCATAAAAGTTTTGAATAATCATCCATAGATTCAAACCATGTGTGGGGCAATTACGTATCATCAATTTTATTCTCTCCCAAGCTTGTGCAACATGCTCATGATCTAGTTGCTTAAAATTCATAATATCGTTTCTAAGAGAGATGATCTTAGCAGGAGGGAAATACCTAGAGATAAAAGCATCTTTGCACTTATTCCACGAATCAATACTATTTCTAGGCAAAGAGGAAAACCAAGTTTTAGCACGATCTCTAAGTGAAAACGGAAATAACTTCAATTTAACAATATCATTATCTGTATCCCTTTTCTTTTGCATATCACAGAAATCAACAAAGTTGTTTAGATGCGTAGCGGCATCTTCACTAGGAAGGCCAGAGAATTGATCTTTCATGACAAGGTTCAACAAAGCAGCATTGATCTCACAAGATTCAGCATCGGTAATAGGAGCAATCGGAGTGCTAATAAAATCATTGTTGTTGGTATTGGAAAAGTCACACAATTTGGTATTGTTCTGAGCCATAGTGACAAGCAAGCAAACCAACACACACAAGAAAACAAGAAGCAAGCGAACGATAAACGCTTGGTGGAAGAAGGGCAAATAAAACGGCAAGGGTGAAGTGGGGGAGAGGAAAACGAGAGGCAAATAAATGTAATGCGAAGGATAAGGGTTTGTGATAGGTACTTGGTATATGACTTTTGCGTAAGCCTCCCCGGCAACGGTGCCAGAAATTCTTCTTGCTACTTCTCGAGCTTGCGTTGTATTCCCTCGAAGAGGAAAGGGAGATGCAACACAGTAGCGTAAGTATTTCCCTCAGTTTTTGAGAACCAAGGTATCAATACAGTAGGAGACCACGCGCCAGTCCCTCCCACCTGCACAAACAAATAAGAACTTCGCAGCCAACGCGATAAGGGGTTGTCAATCCCTTTACGGTCACTTACGGAAGTGAGATCTGATAGAGATGATAGTTTATATTTTTGGTATTTTTGGTTTATAAGAACAACAAATAAAAGCAATAAAAGTAAAGTAGATGTATATTGATATGTTGAGAATAGACCCGGGGGCCATAGTGTTCTCTAGTGGCTTCTCTCATGATAGCGATGTTCTACGACGGGTAAACAAATTACTGTCGAGCAATTGATAGAAAAGCGAATAATTATGAGACTATCTAGGCATGATCATTGTATATAGGCATCACGTCCGAGACAAGTAGACCGACTCCTGCCTGCATCTACTACTATTACTCCACACATCAACCGCTATCCAACATGCATCTAGTGTATTGAGTTCATAAGAACAGAGTAACGCCTTAAGCAAGATGACATGATGTAGAGGGATAAACTCAAGCAATATGATATAAACACCATCTTTTTATCCTCGATGGCAACAATACAATACGTGCCTTGCTGCCCCTACTATCACTGGGAAAGGACACCGCAAGATTGAACCCAAAGCCAAGCACTTCTCCCATTGCAAGAACTGTAGATCTAGTAGGCCAATCCAAACCAATAATTCGAAGAGACTTGCAAGGATATTATGAGCACACATAAAAAGTTCAGAGAAGAAGCAAATATCTTTCATAGATAACCTTGATCATAAACTCACAATTCATCGGATCTCGACAAACACACCGCAAAAAGAGATTACATCGAATAGATCTCCTCGAAGACCAAGGAGAACTTTGTATTGAGATCCAGAGAGAGAGAAGAAGCCATCTAGATACTAGCTATGGACCCGAAGGTCTGTGGTAAACTGCTCACAACTCATGGTGAGGGCGATGATGATGATGATGAAGACCTCCATGATGGATCCCCCTTTGGTGGAGCTCCGGAACAGGCTCCAAGATGGGATCTCACGGGAACAGAAGGTATGGCGGTGGAATTAGGGTTTTCTCTCTGTTCACGGAGGTTTTGGGGTACGTAGACTTATATAGGAAGAAGGAGGGCACCGGGGGACGCTCGAGGGGGCCACGAGGCAGGGGGGGCGCGCCCTGGGAAGGGGGGCGCGCCCCCACCCTCATGGGCCACAATCCCCTAACGTGATTCTCAAGCTCCGCGTGCGTGATTTTCTCCAAAAATATCTCTCGCGAAGGTTTCATTCTGTTTGGACTCCGTTTGATATTCTTTTTCTGCAAAACCCTGAAACAGACAAAAAACAACAATCTGGATTGGGCCTTTGGGTTAGTACGTTAGTCCCAAAAATGATATATAAGTGTATGATAAAGCCCATTAAACATCCAAGACTTCATAAATAATAGCATGGAACAATAAAAAATTATAGATACGTTGGAGACGTATCAGGCCTTCTCAAACAATCTCTAGAAATTAAGAAGTTTGATCGACTAGGGAGAGAGACCGGGTGAAAATAACATTTTGGAGCAACAATGGATTTTGAGGAGGAAGAGGTGGTCTTCTTGGAGAAGAAGACCCCCTTTATATGTGGGGGAACAAATCCAGCCATTGTCCAGTTTTTAGCCCGCACCAAGCGGTACTATCGCTCAGGAGAGCGGTACTACAGCCCGGGTGGTATTGCACATAGTGGAGTGAAATGGAGCAAGCCCAAAATCTGGTAGTGCTGCCTGAGCGGTACTACCATCGGGGTTGCAGCACAGGTCACTAAGGGAGCAACGCAGGATAGGTGGGGAGTGGTAGTGCCGCACCAGCGGGACTACGTGATACGTCTCCAACGTATCTATAATTTATGTAGTATTCATGCCATGTTTACAAAAAAATTACATGGTTTCGGTATGATTTGAATGGAACTAACCCGAACTGATGCTGTTTTTAGCAGAACTACCGTGGTGTTGTTTTTTGTGCATAAATAAAAGTTCTCGAAATGAGCTGAAACCTATTGTTGATTTTGGTTGGAACAAATAAGACCCCCGAAGCTTCATGGGAGGACCAGAAGAGCCACGAGGTGCCCATGAGGCACCATGGCGATCCCACGGGGTAATGGTGCCGTGGTGGCTCGTGGGCCCATCTTAGCCCATCTTTGCATGAAACAGACGCCAAAAAATCTTATAAATAGAGAAACCACCAGAAATAACCCTAGAACTTTGACTATTCCGGCGCCGCAGGCCTCTCTGTACCTTCAAAATACCATCTGGAGCCCTATCTGGCACCCCGCCAGAGGGGGAAATCACCACTGGAGGCCATCTCCATCATCTCGGCGGTCTCCATGACGAGAAGGGAGTAGTTCATCTTAGAGGCTCAAAGTATGTACAAGTAGCTATGTGTTTGATCTTTCTCTTGTGTTCTTGATTTGGCACGATCTTGATGTACCGCGGGCTTTGTTACTATAGTTGGATCATATGGTATTTTTTCCTCTCTATCATGTTGTCATGAACTGAGTTTTTACTTTCTAGGTAACGATCCCACTATTATGCCAACCAAGTATCACATGAAAGTTATTTTGTTGAGTTTGTTCCCACTATTATGAATGAGAATGCATTTTCTTATGTGGAGAGTAATACAATTTCTATGTTTGTGGATCTTGAAATAATGCTTTATGTGATAGCTATATTGTTGAATTCATTCATGATGCTACTGAAAATTATTATGATAGAGGAATATATTCTTCTACATATCTCAATAATATCAAGTTGCCTCTCTATGTGTTGAAAGTTTTGAAGTCATGCTAGTTGATTCTTGTTCCCATAAATTGTTTGCTCACAAAATCCCTATGCATAGGAAGTGTGTTAGGATTAAATGTGTTTGCCATGCTATTCGTGATGCTCTCTTTGTGTTTCAATTCTTTACTTCTATGTGAGCATCATTGAACTCGTCATGCCTAACTAAAGAGACATTTAAGGAAAGCGCTTGTTGCGAGACAACCTAATACTTATACCTACTATTTTTGTGTGTTCACATGATTAAGATGTTGTATTAATCATGTTTTATAGCTTCTTTCAATAAAGTTCCAAGTCAAGCCCTTGGGATAGTGTGGATGATAGTTGACTTGATTCTGTGCAAAAACAAAAACTTTCTCGTCCAGTGAGGAAAATTCTATAAATTACCGCAATGTGATAAAAATATATAAACATTACACATAATTTATAGACAAATTTCCTACGTTGTCTTAATTCTACAGAATTTTTAGAGTTGCAGAAGTATGGTCATTGTTCAGATCATTACAGATTGTTCTGTTTTTTGGCAGTTTCTGTTTTCAATGTATAGTTTGCTTGTTTTAATGTTTCCATAGCTTATATTAAGTGATATAAATTGTGGAATTGATAGAGTACAATACGCATTATGTGGAAACAATTATGATCTTATCTTTGATAGTACCAAAGTGAATGACTTGCTCTTTATCATACTAACATATCTCACAAAGTTTCGTTAAGTTTTGTGTGATTGAAGTTTTCAAGTTTTGGGTGAGATATCGACATGAGAAGAATAAGGAGTGGAAAGACCCTAAGCTTGGGGATGCCCAAGGCACCCCAAGGTAATATTCAAGTAATATCCAAGCAACTAAGCTTGGGGATGCCCCGGAAGGCATCCCCTCTTTCATCTTCAACATTATCAGTAACCTCACTCGGAGCTATATTTTTATTCATCACATGATATGTGTTTTGTATGGAGCATCATTTTATTTTATTTAGATTTTCTTGCTGTTATTTAGTTGTATCTTTTGTTTCAATAAAATGTTAAGTATAGCCTTTACCATGCTCAGTTTGCAAGTTTACGAGTTGTTGTTATATTTTGAATATTCCTGAATAGTCAGAACATGATAAAACCTTGACATTTTTACACAGTAAGCATGCATGACTTCTATGTAACATGGTATTTTTTTTAGAAATTTTACAATTAGGTAAGTATGACCTCAATTAAGGTCTTTGCAGACTGTTCTGTTTAGATCGATTACTGTTATGTTTACATATGATTGCTTGTTTAATGACCCTATTCGAGGATAGGAGTATTAAATATGTAGAGGCATTTAGTGTGAAATGTTCAATTATAATTTTAGTAATTTGTTACAGTAGAGAATGTTAAGATTTTGAGTGGATTTATACTAACCTATCTTAGGAGTTCTTGTTGAGTTTTGTGTGGATGAAGTTTTTAAGATTTAGGGAAACCATGATATACGAGGAATTAAGGAGACACGAGAGCTCAATCTTGGGGATGCCCAAGGCATCCCTAGTTAATATTTCAAGAAGTCTCAAGCATCTAAGCTTGGGGATGGCCCGGTAGGCATCCCACCTTTCTTCAACAACAATTATCGGTTTGTCTCGGTTGAGCCTAAGTTTTTACTTGTTCACATGGTGTTTGCTACCCTTGTCGTGTACTCTATTTTCATGTCGTTTGCTATTTTAATAAAATTCTTAAATTTTGAAAGTTTTTAATGAGAGAGAGTCCTCACATAGCTACTTAATTGTTTGACTACCCATTTGATCTTCACTTATATCCTTTTGGAGTAGTTTGTCATTTACTCTTGTGCTTCACTCATATCCTAAGAGTAAATGGTTGAATGAATTGAATATCATAAATCTGAAATTATCCGTGTTCCATATGCTTAGTAGTAACTTCACATTTGGTATAGAAAGTAAAATCTATTTAAGTTTTTCAATCACAATATTAGCCATACAAGCAATTCATGAACGATTAGTATAAGGAACATAACTTTCACATATAAATATATTATCCTGGACATCTTTTATGATTGTGAATACCCATTAATTATTTTCAAACTTGATCAATTAGTTGAAGTTGGACAAGGAAGACAACGTAATGAGTTATGTTGGGTATATTTGTATAGAAGTTATATTGTTATGGATCCTCCAACATGTGGTGCTTGGTTAGGATCTTTTCCTAGAAAAAAATTCGTACTAAGTAGAGATACTACTTGTGCATCCAAAACCCCTTAAACCCATTTTCTTGTCATGAGTGTCCACCATATCTACCTATGGATTGAAGAAGATCCTACAAGTAAGTTTTCATTGCTGCAAAAAGCAATAAAAATTGCTCTTAAAATATGTATGATATTTTATTGCAAGGGAAAATAAGCGTTGTACAAACTTGTGATGGTAAAGAAATAAAAGCGACATACTGCTTAATAAAGGTTGCTAATCACAAGGGGCAATATAACGTGACATTCCTTTGCATCAAGGCCTTGCACACCCAAAAATAAAAAGTGCATGACAATCCCTGCTTCCCTGTGCGAAGGGCCTATCTTGTACTTTTATATATTTACTTTTATGGAATAGTCAATATGTTTTTATTCTCATTTCAACCTCATTTTTTATTTAGTTGGCAAGCATCATGTGGTGGGGAAACATCTAGGCACATATGGCCATTCTAATATATTTGATCATGAATTATTATTGTTGAAAATTATCTATATGATAAATGAGTTGGGAGGCGAAACATTAAGCCCCTATCTTTCTCTTTGTTCAATGGATGCCATTTATTCAAAAAATATGCTTTGAGTACTAGCAATCATAGAAGATATATGATAATTGAGTATGTAGAACTCTTACTTAGACTTTGTTGAAGATACGTTGAATTGCAATTGTTTGGTGACTACGGACATAGCTTGTTAAGTTTCGAGAGAATGCATTGTTTGAACCATAACATGTGAATTGATTGCTACTTTATCATGATGAGGTTTATGAGAAAAAGTTGTTGTTATGATGCTAGGAAAAGTGATTGAAATTATAGTTGATCAAACTTAAGCACTATGCCATTCATAATTCATAAATCATTTCTTTTATCGTTTACCTACTCGAGGACAAGTAGGAATTAAGCTTGGGGATGCTGATACGTCTCCAACGTATCTATAATTTATGAAGTATTCATGCCATGTTTATAACAATTTTATATGGTTTTGGTATAATTTGAATGGAACTAACTCGGACTGACGTTGTTTTCAGCAGAACTACAGTGGTGTTGTTTTTTGTGCAAAAATAGAAGTTCTCGGAATGAGCTGAAACTTTTTGAAGTTTTTTTTGCAAGAAAAGAGACCCCCAAAGCTTCGTGGGAGGACCAAAAGGGCCACGAGGCACCATGGCGCGCCTAGGGGGGTAATGGTGTCGTGGTGTCTCGTGGGCCCATCTTAGCCCATCTTCGCGTGAGTCTGACGCCAAAAATCCTATAAATAGAGAAATCACTATAAATAACCATAGAACTTCGACTCCTCCGCCGCAAGCCTTTGTACCTTTGAAATACCATCTTGAGCCCTATTCCAGCACCCTGATGGAGGGGGAAATCATCATCGGAGGCCATGTTTACCATCCTAACGGTCTCCATGACGAGGATGGAGTAGTTCACCCTTGAGGCTAGGGGTATTTACAAGTAGCTATGTGTTTGATCTCTCTCTCTCTCTCTCTCTCTTCTCTTGTGTTCTTGATTTGGCACGATCTTGATGTACCAGGAGCTTTGTTACTATCTCTCTCTCTCTCTCTCTCTCTCTCTCTCTCTCTCTTGTGTTCTTGATTTGGCACGATCTTGATGTACCGGGAACTTTGTTACTATATTTGGATCATATGGTGTTTCTTACTCTCTATGATGTTGTGATGAATTGGGTTTTTGCCTTTGAGGTTTCACTATTATCGGATTGAATACTTCTATGGATTTGAGAACACTTGATGTATGTCTTGCATATGGATACCCGTGGTGACAATGGGGTGTTCTATGGATTCACTTTACATATGTTTTGGCACTCAACTCGCGGATTCCCGAGGTGACGCTGAGGTAATCTACGCATAGGGGTTGATACGTCTCCAACGTATTTATAATTTTTGCTTGTTCCATGATGTTATATGATCATTCTTGGATGTTTTACAATCAATTTATAGCAACTTGATATCATTTTTTGGGACTAACCTATTGACATAGTGCCCAGTGCCAGTTGTTGTTTTTTCCCTTCGCAGAAAATCTATATCAAACAGAGTCCAAATGCCACGAAACTTTTTGGTGATTTTTTCTAGACCAGAAGAAAGTGTATGGGCCAAGGAAGCAAATAGGGGGAGTCCCATGGGTACCACAAGACACATGGGTGCGCCTAGGAGCCGAGGCCTGCCCAGGTGGGGTGTGGGCCCCACAGGGGTGTCCTCCTCCGACTAACAACTCTATAAACACCCAAATATCCAGAAACCCTAGGGGAGTCGACGAAAAATTGTTTTAGTCACCGCAAGTTCCAGAGCCACAAGATCCAATCTAGAGCCCTTTTACAGCACTCCACCGGAGGGGAACACGATCACGGAGGGGTTCATCATCCTCATTGGTGCCTCTCCAATGATGCGTGAGTATTTCACCTCACACCTACGGGTTCGTAGGTAGTAGCTAGATGGCTTCTTCTCTCTTTTTTCTTCAATACAAAGTTCTCTTGGTGATCTATTTGATGTAATGACTTTGTGCGGTGTGTTTGTTGGGATCCAATGAGTTGTGAGATTATGATCAGATTTTTTTTGCCTTAATATCTATACTTGATTATTATAGTCTCGTATTTCTTCTCCGATATTTGGGTTTTGTTTGGCCAACTTGATCTATTTATCTTGCAATGGGAATAGGTGCTTTGTGATGGGTTTGATCTTTCGGTGTCCTTTCCGAGTGACAGAAGGGGCAGCAAGGCACACATATATCATTGCTATTAAGGATAAAAATACGGGGTCTGTTCCTACATGGATAGATCTTGTCTACATCATGTCATCGTTCTTATTGCATTACTCTGTTTCTCCATGAACTTAATACACTAGATGCATGCTGGATAGTGGTCGATGTGTGGAGTAATAGTAGTAGATGCAGGCAGGAGTGGATCTACTAATCTTGGACGTGATGCCAATATACATGATCATTGTCTTGGATATTGTCATGATTATTCGCTTTTCTATCAATTTCCCAACAGTAATTTGTTTACCCACCGTGTGCTATTTCTCGAGAGAAGCCACTAGTGAAATCTACGACCCCCGTGTCTATTTTCCTATCATATACTTAAACATCTACATTGCTATTTTCCTTTTCCTTTATTTGCAACTTTTATTTTTGGATCTGTATTATCAAAAACCTAAAAATACCTCGCTGAATTTTATTTGCCGTCTTCCATTTGCTTTTACCCATCTACCTATTTACCAATCTTTTACCCGGGAGGGATTCACAACCCCTCTTACGTGTCGGGTTGCAAGTATTTGTTCTTTGTGTGCAGGTACCGTTTACATAGTGTTGCATGGTTCTCATACTGGTTCGATAACCTTTGTTTCATAACTGAGGGAAATACTTACCGTCGCTGTGCTGCATCATCCCTTCCTCTTTGGGGAAATACCGACGCATCTCAAGCCGCGTCAAAGGAATTTTTGGCGCCGTTGCCGGGGAGACATCATCAACATCTATCAGGTTCCTAATCACAAATATCATCTCCTTGCAATTTACATTATTTGTCATTTGCCTCTCATTTTCATCTCCCCACTTCACAAAAAAATCTGTTTCATTCGCCCTCTTTTTTGTTTGCCTTTTTCTCGTCAGATCTATCTTTTTGCTTGCAATCTTGTTTGCATACTCACGATGGCTCAAGATAATACTAAGTTGTGTGATTTTTCCAATACCAGCAACAATGATTTTATTAGTACACCGATTCCTCCCGCCACTAGTGCGAAGTCTTATGACATCAATGCTGCTTTGTTGAATCTTGTTATGAAAGAACAATTTTCCGGTACTCCTAATGAGGATGCCGCATCCTATCTAAACAATTTCGTGGAATTGTGTGATATGCAAAAGAAAAAAGATGTGGACAATGATACTGTGAAGTTGAAATTATTTCTGTTTTCTTTGCGTGATCGTGCTAAAGTTTGGTTTTCTTCTTTGCCGCGTAATAGTATTGATTCTTGGGATAAGTGCAAAGATGCTTTTATCACGAAGTATTTTCCTCCCGCGAAAATTATTTCTCTTATAAATCAGATTATGAATTTTAAGCAACTCGAGCATGAGCATGTTGCCCAATCTTGGGAAAGGAGGAAAATGAAGATAAGAAATTGCCCAACTCATGGCTTAAATCTTTGGATGACCATACACTTTTTTTATGCGGGATTGAATTTTGTTGCTATAAATCTTTTAGATTCCACCGTGGGTGGTACTTTTATGGAGTACTTTGGGTGATGTTACCAAATTTCTTGATAATATTATGGATAATTATTCACAATGGCATACCGAAAGATCACCTAATGGTAAAAAAGTTAGTTCGATTGAAGAAGTTGGTGCTTTGAGTGAAAAAGTTGATGCTCTTGTGAAATTAGTTGCTAGCAAGCATTCTCCTATTGATCCTAATGATGTGACTTTGTCTACTTTTATTGAGAAAAATAGTGATCCCGTAGATGTGAATTTTGTCACGCGAAGCAATTTAAATAACAATGCTTATAGAGGTAATTTCAATCCTAGGACCTTTCCTGGAAATTCCTCTAATAATGATGGCAATTCCTATTGTAATTCTTCTTACAATAATAATAGGAACCCCTCTGATCTTGAGAATGATATTAAAGAATTTATCAATGCGCAAAAAGTTTTCAATACTATGATAGAGGAAAAATTGAATAAGCTTGATGATATGTCTAGAAGCATTGATAGAATTTCTCACGATGTGGACAATCTCAAGATTAAAAAAATTCCACCTAAGGTTGATATTAATGAATCAATTAAAGCCTTATATGTTTCTATGGATGAAAGTAAGAAAAGAACCGCTATGCTTAGAGCTAAAAGAGAATTTTTAGAAAGACCTTTTTCTGCCAATTGCTTTCATAAGAATGATGAAGATCTTAAAATGATTGGTGTTTATTCTATTCATTCCTTCTTTAGTAATGTTACAATTTATGATAAAGGGACTAAAGAAGAGTAAAATTTAGCTAGAAGGCGCCCCGATGATTCGGAGGGTGAAAATCTTGATGAAAAAAATCGATAAAAGTTGGTTTGGAGAGGTCAAAACTTTAACTAGTGATGTACCCACTCTTTTGGATTGCAAAGACTTTAATTTTAATAGTTGATCCACGGTGGAGTTTATTTCTTTGCTGCAATCTATGTTGAATTCACCTCATGCTTATGAACAAAACAAGGCTTTTACTAAGCATATTTTCGAAGCAGTAATAAAATCCTTGGAAGAAAAATTAGAATTAGAGAGTTCAATTCCTAGAAAATTATATTATGAATGGGAAACTACCATTAAAATCAAGAAAAAAATTATGAGTGCAATGCTTTATGTGATTTGGGTGCTAGTGCTTCCACAATTCTGAAATCTCTTTGTGATGTGCTTGGTCTTACCAATATTGAAGAATGTTCTCTTAATTTGCACTTGGCGGATTCCACTATTAAAAAGCCTTTGGAAAGAATTAATGATGTTCTTATTCTTGCAAATAAGAACTATGTGCCCATAGATTTTATTTTTCTTGATATTGATTGCAATCCGTCTTGTCCCATTATACTTGATAGACCGTTTTTACGAACTATATGTGCCGTGATTGATATAAAAGAAAGAAATGTTAAATTTTAGTTTCCACTTGGAAAGGGTATAGAACACTTCCCTAGAACCAATATTAAACCCCCGTATGAATCAATCATGAGGGCAACCTATGGATCAACCAACAAAGATGACAAAACTTGAATCTATGTGTTATGCCTAGCTAGGGGCGTAAAACGATAGCGCTTGTTGGGAGGCAACCCAACATGTATCTTTTTGATTTTGGGTTTTCTTGAAGTTTTCCAATAAATACACAAATATGCCTCTGATTATATGTGTTCTGTGGTTTAAATTAGTGTTTGTGCCAAGCAAAGCCTTTGGGATGATTTGGTTCACAGTTGATTTGATTGCGTTGAAAATCAGAATTTTTTGCGTCCAGTGTCAGAATTCTTGGCGGCGACTGGAGCGTTATAAATTCTTGAATTTTTTACATGTTATCAATATACAAATTTGCCACATTTTCCTAAGTTTTCATAATTTTAAGAGTTACATAGGTATGACCGAAATCTGCATCTTTACAGACTGTTCCGTTTTAGACAGATTATGTTTTCGTTGTGTTATGTGCTTGTTTTGATGAATCTATGGTTTTATCGGGAGGTATAAGCCATGAAAAAGTTGGAATACAGTAGATATAATGCAATAACAAAATATGAATGGGTTCTCTACAATACTTAAAGTAAGGATTGATTTTTGTTATGCTAACGAATCTAGCGATTTTTTGTTGAGTTTTGTGTGATTGAAGTTTTCAAGTTTTGGGTGAGATCAAGATGGATGAAGGAATAAGGAGTGAAAAGAACCTAAGATTGGGGATTCCCATGGCACCCCAAGATAATATTCAAGAAGTATCAAGGAACTAAGCTTGGGGATGCCCCGGGAGGCATCCCCTCTTTCTTCTAACGACCATCGGTAATTTTACTTGGAGCTATATTTTTATTCGTCACATATCATGAGTTTTGCTTGGAGCGTCTTGTATTATATGAGTCTTTACTTGTTTTTCTTTTTAGTTTGTCATAACCATCCTTGCCGGACACACCTATTTGAGAGAGCCAAAACTATGCCATGATTTGTTAGAAATGCTCTTTATGCTTCACTTAATTTTTTTTAGAGCAACGAAATTGCTCTAGTGCTTCACTTATATCTTTTTGAGCACGGTGGTGCTGTTATTTTGAAGAAACATCTCTCGTGGTTCACTTAGGCTTATCTGAGAGTTAGTTGGAATTTTGAAGAAATTCTCTCATGCATCACTTATATTATTTTGAGAGATGAAAATTGTATGCTCATGTTCTTCACTTAAATGAGCTTGTTATTAGCAATGGCAATTTGCTTTAAAATAATTTTATATGAGGGAAGATATAATAAAAAAATTCATGAAGACCATTGGACAAAATAAACTTGATTCTTTGGAATAGTTTTGAGATATGATGATAGTGATATGTGAGTCATGTTGATGAGTAATTATGCTTTAGTAGGAATATTGGTGTTTTTTTGAGGGTACACCAATGGTGTACCTTAGCTTTATAGAAGGGAGAAAAATATGTACAAGAGAACGCAAATGCGCTAGTTAGGTGTCACAAGTCGACCCTAATTAAGCCTCCACACCACTCCCTCACTCTACTCAACGACTCTAATACTAGTTGTCCTCCAAACGCTCCTGCCGTGGCCCAGGTCCTCAGATCATCGAAGATCATGTCTACCGTATCCCACTCGTAATTGATCTGGCCCGAACTGAACACCCTCACGTTCCTCTGCTTCCATAGTGTCCAACAGATTAGCATCACGAATGTGTCAAATCCTTTTAGAGTTTGCTTATGTATTTCTTTCCTAGCTTCCATCCATGACTGCACCAACCTTGAGTCATTTGTTGGGCATAGCTCCGTCCTCAAACCCATCCTAGCAATGCAGCAGTACCACACTTGCCGCAAGAATACACACTGCTGCAATATGTTGTCCATCGTGCCCTCCTCCTGGTCACACATGTAGCATTTCGATGTCTGGTCTTGCAAACCATGTCTATCCCTCCTATTCGACTTCCACAGTAGGTATTGCACTGCAAGCCACATGAAAATCTTACACGCAAGTGGTGCCCAACATTTCCAGATGGCCCTGAAGTAGTGGAATCTAACTCCTCCCTCACATAGCATCTTGTATGTTGATGACGCTGTGTAGATTCCGGACACGTTCCACGCCCAAATGAGGCAGTCCTCTTTTTGAGCATCCAATTGAACCGCTCAGAGGATCTCCCAAAGCCTGGTGAACTGGGTTAAACCCTCCATGCATAGGTTACCCACTACATCGTTCATCCATGCATGCATGCACATAGCATCTCCTACCAGTCTCCGATTGTCCACTTGCGTACGAACCGTCACCACAACCAAAGGGGCTATATCTGCGATGGTTGCACCCTGTAGCCATCGATCTTTCCAGAACAAGGTCTTGTCTCCCGATCCAACCTTCCATTTAACCAGGCTCCCAAAAGCTTGGTCCACCTTTTTGTCCACGGTCAAGTTGAGACTTTGCCAAGGCCTAGACTCATCAGTGCGTCGGAGCCATTCCCATCTTAATCTTAAAGCAATGTCGTGCTTAAATAGGTCAATGACGCCCAACCCTCCCATCACTACAAAAAAAACACTTCTGTGATAATATGTGTTTGTCACAGTAGGTCACATTTTCTGTCATGCATGTACATCCATGACGATTTTATGACAGAATCAAGATAGTCATACATGTGCTGTCATAGAAGTGTTCCATGACAATACCAAATATATCATCACATAAGTGTTCACTTCCATGATGATAAATGTCGCGTCATGGAAGTGCTTTCGTCAAGGGTAACTCACACATGGCATCCACCGTAACGGGCCGCCGTTAAGCTACCTGGTCTGGTTTTGGATCCGATAACCCGCTAATAGTGAGGACTGTTCCGCCGCCCTCGCGCTTCCAAGATCGGGAGCACCAGGAGAACTCTTCCCGGCACCCTGCCGGAGGGGAGGATCACCACCGGGAGCCTCTCCACCACCATGGACGCCTCTCGGATGAGTTGTGAGTAGTCTCCCTTGGACCATGGGTCCATGACCAGTAGCTATGTGATGTTCTCCTCCCCTTTTTGTTCTTCACTAATTAGACCTCGTGAGCTGCCCTACATGATCGAGGCACATATGTAATCCTTATGCTGTTGCTATGATGAGTTTGCTGGGATCCGATGGATTATGAGATTATGTTCAGATTGTGTTTGAGTAATATGTTTGATTTACCTCTTTTATATTTATGTTCTTGAGTAATTCTTGCATGTTCTCCGTTGCTGTTTATTGCTTTGGCCAAGTAGTAGATAGTAACTCCAAGAGGGAACGTTATGCTTGATTGTGGGTTCATGCCCCTCGATGACTAGCTTGAGTGACAGAAACATGAGTCTAGGGGATGTGCTGTTGCCACAAGGGAAAAAACGGTGCTTGTACTCGCGGGTGCAAGGATTGTTTACTTTACGCAAAGTTCTTTTAATGCAGTTGTCTGTTGCTTTGAGTTTACACTATGGGCGGGACTCGCAACTTAATACCAGCGAGATGTTCTGGATAGATATCTCAAGGTGGATGATTAGTAGTAGATGCAGATGGATTTCGGTCTACTTACCTTGGTGTACCGCCCATGCTTTTGAGCCTCTATCTTTCTTTGTAGCATAGTTACGTTTGGTTTGCGCACATAATCCTGTCAATTGCCCAGCTGTAATTCGTTTACCTCACATAGCTGTTTTATCGTCTTTTGGGAGAGAGACATCACTAGTGAACATCATGGGACCCCGGTCCATATTACCATCACTGATCACATCCGCTATTTACTTTCAGTTCTTACTTACTAGTTGCAGTTATACCTATCACTATTATCTCTTGCGTTTGATCCTTTGTAAACGACAAGGCCGGAGGGATTGACAACCTCTCTGTACTCATTGGGAGCAAAGTTATTTGTATCTGTGTGCAGGTCCGGTTGATCGCTAGTTGCACCGCTAGCAGTTGACACCTTCTTGTTGAACCTTGGAGTCTCAGGGGAATTCGATCCTTGGTATCTTTGCCTAGGGAAAACTACCGCTACACTGCATCTCAAACCTTCCACTTGGGGTAACCAACGAGGGGCGAGAAGCCATCAAGCAAAGTTTTCTGGCGCCGTTGCCGGGGAAATAGCTTGATGTCTACACACGCTTCTACACTTGTAGACTATGTTGGGCCTCCAAGCGCAGAGGTTTGTAGGACAGCAGCAATTTCCCTCAAGTGGATGACCTAAGGTTTATCGAACTCAGGGAAGTAGAGGTTGAAGATGGTCTCTCTCAAGCAACCCTGCAACTAAGATACAAGAAGTCTCTTGTGTCCCCAACACACCTAATACAACTAGGAGTTGTATAGGTGCACTAGTTCGGCGAAGAGATGGTAAAATATGGATGATAGGAGTGGCAAAGCAAAGTAATATAAATCTGTAATAAAAAGTGCAGCAAGCAAACAAGTGGTAAACGTGAGCACAAATGGTATTGCAATGGTGGAAATAAGGCCTAGGGATCATACTTTCACTAGTGGCAACTCCCAACAACATTAACATAATCGAATCACATGATATTTCCCATAAAACATGCAATGGAGACGCACCCGGAGATCATTCCTTCGTGGTCAAGAGAGGACGGGAATTATGTAGGGCTACAAAAGCACACCTCAAAGTTCATAGTTCTCAATCTAAGGATTTCCCAATATCACTGCGGCCATCCAAAGAGAGTCCCACAATCACCACAACATATCTAATGGATAGTCAAAGACAAGCACCAAGAGACTCTCAATCTTCAATCAACACACAAGAGAGGAAATCACTCATGAAAATATTTTTCTAATCCATGTCCAATAGACCGCTGTCACCTTGGTCTCAGGAATTATACTAGATAAAGACAAGTGAGTACATCAATCCAATACATAGAGGAAGGGGAAATATCATGGGATCACCCTAGATTAACATAGCCTATGATCACAACGAAGATCACATCATGGGAGAGAGAGATAACCACATAGCTACACGTACGAGCCCTCAGCCCCGGAGGAGACTACTCACGCATGGACATGGTGAGGAGGAGGTTGATGATGGTGTTGATGGAGAGGTGCAGCCCCGCGAGGAGGAGACGGCCGGCGGCAGCCACGGAGGCGGCGGCGGCGGCCCTTGGGGGCGCGGCGGCGGCGGCCCTCGGGGCGGCGGCGGCCCTAGGGGGCAGCGGCTCCTTGGCCCCCCTTCTTCCTTGTGGATGGTGCTGCAATGGTGCTGGTCCTTCCCTCCAAGACGGCGGCTCGGGAGGAGGAAAATTCGTGGCCCTTGGTGACCTAGGTTTCCTCTCTTTATATAGACTCTCGGATTCCCGTCATCAGATTTTGGGCCTCAGTAAAACGGGCTTTACTCGGCCGTCCGGACTCCGTTTGGACGAATTTTATATCCAGAAGCATCGCCTCGAAATTCCCCACAACTTTCGCAACTAGACTTTTTCCGTTTGACGTCATCTTCGGGCCGGAACGTGACCATCTTTAAAAAACGTTCTCAGACAGATTTCAGGAAAGTCAGAGTCCTACTCCAATACGACTCCTTTTGCGTTTTTGTCAATTTCCAAGTAATTCCTACACAATAAAGTGTAAAACAAGAACATTGTGCACTTTTGCAACCATTAGTAGGTTAGTCCAAATATGATCAAAAGTGCATGGAAGTGCATAAATATCATAGCAATATCACACAAAAAGGGCATGGAGCAAGCAGAAATTATAGATACGTTTTGGACGTATCAACATCCCCAAGCTTAATTCCTGCTCGTCCTCGAGTAGGTAAATGATAACAAGCATAATTTCTGTGGTGACATGCTATTAACCATATAAGGACTTTTCACAGTCACATGACAAGTGCTTACTGAGACAATGAATCTGTAGTAATTAAGTTGCCTCATGAGAGAATCACAAAGAACTGAAAGTTTTACAATATGATACTGAAACACTCAAATAGATTTGTAATGAGCATGGTGTGCAAATATGATAAAGTGGTACCTCGCTTGCCCCCTTTAGTGAAGCAAAACATAAATGCAGGGGCACCTCCAAGGTTTAAGTGACGACTAGATACAATGATTTCAGAATAAACAATATCATAATCATGCAAAAGACAATGGTACTTTGGGACAATGCACATTACACTCAGAATGACAATCATGCTCTCAATAGTTGGTGCTTTAAAGAAGGTGGAGACTCTCGAACCGTGGCTTTTGTTGGCAAGGTTGAAAACCCGTGGTCGAAAACAAAAACTAAACATGTACCAGAGCTCTTGGTTTTAAAATTAGAGGTAATAATTATTTTTTGGATATGCATGTTTCGTCAACAAATGCTAGCAGATGACTCAATTACTTCTTAGCTGGACAAGTTTCGAGGAACGGCTCCCGAATGAGGACGATCACATCCTCTTAATCTCCTTTGTTTATCACTGCCAAAGTTTTCTGATTTCTCATGAACAAAGCGTGAAGGAGGGTTTGTTTGTTGTATATTTTTTAATGAGTCGGGCGCACTCTATGCCAGTTCCTTCTCGTATTATGGGTTTGCACATTAGACATGCAATCCCGGGGTGAAGCTTGTCCAACTTAAAAAGATCATGAATTAACTACTACTTCCTCATGAGCTAAAACAGAGGCACAAAAAGAGAAATGCTTTTTTGAATAATTTCGAGATGGTACATGAAAGTGTTCGTTAGGAATGGCAGGTAAATACCATGTATAGGAAGGTATGGTGGACTCATATGGCATAACTGGTTTAAAGGATTTTGGATGCACAAGCAGTCAGTCCGCTTAGTACAGGCGAAGGTTAGCAAAATACTGGGAGCGACCAACTAAAAGAGCAATGACGGTCATAATCATGCAGAGCGACAAAGCAACATTGAATCGGGCATGGAAGTTATATCGCTACTCAGAAATTAAAGATCATCAAGGCTTGATAGACTTTCTTTACAGTCTTAAATTTGCGTGAGCATACGCCAAGTCAATCAAAATAAATTCTTGGAGGAAGATACCACTAAACCATACCACATCATAGGCAAACAAATCATGTTGGTACTTCAATAACACATTAAGAACCCCCCAGCTATTTGAGACTAACCATAAGAAAACATGAACTACTAAGCACCATTATGCACATAGCATTTTTATCATAGACATATCAACCAGTGCAACAGAAGCCAACTCTCTTAACAAGATAAGCATGATAACTAAAGAGAGTTCCAGCGACCAACTGAACAAAAGCTCTTCAAAAAATAAAGCATGAAAACTAAGAGCTGAACATGATAGTAGCTATGAAAAGATAAAGAACACACACAAGAAGATACACATGCAAGCCTATGTTGTGTTCTACAGTGGAGTGGAGCGTGTTTCTCTCCCAAACGATGAAGGCTAGGATCCAACTTGTTATGAACAGCAAGAAAAGCTAAAGAAAACTAAAAAGGAAACTAAGAGCAAGACGCTCCAAGCATAGCACATAACACATGAAGTGATTAAAATATAGTGGAACGAAAGACGAACTGATAATTGTTGATGGAGAAGGAGATGCACGGGGGCATCCCCAAGCTTAGACGCTTGAGTCTTCTTGAATATTTTTTGGGGGTGCACGGAGGCATCCCCAAGCTTGAGCGTTTGACACTCCTGAATCTTTTTATCATCTCCCCTCGCACACTTGAAAACTCCCTTCATACATAACTCATCATAATCTGATTAGCGAGGTTAGTACCCATAATAAAATAAATTTTCCTTGCTGGAAATAAGGATAATCTTGAAGGGCTATTGTTTCTCAAGATTGCCAAAAGGTTTTTGCAAAGAAAAAGCAAGCTCAAGGTTTGCAAAACGAAGGAAAGGCAAAACAGGACAGGATCTATGAAAAACAGATCAGCAGGTAGTAAATAATTGTTTCGGGGCACTTCTGCAACTCAAAGCAAAAAATTCAGAACAGACGCCCGAAAGCCAATTGTATAGAGCACGCTGTCGAAAAAATTCAGACCAAAAAGATGATCTGGTGATTTTATACGAATTTTTCTGTCCAAGGACAGAATCTGTTTCCTGGACAGCACGTCACAACTTTTGAACTTTCTTGCAATCGGAGGCTAAACTTGGCACAAAGATGAAAAATAAAGATACAATGATGATGCTACTGTAGTAACAACATCAAGACACAACAAAAGCAAAATAAAATTTTATTTATTGTGGGTTGCCTCCCAAAAGCGCTTTCTTTTATGCCTTTAAGCTGGGCATAAGACTTTAATGATGCTCTCGTAGGAATAAGAGTTGAAGAACAAAAGAGAGCATCAAGAAGCAAATACCAAATACATTTAAGCCTAACATGCTTCCTATGCATAGGAATATTGCAATAGAATAATTCATTGAAGCACAAAGCAATAAGCATAGGAAGACAAAACACGTGCAGCTTCAAAACCTTCAACATAAAGAGAGGGAACTTGACATTATTGAAATATCTATAAGCATATGTTCCCTTCTCATAATAATTTTCAGTGGGATCACGAATAAACTCAACAATATAAGCATCACATAAAAGCATTGTTACCATGATCCACATTGTCGGTGTACTAAGGTAGGGGTGCCTCAGTACCCCAACTTGTGCACGGGCAGTTGCAGCTTGCCGCGGCAGGGTTTACCGCGTGCTCGCCGGAGACCTTCCTGCTCCTTATTAAACCATTCAAAAACAAAGTATACAAGAAAGAAGATCGAGACCCCGGCAAGAGGAGCTTGCCGGGAAGGCCGTACCTGGCTCAAGATTACCTCACTAGCACAAGGCCCTGGCAAGAGGAACTTGCCAGGAAGACTAGAAAATTCCATCATAGAAGACCCGACAAGGGCCCGGGGAGCGGCAAGCTCCCGGGCCCGGCAAGATCAAGGCCCCGGCAAGGTGCTTGCCGGGAAGGCTGCGCTGTGTGCCCGCGCTCCAGCTCATCGGCCCACGCGTCGCCCTGGGGCCTATCCAGGGACGCGTGGCGGATGGCCGTGCAGCCTGGGGTACACGGTGGCACTTCACGGTGGTGGATCCATCGCCGTGGCGGACGGAGACGCAAGGGCGGGAGCTTTTGGGGTCGACGGCGACGGGCATTGAATGCCCTTGTCCCCCACTGTTAAAGTAGGTATAGACCACTGTTCCGCACTGTAGCTCCACTATTCCCGCACTGTTACAACTACCACCTCTTTTACGTTTTTACCCCTTTCTCCTATGTTGACACCTGTCGGTGACCCCTTGCACTATAAAAGGAGGCCCATGCACAACGTGGAGGGGGTTCGGAAGCTAGATCACTCTCACGCTTGGTGTAGCTGCTTCTTCAAGCTCCCGAGCGATCAAACTCAATACACAACCAAGCAGGAGTAGGGTTTTACGCGTCTACCGCGGCCCGAACCTGGGTAAAACTGCCCGCGCGCTCGCTACGATCTGCTCTTTGTGCTCCCTCCGCCCTCGTACCGCACAGACAAGGGGCTCCGGTCCCATAGGTGTTCGTGGCGGACAGTTTCCCCCGACATCTTTGGCGCGCCAGGTAGGGGGCGTCGAGGTTGTGCGAACCTGATCCGGCGTTCGCGCGGGCGCATTCTTCATCAACCTCTCCAGCTTCATCAGCAACTTCACCAGCGACAACTCCATGGCCCCGAAGAAGAAGGCTTCGGAGGTCGGAGGCCCGTCTGCGTCTCACCCGCCGCCACCGGAGCCAACGGTGGGCGGGGGAGATGGCGTCGGAAGGGTGGTCGCCGGCGAGGACACTCACGGCGCCACCAGATCCAAGAACAGGACGGACGACCGAACCTCGGTCTCCGTGGACGCGCTGCGTCCATCTCAGCACACGACGACCCAGCAGCGCCATACCACGGGAGGTGGTATCCGCTTGCTGGGGCAAGGCCAAACCGGAGGCTCGCGGGACGCCCCGGACCCCCGTCCGGGCACGAGTAAAGCGAAGGCGCCGGCGCGGGACCCCGCTCCTTCTAACGTTGTTAGAAGTCCGAGCGTATCCCGCTCCTCGCACCGCTCGCCCGCGTTCCCCTCCACTCCAGCAGAAGCGCTCGCAAGGGCGCAACTGCTCCTCGACTTCCCTCCAGCGGCCGACAAAGCCGAAGAATGGAGGGCCACCATCCGGAGCCTGATAGACTTCGCCAACAACGATTCTCCACAGCAGCCGTCGACCTCACGGCCGCGGCAAGCTGAGAAGACGAAGGCTGACGGCGACAAGACTGCCGGGGGTGCGACAAGCGTGCACTCCCCGCCGCAGAAGCAGAAGACGCCGCCCCGCCGGAACAACGCCGACGACGGCTCCACTGCCTCGTCGGACCCGCGGGCCCGTCGGGACCAGCGCCAGGTCCTCGACGACCGGCGAGAAGAAGACGCTCGGACCACAATCGAGCGCCGCCGAGAAGCTCGGCGACAATCAGACAAGAGAGCTGGAAACACTGTCGACGCGCACGCGCCCGGTGAGCCAGGCGACTTGCCGTACGCGGCAGGCTGCCCTGCGTTCACCCGCGAGCTGCGGCGCGTCCAGTGGCCCAGCATGAAGAATTTTAAGCCCGACGTACCGGAGAAGTACGACGGCAAGACGCACCCCTCGGAATTCCTCAGCGTCTACACCATCGCAGTGCAAGCTGCCGGGGGGCGCGACGAGAAGATCTTGGCGAACTACTTCCCGCTCGTGCTAAAGCCGAACGTCCGTTCGTGGCTTATGCACTTGCCGGAAGGTTCCATCTCTTCTTGGGCCGACCTCTGCCACCAGTTTGTTGGCGCCTTCACCGGCGGCCACAAACCTCACGGCCAGGAGAGCGATCTCCACATCTTGGCCCAAAAGGAAGGCGAGACCCTGCGCAAGTACATCCAACGCTTCAGCCGTGTGCAGCACAACATCCCTGATGTCCACCCTGCCGCGGTTATCAGCGCGTTCCATCAGAACGTGCGTAACCGCCGCATGCGTGAAGAGATGGCGATGACGAAGATTCGGGATGTCAGCGAGCTCTATGCTCTGGCTGACAAGTGCGCACGCGCAGAAGAGGGGAGGAGACTCCCCGGGGAGGATGCTGGCGCAGGAGGAAGCGACAGCGATGACGCCGCCCCGGCAAAGAAGAGCCGGCGGCGGAATAACAGAAGGAAGGGCAAGAAGGAGGTGCTTGCCGTCGAGAAGTCCGGCAAGGAGGCCCCCGCCAAGCAAGCGCAGGCTAGCGGCTCCGGCAAGGAGCCTGCCCCTGCGGCGGCGGCCGACAAGCCGGGTAGCTCCGACAAGCAATACTGTAAGATCCACCGCACCAAGGGTCACGACCTCTCCAACTGCAAGCGCGTCGAATATCTCGTCGAGCAGCAGAAAGCTGAGTACGAGAGGCGCGACAAGGAGAAGGCCCAAGGTGGCGGGGAAGAGACGAGCAAGAAGCGGCCGTTCAACGGCCGGGGAGGGCGCCGCGGCAAGGCCAAGCAGCGGCAAGGAGATCGACCTCCCCGGGGCCGCGACAAGGACGAAGAGGACGACGATGAAGACATGGAGGACGAGGAGAACAGCGAGCAGGAGTTCCAGAAGGCCACGGAGGTCCTGTGCGTCGACGGTGGCGCCTCCCTGCACACCTCCCACCGCCAACTCAAGCAGTGGGTGCATGAGGTGAATGCAGCGGAGCCGCCCGTGGAGTCGCGCAGGCTCCTCAAATGGTCCAGCACGCCCATCATTTTTGATCTTGAGGATCACCCTGACCGCACCACTGCGGTCGGGTGCTTGCCGATGCTGGTTTCTCCCACCATCCGCAACCTCAAGGTCACCAAAATGTTGGTTGACGGCGGGGCCGGGCTGAACTTGATCTCCTCTGCTGTGATCAAGAAACTCCAGATTCCAGATGGCGAGCTCGAAGAGACCGGTTCATTCCAAGGAATCAACCCGGGAAGGAGCAAGCCCAAGGGAAAGATCACTCTGCCGGTGACCTTTGGCGGGGAGCTCAACTTCAGGACTGAGCGCATCACTTTCGACGTCGCCGATATTCCGTTACCCTATAATGGAATACTTGGCCGTCCTGCCCTCGCCAAGTTCATGGCAGCTTCCCATTATGCCTACAACGTACTGAAGATGCCGGGGCCGATAAGCGTCATCACTGTCCACGGCGACAAGAAGGATGCGCTTGTCTGCGCCGACAAGATCTACCGGGACGCGGCAGCTGCGGCCGAGAAGGATACTCTTGCCGCTGAAGCTCCCGGGGGAAAGAAGATGAGGACCAAGTCCGGCAAGTGCTCTGGGACCCACTCCGGCAACCGCACCTCTTCGGAGTGCTGCGCTGCCGTCGAGGACGTTCCATCGAGCTCCACCGGCAAGAGCAAGAAAGGAATGGCTGCTCCTCCGGCAACCAAGAAAGTGTCCGCAAAGGAGGATGGCACTGGTGGTACCTTCACCATCAGTGCCACCCTTGACAGCAAATAGGAAAGCGCGCTCGTTGCCTTCCTGCGGGCGAATGTCGATGTGTTTGCCTGGCAACCATCTGACATCCCCGGTGTTCCCAGGAAGGTGATTGAGCACAAGCTTGCTGTCTGTCCTCATGCGCGGCCCGCCAAGCAGAAAGTGAGGAAGCAAGCCGTGGAGCGCCAAGAATTCATCAACGAGGAAATCAAGAAGCTAGAAGCAGCAGGCCTAGTTAGAGGTGTGATCCATCCGACGTGGTTGGCAAACCCAGTCGTCGTGCGCAAGGCCAACGGGAAGTGGAGACTGTGTATAGACTTCACCGATGTGAATAAAGCATGTCCCAAGGATCCATTCCCTTTGCCGCGCATTGACCAGATCGTTGACTCCACTGCCGGATGTGAGCTACTCTGTTTTCTTGATGCATACTCAGGCTATCATCAAATTTTCATGGCCAAGGAAGATGAAGAGAAGACTGCATTTATCACTCCATGTGGCACTTATTGCTTTATTCGCATGCCATTTGGATTGAAGAATGCAGGCTCAACCTTTGCAAGGGTAGTATACACTGCTTTTGAGCCACAGATCCACAGAAATGTAGAAGCTTACATGGATGACATCGTGGTGAAGAGCAAGAGCAAGGAAACCCTGATTCAAGATTTGGAAGAAACGTTTCAGAACCTGCGCAGAATACAGCTCAAATTGAACCCCGAGAAGTGCGTCTTTGGAGTCCCCTCCGGCAAGCTTCTCGGGTTCTTTGTATCACAGAGGGGGATTGAAGCCAACCCCGACAAGATTAAAGCCATTGAGCAGATAGAGGCCCCGAAACGCGTCAAGGATGTCAGAAGGCTTGCAGGTTGCGTGGCTGCCCTCAGTAGGTTCATTTCAAAGTCTGCAGAACGCGCCCTACCTTTCTTCAAAATCTTGAAGAAGGCAGGTCCCATGAAGTGGACTCCAGAAGCGGAGGCGGCGCTGCAGGATTTGAAACGGTACCTGTCCTCCACTCCTATACTTGTCGCACCTAGACCACAGGAAAAGTTGTTGCTATACCTAGCGGCAACCAACCAGGTGGTTAGTGCTGCGTTAGTAGCGGAGAGGGAGTCCGACGAGGAGTCAGCACCACCGGCAAGCAAATCCAGCGACAAGCAGGGGGCTGTCCCGGAGAGCTCTGGCCCCGACAAGGATGACTCTGCGCAGGAACAAGGAGAGGTGCGGAAGAAGATGGTGCAGCGCCCAGTGTATTTTGTAAGTTTCCTTCTCCAGGGGGCTAGATCAAGATACTCTGGTGTGCAAAAATTGCTTTTCGGCCTCCTCATGGCCTCGAGAAAGCTGCGCCATTACTTCCAAGCCCATGAGATAACGGTGGTCACTCGCTTTCCGCTGAAGAGGATATTGCATAACCCCGAAGCGACAGGCAGGATCGTTGAGTGGGCACTGGAGCTGTCGAGCTTTGGACTCAAGTTTGAAAGTACTTCAACTATACAGAGCCGAGCTTTGGCAGAATTCATAGCTGAGTGGACCCCAACGCCAGATGAAGAAGTTCAAGAAACAAGTGCACCCGTACAAGAAGCGACCAGTGAATGGGTAATGTATTTTGATGGTGCCTTCTCGCTGCAAGGCACCGGTGCTGGCGTGGTTCTCATCGCGCCCACCGGGGAGCACCTCAAGTACGTTATCCAGATGCACTTTCCCAGGGAGCAAGCAACGAACAACACTGCTGAATATGAAGGCTTGCTTGCCGGCCTCAGGATTGCGGCCGAACTTGGGATCAGGAAGCTGATTGTACGGGGCGATTCTCAGTTGGTGGTCCGGCAAGTCAACAAGAGCTATCAGAGCCCTTTGATGGAGGCTTATGTCGATGAAGTGAGAAAGCTTGAAGAGCACTTTGAAGGTCTGCAGATGGAGCACGTCCCAAGAGCTCAGAATGAGATTGCAGATGGCCTTTCAAAGTGTGCTTCGATGAAGTTACCTGTGGAACCAGGGACCTTTTTGCTCAAGCTGACTCAACCATCCGTTACACCATCAGTTGGGCAGTCCAAGAAAAGAAAGTTGGTTTCCGGCGACTACTTGCCGGCGGATCTTCCTGAAACCGCCGCCAAGGTCCCCAAGATCAACAATCAGAACGCTGAGGAACAGTTTGCTCCTGCGAGTCCTCGGGCTTGTACAGTTGAAGCAAGCGTTCCCGGCAAGCCTCGCCCCGGCGAGCTTGCCGGGGGACCGTCAGCTCCGGCAGAACCAGAGGTCCTTGCCGCAGAAGCTGGGGTCCCCGCAGCGGCCCTCGAGCCTTTAGTCCTTGCCGTTGAGCCTCAGGCTCCGGCATGGGCGCAGCAGATCGTCCGCTTCCTTCAAACTGGAGAACTTCCCGACGACCCAGAAGAAATAGAGAAGATAACCAGGCAGTCAAGTATGTACCAATTCGTGGATAACGAGCTGTACAGAAGAAGACTCAATGGTGTCAGGTTGAAGTGCATCTCCAGGGAAGATGGACAGAAGCTGTTGGCAGAAATACACGGAGGCATATGCGGCCACCACATTGGCGCAAGGGCGCTTGCCGGGAAAGCTTTCCGGCAAGGGTTCTTTTGGCAAGAAGCCCTCCAGGATGCAACTGCACTAGTAACCAAGTGTGAAGCGTGCCAGTTCCATGCAAAGCAAATTCATCAGCCAGCTCAAGCTCTCCAAACAATCCCTTTATCCTGGCCCTTCTCGGTCTGGGGGCTCGATATCCTCGGCCCCTTTCCCCGAGCTGTCGGGGGCTTTGAGTACTTGTACGTTGCAATCGACAAGTTCACAAAGTGGCCAGAAGTGGAGCCGGTGAGAAAGGTGACAGCACAGTCAGCGGTCAGGTTCTTCAGGTCGATTGTTTGCCGTTTCGGGATCCCTAACAGGGTCATCACCGACAACGGTACGCAATTCACTAGTTGCACATTCATGCAGTACGTCCAAGACCTTGGCGCCAAGGTCTGTTTCGCTTCTGTTGCTCACCCGAGGAGCAACGGTCAAGCGGAGAGGGCGAATGCTGAAGTGCTGCACGGACTCAAGACAAGGACCTTCGACAGGCTGCGCAAGTGCGGAAGAAATTGGATAGAGGAGCTACCGGCGGCTCTTTGGTCAATCAGAACGACACCAAGTCGAGCCACCGGACAGACCCCCTTTGCTCTAGTCTATGGAGCAGAGGCAGTTCTCCCCACGGAACTCGTATACGGATCTCCTCGAGTCCTCGCTTATGATGAGCTCGAGCAAGAGCAGCTGCGACAAGATGATGCACTGCTCCTTGAGGAGGGACGTCTCCAGGCTGCTGTATGAGCTGCTCGATACCAGCAAGCTTTGCGCCGCTACCATAGCCGCAAAGTCAAGGCCAGGAGTCTCGAGGAAGGCGACCTTGTTCTTCGGCGTGTTCAGTCCGCCAAGAATTCCAACAAGTTGACGCCGAAGTGGGAAGGCCCTTATCGGGTGAGACAAGTTACGAGGCCCGGCGCTGTCCGCCTCGAGACCGAAGAAGGCTTACCGGTGAGCAACTCCTGGAACATAGAGCATCTTCGCAAGTTTCACCCCTAAGGCGCGGTTGCCGTGATCCGCTCCGGCAACCACCTTTTGTACAAGCTTTGCCGCTGTTGCATGTAACCCTTTGTACAAAGCCGGGCGCAGACCCCGTGCATCAGTAAAGTTTTTGTGTTTTTCGCACCGATTGCCTTTTGCATGCTTCTCTTTGCTATTTGCATGTTATGTTTGGCGTTTGGTGCAACACTCAGATATACGGTAAGCACTAGCACGCCGAAAGGCCATATGCTTGTTTCCCTCTCCCTTTTCTTTCCTCTTAAACAGAAGGAACGTTCCTCGCGCACAACTTTGCCGGGGGGGAAGGAGGTGAAGGAGGAACCAAGTGCTGTTCAAGAAAGAGAAGCCTTACCGGAAAAGCAAGCAATATATGAAAGATAAGTTGTTAGAATTTGACCAGTTCAAATTTTAAATTTCAGTTGTCTTCCTTGAACAATCACACCTTGTATGGAAAACCTGTGCGCGGAGGAACCTACTCATAGCTTGCCGCACCCTTATCTTGTTTTCGAGTTCGCTCAACGATTTAAGTGAGCTACGACAAGTGTCGCGCCCTTGCTTCGTTTCCGAGCACGCTCAGCAAGCTAAGTGCGTTGCGACTAGCTGCGGCAAGGTTGCTTGCCGGCGAAGACCTTGGCCAGCAGGCTGCTCAGAGTCCAGCACTCAGCGCTCGCGGCAAAGGCCCCTTGCCGGCAAGCTCCCCGGGAGCGTAGGGTGAAAAACATACAAAGTCAAGGATTAAGACAAGGAAGATAACATTGCACTGATTGATCAAAATAAGATAAATATCTTACAAAGGATAACTTGTCGCGATGGACTAATGAGTTCATAACATAATATGCAGCAACAAAAAGATAAAGATAATGGAGCCCTAATCTACGCGGTCGCCCTCCTTCCTGCCGAGCTTAGCCACCTTGGTGATGATGTGGGCGACCTGCTCCTTCAGGGCCTCCGTGTCTGCATCAGCCGGCAGGCTACGAAGAACGTTGGTGAGATTGATCCCCGGGTTGCGGTACACGATCTTCGTCAGCACCCGCTCCAGAGTTCCCGCGCAGAGCAGGCGCGACTCCTCGGCCAGCTGCGCGGGGATTCGGTTCCGGAGACCTGCAAGGGCCGGCGCGATCCCTCTGAAGAAGAGGCTGAGCTTGGCGATGTGCGGGAGGTCCGGATCCGGCGAGTAGATGAGATGTTCAACCTTCAGCGCCAGCAGCTCCTGGTCAATGTTGGACGCAGAAGAAACCAAGTCTTCGGTCCATACCTCAATGGTCTGGCGGAAGAGCTCGGATGCTTTGTTGACGCTGTCCACCAAGGTCCGCTCCTTGCGGAGCTCCTCCTTCAGCTTGTTCTCCTGAGCCCGGGCAGCGTCGAGTGAATCCTTCAGAGTGGTGACCTTCAGCTCCAAGTCCTCGATGGAGTCCTTGGCGGCCTTCAACTCATCGCCCCACTTGGAGAGGCTCACCTGGAGCTCTGAATTTGTGTGAGCGTCCTTCTCGCGCTCCGTGATGAGCGCGGCAACCTTCTCGGCGCTCACCTTCAGCGCCTTCTCCAACTGAACAACCTTGGCGGCGAGCTCCTTCTTGGCGTCTTCCGCGGCAACCGCGGCGGCTTTCGCCTCCTTCAATTCTCCGCCAAGGGCCGCCTCGCGAGCGGCAAGGTCCTCCTCGTGGGAGTCGAGCTCGACCTTCCGCTGTGCGAGCTCTCCCTCTCGCCGGGACATCTCAACCCCGGCGAGCCGCTGCTGTTCTTCAGCTTCAGCCTTCTCGAGCACCCACTCCTGGTACTCGCCGGCGAGACGCTCACGCTCCTCCGTCACCTCGCGGAGGGCCGCCTGGTTGGCGGCGCTGAGCTCCGCCGCACGCTTCTCCATTTCCGCGGCGGCCTTGGCGGCAAGAGCCTCCCGGGAGGCGAGCTTCGCCTGCCTGGCCCGGTAAAGGGCCAGGAGCTGGTGGAGCAGCTTCTCCTCCTCGGGCCCCTCACTCCCGCCGGGCGCCTCGACGATTTTCAGGCCCGCGGAGGCGAGGACTTCTCCGTCAAACGCCTCGCCCTCCGCGGGAGCTCGCGATGAAGACCCCCAAGGCATCTGGATGAAGACGCCGTTGGGGGCCTCAAGATAGTACCCCTGCTCCTTGCTGGCGGAGGGACCGGTGGCCGGTGCAGCATCCGATGCTCCCGCCGCCTCCGGGCCGGCGGTGCGGTCGCCGTCCCCCTCCCCGGCCGCTGCGTCCGCAGCCGGAGCAGTCTCCTGCGCGGCCGGCTCGGCGGCCTCGGCCATCTCCTCGACGACAGGGGCGTCGCCGCCGCCGCCCTGCGCGCCCTCCTCCTCGAGGTTGATAACCTCCGTCTCCATGGGCTCAGGAGGAGGAAGATCTAAAAAGAAGAAGAAAAACAAGTTCAAGATTCAAGCAAATATCCAAAAAAAGGCAAAGCCAAGAAGACAAGTCACAGAACATACCTTGGCGGACGTCCTCAGCGGCGGGCTCCCTCGCCGGGGAGCTCGGCCTTGGCGGAGTGGCCGCCCTCGCCGGGCTGCTCACCCTTGGCGGGGTACTCTGCCTTGGCGGAGTACCCACCCTTGGCGGAGCACTCTCCCTTGCCGGAGAGTTCTGCCTTGGCGGGGACGGCGGGGCCTGCGGCTCCTCGACGACGGTCTCCGGGCGCTCTTCCCGCTGTGGCTCCACCTCTGCACAAATCAAGATAAGAAACATCAAGATAATGAAAGAAGACGAAATCCTCAGGCGTACCCCGACAAGCGAAAGAATAGACCCCAGACTTACGCTGGGGGCTGCGCTGCGGGCTGCGCTGGGGGCTGCTCCTCGGAGCAGCGCTCGGGTCCGGCAGGCTCGGCTCCGGCACACCTCCTGTTGCCGCGGCGGCTGAGTCTTCCGCGGCCTCGACTACAGGCGCCTTGGCCTTCTTCGCCGCGCGCTGGGTCAAGGTCCTGAAATCAAAGCAATGAACAAAGTCAGCATCAA
>LR738709.1:446856808-446898874 GCA_902687465.1 Secale cereale | reverse complement strand
TCAAAAAAAAAAAAAACAAGACAAAAATCGAGAAGATGTAAAGTCCTGGATCCTTACTCCTGGTCCTCCTCGTCGTCCTCGCTCAGGGCGGAGAAGTCGTACTCCACCGTGGGCGCGTCGGCGCGAGGAGCGGAAGACGAAGACTCCCTCGCGCGCTTGTTGTTCACCGGGGCTGGGGGCTGCGAAGACCCAGCCCCCGTGGTAGCCGGCGCCCGAGGAGCGGGCGGAGCCGCTGCTCCGCTCCGAGAAGACCCCTGCCGGCTCGGCGCCGGCCTGCGAGGCGCCTCTGTCGCGGTCCGCGCGCGGGCCGCCTCTGCTGTGGCTGGTGCGCCGGTCGGCCTTGGCGCAGCTTGGCTCCCCCGGGGAGCTGCCCGGCGAGCTGGTTGTTGCCGGGGCGCCTGCGCCCTCTCCCCCGTCGCCGTCTTGCGGAGACGCTTCGGCGGGGACTGCCTTGGGCTTGCCGGGGGCGGAGAGCTCTCCGACGAGGAGAGGTCGTCGGCGTAGAGCTCCGTGGATCCGCCGGAGTCCTCGGCCTCCTCCTCCTCCTCCTCTTCCCCGGCCGGCTCACTGGGCCCAGCGCCCTGCGCTGCGGCCTCTTTTCCCTTGCCGCCTCCGCCCCTCGCGGCGCCTCTGCTCCCCCCGGCGGTACCCTCCATTGCCGCGGCCTCGGCCACGATCCCGTGGATCCCGGAGTGCCTCAGCGAGGGGACCCCGGCGAGCGCGTCGGGAGGGAGCTGCAGCAATCTGCGGATCTCCGCCTCCTCCGCCTGGGTGGACGCGTCCGCAACTTCCGCCTCTTCAGGCGTGTATCCAAAAATTCCTGCCGCCGCGGCTGCGGCGGCCTCTTCAGCCCGAGAAGCTATGTAGGCGATCTCCTGGTCGGTGGTGTCCCGCGTGTGCTCCTTGAGGTCGTTCTTGTTCTTCGCCACCTCTGCGAGGTTGTCGTAGAAGTTGAGGACGTCGATAGGCTTGGGGGCGATCCACGTGCGGTCCACGCCGTGCGAGTCGCACATGGGCATCATGGCGAGGATGCGGTCCCGGACGATGTTGTTGCAGAGCGGCACCACTTCCCGGGGAGGTCTGAACCACTCAGGGTGTGCCGGGTCGTACTTGAAGAGTTCCCGGACCATCCCCTTCAGCTCCAGCGTGGTGAAGTTGAAGTTGAGCCCGGGGCGCAGCCTCATTATGTCTGCCGGGCCGCTGTACTCCCAGGCCGGCCTCTTCCGGTCTTGGAGAGGGGCGATGCGCCGGCGGAGGAAATCTGCGCCCACCTCTGCAACTGACAGCTTGGCCATCCGAAGACGAAGAATCCGGACGAGGGCGATGTCGAGCTTGATATCGTCCGAGTCCAGCTCGCTCCAATCCCTGCCGCGCACGATGGGTGTTGTGCGCGGCGCGGTGAAGGACTGCGGCGCATCTTCAACGATCCAGCACCACTCCGCGCGCCACTCCTCCCACTTGCCGCGGAGCTCCCCCGGCAAGTAGGATCCCTTCTTATTCAGACGGAAAACCCAAGAAATTCCTCCGGAGAGGGGGGCGTCGGCCTCTGCTCTAGGAGTGAAGAAGTGCCTGAAAAGCGCTACGTTTGGGTGTACTCCTATGAAGTTTTTGCACATGTGTGCGAAAACCGCCATGGTGAGGATGGCGTTGGGGGTGAAGTCAAGCAGATGGAGGCCATATGTGTTCATAATGTCGCAGAAGAAGTTTGAGAAAGGAGGACAGAGACCACAATGAAAAAAGGCTGCGAAGAAGTAGTACCCGCCGGGATATTCGTCCTTGGCGGCGGCCGGATAGGCTCGTGTGCGGGGGTGCGCCTTGGTGTCCTTGGCCCAGAACAAGTAATACTTGTTCCAGAGCTCCCGCACGCCGAGCTTCGGCGGGAAGACGAGGTGCTTCTTCCGGTACGCGGCGAGCTTCGCCGCTTGCTCCGACTTCTCCCTCTTGGCCTTCTCCGCCTTCGCCTTGTCGGTCTTCGGGGCCATGGCAGACGCGGCGGAAGAAAGGAGGGGCAAAAGGTCCGACGACGCCGGAGATACAGACGGCGGCGGCGGAGGTGTGGAGGCGGAGCGCAAGAAGAATCTTTGGAGGAGGAAGACGATGCAATGAAAGCGCAAGGAGGGGAACCGCGCCCGCTTCCTCTGCTTTTATGGGGGAGTGGGGGGCGTTTCGCCCTTTCCATTAAGAGATCGTGGGCACGTCCCATCCCACGACGCCGCGATCGACGCGTGCCGTTACGGTGGGGTGCGGCGGATACGGAAGTGGATTCGGCGCGCCGCGGGCCGCGGGTGCCCGTGCACTGTTTTGGGCCTGGCCCAACAGCGCTCGGCATCGTGTGTGGCCCAGGCCCGGGGGCTCCTGTCGGTGTACTAAGGTAGGGGTGCCTCAGTACCCCAACTTGTGCACGGGCAGTTGCAGCTTGCCGCGGCAGGGCTTACCGCGTGCTCGCCGGAGACCTTCCTGCTCCTTATTAAACCATTCAAAAACAAAGTATACAAGAAAGAAGATCGAGACCCCGGCAAGAGGAGCTTGCCGGGAAGGCCGTACCTGGCTCAAGATTACCTCACTAGCACAAGGCCCTGGCAAGAGGAACTTGCCAGGAAGACTAGAAAATTCCATCATAGAAGACCCGACAAGGGCCCGGGGAGCGGCAAGCTCCCGGGCCCGGCAAGATCAAGGCCCCGGCAAGGTGCTTGCCGGGAAGGCTGCGCTGTGTGCCCGCGCTCCAGCTCATCGGCCCACGCGTCGCCCTGGGGCCTATCCAGGGACGCGTGGCGGATGGCCGTGCAGCCTGGGGTACACGGTGGCACTTCACGGTGGTGGATCCATCGCCGTGGCGGACGGAGACGCAAGGGCGGGAGCTTTTGGGGTCGACGGCGACGGGCATTGAATGCCCTTGTCCCCCACTGTTAAAGTAGGTATAGACCACTATTCCGCACTGTAGCTCCACTGTTCCCGCACTGTTACAACTACCACCTCTTTTACGTTTTTACCCCTTTCTCCTACGTTGACACCTGTCGGTGACCCCTTGCACTATAAAAGGAGGCCCATGCACAACGTGGAGGGGGTTCGGAAGCTAGATCACTCTCACGCTTGGTGTAGCTGCTTCTTCAAGCTCCCGAGCGATCAAACTCAATACACAACCAAGCAGGAGTAGGGTTTTACGCGTCTACCGCGGCCCAAACCTGGGTAAAACTGCCCGCGCGCTCGCTACGATCTGCTCTTTGTGCTCCCTCCGCCCTCGTACCGCACACACAAGGGGCTCCGGTCCCATAGGTGTTCGTGGCGGACAGTTTCCCCCGACACACATGCAAAAGGTACTCTTACTCTCCACATAAGCATCTTTGGGGAGCCCATGGTTAGGAATTTTTAGCATTAACGTTTTCAGTCTCCCCCAAGCTTGAGCAATGCTTTCTCCGTCACGAGACCTAAAGTTATAGATATAGTTCCTGTCTCGATGAATTTCATGAAGAGGATAAAACTTAGTATAAAAGAGAGACATAAGCTCTTGCCAATCAAGCAAGTGCGAGTTATCGAGAAGCTTATACCAATCTAAAGCTTTATCTATAAGTGATACGGCGAACAATTTCCTCATGACAAACTCCCTTGATACACCTGCAAGCTTAAATAATGAACATAATTGTGACAGATATAGCAAGTGTTCACCAGGATGTCTGTCTCCTGCATAACGATTAGCCAAAACATAATCGATAATACCAGCTGGTATTTTATAGGGCACAATTTCAGTAGGGGGAGGAGCAACCACCACAGGTGTGGGGCGTCTTCCCACAAGCAACGAACTAAGATTGCGGTTTTTCATAAACATAACTAGTGAAATAAAAACAAGAAACAAAAAGATTTAATTGCAAGATCTAAAGATATACCTTCAAGCACTCACCTCCCCGGCAACGGCGCCAGAAATAGCTTGATGTCTACACACGCTTCTACTCTTGTAGACTATGTTGGGCCTCCAAGCGCAGAGGTTTGTAGGACAGCAGCAATTTCCCTCAAGTGGATGACCTAAGGTTTATCGAACTCAGGGAAGTAGAGGTTGAAGATGGTCTCTCTCAAGCAACCCTGCAACTAAGATACAAGAAGTCTCTTGTGTCCCCAACACACCTAATACAACTAGGAGTTGTATAGGTGCACTAGTTCGGTGAAGAGATGGTAAAATATGGATGATAGGAGTGGCAAAGCAAAGTAATATAAATCTGTAATAAAAAGTGCAGCAAGCAAACAAGTGGTAAACGTGAGCACAAATGGTATTGCAATGGTGGAAACAAGGCCTAGGAATCATACTTTCACTAGTGGCAACTCCCAACAACATTAAGATAATCTAATCACATGATATTTCCCATAAAACATGCAATGGAGACGCACCCGGAGATCATTCCTTCGTGGTCAAGAGAGGACGAGAATTATGTAGGGCTACAAAAGCACACCTCAAAGTTCGTAGTTCTCAATCTAAGGATTTCCCAATGTCACCGCGGCCATCCAAAGAGAGTCCCACAATCACCACAACATATCTAAAGGATAGTCAAAGACAAGCACCAAGAGACTCTCAATCTTCAATCAACACACAAGAGAGGAAATCACTCATGAAAATATTTTTCTAATCCATGTCCAATAGACCGCTGTCACCTTGGTCTCGGGAATTATACTAGATAAAGACAAGTGAGTACATCAATCCAATACATAGAGGAAGGGGAAATATCCTGGAATCACCCTAGATTAACATAGCCTATGATCACAACGAAGATCACATCATGGGAGAGAGAGATAACCACATAGCTACACGTACGAGCCCTCAGCCCCGGAGGAGACTACTCACGCATGGACATGGTGAGGAGGAGGTTGATGATGGTGTTGATGGAGAGGTGCAGCCCCGCAAGGAGGAGACGGCCGGCGGCAGCCACGGAGGCGGCGGCGGCGGCGGCCCTTGGGGGCGCGGCGGCGGCGGCGGCCCTAGGGGGCGGTGACGGCCCTCGGGGCGGCGGCGGCCCTAGGGGGCAGCGGCTCCTTGGCCCCCCTTCTTCCTTGTGGATGGTGCTGCAATGGTGCTGGTCCTCCCCTCCAAGACAGCGGCTCGGGAGGAGGAAAATTCGTGGCCCTTGGTGACCTAGGTTTCCTCTCTTTATATAGACTCTTGGATTCCCGTCATCAGATTTTGGGCCTCAGTAAAACGGGCTTTACTCGGCCGTCCGGACTCCGATTTGGACGAATATTATATCCGGAAGCATCGCCTCGAAATTCCCCACAACTTTCGCAACTAGACTTTTTCCGTTTGACGTCTTCTTCGGACCGGAACGTGACCATATTTATAAAACGTTCTCAGACAGATTTCAGGAAAGTCAGAGTCCTACTCCAATACGACTTCTTTTGCGTTTTTGTCAATTTCCAAGTAATTCCTACACAATAAAGTGTAAAACAAGAACATTGTGCACTTTTGCAACCATTAGTAGGTTAGTCCAAATATGATCAAAAGTGTATGGAAGTGCATAAATACCATAGCAATATCACACAAAAAGGGCATGGAGCAAGCATAAATTATAGATACGTTTTGGATGTATCAAGGACCAATGGGAATTTTCCACGTGTAAAATTCTCATTGGCCGGCGAAACCACGTGTCAGCTCCACGTGCGGACAGATGTCAACCGACCAATGGACAAGCGGCGCCAATGATACGTCGACACGTGGCACAGCCCAACAGGGGCCCATTCAGGTCAAAAGGCCGGCCCATTTAACTTGTTCAAATTATAATGGGGTGGCCCATCAAAAGCCTGCTAACGGCCTGCTCCCATATAGCCCATTCAGGCCTGATAACTCACGGCCCATTATGGCCTTTCTGAATTCGGCCCACTAGCTCCATTTGGGCCGTCTGATATGATTCCAGCCCATTGTAACTTCCGGCCCATGACGTCTTTCGGCCCATATGAGGCCTTTGTAACTCTTGGCCCATTAACGGCTCGTAGTGAAACTGACCCATAATGAACAGTATATCGCTTCATACCCATTAACGGCCCATTACTCCATTGGGTCGTTCCCAACCCGCATTACTAATTGCTTCGTCTAATCTAATATTATCTTTACTACAAATCCCAATAAATTTGTGTATTTTAAGAAAGTGTAAATGGGATATGATTTCTTAGAACAAGTGAAATGATTCAAATTGACGCTACGCTATTTGTTCACCCAGCCCAGCAAATTCACTGTAAATTCTTGAAAACATGGGTTAAATATGAGGCACATATTTGCAGGGTGACATGTAGGCCAATAGGTCGAAGCCTACATCAGGCGTTGTCAACTTAGTCAACAAATCATTCTGACATCAACAACCATTGGATATATATCCAACGGCCGGCATGCATCTTCAATCTCGTCTTCTTCCTCCAGCGTTGCCGGCACCGCCTGCTCCGGCCTCTGACGGCTAGGCAGCTAGCGGCTCTGCTTAGCACGCATCGCTGCGAAGCGCTACCGCACCGCCGGCCAGGCTATCCCTCCACCTGTCCACACCTGTTATTCTCCACTGACTGCAGCCCGATGCAGCACGAGAACTAGTTAACCCTCGTACACCTCTCTGTCCGCGACTCCACTACCATGTCTTCCCATCTCCGGCTCATTCCAGCCAGGGGGCTCACTGTCGTCCATCGCCTTGGTGCGCTTGGTGCTGCGAGGTCAACATGGTCAACAAACAAGAGTCATCGGACGAGGACAATACGTCCATAGGCTGACAGTGGGAATGCACCAGTTCATGGACGCATGCATGCAACTAGCTCCTTAATACACAGAAAAATGTTTCATCTACATCTTCGCACGAAAGGAAGTGCCTCCTTATTTTGGGAAAAAACAATTATTCGTCCTACTAACAGCTAGGACCCACCAGCAAGGAGCCTGACATGTGGGCCATTAGGTCGCCTACGGAATGCTTTGTCAAATTAGTCAACAAAATGATTCTGACATCTATAGTCGTTGGATGTACATCTAACGGCCGGCATGCATCTTCAGTTTCTCGTCTTCTTCCTCTAGCACCGGCGGGACTTCCTGCTCCCGCCTCCAGCGGCCAGCAGCGCTGCTTCGCATGCCTCGCTGCAAAGCGCTACTCCACCGCCGGCCAGGCCACCCCTCCACCCCTCCTGTTATTCTCCGCCGACTGCAGCCCCAGGCCGCACCAAACCAGTAAACCCTCGTACGTCGTACTCCTCTATGGTTGCGACTCCACTGCCACATCTACCCCGGCTCCGGGTCAATCCCTTCCTATGCCTCGCCGTCGTCCACCGCCTTGGTGCTCTTGGCACGACGTGGTCAATGTGGCCAAGGAACGACGTCCATCAGAAGTGGACCATACGTCGAGAGGCGGACAGCTGGGTCCATGGCCGCACGCAAGGAAGTGCCTCCTTATTACAGGCAAAAAAAATCGCCCCTGACAGCTAGGATCTGCTGCCTATATCTTTGCATGCAATGAAGTGCCTCCTTTTCGTCCCTGACAACTGGGACCCACCCGGCCGAACCGTACATAGGGTTGTCCGTCTAGTCGCGAACATGTACGTACATACTGGTCGATCGGTCTCTCTGCAACGATGAACGGTCGCCGAGCAAGAAGCGGCACGTGTAGTAGTAGAGCCCCCGACGTAGCAGTTCAGGCAGTCCAGTGAAAACCATGTACACGTACGTACATCCAGATGCCAAAAAATACGGCCACATACGTACATACGAGCGGGGTCTCGAACACCTACTCGCGCATACGTACGACCAGGGCGGTAGCAACGGCATCGTGTTCATCGACAGCCAACCGATGGGGTCGGAACGGAGAAACAACGTCGTGTTCATCGAGAGCCAACCGGCTTGGACGGAACAGCCAAAACCTGGTGTGGCATACCGCAGAACGGAGGGAAACAACATTCTGCCGGAGCTCGTACGGTGGAAACAGGGTCTTGTTCATCGGGAAGGGTCTGACGTACAGCAAAACGAAGGAAACAACCTTCTGCTCGACCGGCTACGATCAAAACGGGATCCTGTTCATTGGGAGGGGTGTGGCATACCGCAAAAAGGAGGAAACAGACTTGTGTTGGAGCGCTACAGTCGAAACGGGGTCCTGTTCATCGGGAGGGGTGTGGCGTACCACAAAATGGGACTCCACAGGCTATTGTTCACCCACCGTCGACTTTCTCCAGCCTCCACATGCACTGTTCATGCACCGCGTCTTCCTCTGCCTCCAACGGCTACTGTTCAACCACCCCTCCACTGGCTACTGTTCAACTAGCCCTCCACGGGGTCCTGTTCATCCACCCCCAACCGGCCGCTCGGCTCTGGCGGCCTCCTCTCGGGGTCATGTTCATCTAGCGGCAACCGCCTACTACTACTACCATGGGGTCCTGTTCATCCAACCCCCACCGAAAACTGTTCATCCAACCCCAACCACGTATGTCTCGACTCGTTCAACCAACCCCCACGTTCACTGCTCATCAAGAGGCAGCAGGTTCGATCGACTTTAGTAAGCAGCAGGAGCGATCGCTCAGGTTCAGTTAGCAGTGGTAGCGAAGGAATCACTCGGGTTCAGTTAACATCCAAGGGATCGATCGCTCGGGTTCACTAACGTAGCCTAGTGAAATTGCTCGGGTTTAGTAGTGAACTCCTCGCTCGGGTTCAGTTAGAGCCCAACGCCTCGCACACACATGCGTACGTATACGAGAGAAACGCGCAAACCTCCATGCATCACTCGGCCCTGACCACCCACTGTAATAGGGAACTCCCCGAAATTTTCCTCGCCCTCGCTTCTACCATGATTTTTTCCGTCATGGACGGCCCAAAGAATGTCATGCAGGTGCGTCTCCGGCCCGCCCATGACGAAAATCCCATTTTCTATCATGATTTTTTGTCATAGAAGTAGGAGCCCACCACATCTATGATAATACTGGGTTTTATCAAAATTATCGTCAAAGAAGTGTCGTAAGCATGGCAGAAAAAAATTGTTCAGGCCACAATGTCACGGATGTGTCTTCTTTGTGCTTTGGTCTACATACCCTAGCCGATGATACCTTTGATAGCCTGGCTTATTAGGGATGATAGACTACTCATATCAATAAGGAATTCCTTCTTTTCCGGGAGCCCATTCGGACAGAACTCCAAAATTAAGCGTGCTCAGCTTGGAGTAGTTTCAGGATGGGTGACCGGCCGGGAAGTTGGTCCCGGGTGCGCATGAGTGAGGACAAAGTGCGCAGAAAGTACTAGTATTGATATGTGAGGCCAGTCTAGATCCCGCCAGGAGTAACGACCACCAGCGGGTGTGTCCAGGGCGTTACAAGTTGGTATCAGAGCCGACCCTCGCGGTTACACGGATGTTTGCGGACATGTGCTCGGTCATGTTGTTCATGACGTTTGTGACCCGTCGTGGCACACAACATGTCACATGTATCGGACTGGATGCACAGACGGTTGTGCCAGGAGGGAACGTTCTCGTGGCCCGACGAGGACGTCGGTTCCTCTAAGTGGGGGTGTATGCGATAGCCTGGCTTATTAGGGATGATAGACTACTCATATCAATAAGGAATTCCTACTTTTCCGGGAGCCCATCCGGACAGAACTCCAAAGTTAAGCGTGCCCAGCTTGGAGTAGTTTCAGGATGGGTGACCGACCGGGAAGTTGGTCCCAGGTGCGCATGAGTGAGGACAAAGTGCGCAGAAAAGACTAGTATTGATATGTGAGGCCAGTCTAGATCCCGCCAGGATTAACGACCACCGGCGGGTGTGTCCGGGGCGTTACAATACCACACATTTTACCCCGCTCACTTCCTTTATCCCGACCCAAAAGAAGGCCCGACAGCCTCTGTCCACTCTTTTGGCGCCTCCGCAATCATGAGGTGATGGGTTGCACACACCCTCATGACTTGGTTGACAAGGATAAGTCTCCCAGGTCTAGTCACCAAGCCCCTTTGCCATCCTGGCAAGATGTGTAGAGCCGCATCAACTATCGGCTGCCACTCAGATCTTTTCAACTATCTTATGCTAAGCTGGAGCCCTATGTATTTGCATAGAAAGGTGCCAATCTTCCATGGAAGCGCATACTTGACAAGCTCCCCATCAACAATCTTGGCCCGGATCATGATTGCCGCTGATTTGGCAAAGTTCACTTTAAGCACAGATGCCACTCCGAAGATGTTGAGAATTTCCTTAACGAATAGGAGATTTGTCCAAGTTGGTTTGATGAAGAGCACGACATCATCCGCGTACAAGGACATGCACTGCATTAAGCTACATGCATTGATGGTACTCAGCACTCGGGCATCATGCGCCTTGATGATAATTGTCATTAGGACATCCATGGCAATAACTAAAGGCAAAGGGGAGATCGAATCCCCTTGTCTAAGTCCTTTGGCGTGCATGAACTTGTCACCAGCACACCCATTCGCTAGCACTCTTGAGCTGGCAGTGGTAAGGAGGATCACGATCCAAGCAATCCAATGCTCCGAGAATCCTTTGGTTCATAAAACTTCAAACAGAAAAGGCCACGCCAGGGAGTCAAAGGCCTCAGATATGTCTAGTTTGAGCAACACTCCTTTAGCTTTCCTCCGACGCATCTATTGTGCCATTTGCCAAACTAGGAGAAAGTTGTCATGTAAGCATCAGTCCTTAATGAATGCGGACTAGTTCGTCTGAACAAGCTCTCCCATGCGTGGTCCGAGCCTTGCAGTCGGAAGCTTAGATGCAATCTTGGGCATGTTATGCACTAGGCATATAGGTCGGAAATCGAATACAGTGCATGCTTCCGGTGACTTCGGTATGAGAGTGATCAATGCTTGGTTTAGCCTTCCAAAGCACCTTCCATTTCCAAGGAAAAGCTTGTGAATCACAGCTATTAGATCCACCTTGATAACCCTCCCAAGCTTTCTGAAACAAGACCTATGAACCCATCTGGCCTTGGTGCCTTGTCCGAGGGTAAGTCCTTGATAACCCCCAAATCTCGTCCTCAGTAAATACGCGATCCTGCTCCGAGAGGTCTACACACGTGACACCAAGGCCCTCCAAATCGAGTGTGAAGTCTCGGGCCCCATCCTTGCCTAACAAGTCTTTGTAAGCCTTGTAGAAGGCTTCCTCCTTGCCTTTTTGATCTGTGATAATATGCCCTTCCATGGTCAATGAGGTATGTAGTACTTCATACGCCTCCCATTCGCCACCAAGTGAAACAACTGCATGTTTGCGTCACCTTCTTGAAGCCATGTTATTCTCGAACTTTGTCTAGAAATGGTCCTCTCTTGGGATGCCAGCCCTAGCACAAGCTATTTTAGGGTTCTTCTAAGCCAACTCTCCTCCTCCGTAAGCATTCGATTTTCCTGGGCATAATCAAACTACAGGATGACTATATTTGCGAGAGCAATTTACAGCTTGATATTTCCTATCTCCTTTTGTCCCCATGTGGCAAGCGCTCTGGCCGTGTTTTGAAGCATGATATCTAGACGCATGAAAGGGTCTGTAATATCCGGATCGCAGGTCCAAGCCTCCTTGACGACGTCTAAAAAACGTCCATTTTTACCCAGAACTTCTTGAAATGAAACCTCCCCCTAGCCTACATGTGCTCTTGGACCGCGAGGTGTAGCGGACACTGGTTCGAGTACTCTGTAGATAAAGCTTGCAGCAAGCATTCTGGATGTTCTAGCTCCCAGTCCATGGAGACAAAAGCGCGACCTATCTGTGTGAGCGTGGGCATCTCCCTTTCGTTGCTCCACGTGAATTTGTGCCCATGCAAGAAGAGCTCCTTGAGTGCGTTATTATCCACAAAACGTTTGAACTTCCCCATCATTCTTCGATCCAGTTGGAGTTATTTCTGTCTGCCGCATATAGGATAAGGTTGAAATCTCCAATGACTAGTCATGGTCCTGGGCATAGCGATTGATAACCCACAAGTGTAGGGGATCGCAATAGTTTTCGAGGGTAAAGTATTCAACCCAAATTTATTGATTCGACACAAGGGGGGCCAAAGAATACTCTCAAGTATTAGCAGTTGAGTTGTCAATTCAACCACACCTGGAAACTTAGTATCTGCAGCAAGGTAATTTAGTAGCAAAGTAATATGGAAGTAACAGTAACGGTAGCAAAAGTAGCGATATTAGTTTTGTAGTGATTGTAACAGTAGCAACGGAAAAGTAAATAAGCAACAAGCAATATGTGAAAAGCTCGTAGGCATTGGATCAGTGATGGATAATTATGTCGGACGCGATTCCTCATGTAATAGTTATAACATAGGGTGACACAGAACTAGCTCCAATTCATCAATGTAACGTAGGCATGTATTCCGAATATAGTCATACGTGCTTATGGGAAAGAACTTGCATGACATCTTTTGTCCTACCCTCCCGTGGCAGCGGGGTCCTAGTGGAAACTAAGGGATATTAAGGCCTCCTTTTAATAGAGTACCAGACCAAAGCATTAACACATAGTGAATACATGAACTCCTCAAACTACGGTCATCACCGGGAGTGGTCCCGATTATTGTCACTTCGGGGTTGTCGGATCATAACACATAGTAGGTGACTATTGACTTGCAAGATAGGATCAAGAACACACAAATATTCATGAAAACATAATAGGTTCAGATCTGAAATCATGGCACTCGGGCCCTAGTGACAAGCATTAAGCATGGCAAAGTCATAGCAACATCAATCTTGGAACATAGTGGATACTAGGGATCAAACCCTAACAAAACTAACTCGATTACATGGTAAATCTCATCCAACCCATTACCGTTCAGCAAGCCACTACTAGGAAAAGGCCTACTAATGGCGCACCTAGTTTGGCCATTAATGGCGCATTAGTGGTGCGCCATTACTAGCACGCCATTAGTATATTTTACTAATGGCGCACCTCTGGTGCGCCATTAGTATCTGGTATACTAATGGCGCACCGCAGATGCGCCATTAGTATGCACAGTAGTGCGCCATTAGTATGCCTCCCAGGGGCCATGTGTAGCCAGGTGCTTTGGCATACTAATGGCGCACTCCAGCATGATGCGCCATTAGTAATGTCCGCATAGTAATGGCGCACTGGCTGGTAATGCGCCATTAGTATCCTTTGGCATACTAATGGCGCACTCTGCTGTGATGCGCCATTAGTATGAATATTAGGTTTTTTTAAATATTATTTTTTTGTTTTTTTGCACAGATTACAAAATGTATAATTGCACAGAATATAGACAGCACACATCAACAACAAATTCATCGAATACAATAGAAGATTAGTCTCTGAATACAATTCATCATATTAGTCTCCGAATACAATTCATCATATTAGTCTCCGAATTGAAAAGACCAAACAAAGATAGAACAATATATTACAAGTCTCGAGACCGCGAGTAGCGAGTTTGTCTTCACATTACAAGTCGATATCGATCATCTAAACTACCATCATATAGAAGAGAGCTGCGGTCATCACGATGAGCATCATCACGATGAAACTCGTCTTCATCCGGTTCCTCCAACGCTCCCTCCCCCTCCCGCTAGATAGCGGGCGTACCTAGATTCGGCCTCGGCCCTAGTGGTGTACCCATTGTAAGTGTTACCGCTGAATCGGTGAACCTGTCTCCGACACTCCTCCCAGTCGTCGTAGACTCCGGGAACCTTACCCTTGTACACGACATACGACGGCATCGCTATGCACTAGCCAAACGAAACGTTAGTACCAATTCACAGACAATTCATAAGCAATATATAAGTATGCAACAGAACGATCGAAAGAGAAAAGCAAGACATTAATAGCATCGATTACATCTAAGTTGAACGACTCTCGAAACCAAAGAGACATACTACAAGTTCATTAAAGTTTAATTACAACATGAGCCAATCGATGTTTCAGAACTAGACACAACATCACTGCTTTCGACTCGACTCAATGCACCGAAGCGTGGATGAAGCCGCCGTCTATCGTGGGAGTCATGAAATCACGGGCGTTGTCAGCCTGCATTTGTAGCATTGTGTCGATGTCACTGTTCGACGGTTGATTTCTGAGGTAGAACTGCCCCGAGGTACGAAGGACATCTTGATGGATGATTTCCGCAAACTCCGACTGGATGCGAAAGAAATCTTGTCTGATGTCCGCGTCCTGGATTGCCGACACGCTCGCGGCCCAATCTTTGAGTTTACTCGGTAGCAGAAGTTGATGATGGTCCCGTACGATCGCCCGCATGTGATGGATGGCATAGTAGGCACCCTTCTGATCGCCAGGCGGCTGCTTGACGCAGCAGAACGTCGTGTTGTGGGAGAACACTTGCTTGCCGTACTTACGAGCTGTCCTGGTGAAGGTGCCTCCAGATTTGGCGTAGCCGGGGAGAACATCATCAAGAACCTTCTTGACATTTGTGTAGTCTACAGCCGACTGACGGTCCGGGTCGAAATACGTGGCCATGGAATATTTGGGGCTTAGTAGGATGAGCGTGCACTGTGTGTCACTGCAGAAAACACGGAATGTTAAAAGAAGAACGATCGAAATCTAAGAATTCATATGTTACGGGGCGGTTGAGGCGGAGGACTTACTCGGGAAAGTAAGGCACGAGGAAGTTATCCTTATCTCGGTTTGCCAGAATGACGCCTTCGAGGTAAGAACTCGCGACTTGCCGGTCCCCAGCGCTGCCCAAGAACTTGGCACGCATGTAGAAGGGGTCGACTATCATGATGTCCGGGGTCTTGTCGCGAATGATCCGCATCTCCATACTCAGCGAAAATAGCCGAACGAAGGTGTAGTGCAGCGGAAGAAGGTTCAACATAGCGTGGATGTCATCAAACCGCAGGACGATCGTACCCCCGATGGAGTTATCCACAAAGCCCTTGCCCTCCGGCACCTTGGCCGCGAAAACCGGCTATGCCACATCCTTCTCTCTGAGACGCCGCTTCTCCAAAGAAAGAACACTGTCATGCAGACTCCGCATAGCACCGGTTGCAGCATCGAGCATATTTGTCGGTAGCATCGGCCTACCCGCCACATGCACCCTCCTCATTACATCCTCAGGTGAAGGTGGCCCGTCCTGAGCACGGATCATACTCGGTGCCGGCTGGCTCGCACCCTTGTTAGTTTTTCTTTTGCGTGCCTTCTTCTTGATCTCCTGAATTGGGACCGAGTTCTGCTCAGAGACCGCCTTCTTTAGTGTGTTGGGGCTGATAATATTTCGCACCTCGCCTATCTGAGGCTCGGTGAAGTCGGCAGCTGGAGGCGTCTCCTGAGAGCTGAACGGCAGACGACGCCTGTTGCAACTTGGCTTCTCCGCGGTACCGGCTTGATCGCGCACGTCTTTTGTTGGGTTGGGTTCTTGAGAAGGAGGCCCCATCAAGTCGTCACCGTACCCATGATCGGCAAAGTACTGATCGACGTTGGCAAATGTATCGTCATCGTCGTCGTTCTGATCCTGTGCCATATGCATGTTTGGATCCAGTGGCATAGGGATGTCTGGCACCGTTGCAGCGGACTTGCCATGGGGACGACTTGGCGCCGGCACGACTGGCGGTGTTGTCTTTGGGGTGGTTTCCCCCGCCCCCAAACGAATCTGGCTCTTCGGCCAAAGCAGGGGCCAGCTCAGGCACGCGTTGAGGGTCATGACGTCATCATCGTCGGCCCCGACGGGTCGAATCGGAGGTAACACCTCGTCGCAGCCTGGCAGCACCCGAACCAGTTGAACCCTAAACAAGTTGGGTGGCATCTGGGTACCGTGGAACAAGGGGTTGCCCGGTTGAACGATTTTGCCCTTGGCGACATCGACCAACTCGTTGTTCACGAAGTGCAGGAGAGTGCACGGAACGTCGACGACGCCCTGCGAAAACATGTAGGGCGTCAGGGATGCCCAGACAAAGGCAAGGAGATGAAGTCCTCGGCCGAGAGAGGCTTAATTAGTTACCGTGATGATGGCGTCGAGCTCGGCTAATGTCGAGGCACCGGCAACGGCGGGCGTGCAGTTGACGGAGGGGCCGCTTGCTGCAGAGGTGCCGGCCGGCGTACACCCGGGTGCATTAAGCTCCCGTGCCGGCGTCGGAGACACCAATGCCGCCTCCGCCGGAGACACCAATGGCCCCGCCATCGCGTTATGCGAGTTGCTGGTCGTGAAGCTGGGAATCGGGGGCGGCCCCTGTTGGCCGCCCGCAATCCACTCCTGCAACCCCTCGATCAAGCTAGGCACAATGGCGGTGATCGTCGCTCCGAGCTGTTGTTGCACTTGCTCTTGGACAATCTCCGGAATCCGCGCCACCTGTGCCTTGAGTTCTTGAACCTCGCGCGCCTGGCTTTCCGAGCTGGTCTTTTTCTTCTTTCGCCCACCAGCGTTATAGTATGACGACCATTTTGTCGACAAGCCTTTGCCGGCCACACGACCAGCTGACGTCGGCTTCTCGAGCTTATCCTTGTTCTTCATTACATTCAACGCCCTATTTAGAGTCGTGTCCCAAGGGCCGCTCTTAGTCGACCCCGCGCTACTGCTTTCAGTCGCCTGCGGAAGGAATGTGAATCATTTAGAAATTTGGCTTCATTAATTAGAATGCTACCATATGGAGCTAATTACGCGGGGGTGTATTCCTTACCATAACAGCCTCAAGCGCCCTGGTCTTCGGATCCGTGGTCAGCTCCTTTGTTTTCGGGTCCTTCTTGTACCGGGCCCTGACAAAGTTCCTGGTCTGCTTGTCACCGTATTTATCGAAGAGGGGCGGTAGGCCTTGCTCGGCACGGTCCGCCTCCTCCTTGTCCCATATAGGCTCCGCCACTCTGTAACCGCCGGGACCGAGTGTGTGTTCCCCTAAGTTGAGCTCCCGCATTTCTTTCCCCCACTGACTTGATTCGGAGTGTGCGGTGCTCGAGCAATTGATCTTGAAGTCGTTGTAGTCATCTTCGGTGATCGAAGGATGTTTCTCCTTGATCTTCTCATAACTCTCACCTTTCTCGATCATTCTCTTCACATTGGTTTTCCAAGTAGACAGGGCAGCTCATCTTCGTGAGGGCAGCACTGTTCACTTTATTCCCTTTGAGGCTTGTGTTATCAAATTGAGCGGGGAACTTGTATCGTTCGTGCAGCTTCGTGAAGAGGAGGTTGCGCAAATTCCCGTGGTCAGGATGCCTCAGGTTCTCGGTGTTGATCGAGACGGTGCTTCGGAGAATGCACCCGAGCTGAAGCGAGTACCCCTTGACTATTCGTTCGGGCGCCGTTGGATTCCCGTCGGAGTCCACTTCAGTAACTTCCTCCTTGAGGGTGCGGAGCACGGTCGGGCGCCGGTCCTTCCGTTGCCTCTTCGGTTGGCTGCCATCTGTGCGTGCGCCGCCATCATCAGTGGTGGCATTCTCGGCGGCACCATCAGTGGTGGCATCAGTGGGGTCATCCTCCACGGTACCATCAGTGGTCTCAAGATCGGTGGGGAAGGCGGCGTCCTCATACAAGTGAGGTTGTTCTTCCATCTCCTGGGACAGCTCCCAGAATGCCTTCCCGCCCGAACCGCCGGCCTCATCGTTGTTGGCCATGTTTCTCTCTAAGTAGGAACAAAGTTTGGTCAAAAAGTTGGTTATTGTCAAGGAACAAGATCATGGTCTCATCATTTAGGGTTTGTCGACACCGAGGCATCCTAAAAGCTAAGCTTTTATAATTGAGGGTTTTTCGACGCCGAGGCACCCTAAAATCCTAAGCTTTCATCATTTCGGTTTTTATCGACACCGAGGCACCCTAAAAGCCAAGGTTTCATAATTTATGGTTTGTCGACACCGAGGCATCCTAAAAGCTAAGCTAGGAAGGAGAATTCTAAGTTGGGCCTAATCACTTGGCTCTATTATTGCCGCCTATGGTTTAATGCAGCTAGAATAAAGGGGCACTTGATCCTACTTAATTAACTACTAAGATACCCCGGCCCATGCATTAGTCACAAGTACCCCATATGTCCTATTTTTTAGCAAAGTCATGCTAAAATTCACGGAAAATTTCAGCATGACCTTTGCTGAAAATAGGACATATGGAGTACCCGAATTTGCCGGAACGGAAGTTAATCGACATTCCAGCAAACTCAAGGGCCTCTCGGGGTACCTGCAAAACTATCACAATGTGATCACAAGTCTTTCTCAATGTGATCATCATATTTACAAGTCTTTCTCAATGTGATCACAAGCATCACAAAGCATTAGTAGTTCAGTACATGAACATGTTTTACAACAAAAGCTGTAAGCCAGAGTTGGCAAATTTAAAACACATGCTGTAGTACAAAAGCTCCCTCGAAAGAGAAACAAAAGTGTGGCCACACAAATACAACAAATATTGTAAGCCAGAGTTGGCAAACTTAAAACACATATGAGCTACAGAAGTTTCAGAGTGAAGCCTTCTCTTGTTCAACCCATGTTAGACTGGCTACTTCATCCTTTTGTTTGAACCCCCTTGTTTAAAATCCCCCTTATCTTATTTATTTTTTCACCTGAGGCCATGTAAATCATGTAAACATTTTTTATCTATAAAAAATCACATAGTGGGGGGCTTCCCCCTATGTTATTTCAGTCAAAAAAAGGGAACAACAAACCCATCTCTTTAGCACTTATATTTAACTTAACCTAGACAAGCTAGTTGTGGCACCATCCTAGGCTCATTAGGCCATGGTCTAACCACAAGCCATTTTCTCTAGTGTAATGCCCAGGATGGAGTTATACCTCCTACGTGTCGAGGCACGACTTAAAGGCATAAGTCCATCCTAGAATGATCTCAAGTTTGGTAATCTTTGCACATCTCATGTAAAAGAGGGGATTGTAAACATAAATAGTTGGCTTACACTCGCCACGTCACACAAATACAATACATGTCTCAAACATCATACATTAAGAATATCACAACCCTCTAAGGGCAAAACCAAATGTCAAGATACCAAACTTAAATAAATAAACTACAGGCGGATCGAATCCTAGTAGAAGTCTCCACTACTGATCATCCGGATATCGAACATAGTACCTACTACGCTCCTCGTCGTACTCCCAATCCAGCTCGGTGCCATCACCTGGATAGCTCACAGCTGGACCTGCATCTGGTGTGGTGAAGTAACTGTGAGACACAGAGGACTCAGCAATCCCGTTCCCGGGTAACAAGACTATTTAAGCCTTTGGGAGAGGATAAAGGCTGAAGAAAAGAATAAGTGTCTGCAGCAGCAACTAGCAACTAGCTTACGTGAGTGAGAGCGAGAAGAGAAGCCTCGGTCGAGAGATGATCACGAAGTGATACTAGCTACAACACCTCAAACATAACCCCTCCGTGTTCAACTCCCGAATCCCTATTCAGAAATTGACAGTCACGGAACACACGCTGGTAGTGTATTAGAAACATTGTGTCAAGTTATCTATAACCGGATATTAACAAGCTCCCATCTGCCACATAACCGCGGGCACGGCTTTCGAAAGTTCATAACCCTGCAGGGGTGTTCCAACTTGACCCATTACAAGCCCACGATCCGCGGAGTCGCAACTCCAAAATGGGAAGACCCGAGTATTCTCGGAATCCCGTGCTCAAGATATACCGAACTAAGGTAAGGCTAATCCAGCAAATCCTCCCGGCGTGCCGACACCCTGATAGTAGCCGCGCGCATCTCGTCTCAGGCCACGACCGGATGAGCAGTACGTACAGATACCGAAGATCCCAGCGAACTGGGTGGTATCCGCAAGTGGCTCTAGTTTGGACCAACACTCAAGTCGAGCACTGGCCCAGGGGGGTTGAATTAATTAAGCCTCGGGTTAATTACTCCCTCAGAAAGTTTTAGTTGTTTAGGCGAATAGTACCAATGTTGGGACTTGCTGGAAAAGACTTAGCACTTAGCGGTTTATCGAGGGGGTCCCATACACCCCAACCGTGTTAGGAACGCATAATCAAGGAACATAACACCGGTTTATACGGTTCCTAACGGCATGAGTGGAACAAATCACCAAGCAAAAGGCTTAGCCTTCCACCCTTGCCAATATATAGATGGTTTCATTTAGCAATTATATAGTGTGATAAAACCCAACCAAACTTCAACATGAAGCAAGCATCTTCGATCTTCACCTGCAACTAGCAACGCTATAAGAAGGGCTGAGCGAAGCGTACTTAGCCAAGCAAGGGTTTGCGTAGGTAGGGTGGTTAAACATGGCAATGGTTACAAGTAGGAGGCTGACAAGAAGATCATGGGCATCGAGGCAACACTATAGAGCGGAACTACTAGCAATAGGCAAAGATAGTAATGTTATCGGGGTTCGGTCATCTTGCCTGAAGAGAAGTCGTTCGGATCGTAAGAAGGGTCCTCGTGCTCAACCTCGTTGGAAACCTCGTGCTCGTACTCATACTCGGTCTCAGCTTCCGGCTCTAAACAAAACAATCACACCAAGCAAAAATGAACAAGATGCCATGCGCACTCGAAAAATGATGGATGCACTAAGGATGCACACGGAGCACGGAAAATAGCACTCAAGCAAAACACCTCAAAACATTATAACAATAAGATATTATGAATCTACACAGAAAATCAATCAAGTTTCATATAAGACTCGCTGAAATCGGAGTTACGGGCTAAAAGTTATGCCCGAAACAAGGAATGAGCGAAAGCTGAAAATTACAGCAACATAGCAACTTCGGAGCACAAAATAATTAAGCTACAGCACTCAAACAACATGGCAAAGGACATGAACACAAACTAGACATATCCTACAGCAATTAAGTCCAAAGGTGCACCCCCAAAGGAGCCACAGATCAATAGCAATAAGCCTGGACATATTGAACTTGACAATAAAATTCTGGCAGCAGAATTTTATTGAAACTTTGGAGCAAAAGATAAACATACTACAGCCACTTAAATAAACATGTGAGAACATGAATGGAAAGCCAACAATATATACTACAAGGAACAATCAAGATCCACTCCAAAACTATCATGGTTTGTCCAAGAACATCACACGAACATGGCATCGGAACGTTATAGATTTCAGACTTAATGAAAATCCACTAAGTCCTAAAACAGCAATTTCATCATGGCATCTAAAAGAGCAAGTTTAAGTCACCTCGAAACTAAACATGGCAAGTGGTAAGCACCTCATCAAAGTACACATGATGGTGATTCCGAAACACACAAGCATGCTTCATGGAGATAAACACAACGATAGCAACGAGCTCAACAAGATGGCATTTCATAACAAGTGAAACAACATCACAGCCACATGGCACTTTGCAACGATGATAAACATGGCAAGAATAAATCTATCGTGCTACCTAGCACATACAACATGTAGAGCATGGCAAGACGAATACGTGGACATGTCATTTGCATCATTCGGACAAACGAGCTAAAAGATATCACATGGCAAATATGACATAAAAACATCACATAACAGCAGTTTATATTAGGATGCACTCTTGCAGCAGCAAAAAAAGCACCTAGATGATCTCTAACATGCATGACACTAAAAGATAAAACATAGTGCTATTCACCACGAACATCTGGACATGCTATTTGCGCGAAACGAAGCTACACACAAAAAGATAGAGCAGTTAGAAAACAGCATCAGCAATTAAACATCAGGGACTTGGAGGGTAAAAGTCAACCTAGATCTGAGAGGAGATAGGCTCGGCCCGGTGGAAGCAGATCTGGCCCCGGCCCACTGCGGCACGCGGGCGGAGTGGCGGCGGAGGGACGCCCGGCTCGGCTCGGGCCCAGCTGAGGGAGCAGGCGCCTTGGCCCGAGCGGCCCAGGCGGGGGAAGGCCGCGGCCGGCCTGCGGGATGGAGGCGGAGGCCCGCGGTGCGGTGGCGCCTTGGCGACTGGCGCGGGAGGCGAGCGGCGGCCCAGCCAAATGGAGAGGCGAGGGAGGTGGGCCGACGGTGGAGGGAGGCCCACGCGCGGCGGAGCGGGGAGAGCGGCGACGGTCGGTGGCGCGGTGGCGACTTGGGCTCGGCCCAGCGGTGCCTTCGGGCTGGAGGGGAAAAGCCGACGGGGAAGTGGTCCAGGCGAGGCCGCCTGGCGAAGAGCGATGGCGTTGCGGGCCGACGAGAGGGACGGGCCGCGGTGGCGTCGAAGTGGTCCTGGGGCGGACGGCGCGATGCGGGAGGCTGAGCCCGGTCGGTCGGTGCGGTCGAAGGCCGTTGACCTCTCGATCGCTGGGATCGAACTGGAGGAGGGATCTGGTCGGAGCGCCCGATCCCAGAGATCTCTACGGGAGGGGAGGCCAAGTGGCAGAGAGGGGGTGGCCAGATCTGAAATTTAGGGAAGAAGTGGAGAAGAAGCTAGGGAATGCCCAAACATAGACCTAGGTCTATTATATAGCAGATCTGCTAGGGTTAGGTTTGTGGGGGTGTTAGGAGCCCTCCGATCGCGATCCGACGGATCCGATCGCGGGGGTAGTTTAGAAGGGCCTAGGGGATGTTAGTGGGCTGCTGGAGGGATGTTTCTGGGACACAAAGTGAAGGCACTTTGGACCCACATGAATAACTGATGGGATAGCACACGGAGTCCAAACGCGACGAGATTTGAGAGGCGGGTTGCACACAACAAAACCACAACACACACACAACAAACTCGCGGCACACCGGTAACGTTACACGCCCAAACACCAAAGTAGGCCTACCGGACGTCACGGACACGTGAGGGAGCTCCGAAACGCGAAACGGACAACGGGAAGGAACGCGTGGAACCGGATGCAACCGACAACACAAATGCAATGCAATGCACATGTCTACATGATATGAATGAATGCCACACACTCACACAACAAAACGACGAAAACCCGAAAGACAAAGAACCCGGAATGGAAATAGATGAAGCCGGAGATATATTATATACCCAAAAGGGAAAGTATTACATCCGGGGCATTACAAATTACTTGTAATGCCCAGGATGGAGTTATACCTCCTACGTGTCGAGGCACGACTTAAAGGCATAAGTCCATCCTAGAATGATCTCAAGTTTGGTAATCTTTGCACATATCATGTAAAAGAGGGGATTGTAAACATAAATAGTTGGCTTACACTCGCCACGTCACACAAATACAATATATGTCTCAAACATCATACATTAAGAATATCACAACCCTCTAAGGGCAAAACCAAATGTCAAGATACCAAACTTAAATAAATAAACCACAGGCGGATTGAATCCTAGTAGGAGTCTCCACTACTGATCATCCGGATATCGAACATAGTACCTACTACGCTCCTCGTCGTACTCCCAATCCAGCTCGGTGCCATCACCTGGATAGCTCACAGCTGGACCTGCATCTGGTGTGGTTAAGTAACTGTGAGACACAGAGGACTCAGCAATCCCGTTCCCGGGTAACAAGACTATTTAAGCCTTTGGGAGAGGATAAAGGCTGAAGAAAAGAATAAGTGTCTGCAGCAGCAACTAGCAACTAGCTTACGTGAGTGAGAGCGAGAAGAGAAGCCTCGGTCGAGAGATGATCACGAAGTGATCCTAGCTACAACACCTCAAACATAACCCCTCCGTGTTCAACTCCCGAATCCCTATTCGGAAATTGACAGTCACGGAACACACGCTGGTAGTGTATTAGAAACATTGTGTCAAGTTATCTATAACCGGATATTAACAAGCTCCCATCTGCCACATAACCGCGGGCACGGCTTTCGAAAGTTCATAACCCTGCAGGGGTGTTCCAACTTGACCCATTACAAGCCCACGATCCGCGGAGTCGCAACTCCAAAATGGGAAGACCCGAGTATTCTCGGAATCCCGTGCTCAAGATATACCAAACTAAGGTAAGGCTAATCCAGCAAATCCTCCCGGCGTGCCGACACCCTGATAGTAGCCGCGCGTATCTCGTCTCAGGCCACGACCGGATGAGCAGTACGTACAGATACCGAAGATCCCAGCGAACTGGGTGGTATCCGCAAGTGGCTCTAGTTTGGACCAACACTCAAGTCGAGCACTGGCCCAGGGGGGTTGAATTAATTAAGCCTCGGGTTAATTACTCCCTCAGAAAGTTTTAGTTGTTTAGGCGAATAGTACCAATGTTGGGACTTGCTGGAAAAGACTTAGCACTTAGCGGTTTATCGAGGGGGTCCCATACACCCCAACCGTGTTAGGAACGCATAATCAAGGAACATAACACCGGTTTATACGGTTCCTAACGGCATGAGTGGAACAAATCACCAAGCAAAAGGCTTAGCCTTCCACCCTTGCCAATATATAGATGGTTTCATTTAGCAATTATATAGTGTGATAAAACCCAACCAAACTTCAACATGAAGCAAGCATCTTCGATCTTCACCTGCAACTAGCAACGCTATAAGAAGGGCTGAGCGAAGCGTACTTAGCCAAGCAAGGGTTTGCGTAGGTAGGGTGGTTAAACATGGCAATGGTTACAAGTAGGAGGCTGACAAGAAGATCATGGGCATCGAGGCAACACTATAGAGCGGAACTACTAGCAATAGGCAAAGATAGTAATGTTATCGGGGTTTGGTCATCTTGCCTGAAGAGAAGTCGTTCGGATCGTAAGAAGGGTCCTCGTGCTCAACCTCGTTGGAAACCTCGTGCTCGTACTCGTACTCGGTCTCAGCTTCTGGCTCTAAACAAAACAATCACACCAAGCAAAAATCAACAAGATGCCATGCGCACTCAAAAAATGATGGATGCATGATGGATGCACTAAGGATGCACACGGAGCACGGAAAATAGCACTCAAGCAAAACACCTCAAAACATGATAACAATAAGATATTATGAATCTACACAGAAAATCAATCAAGTTTCATATAAGACTCGCTGAAATCGGAGTTACGGGCTAAAAGTTATGCCCGAAACAAAGAATGAGCGAAAGCTGAAAATTACAGCAACATAGCAACTTCGGAGCACAAAATAATTAAGCTACAGTACTCAAACAACATGGAAAAGGACATGAACACAAACTAGACATATCCTACAACAATTAAGTCCAAAGGTGCACCCCCAAAGGAGCCACGGATCAATAGCAATAAGCCTGGACATATTGAACTTGACAATAAAATTCTGGCAGCAGAATTTTATTGAAACTTTGGAGCAAAAGATAAACATGCTACAGCCACTTAAATAAACATGTGAGAACATGAATAGAAATCCAACAATATATACTACAAGGAACAATCAAGATCCACTCCAAAACTATCATGGTTTGTCCTAGAACATCACCCGAACATGGCATCGGAACGTTACAGATTTCAGACTTAGTGAAAATCCACTAAGTCCTAAAACAGCAATTTCATCATGGCATCTAAAAGAGCAAGTTTAAGTCACCTTGAAACTAAACATGGCAAGTGGTAAGCACCTCATCAAAGTACACATGATGGTGATTCCGAAACACACAAGCATGCTTCATGGAGATAAACACAACGATAGCAACGATGTCGGTGTACTAAGATAGGGGTACCTTAGTACCCCCAACTTGTGCACGGGCAGTAGCAGCTTCCCGCGGCAGGGCTCACCACGTGCTCGCCGGAGACCTTTCTGATCCTTATAAAACCATTCAAAAACAATGTATACAAGACAAAAGATCAAGGCCCCGGCAAGTGGAGCTTGCCGGGAAGGCCGTCCCAGGCTCAAGACTATCACATTTAGCACAAGACCCTGGCAAGAGGAGCTTGCCAGGAAGACCAGAAGACTGCATTCCAGAAGACATGCCTTGGCGCAGCATGCGCCCCGGCAAGGGCCCGGGGAGCGACAAGCTTCCTAGCCCGGCAAGATCAAGACCCCGGCAAGGTGCTTGCCGGGGGAACCTGCGCTGTGTGCCCGCGCTCCAGCTCATCGGCCCACGCGTCGCCCTGGGGCCCTTCCAGGGACGCGTGGCGGATGGCTGTGCAGCCTGGGGGGCACGTTGGCACTCCACGGTGACGAGGCTATCGCCGTGGCGAACGGAGACGCATGGACGGGTGCTTTTGAGGTCGACGGTGACAGGCATTTAATGCCCTTGTCCCCCACTGTCAAGTTAGGTGAAGACCACTGTTCACGCACTGTTCATGCACTGTTCCCGCACTGTTACAACTACCACCAAAGTTACATTTTTGCCCTTCTTCTACGTTGGCACCTGTCGGTGACCCCTTGAGCTATAAAAGGAGGCCCATGCACAACGTAGAGGGGGTTCGGAACCTAGACAGCTCTCTTGCTCGGTGTAGCTAGTTCTTCAAGCTCCCGAGCTCACAAACTCAATACAAACCAAGCAGGAGTAGGGTTTTACGCGTCCGCGCGGCCCGAACCTGGGTAAACTGCCCGCGTGCGCCCCTCGATCCGCTCTTTGTGCTCCCTCCGCTCCCTCCTCGCAACGACAAGGGGCTTCGTCCCATAGGTGCTCGTGGTGGACAGTTTCCCCCGACATCTTTGGCGCGCCAGGTAGGGGGCGTCGAGGTTGTGTGAACCTGATCCGGCGCTCACGCGGGCGCATTCTTCATCAACCTCTCCAACTTCATCAACTTCGTCAGCAACAGCAACATGGCCCCGAAGAAGAAGGCTTCGGAGGTCGCAGGCCCGTCTGCGTCTATTCCCCCGCCACCAGAACCAACGGTGGGTGGAGGAGACGCTGGCGGAAGGGTGGTCGCCGGTGAGGAAACTCACGGCACCGCCAAATCCAAGGACAAGGCGGACGGCCGGACCAACTCCAAGGCCTCGGTGTCCGAAGACGCGCCATGTCCATCTCAGCAGACGACAGGCCAGCAGCGCCATGGTACAGGAGGTGCCTTCCGCTTGCTGGGCCAAGGACAAACCGGAGGCTCGCGGGATGCTCTAGGCCATCGTCCTGGCACGAGCAAGGCGCGGTCGCCGGGGCGGGAAACTGCTCCTTCTAACCCTGTTAGGAGTCCGAGCATATCCCGCTCCTCGCACCGCTCGCCACCGCTCCCCTCCTCTCCAGCAGAAGCTCTCGCAAGAGCGCAACTGCTCCTCGATTTCCCTCCAGCGGCTGACAAGGCCGAAGACTGGAGGGCAACAATCCAAAGCCTCATCGCCTTCGCCAACAACGACACGCCGCAGCAGCCGGCAACGTCGCGGCCACGACAAGTCGAGAAGACGAAGGCCGATGGCGACAAGACCGCCGGGGGTGCGACCACCGTGCACTCCCCGCCGCGGAAGCAGAAGACGCCTCCCCGCCGGATTAACGTCGACGACGACTCCACAGCGTCGTCGGATCCGCGGGCTCGTCGGGACCAGCGCCAAGTCCTTGACGATCGGCAGCAAGAAGATGCTCGAACGACGATCGAGCGCCGGCGAGAAGCCCGGCGACAATCAGACCAACGTGCTGGGACCGCTGTCGACATGCACGCGCCCGGTGAACCAGGCGACTTGCCGTACGCGGCAGGTTGCCCTGTGTTTACCCGTGAGCTGCGGCGCGTCCAGTGGCCCAGCATGAAAAACTTCAAGCCCGACGTACCCGAGAAGTACGACGGCAAGACGCACCCCTCGGAGTTCCTCAGCATCTACACCATCGCGGTGCAGGCTGCCGGGGGGCGCGACGAGAAGATACTTGCGAACTACTTCCCACTGGTGCTTAAGCCAAACATCCGTTCTTGGCTTATGCACTTGCCGGAAGGCTCTATTTCTTCGTGGGCAGATCTGTGCCACCAATTTGTTGGCGCCTTCACGGGCGGCCACAAACCCCACGGCCAGGAGAGTGATCTCCACATTCTGGCCCAGAAGGAAGGAGAACCCCTGCGCAAGTACATTCAACGGTTCAGCCGCGTCCAGCACAACATTCCCGACGTCCACCCCGCCGCGGTTATCAGCGCGTTCCACCAGAACGTGCGTAACCGTCGCATGCGGGAAGAGATGGCCATGACCAAGATACGGGATGTCAGCGAGCTCTACGCTCTGGCTGACAAGTGCGCGCGCGCCGAAGAGGGGAGGAGACTCCCCGGGGAGGATGCTGGCGCAGGGGGAAGCGACAGCGAGGATGCCGCCCCGGCAAAGAAGAGCCGGCGGCGGAACAACAGAAAGAAGAAGAGCAAGGAGGTGCTGGTCGTCGAGAAGTCCGGCAAGGAGGCTCCCGCCAAGACAGCATAGGCTGGCGGCTCCGGCAAGGAGCCCGCCCCTGTAGCGGCAGCCGACAAGCAGGACAGCCCCGACAAGCAATATTGCAAGATCCACCGCACCAAGGGCCACGACCTTTCCAACTGCAAGCGCGTCGAGTACCTCGTAGAGCAGCAGAAAGCTGAATACGAGCGTCGCGACAAGGAGAAGGCTCAAGGTGGCGGAGGAGAGCCAAGCAAGAAGCGGCCATTCAATGGCCGGGGAGGACGCCGCGGCAAGGCCAAACAGCGGCAAGGTGATCGACCTCCCCGGGGCCGCGACAAGGATGAGGAAGAAGACGATGACGACGACATGGATGAAGGTGATAACAGCGAGCAGGAGTTCCAGATGGCCACAGAAGTGTTGTGCGTCGACGGGGGCGCCTCTCTGCACACTTCCTACCGCCAACTCAAGCAGTGGGTGCGGGAAGTAAACGCAGCAGAGCCGCCCGTCGAGTCGCGCAGGCTGCTTAAGTGGTCCAGCACGCCCATCATTTTTGATCTTGAGGATCACCCTGACCGCACCACAGCGGTCGGGTGCTTGCCGATGTTGGTCTCACCAACCATCCGCAACCTCAAGGTCACCAAAATGTTGGTTGATGGCGGGGCCGGCCTGAACTTGATCTCCTCGGCTGTGATCGAGAAACTTCAGATCCCAGACGGCGAGCTCGAAGAAACCGGTTCGTTCCAAGGAATAAACCCGGGAAGGAGCAAGCCGAAGGGCAAGATTACTCTGCCAGTGACCTTTGGCGGGGAACTCAACTTCAGGACGGAGAAGATAACCTTTGACGTGGCCGATATCCCATTGCCATACAATGGGATACTTGGACGTCCTGCCCTCGCAAAGTTCATGGCAGCTTCCCACTATGCCTACAACGTACTCAAGATGCCGGGGCCGATAAGCGTCATCTCTGTCCCTGGCGACAAGAAGGACGCGCTTATCTGCGCCGACAAGATATACCGGGATGCAGCAGCCGCGGCGGAGAGCAACACACTTGCCGCTGAAGCTCCCGGGGGAAGAAGACCAAGACCAAGTCCGGCAAGTGCTCTGGGGCCGACTCCGGCAAACGCACCTCTTCGGAGTGCTGCGCTGCCGTCGAGGACGTTCCATCGAGCTCCACCGGCAAGTGCAAAAAAGGGATGGCCGCTCCACCGGCAACCAAGAAGGTGTCCGCCAAGGAGGACGGCACTGGTGGTACCTTCACCATCAGTGCTACACTTGATAGCAAATAGGAAAGCGCGCTCGTTGCCTTCCTGCGGGCGAATGTCGATGTGTTTGCGTGGCAACCATCTGACATCCCCGGCGTTCCCAGGAAGGTGATTGAGCACAAGCTTGCTGTTTGCCCTCATGCGCGGCCCGTCAAGCAGAAGGTCAGAAAGCAAGCCGTGGAGCGCCAAGAATTCATTGCCGAAGAGATTAAGAAGCTAGAAGCAGCGGGCCTGGTTAGAGGCGTGATCCATCCGACGTGGTTAGCAAATCCAGTTGTCGTGCGTAAGGCTAACGGGAAGTGGAGGTTGTGTATAGACTTCACCAATGTGAATAAAGCATGTCCCAAGGATCCATTTCCCTTGCCGCGCATTGACCAGATTGTTGACTCCACTGCTGGATGTGAGCTGCTTTCCTTCCTTGATGCATACTCAGGCTACCATCAGATTTTTATGGCCAAGGAAGATGAAGAGAAGACTGCATTCATTACTCCATGTGGCACATATTGCTTCATTCGCATGCCTTTTGGATTGAAGAATGCAGGCTCAACGTTTGCAAGGGTGGTGCACACTGCTTTAGAGCCACAGATCCACAGAAATGTAGAGGCTTACATGGATGACATAGTGGTCAAGAGCAAGAGCAAAGATACCCTGATCCAAGACTTGGAGGAAACATTTGCGAACCTGCGCAAGATCCAGCTTAAGTTGAACCCCGAGAAGTGCGTCTTCGGAGTCCCCTCCGGCAAGCTTCTCGGGTTCTTTGTGTCCCAGAGGGGGATTGAAGCTAATCCCGACAAGATAAAAGCCATCGAGCAGATCGAAGCCCCAAAGCGCGTCAAGGACGTAAGGAGACTTGCCGGTTGTGTGGCTACCCTCAGCAGGTTCATTTCAAAATCTGCAGAACGCGCCCTGCCTTTCTTCAAAATCTTGAAAAAGGCAGGTCCTATGAAATGGACTCCGGAAGCGGAGGCAGCGCTGCAGGATTTGAAGGGATACCTATCCTCCACTCCAATACTTGTCGCACCTAGGCCACAAGAGAAGTTGCTGCTGTACTTAGCGGCAACCAATCAAGTGGTTAGTGCTGCGTTGGTAGCGGAAAGGGAGGCAGAGGAAGAGCCCACACCTCCGGCGAGCGACTCCAGCGACAAGCAGGGGGCTCCACCGGCAAGCTCTGGCCCCGACAAGGACAACTCTGCGCAGGAGCAAAGAGAAGTGCGAAGGAAGATGGTGCAGCGACCGGTGTATTTTGTGAGTTCCCTCTTGCAGGGGGCTAGATCAAGGTACTCCAGGGTGCAGAAGTTGCTTTTCGGTCTCCTCATGGCCTCGAGAAAGCTGCGCCATTACTTCCAAGCACATGAGATAACAGTGGTCACTCGCTTTCCGTTGAAGAGGATATTGCAAAACCCAGAAGCAACAGGCAGGATCGTCGAGTGGGCACTGGAACTGTCGAGCTTTGGCCTCAAGTTTGAAAGTACTTCAACCATACAGAGCAGAGCTTTGGCAGAATTCATAGCTGAATGGACCCCGACGCCAGATGAAGAAGTTCCAGAGACAAGCGTACCCGTACAAGAAGCGACAAGCGAATGGATAATGTATTTTGATGGTGCCTTCTCGCTGCAAGGCGCCGGTGCCGGCGTGGTACTCATAGCGCCCACCGGAGAGCACCTCAAGTATGTTATCCAGATGCACTTTCCCAGAGAACAAGCGACAAACAATACTGCAGAGTATGAAGGTTGCTTGCCGGCCTCAGAATTGCAACTGAACTTGGGATCAAGAAGATGATTGTGCGGGGAGACTCTCAGTTGGTGGTCCGACAAGTGAACAAAAGTTATCAGAGCCCTTTGATGGAAGCTTATGTAGATGAAGTGAGAAAGCTTGAAGAGCACTTTGAAGGTCTGCAAATGGAGCACGTCCCGAGAGCTCAGAATGATATAGCAGATGGCCTTTCAAAGTGTGCTGCAATGAAGCTACCTGTGGAACCAGGGACCTTCCTGCTCAAGCTGACTCAGCCATCCGTTACACCATCAATTGGGCAGCCCAAGAAGAGAAAGTTGGTCTCCGGCGACTACTTGCCGGCGGATCTCCCCGAGGCCGCCGCCAAGGTCCCCAAGATCAACGACCAGAACGCTGAGGAATAGTTTGCTCCTGCAGATCTAAGGGTCTGTACAGTTGAAGCAAGCGTTCCCGACAAGCCTCGCCCCGGCAGGCTTGCCGGGGGACCATCAGCTCCGGCAGAACCAGAGGTTCTTGCCGTAGAAGCTGGGGTCCCCGCAGCGGCCCTCATGCCTTTAGTCCTTGCCGTTGAGCCTCGAGCTCCGGCGTGGGCGCAGCAGATCGTCCGTTTTCTGCAAACTGGAGAACTTCCCGACGACCCAGCAGAGATAGAGAAAATAACCAGGCAGTCAAGTATGTACCAGTTCGTTGACAATGAACTGTACAGAAGAAGGCTCAATGGTGTCAGGTTGAAGTGCATTTCCAGAGAAGATGGACAGAAGCTGTTGGCAGAGATACACGGAGGCATATGTGGCCACCACATTGGCACAAGGGCACTTGCCGGAAAGGCATTCCGGCAAGGGTGCTTTTGGCAAGAAGCCCTCCAAGATGCGACTGCACAAGTAACCAAGTGTGAAGCGTGCCAGTTCCATGCCGAGCAAATTCATCAGCCAGCTCAAGCTCTCCAGACGATCCCTTTGTCCTGGCCCTTCTCGGTCTGGGGGCTCGATATCCTCGGCCCCTTCCCCCGAGCTGTCGGGGGCTTTGAGTACTTGTACGTAGCAATCGACAAGTTCACAAAGTGGCCAGAAGTGGAACCGGTGAGAAAGGTGACAGCACAGTCAGCGGTCAGGTTCTTCAGGTCAATTGTTTGCCGTTTCGGAATCCCTAACAGGATCATCACCGACAACGGTACACAATTCACTAGTCGCACCTTCATGCAGTACGTCCAAGACCTTGGCGCCAAGGTCTGTTTCGCTTCTGTTGCTCACCCGAGGAGCAATGGTCAAGCGGAGAGGGCCAATGCTGAAGTGCTGCGCGGACTCAAGACAAGAACCTTCGACAGGCTGCGCAAGTGCGGAAGAAACTGGATAGAGGAGTTGCCGGCGGCTCTTTGGTCAATCAGAACGACACCAAGTCGAGCCACCGGACAGACACCCTTTGCCCTTGTCTATGGGGTAGAGGCAGTTCTCCCCACGGAACTCGTATACGGATCTCCTCGAGTGCTCGCTTATGATGAGCTCGAGCAAGAGCAACTGCGACAAGATGATGCATTGCTCCTCGAGGAGGGACGTCTCCAGGCTGCTGTACGAGCTGCTCGATACTAGCAAGCCTTGCGTCGCTACCATAGCCGCAAGGTCAAGGCCAGGAGTCTCGAGGAAGGCGACCTTGTTCTTCGGCGTGTTCAGTCCGCCAAGAATTCCAACAAGTTGACGCCGAAGTGGGAAGGCCCTTATCGGGTGAGACAAGTCACAAGGCCCGGCGCTGTCCGCCTTGAGACCGAAGAAGGCTTACCGGTGAGCAATTCCTGGAACATAGATCATCTTCGCAAGTTTCACCCATAAGGCGCGGTTGCCGTGATCCGCTCCGGCAACCACCTTTTGTACAAGTCTTGCTGCTGTCGCATGTAAACCTTTGTACAAAGCCGGGCGCAGATCCCGTGCATCAGTAAAGCTTTTGTGTTTTCGCACTATTTGCCATTTTCATGCTTTTCTTTGTTATTTGCATGCATTATTTGGCATCTTGTGCAACACACATGTCCGGTAAGCATTACCATGTCGAGAAACCCTATACTTGTTCCCTCTTCTCCTTTTCTTTCCCTCTTAAGCAGAAGAAACATTCCTCGCGCACAAGTTTGCCGGGGGGAAGGAGGTGGAGGACGAACCAAGTGCTGTTCAAGGAAGAGAAGCTTGCCGGAGAACGAACAGACTATGAAAGCTAAGTTACCAGAATTTGAGCAGTTCAAATTTTTTTAAAAAAAATTAGTTATCTTCCTTGAACAACCACACTTTGTATGGAAAACCTGTGCGCGGAGGAACCTACCCGTGGCTAGCCGCACCCTTATCTTGTTTTCGAGTACGCTCAACGGCTTAAGTGAGCTGCGACAAATGTCGCGCCCTTACTTCTTTTTCGAGTTCGCTCAGCAAGCTAAGTGCGTTGCGACTAGCTGCGGCAAGGTTGCTTGCCGGTAAGGCCTTTGCCAGCAGGCTGCTCAGAGTCCAGCACTCAGCGCTCGCGGCAAGGGTCCCTTGTCGGCAAGTTCCCTAAAAAGCGTAGGGTAAAAAGCATACAAAGTAAAGGACCAAAACAAGGGAGATAACACTGCATCAACTGCTCGGAAATAAGATAATATATTACAGAGATAACTTGTCGCAATGACTAATAGATTCATGTTCGTGGCACACTTTGCAGCAGCAAAGGAAATAAGAAGAAAGAGGCCTAATCTACGCGATCGCCTTCACGCCTGGAGATCTTGTTCACCTTGGCGATGATGTGGGCGACCTGCGCCTTCAGCGCCTCCTGATCTGCGTCGGCCGGCAAACTGCGGAGAATGTTGACAAGATTAATACCGGGGTTGCGGTAGACGATCTTGGTCAAGACGCGCTCCAAGGTACCCGCGCAGAGCTGGCGCGACTCCTCAGCCAGCTGCGCGGGGAGCTTCTCCTGCAGACGTGCGAGCGCCGGCGCGATCCCCCTGAAGAAAAGACTGAGCTTGGCGCTGTGGGGGAGGTTCGGGTCCGGAGAGTACACCAAGTGTTCAACCCTCAGCGCCATTAGCTCCTTGTCGATGTTGGCGGCGGAAGTGACCAGCTCCTCCGTCCATTGCTCCACCGCCTGGCTGAAGATGTTCGCGGAGGTGGCAGCGCTCTCCACCAGCTCCCGCTCCTTGCGAACCTCCTCCTTCAGCTTGGTCTCGCGGTCCCGGGAGGCATCAAGTGAATCTTTCAAAGTGGAGACCTTCAACTCCAGATCAGCAATCGAGTCCTTGGCGGCTTTGAGCTCGTCGCCCTACTTGGAGAGGTGTACCTGGAGGTCCGAGTTGGTATGGGCGTCTTTCTCGCGCTCTATGTTGAGCGCGGTGACCCTTTCCGTGCTCGCCTTCAGGTACTCCTCCAGCTGCGCCACCTTGGCTTCAAGGTCCTTCTTGGCGGTTTCCGCGGCGGCAGCGGCTTCCTTTGCCTCCTTCAGGGCCCCGCCAAGAGCCTGCTCCCGGGCGGTGAGCTCGTCGTCATGGGCGTCGAGCTCAACCTTCCGCTGCTTGAGCGCTCCATCTCGCCGGGACAGCTCCACACCAACTAGTCGCTGCTGCTCCTCGGCCTCTGCCTTCTCCAGGAGGAACTCCTGCTCTCCGGCAAGCCTCTCGCGCTCCTCCGCCAAGTCGCGGAGAGCTGCCTGGTTGGCGGCGCGTAGCTCTGCAGCGCGTTTCTCCAAGTCTGCTCCGGCCTTGGCGGTGAGGGCTTCTCGCGACTCCAATTTCGCCTGCCTGGCCCGGTAAAGGGCCAGGAGCTGGCGGAGAAGTTTCTCCTCTTCGGGCTCATCGCTCCCGCCAGGCGCTTCAACGATCTTCAACCCCGCGGAGGCGAGGACCTCTCCATCAAAGGTCTCTCCCTCCACGGGGGCTCGCGACGAAGACCCCCACGGCACTTGAATGAAGACGCCGTTGGGGGCCTCAAGATAGATGCCCGACTGCTCCTTATCGACGGAGGGGTCGGCGGCCGGTGCAGCGCTCGACGCTCCTGCTGCCTCCGGGCCGGCAGTGTGGTCGCCGTCCCCCTCCCCGGCCGCAGCGTCTGCGGTTGGAGCAGTCTCCTCAGCGGCAGGCTCGTCGGCTCCGGCCATGTCTTCAACGACAGGGGCGTTGCCGCCGTCGCCTTGCGCGCCCTCCTCGCCGATAACCTCGGTCTCCATCCGGTCCGGCGCGGGAGGATCTAGAAGAAAAAGAAAAGAAGAAGTTCAAGCAAATATGCAAAAAGACAAGTCCAAGAAGACGAAGTTACAAGACTTACCTTCGCGGACTTCGTCGACGACAGGCTCCCTCGCCGGGGAGCCCTCCCTTGGCGGGGTGGCCACCCTCACCGGGCTGCTCGCCCTTGGCGGGGTACTCGCCCTTGGTGGAGTACCCGCCCTTGGCGGAGCGCTCTCCCTCGCCGGGGAGTTCGCCCTTGGCGGGGATGGCGGGACCTGTGGCTCCTCGGGAGTAGTCTCCGGGCGCTCCTGCAGCTGCGGCTCCACTTCTGCACAAGACCAATGAAGTAGCAAGATATCAGTACAAGTTAAAACCTCAAGCGTGCCCGACGAACAAAGAAATCTAAAACCCAGACTTACGCTGGGGGCTGCTCCTCGGGGCAGCAGGTTGGTCCGACGAGCCTGTCGCCGGCGTGTTCCCTGTCGCCGCGACGGGCGAGTCGTCCTCGACCTCAACCACGGGGATTTTGGCCCGCTTTGCCATCCGCTGGGCCAAGGTCCTGAAGTCAAAACAAGAACAAGATTAGAATCACGGAGAAGAATCAAGTCAGAATTGAAGAAGCTATAAGTTACAGATGCTTACTCCTCTTCCTCGTCGTCGTCGCTAAGGGCGGAGAAATCGAACTCCACCTGAGTTGCTCCGGCGCGAGGAGTAGGAGGAGAAGGCTCCCTCGGGCGCTTGGCGGTCCCCGGGGCTGGGGGCTGCGAAGACCCAGCCTCCGCCGACGCCGAGGCCCGAGGAGCAGGCGGAGCGGCTGCTCCGCTCTGAGAAGATCCCCCTCCGCTTGGCGCTGGTGCGCGGGGCGCCTCCGCCGCAGCTGGTGCGCGGGGCGCCTCCGTCGCGGCTTGGCTCGCTCTGGTGGCGCGCGTCGCCCGGCGAGCAGGCTGTTGTCGGGGCGCCTGCGTCCTTGTCGCTGTAGGCGCCTTGCGGAGACGCTTCAACGGTGTTCGCTGGGGACTCGCCCGAGGCGGGGAGTTCTCCGAGGACGATGAGGCGTCGTCATCGAGTCCCAGAGACCCACCGCTGTCCTCATCGGCCTCGGTGTCCTCCTCCTCTTCCCCGGCGGGCTCGCTGGGTCCGGCATCTTGTCCTGCGGCCCCGCTCTCTCCGGTGGCTCCGCTCCCTCCGGTGGCTCCGCTCCCTCCGGCACCTCTGTTCCCTCCGGCAACCTCGCTTGCCGCTGTCTCGCTCACGACTCCGGGAATCCTGGCGTGCCTCAGGGAAGGGACCCCGGCAAGCTCGTCGGGCGGAAGCTTGAGTAGTCTGCGGATCTCAGCCTCCTCTGCTTGGCACACCTCGTCCGCGGCTTCCGCCTCGTCGATGGTGAATCCGAAGTCTCCTGCTACTGCAGCTGCGGCAGCCTCTTCCATCCGGGAAGCGATGTAGGCTATGTCCCGCTCTGTGGTGGCCCGAGTGAGACCCTTGTTCTCCTCGGTGTTCTTCGGCACCTCGACCAAGTTGTCGAAGAAACTCATAATTGCATCCGGCGTGGGCACTATCCTGGTGGGGTCGACGCCGTGAGAGTCACATGCGGGCATCATTGCGCGCAAAGCATCTCGGGCGGTGCTGTTGCACAGCGGCACCACTCCCCGGAGAGATCTAAACCACTCCGGATGGGCCGGATCGTGCTTAAAAAGCTCCCGGACCATCCCCTTCAGTTCCAACGCCGTGAAGTTGAAGTTCAGTCCCGGGCGCAGCCTCATAATGTCCGCCGCATTGCCGAATTCCCATGCTGGCCTTTTCCTCTCTTGTAAAGGGGCAATGCGGCGGCGGAGGAAATCTGCCCCTACCTCTCCGATGGTCAACTTAGCTACCCGGAGACGGAGTATCCTGACAAGAGCAACGTTGAGCTTGACATCATCCGGGGCCAACTCGCTCCAGTCCCTGACGCGCACTATGGCTGTTGTGCGCGGCGTAGTGAAAGGCTCCGGCTGGTCCTCCACTATCCAACACCAGTCTGCGCGCCACTCTTCCCACTTGCCGCGGAGCTCTCCTTTCAGATATGATTCCTTCTTATTCAAGCGGAAGATCCAAGAGATACCCCCGGAGAGGGGAGCGCCGGCCTCTACTCTAGGCATAAAAAAGTGGCGAAAAAGCGCTACGTTTGGATAGATCCCTATATAGTTTTCGCACAGATGTGCGAAAACCGCCATCGTAAGGATGGCGTTGGGGGTGAAGTCTAGGAGGTGGAGGCCGTACGTGTTCATGATGTCGCAGAAAAACTCCGAGAACGGAGGGAACAAGCCGCAGTGAAAGAAGACAGCGAAGAAGAAGTACCCGCCGGGAAGCAGATCTTTGGCGACGGCGGGGTAGACTCTGGTCCGGGGATGAGCCTTGGTCTCCTTGGCCCAGAAGAGGTAATACTTGTTCCAGAGTTCCCTCGCGCCGAGCCTCGGCGCGAAGACTACATTCCTCTTCCGTAGGGCGGCGAGCTTCGCCGCCTGCTCGGATTTCTCCCTCTTGGCCTTCTCCGCTTTCGCCTTCTCGGCCTTCGGAGCCATGGCGGAGGCGGCAGTGGAAGGGGCGAGGAGTTCGACGGCGCCGCGGGTGCGGAAGAGGGCAGAGGAGGTGTGGAGGCAAAGCGCAGCGGGGGATTTCTGGAGGTTGAAGACGAAGTGAAGACGGAGGAAGGAAACTGCCCCTGCTCCCTCTGCTTTTAAGGAGGGAGTGGGGGACGTTTCGCATTTTTCATTAAAGAACGTGGCCACGATCTCTCCCACGACGCCGCAATCGACGCGTGCCGTTAGGGAGGGGCGCGGCGGATGCGGAAGGGGATTCGGCGTGCCGTGGGCCGCGTGTGTCCGTGCACTGTTTTGGGCCTGGCCCAACAGCGCTCGGCACCGTGTATGGCCCAGGCCCGGGGGCTTCTGTCGGTGTACTAAGATAGGGGTACCTTAGTACCCCAACTTAGCACGGGCTGTAGCAGCTTCCCGCGGCAGGGCTCACCACGTGCTCGCCGGAGACCTTTCTGATCCTTATAAAACCATTCAAAAACAAAGTATACAAGACAGAAGATCAAGGCCCCGGCAAGTGGAGCTTGCCGGGAAGGCCGTCCCAGGCTCAAGACTATCACATTTAGCACAAGACCCTGGCAAGAGGAGCTTGCCAGGAAGACCAGAAGACTGCATTCCAGAAGACATGCCTTGGCGCAGCATGCGCCCCGGCAAGGGCCCGGGGAGCGACAAGCTTCCCAGCCCGGCAAGATCAAGACCCCGGCAAGGTGCTTGCCGGGGGAACCTGCGCTGTGTGCCCGCGCTCCAGCTCATCGGCCCACGCGTCGCCCTGGGGCCCTTCCAGGGATGCGTGGCGGATGGCTGTGCAGCCTGGGGGGGGCACGTTGGCACTCCACGGTGACGAGGCTATCGCCGTGGCGAACGGAGACGCATGGACGGGTGCTTTTGAGGTCGACGGTGACGGGCATTTAATGCCCTTGTCCCCCACTGTCAAGTTAGGTGAAGACCACTGTTCACGCACTGTTCATGCACTGTTCCCGCACTGTTACAACTACCACCAAAGTTACATTTTTGCCCTTCTTCTACGTTGGCACCTGTCGGTGACCCCTTGAGCTATAAAAGGAGGCCCATGCACAACGTAGAGGGGGTTCGGAACCTAGACAGCTCTCTTGCTCGGTGTAGCTAGTTCTTCAAGGTCTCGAGCTCACAAACTCAATACAAACCAAGCAGGAGTAGGGTTTTACGCATCCGCGCGGCCCGAACCTGGGTAAACTGCTCGCGTGCGCCCCTCGATCCGCTCTTTGTGCTCCCTCCGCTCCCTCACCGCAACGACAAGGGGCTCCGGTCCCATAGGTGCTCGTGGTGGACAGTTTCCCCCGACAAACGAGCTCAACAAGATGGCATTTCATAACAAGTGAAACAACATCACAGCCACATGGCACTTTGCAACGATGATAAACATGGCAAGAATAAATCTATCATGCTACCTAGCACATACAACATGTAGAGCATGGCAAGACGAACATGTGGACATGTCATTTGCATCATTCGGACAAACGAGCTAAAAGATATCACATGGCAAAGATGACATAAAAACATCACATAACAGCAGTTTATATCACGATGCACTCTTGCAGCAGCAAAACAAGCACCTAGATGATCTCTAACATGCATGACACTAAAAGATAAAACGTAGTGCTATTCACCACGAACGTCTGGACATGCTATTTGCGCGAAACGGAGCTACACACAAAAAGATAGAGCAGTTAGAAAACATCATCAGCAATTAAACATCAGGGACTTGGAGGGTAAAAGTCAACCTAGATCTGAGAGGAGATGGGCTCGGCCCGGTGGAAGCAGATCTGGCCCCGGCCCACTGCGGCGCGCGGGCGGAGTGGCGGCGAAGGGATGCCCGGCTCGGCTCGGGCCCAGCTGAGGGAGCAGGCGCCTTGGCCCGAGCGGCCCAGGCGGGGGAAGGCCGCGGCCGGCCTGCGGGATGGAGGCGGAGGCCCGCGGTGCGGTGGCGCCCTGGCGACTGGCGCGGGAGGCGAGCGGCGGCCCAGCCAGATGGAGAGGCGAGGGAGGTGGGCCGACGGCGGAGGGAGGTCCACGCGCGGCGGAGTGGGGAGAGCGGTGACGGTCGGTGGCGCGGTGGCGACTTGGGCTCGGCCCAGCGGTGCCTTCGGGCTGGAGGGGAAAAGCCGACGGGGAAGTGGTCCAGGCGAGGCCGCCTGGCGAAGAGCGATGGCGTTGCGGGCCGACGAGAGGGACGGGCCGTGGTGGCGTCGAAGTGGTCCTGGGGCGAACGGCGCGATGCGGGAGGCTGAGCCCGGTCGGTCGGTGCGGTTGAAGGCCGTTGACCTCTCGATCGCTGGGATCGAACTGGAGGAGGGATCTGGTCGGAGCGCCCGATCCCAGAGATCTCTGCGGGAGGGGAGGCCAAGTGGCAGAGAGGGGGTGGCCAGATCTGAAATTTAGGGAAGAAGTGGAGAAGAAGCTAGGGAATGCCCAAAAATAGACCTAGGTCTATTATATAGCAGATCTGCTAGGGTTAGGTTTGTGGGGGTGTTAGGAGCCCTCCGATCGCGATCCGACGGATCCGATCGCGGGGTAGTTTAGAAGGGCCTAGGGGATGTTAGTGGGCTGCTGGAGGGATGTTTCTGGGACACAAAGTGAAGGCACTTTGGACCCACACGAATAACTGATGGGATAGCACACGGAGTCCAAACGCGACGAGATTTGAGAGGCGGGTTGCACACAACAAAACCACAACACACACAACAAACTCGCGGCACACCGGTAACGTTACACGCCCAAACACCAAAGTAGGCCTACGGGACGTCACGGACACGTGAGGGAGCTCCGGAACGCGAAACGGACAACGGGAAGGAACGCGTGGAACCGGATGCAACCGACAACACAAATGCAATGCAATGCACATGTCTACATGATATGAATGAATGCCACACACTCACACAACAAAACGACGAAAACCCGAAAGACAAAGAACCCGGAATGGAAATAGATGAAGCCGGAGATATATTATATACCCAAAAGGGAAAGTATTACATCCGGGGCATTACATCTAGTTAGACTAGTTTAACTGAATTTTACTCTAGTTAGACTAGTTTAACTGAATTTTACACTGCATCAGTAGTTTTAACTGAATTTTACATTAGTGAATCTTGACAATGCTAGTAGGACTAACATTGTCAACACTTTTGCACTAGTTCTGCTAGATACCATCGTCACTAGATATCTACAGTTTTATTACTAGAGCCACCATACAAACCTCATATTCTTTTATTACTGGAGCCAATTTTCCTCATATTCTTTTTTTTACTGGAGGCACCATACAAACCTCAGAGCTTGGTGGCCTGGACCTGCATTTGTTCTTGGTTGCTTTTCATACTAGAGTTTTACTATCACAACAGTGTTTTTTTAAATATAATATCACAACAGTGCTTTTTTATTAACATCAAGTTCATCATGTCAATTACTCCAAGCAACAACAGTTTGCCTAGTAGAAAATTTTAAGCTATGGCTTAGCAGGAAAATTAACAGCAACAAGTTTTTCATGTGTTTTTCAGAGTACAAGTTGCTGAAAAAATGCTGAACTACTGAAACTAGTCTAACTACTGAAACTACTGAAACTAGTCTAACTACTGAAACTACTGAAACTACTGAAACTACTAAAACTAGTCTAACTAGTCTAACTACTGAAACTAGTCTAACTAGTCTAACTACTGAAACTACTGAAACTAGTCTAACTACTGAAACTACTGAAACTACTGAAACTACTGAAACTAGTCTAACTAGTCTAACTACTGAAACTAGTCTAACTAGTCTAACTACTGAACTTCAGATTTGAGATTCATGTGTTTTTCAGATTTGAGATTCATGTGTTTTTCAACAAGTCTAACTACTAGTCTAACTAGTCTAACTACTACTCCAAGCACTAGTCTAACTACTAGTCTAACTACTGCTAGTCTAACTACTGCTCCAAGCAAGCTACTGAAACCATTATAGTCTAACTACTAGTCTAACTAGTCTAACTACTGCTCCAAGCACTAGTCTAACTACTAGTCTAACTACTGCTAGTCTAACTACTGCTCCAAGCAAACTACTAAAACCATTAGAGTCTACTGCAAGAAGGTTTCAGTTAATTATTGGGGGGATTAGAGACCTTGGCGTGGATTCTTAACTACATTACAGACCCAAGCAAATTACTGAAACTACCCAACGGAAACCCTAAATCTAGACAAACCCGAGGGGATTCAGACCTAAAAGAGCTAAAAACCTAAGCAGAGGATGCCATGGGTAGGAGGAGGATACATTGGCGTGGTGTTGGCGACGGTGAGGGGCCCGTCGAGGCCGGGTCGTCGGGGGCGCGGGCGGCGGCGGCGTAGCTCCGGGCGTCGAGGCCGGGGCGTCGGGGGCGAGGGCGTCGGCGTTGAGGGAGAGAGAGGCGTCGGGG
>LR738709.1:446810944-446856567 GCA_902687465.1 Secale cereale | reverse complement strand
CGGCGGTTTAGTAGGGGAATCAAGGGTGCGGGGGGTCGGCGGCGGCGGCCGATGGACCGGGGGGTTCTCGGCGGCGAGGGGGACCGGAACCTGGTGAGGTGGGATAGCGATCGAGATGGAGGGGGGGTCGAGATCGAGTGTCCATGAAATTTAAAAATATTCATGATAGTTCAAAAAGTGCCCATGAAATACAATCGAGAAATGAAGGGTACGATTTAAATACAATCGATCTTAGCTAGCTATCTGTTCACAATCTTCTTGCCCTTCTTTTTCGCAAATGGAGTTCTTCTGTGGAACGGACGTCCTTTAGGTAGGGTGGTCCTGCTTCTTCTTGTGGTGTAAGCTGCTACTTCATCATCGTCGTCATGTTCGATCCTCGGGTCGCCGTACTTGTCGAAGTCTTGCTCATTGGCTACTCCATCCATTCCGATGATCTTCCTTTTGCCTCTCCTCACGACAACACGACTGGGCTTTGACGGATCGGTAATGAAGAAGCATTGGTCAACTTGGGAAGCCAGTACCCATGGCTCATTTTTCGCGGTGACGTTTGCGCCCGCGGTCTTGGATTTGGCTTCGGGTATAACCATGGTGGTGAAATACCGGTCTTCTTTTAGGACGCTCTTGGCCCATCTGACACGGAACATCGGGACCTTCTCTCCAGCGTAGCTTAGCTCCCAGATCTCCTCAATCCTTCCGTAGTATCTGTCCTTGTCATTACCGGTGTAGGATTCCATCGTTACCCCGGAGTTCTGATAACCATCGCTCTTCATGTCCTTGGCCTCGGTGTAGAATGTGTAGCCGTTGATATCGTACGCCTCATAGGTCATCAGGTTGTGCTTGGCGCCCTGTGACAAGGCGAATATGAGTTGTTCTTCCGCGGAAGAATCATCATGTAAAGGGTACGACAGAAGCTTCTGCTTGAACCAACACGTGAAACATGAGTTGTGCTCTTTGATTATATCTCCGTCCGTCCTCTGTTGGCCTCGGTCATTGTACGTCTTCTCAATAAAGGTTTTGTGCTGAACCACCCAAGGATCGACCACGTCTATGTGTTGTAGCGCGACTAGGTTTGCTCTTTCAAAGTCGGCGAGTCGACCCTCGAAGTGGACATGCATTTCGCGGCGACCCTCACGGTGACCCCATCCAGCGAGCCTGCCGAGGTGCCTGTTGACGGGCAGACCAACGGGGTTCTCGATGCCTAGATAATTCGTGCAGTAGGAGATGCACTCTTCGGTCAGAAAGCCCCTAGCTATGCTTCCCTCTGGACGTGACATGTTGCGAACATATCCTTTGATGACACCATTCATCCTTTCGAACGGCATCATGCTGTGCAGGAACGTCGGCCCGAGTTGGATGATATCGTCCACGATATGGACCAGCAGATGCACCATAACGTCGAAGAATGCGGGCGGGAAGTACATCTCAAGCTCGCATAGTATCACCACGATCTCTTCCTGTAGCCTTCTGAGTTGCCTCACGCCAACAGACTTCCGAGAGATGACGTCGAAAAAGTTGCATAGGCCAAATAGGGTTTCACGGACGTGCGCGTCCATGATACCACGGATTGCAACTGGAAGTATCTGCGTCATCAGCACGTGACAGTCGTGAGACTTCATCCCGCTGAACTTCAGCTTCGCCCGGTCTAGGTATCTACTTATCTTCCCCGCGTAACCGTAAGGAAGTTGTACTCCTACGAGGCAGGTGAAAAACTGCTCGATCTCCTCCTGACTTAGAGTGAAGCACGCGGGAGGGTATTCATTTCCGGTCTTCTTGGCCTTTTTGCCTTTGCGACGACTTTCCGTGTCCTGCTTCGCCTCATCATCATCATCATCATCATCATCATCATCATCATCATCATCATCATATATAGCGTGAAGCTCCTGCCTGATGCCCATTGATTTCAAGTCTGCCCTTGCTTTCGGCCCATCTTTGGTCCTCTCTGGCATGTTGAGCAGGGTACCAAGCAGACTCTCGCACACGTTCTTCGTGATATGCATTACATCAAGGCTGTGAGGCACACGGTGGATCTTCCAGTACGGCAAGTCCCAGAAAACAGACCTCGTTTTCCATACCTTCAGCAGCGGCTCTGGCGCCTTTCACTTCTTTCCCAGCTCTGGCGCCTTTTGCTTCTTTCCCGGCAGTGGGCAATCTTTCCAATTTTTCAACATCTCGTCTATTTCCTCGCCGCTCCTCGTACGCGGGCGTCCTCGGGGTTCGGTTTCACCATCGAACAGATCCTTGCGTTTTCTCCACAGGTCATCGTCGCGAAGCCACCTTCGGTGTCCCATTAACACGGTTTTCGAAGACCCGGGATCTCTATCTAGCTGGCGATACGTTGTGTCATCCATGCACATGACGCATCCAGAAAATCCGTGGACCACCTGCCCCGCGACATATCCGTAACCGAGATAGTCGTGCACCGTCGTGAGCAGCGCGGCTCTCATAGGGAAATATTCTTTCTTTGCGGCATCCCACGTATTGGCTGGCGTTTTCCACAGCGTGTCTAGCTCCTCTTTCAGCAGCCCCAGATACAGATTGATGTCGTTCCCTGGTTGTTTTGGTCCTTCAATTAGCATACTCATGTGAATGTACTTCCTCTTCATGCACAACCAGGGGGGAAGGTTGTACATCCACACAAACACAGGCCAGGTGCTATGTGTGCTTCTCTAGCTGCCAAACGGATTGACTCCATCGGTGCTCACGCCCAGCACGATGTTCCTTGGATCGTTCCCAAATTCTAGGTCTTCGAAGTTCAACGCTTGCCACTGGCTCGCATCCTTAGGGTGACTCAGCATCTTGTCTTTTTTATCTATCTCCGGATCATTTGCGTCATCTTCTCGCTTCTTCTCCTCCCTATCCGCGTACCAACGCAGGAGCTTTGCTACCTTAGGGTCCATGAAATACCGCTGCAGACGAGGAGTGATCGGAAAGTACCACACCACTTTTCGAGGAGCTTTCTTCCTCTTCTTGTATCGAGTGACGCCGCACACCGGACATATGGTAGACTCCGCGTGCTCGTCCCGATAAATGATGCAATTGTTCATGCACACATGGTATTTCACGTGCGGTAAATCCAGAGGACACACGATTTTCTTCGCCTCCTCCAAACTGGTGGGGCACTTGTTCCCCTTGGGAAGACGTTCGTGCCAGAATGACATGTTCTCGTCGAAGCATGCGTCGGTCATTTTGTCTTTTACCTTCATCTCCAGAGCCAGGAGCGTTACTTTCAGGCGGGTATCCTCGGGCCTGCATCCTTCATACAATGGAGTAACCACGTCTAACTCAAGTTGATCCATCTTGGCTTTCTCTCGGGCGGCAGCTCTTGCGTTATCGGTCTGCTTGAGAAGCAGCTCTTGAATATGAGGGTCCTGCACCCAGCCCATCGATGGTTCAACGTCGTCTGCTCCGCCGGCATCATCATCTTCATGATCATGCCCGTCGTCTGCTCCGGCATCTTCCTCATCATCATGTCCTGCATCTTCTACATGATGACTGTGTACAGCATCACCGCCGTGATCATCTCCTGGGGATTCTTCGTCTTCTCGCCCGCCCGAGCCGCGGTGGTTGTCTTGCTGCCCTTCCTCATTTCTTGCCCGGCCCCCATGGACGACTTCGTAGTCATCTTCATCACCTTGCCACCGATAGCCATCCATGAAACCACGCAAGAGCAGGTGGTCCCGCACCTGCCCGGAATCCGGGTCCGCAATAAGGCTCTTCAGCTTGCATCTTCGACACGGACATCTTATCTCCGTCTCGTTCTTTTGAAGCATCTAGGCCTTCGCGGACCTCAAAAACCTATTCACGATGCCTTCGGTCATCGTGCGCACCATGGTCGCCTGCGGGGTAGAGCAAAACGATATTTTAGAACCAAGAAAAAATTTGCCATGACTTTCCCTAAAAATAGGACAAAAATGAATGCTTAATGCCAAAATTCTCACTGAAACGGAAATGAATCAACATTCCAGGAAAATATTGGCAACTATCGCATTTCAAATACCGGTACACCTCCAAACACAAACACATATGCAACACAACAAACATATGCAACACCACAAACATACATAGATCTAGCTAGGCCATAAAAAGTGCATGTGCACATTGTTGTATGGAGAACAACATAAATATAGCTTCCCCCCTTACTTACCTATCAAAACAAGGTAATTTAACCACTTAATTTGAATGAATATATGGTGGAAATGAGGTGAAAAAGAGGAGGGACCCGAGAGGAGAGGAGGTGGAGAGAATGAAGAAGTGTGGGGGGGGGAGTGAGTGTGGTAGGAGAGGCTGTCCAAAATATCTTGTTGCTGCCCGCTTACTAATGGCGCACCAACTATAAATGCGCCATTAGTAATCAAGGTTACTAATGGCGCATTTATAGTAGGTGCGCCATTACTAGTTTTGCAAAAAAAAAACATACTAATGGCGCACTGTCGCACAGTGCGCCATTACTAGTTTAAACTAGTAATGGCGTACTCTGGGACAGTGCGCCATTAGTAGTTTTGTAAAAAAAAGAATAAAAAATATCATAAAAAAAGAGCATTAATGGCGCACTTTACTGCTGGTGCGCCATTACTAGTTACAACTAGTAATGGCGCACTTTGTCTGGATGCGCCATTAGTATGTTTGGATAGGCGCGCTAGTTCAAAAAAAAAAACTTCTTGATACTAATGGCGCACTCTGGGCCTGGTGCGCCATTAGTAGTTCGAACTCTAATGGCATATCTGTTGCTGGTGCGCCATTACTATATACTAATGGCGCACTGCTTGTCTGGTGCGCCATTAGTATCAATTCCATCTATAGTCCTTTTCCTAGTAGTGAGCCTACGATGGGATTACTCACGCATGGCGGTGAGCATCATGGAATTGGTGATGGAGGAAGGTTGATGATGACGATGGCGACGATCTCCCCTCTCCAGAGCCCCGAACGGACTCCAGATCAACCCTCCCAAGAGAGATTAGGGCTTGGCGGCGGCTCCGTATCGTAAAACACGATAATTCCTTCTTCTTGATTTTTTTTCTCCCCGAAAGTGAATATATGGAGTCGAGGAAGTCGTCGGTGGAGCATCAGGGGGCCCACAAGGCAGGGGGCGCGCCCCCCACCCTTGTGGACAGGGTGTGGGCCCCCTGGTCTGGTTCTTTCCGTAGATATTTTTTATATATTCCAAAATAATTCTCCATTAAATTTCAGGTCATTCCGAGAGCTTTTATTTCTGCACAAAAATAACACCATGGCAGTTCTGCTGAAAACAACGTCAGTCCGGGTTAGTTCCATTCAAATCATGCAAGTTAGAGTCCAAAACAAGGGCAAAAGTGTTTGGAAAAGTAGATATGTTGGAGACGTATCAACTCCCCCAAGCTTAAACCTTTGCTTGTCCTCAAGCAATTCAGTTGATAAACTGAAAGTGATAAAGAAAAACTTTGACAAACTCTATTTGCTCTTGTTGTTGTAAATATGTAAAGCCAGCATTCAAATTTTCAACAAAGATCATGAACTAACCACATTCACAATAACTTTCAGGTCTCATGTCTACTCATATCAATGGCACAATCAACTAGCAAGCAATAATAATAAATCTCGGATGACAACACTATCTCAAAACAATCATAATATGATATAACAAGATGGTATCTCGCTATCCCTTTCTGAGACCACAAAACATAAATGCACATCACCTTTAAAGATCAAGGGCTGACTAGACATCGTAATTCATGGTAAAAGAGATGCAGTCATAGTCATACTCAATGTAAATTAATAGCAATGCATGCAAATGATATCGGTGCTCTCCAACTGGTGCTTTTTAATAACAGGATGATGAATCAACATAAAAGTAAATAGATAGGCCCTTCGCAGAGGGAAGCAGGGATTTGCAGAGGGGCCAGAGATCGAGTTTTGAAACAAAGATAAATAATATTTTGGGTGGCATACTTTCATTGTCAACATAACAACCAAGAGATCTCGATATCTTCCATGCTACACACATTATAGGCGTTTCCCAAACAGAATGGTAAAGTTTATACTCCCCCACCACCAACAAGCACACTCCACGGCTGGTCTGAAACAACGGGTACCGTCCATACCAACAACAGTCCTGGGGGAGTTTTGTTTGCAAATATTTTGATTTGATTTGAGCATGGGACTGGGCATCCTCGTTACCGGCCATTTTCTCGTGAATGATTAGCGAAGTCCACTCATCGTGAGATTGACCCACTTGGCATGGAAGATATAGACAACCCTAGTTGATACATGAGCTATCGAGCATACAAAACAGAATTTCATTTGAAGGTTTAGAGTTTGGCACATACAAATTTACTTGGAACGGCAGGTAGATACCGCATATAGGAAGGTATGGTGGACTCATATGGAATAACGTTGGGGTTTATGGAGGTGGATGCACAAGCAGTATTCCCGCTTAGTACAGGTGAAAGCTAGAAAGAGACTGGGGAGCGACCAACTAGAGAGCGACAACAGTCATGAACATGCATTAAAATTAATCAACAATGAGTGCAAGCATGAGTAGGATATAAATCACCATGAACATAAATATCGTGGAGGTTATATTGATTTTGTTTCAACTACATGCGTGAACATGTGCCAAGTCAAACCACTTAAATCATTCAAAGGAGGATACCACCCTATCATACCACATCACAACCATTTTAATATCATGTTTGCACGCAAGATAAACCATTATAAACTCTTAGCTAATTTAGCATGGCATGAGCAGCTATGATCTCTAATTGTCATTGCAAGCATGTTTTATTCATAACAAGCTGAATCAGGAATGATGAACTATCATATTTACAAAAACAAGAGAGGTCGAGTTCATACCAGCTTTTCTCATCTCAATCAATCCATCATATATCGTCATTATTGCCTTTCACTCGCACGACCGAACGGTGTGGATAATAATAATAATGTACGTGCATTGGACTAAGCTGGAATCTGCAAGCATTTAATACAAGAGAGAAGACAAAGTAATATGACTCAAGGTTAAATCAACAATAAAGCATATGAGAGCCACTAAACATTTCCATCATGGTCTTCTCCTCTTGACCCCCAAAGAAAAGAAAAGAAACTATTTACACAGGAAAGCTCCCAACAAGCAAAAGAAGAATGAGAAATCTTTTTGGGTTTTCTTTTAATTACTACTACTACAGGCATGAAAAGTAAACTAGCGAAAAAGCTGCAGCTAATTTTTTTTGTTTTTCTTAAGGTTTTTGTAACACACAAGAAAAAGACTATGAAAACAAACAAAACTAGCATGGATAGTACAATGAAAGAGTGTGAGCACCGACTACTGGAATAAGTGTGTGAACATGAATGTAATGTCGGTGAGTAATATGTACTCCCTCAAGCTTAGGCTTTTGGCCTAAGTTGGCCTATGGCCACGGGTCAAAGCTACTTTCTGCCGTATACGGAGAAGCGTCCTATGGGTGCCACTGGTTGGCAATCTCATCCCGATCCCACCGATAAACCGACTGCCGGTAAGGGTCAAGTAGTGGTTCCGACTCCGGCTCTGAAGCTTGTTCCTGGCTCTAGTATTTATAAACAGCATCTAGCAAAACGAGGTATGTGCCTAAAAATATATCAAACAGAGATGGTGCAGGAAAGGTAATGATCTCACAATATTTTTCATCAAACCTCAATTTATACTTAAGCGACTTCTTCTTGTCTTTAACAATAAAATCATGTGCTATTTTACTCTTATAGTCTAGAAACACCGGGGTCAACCACTTTTCTTCCTTATCATGATGCCTAATAGGTATTCTAAAGTGTTCAGCAAGGCGCGAAGCAAGGATGCCTCCAAAGATAGGACCCTTTGTACGGTTCAGGCTTAATCGTTTAGCAACAACAACACCCAAGCTAAAAGTTGTGTCTCTAAACAAAGCATGGTGCAAAATGACAATATCATGGGCACTAAGATTCCCACTATTCCCGCGACCAATTAAGCATCTACTAGCAAATATAGCAAAGTAGCGTAGAATAGGAAAATGTATACTAGTAATTCTTGCCCCTGAAACTTGTCTCGTTTCCCCTACAGCTATCATATCAATAAACCCATCAAGATCTTTACGATGTGGCTCCTCAAGACTACCAGCAAAGGGTATCTTACATACTTGACAAAATTCATAGAACAACATCTCCTTAACCTCGTCATATAAACGAAACTCCACTGAAGGTGGTGATTTCTTAGCATGAAAATGAAAGTTTTGCCTGAAAATATTAGTGAGCAAGAGATACTGTTCACGCTGGTCGTGGAGGAAATCGGTGAGGCCTGCATTCTCCGCCAAATAATAAAAGTCTTTATAAATCCCGGCGGCTTCCAAAAACTCATTGCAAGGCCATTCACATGGCCGAACTTCCGCAGTGCGAGGAAGATTGTATTTGGGCTTCTTATTCTCTTCCTTCTGCTTATCCTTTGAACTTTGACTGGAAGAGCCTCTCAACAATCTCCTCATTATTTTCTTCCTCTGAAATTTCTGAAATTTTTTAGTGACTCAAAATAAAAGTGAACTAAACTCAACAAGATTGATAGCAACTACTCCTACAAGTGCCTAGAGACTATATCATGCATTAGAACTACTTGGAACCACATAAATTAGGCATGCAAGCTCAAGAATAGGGTCACCTAAGCAGCAAAAATTTGCAATAAATAAAGCACTATAACAAAAACTAATTAGACCAATGGAGGAGTCACATACCAAGGAACAATCTCCCCAAACAGTTTTGTGAATGGAGCTTTGAGCAAGGAGATCAAAAATGGTAGCAAGATGAGCTAGAACTCGTGCTTGAGCTCGATAGTGATTTTTTTGGGAGGAAGGAGTGTGTGGGTGCAGGAATAAGTGGAGGGAGGCCACGTGGGGCCCACGAGGCAGGGGGAGCGCCCAGGGGGGTGGGCGCGCCGTGGACCCTCGTGGCCACGTGCTGGCTCCCCCTGCTATGTTCTCAGTGCCAAATATTCTCAAATATTCTGGAAAAAAATCATATTTCATTTTCGGGGCATTTGGAGAACTTTTATTTTCGCGGTATTTTTTATTGCACGGATAACTCTGGAAACAGACAAAAAAAATAGTATTTTTGCTATATTTAATCTAATTAACAGAAAGTAAAAGGAGGGTACAGAAAGTTGTGCTATCTAGATTCACCCATCTCATGCTCATCAAAAGGAATCTATTAACAAGGTTGATCAAGTCTTGTTAACAAACTCTTTCCGAATAACATGAAACCGGAGAGTTTTCGAATAACACTAGGTTACCTCAATGGGGATATGCATGTCCCCAACAATAAGAATATCATATTTCTTCTTGACAGTAGGAAGAGGAAATTCAAAACCTCCAATAGTAATCATTGAATTTTTTCCAATAGAATTGATACTGTGGACCTGAGGTTGTTTCCTCGGAAACTGTACCGTATGCTCATTACCATTGACATAAAAAGTGGCATTGCCTTTGTTGCAATCAATAACAGCCCCTGCAGTATTCAAAAAGGGTCTACCAAGGATAATAGACATACTATCGTCGTCGGGAATATCAAGGATGACAAAGTCCATTAGAATAGTAACATTCGCAACCACAAGAGGCACATCCTCACAAATACCGACAGGTATAGTAGTTAATTTATCGGCCATTTGCAAATATATTTCAGTAGGTGTCAACTTACTCAAGTCAAGTCTACGATATAAAGAGAGAGGCATAACACTAACACCGGCTCCAAGATCACATGAGGCAGTTTTAACATAGTTTATTTTAATGGAGCAAGGTATAATGGGTACTCCTGGATCTCCTAGTTCCTTTGGTATTCCACCCTTAAAAGTGTAATTGGCAAGCATGGTGGAAATTTCAACTTCAGGTATCTTTCTTTTATTGGTAATGATATCTTTCATATACTTAGCATAAGGATTTGTTTTAATCATATCAGCCAAATGCATACGCAAAAAGATAGGTCTAATCATTTCAGCTAAGCACTCGAAATCCTCATCATCCTTTTTCTTGGATGGTTTAGGAGGAAAAGGCATGGGTTTCTGAACCCATGGTTCTCTTTCTCTGCCGTGCTTCCTAGCAACAAAGTCTCTCTTATCATAACGTCGATTCTTTGATTGTGGGTTATCAAGATCAACAGCAGGTTCAATATCTACATCATTATCATTGCTATGTTGAGCATCATCATGAACATCATCATTAACACTATCACTAGGTTCATGTTCATCACCAGATTGTGTCTCAGCATCAGAGATAGTGATATCATTGGGATTCTCAGGTGTGTCAGCTACATGTTCACTAGAAGCATACAAAGTCCTATCATTTTCCTTTTTCTTCTTCTTAGAAGAACTAGGTGCATCTAAATTAGCTCTCTAAGAATCTCGCTCAATTCTTGCAGGGTGGCCTTCAGGATACAGAGGTTCCTGAGTCATTTACCACCTCTAGTCATAACTCTAACAGCATTATCATTTTTCTTACTATTTAAGTCATTGAGCAAATCCTTTTGTGCCTTAAGTACTTGTTCTACTTGAGTGGTAACCATAGAATCATGTTTACTAATGAGTTTCAATTCACCTTTAACTCTATACATATAATCACTCAAGCGTTCAATCATGTAAGCATTACGTTGCAATTGTCTACCAACATAAGAATTACAATTTTCTTGTTTAACAATGAAGTTGTCAAACTCATCTAAGCATTGGCTAGCAGACTTATAATGAGGAATATCACATTCATCAAATCTATAAAGAGAATTTACCTTTACTACCTGTGTCGGGTTATCAAGACCATGTATTTCTTCAATAAGCGGTAATTCTTAACATCTTTAGCTTTATTACCTTTTTCTTTCATAGATTTCTTTCCCTCTTGCATATCTTCAGGACTGAGAAATAGGACACCCCTTTTCTTCGGAGTTGGCTTAGGGGATGGTTCAGGAAGTGTCCAATTGTTTTCATTGGTCAACATATTATTCAATAGTAATTCAGCTTGATCAACTGTTCTTTCCCTGAAAACACAACCAACACAACTATCCATGTGGTCTCTCGAAGCATCGGTTAGTCCATTATAAAAGACATCAAGTATTTCATTCCTTTGTAGAGGATGATCAGGCAAAGCATTAAGTAATTGGAGAAGCCTCCCCCATGCTTGTGGGAGACTCTCTTCTTCAATTTGCAAGAAATTATATATTTCCCGTAAGGCAGCTTGTTTCTTATCAGCGGGAAAATATTTAGCAGAGAAGTAATAAATCATATCCTGGGTACTACGCACACAACCAGGATTAAGAGAATTAAACCATGTCTTAGCATCACCCTTTAACGAGAACGGAAATAACTTAAGGATATAGTAATAACGAATCTTTTCCTCGTTGGTGAACAGGGTGGCTATATCATTTAACTTAGTAAGATGTGCCACAACGGTTTCAGATTCATAGCCATGGAAAGGATCAGATTCAACCAAAGTAATCAACTCAGGATCAACGGAGAAATCATAATCCTTATCAGTAACAAAGATAGGTGAAGTAGCAAAATCAGGGTCATATTTCTTTCTAGCATTCAAAGACTTCTCTTTCATCTTAGCTAATAATTTCTTAAGATCATATCTCTCGTTGCAAGCAAGAAAGTCTCTAGCAGTTTCTTCATCCATAACATAACCCTCAGGAATAACAGGCAATTCATATCTAGGGGAGACTCTTCATTCTCACTTTCATCAATATTATCAGTTTCAATATTTGCATTCTCCCTAACCTTAGTAATTTGTTCATCTAGAAATTCACCTAGTGGCACAGTATTATCAAGCATAGAAGTAGTTTCATCATACATAGCAGAAGTAGCATCATCAAGAACATGCGACATATCAGATTCAATAGCAGGAGTAGGTGTCGCAAGTTTACTCATAACAGAGGGTGAATCAAGTGCAGAGCTAGATGGCAGTTCCTTACCTTCCCTCGTAGCTGAGGGATAAATCTTGGTTTTTGAGTCTTTCGTGTTCTTCATAGTGATCAACAGATATAAATCCCAAGTGAATTAAAGAATATAGTTATGCTCCCCGGCAACGGCGCGAGAAAATAGTCTTGATAACCCACAAGTGTAGGGGATCACAACAGTTTTCGAGGGTAAAGTATTCAACCCAAATTTATTGATCCGACACAAGGGGAGCCAAAGAATACTCTCAAGTATTAGCAGTTGAGTTGTCAATTCAACCACACCTGGAAACTTAGTATCTGCAGCAAGGTAATTTAGTAGCAAAGTAATATGGAAGTAACGGTAACGATAGCAAAAGTAGCGATAGTAGTATTGTAGTGATTGTAACAGTAGCAGCGGAAAAGTAAATAAGCAACAACAATATGTGAAAATCTTGTAGGCATTGGATTAGTGATGGATAATTATGTCAGATGCGATTCCTCATGTAATAGTTATAACATAGGGTGACACAGAACTAGCTCCAGTTCATCAATGTAATGTAGGCATGTATTCCGAATATAGTCATACGTGCTTATGGGAAAGAACTTGCATGACATCTTTTGTCCTACCCTCCCGTGGCAGCGGGGTCCTAGTGGAAACTAAGGGATATTAAGGCCTCCTTTTAATAGAGTACTGGACCAAAGCATTAACACATAGTGAATACATGAACTCCTCAAACTACGGTCATCACGGGGAGTGGTCCCGATTATTTTCACTTCGGGGCTGCCGGATCATAACACATAGTAGGTGACTATTGACTTGCAAGATAGCATAAAAAACACACATATATTCGTGAAAACATAATAGGTTCAGATCTGAAACCATGGCACTCGGGCCCTAGTGACAAGCATTAAGCATGGCAAACTCATAGCAACATCAATCTTAGAACATAGTGGATACTAGGGATCAAACCATAACAAAACTAACTCGATTACATGGTAAATCTCATCCAACCCATCACCGTCCAGCAAGCCTACGATGGGATTACTCACGCACGACGGTGAGCATCATGGAATTGGTGATGGAGGAAGGTTCATGATGACGATGGCGATGATCTCCCCTCTCCGGAGCCCCGAACAGACTCGATATCAACCCTCCCGAGAGAGATTAGGGCTTCGCGACGGCTCTGTATCGTAAAATGCGATAATTCCTTCCTCTTGATTTTTTCTCTCCCCGAAAGTGAATATATGGAGTCGGGGAAGACATCGGTGGAGCATCAGGGGGCCCACGAGGCAGGGGGCACCCAGGGGGCCCCCACCCTCGTGGACAGGGTGTGGGCCCCCTGGCATGGTTCTTTCCGCTGATATTTTTTATATATTCCAGATAATTCTCCGTTGAATTTCAGGTCATTCCGAGAACTTTTATTTCTGCACAAAAATAACACCATGGCAGTTCTGCTTAAAACAACGTTAGTTCGGGTTAGTTCCATTCAAATCATGCAAGTTAGAGTCCACAACTAGGGCAAAAGTGTTTGGAAAAGTAGATACGTTGGAGATGTATCAGCGATCTACGCTCCGATAACTCATTCAGGAAGTTGATCTTGTGTTCATCCTCCTGCGACCCATATACTACTATTGGCCACCATGGACTCCCCTCCTTCGGCGAGACGTGTCCCATGATGCAATGAGAAACATTGACAAAATTTGTCAAAAGTGCCCTCGTGGTGTCCCAAGCCATGAAAATACCGCCTCTAGTGTCTTACGCCAGTAAATAGGTGAAACCATCATAGTTCAGTACCATGCGTTGCATGATTACAAAAATGTCCGCCACCTCTAATTTAGTTTCTAAGATAGATACGATCACCGCACGAACAGAGTCCACAAAACCTCTAAGCGCCTTCTGATACGTCTCCAACGTATCTATAATTTTTTATTGCTCCATGTTGTTATATTATCATTCTTGGATGTTTTACAATTATTTTATAGTCATTTTATATCATTTTTGGTACTAACCTATTGACATAGTGCCAAGTGCGAGTTTCTTTTTTCTGCATGTTTTTTACATCGCAAGAAATCAATATCAAACAGAGTCCATACGCAGCGAAACTTCACGATATTTATTATGGACCAGAAGACACCTAATGGGCCAAGGCAACACCTGGGGGTGCTCCGAGGGGAGGACAACCCACCAGGGCACGCCAGGAGGCCCAGGCACGCCCTGGTGGGTTGTGCCCACCTCAGGTGCCCCCGGACCGCCTCTTTGCTCTATAAGTACCCCAATATTCCAAAAACCCTAAGGGAGCAGACAAAATTTCGATACAGTCGCCCCAGAGTCCAGAACCACCAGATCCAATCTAGACACCATCATGGAGGGGTTCACCACTTCCATTGGTGCATGTCCCATGATGCGTGAGTAGTTCCTTGTAGACCTACGGGTCTGCAGTCAGTAGCTAGATGGCTTCATCTCTCTCTTTTGATTATCAATAAAATGATCTCTTACAGATCCATATGATGTAACTCTTTTGCGGTGTGTTTGTTGGCATCCAATGAACTATGATTTTACGATCAGATCTATCTTTTTATATCCATGAAAGTTATTTGAGACTTCTTTTGATCTCTTATATGTATGATTTCTTATACCATCGTATTTCTTCTCCGATATTGGGTTTTGTTTGGCCAACTTTATCTCTTTATCTTGCCATGGGAAGAGGTGCTTTGTAGTTGGTTCGATCTTACGGTGCTTGATCCCAGTGACAGAAGGGGAACCGACACGTAAGTATCGTTGCTACTAAGGATAAAACGATGGGGTCTATTTCTACATAAATAGATCTTGTCTACATCATGTCATCGTTCTTATTGCATTACTCCGTTTCTCCATGAACTTAATACACCAGATGCATGCTGTATAGCGGTCGATGTGTGGAGTAACAGTAGTAGATGCAGGCAGGAGTCGGTCTACTAATCTTGGACATGATGCCTATATAATGATCATTGCCTCGATATCATCATGATTATTTCAAGTTCTATCAATTGCCCAACAGTAATTGTTTTCCCACCGTTTGTTATTTTCTTGAGAGAAGCCACTAGTGAAATCTACGCCCCTCGGGTCTTTTTCTCATATTATTTGCCTTTGCGATCTATTTTCCTTTGATTTTTATTTTCAGATCTACTAAACCAAAAACACAAAAATACCTTACTGCAATTTATCTTATTTATCAATCAATCTATCAATATTACAACTCTATCACGACGTGCAATCTCCAATCTAAGTATGCTTTTGCTGAAAGTTTGCTAGGAAAAATATCCGATGCACAAGCTACTCTAGTAAATCAAATGGCTGCTAAACCAATCTCGTTAAAAGATAAAAATTATGAAGACATTAAAATGATTGGTGTTTCTTCCATTGATTCTTTGTTTAGTAAAGTTCAAGTTGATGATAAAGGGACTGAAGAAGAGTCAACTTTAGGTAGAAGGCGTCCCAATATTTCGGAGGGTGAAAATCTTGTTGAGAAAATTGATAAAAGTGGGTTTGGAGAGGTCAAGACTTTAACTAGTAATGTGCCCACTATTTTGGATTACATAGACTTTAATTATGATAGTTGTTCTTTGATTGATTGTATTTCTTTGTTACAATCCATGATTAATTCATCCCATGCTTATGAACAAAATAAAGCTTTTACTAAACATATTGTTGATGCTATGATGAAAGCTTTAGATGATAAATTGGAATTAGAAATATCAATTCCTAGAAAGTTGCATGATGAATGGGAACCTACCATCAGAATCAAAATTAAAAAATATGAGTGTTTTGCTTTGTGTGATTTGGGTGCTAGTGTTTCCACGATTCTGAAATCTCTTTGCGATGTTCTTGGTCTTACCAATATTGAAGATTGCTCTATTAATTTGAATTCGGTGGATTCCACTATTAAAAAGCCGTTGGGAAGGATCAACGATGTTCTTATTCTTGCAAATAGGAACTATGTACCCATAGAATTTATTGTTCTTGACATCGAATGCAATCCATCTTGCCCTATTATACTTGGTAGACCGTTTTTGCGCACAATTGGCCGGTGATTGACATGAAAGAAGGGAATATTAAATTCCAATTTCCCTTGAGAAAGGGCATGGAACACTTCCCTAGAACTAATATCAAATTGCCTTATGAATCTATAATGAGGGCAACTTATGGAACATCCAACAAGGATGACAACACTTGAGATCTTGGAATTATGCCTAGCTAAGGGCATAGAATGATAGCGCTTGTTGGGAGGCAACCCAACTTGTATCTTTTTGCTTTTTGATTTCCTTGTTGTTTTTAATAAAAAAACCTTTGATACCTCTGTTTAGATGTGTTTTTGAGGTTTGAATAAAGGTTTGTGCCAAGCAAAGCCTTATGGACACGTTGGGTGTTAGTAGATTTGATCTTGCTGAAAACAGAAACTTTTGCGCTCACAAGAAAAATTCTCATTTTTAACAGAAGAGTGCTTTTTGGTTGATTCTTTTTGCAGACAATTAATATACAAATTGCCCACGTGGCCCTATTTTTTCAAGATTTTTAGAGTTACAGAAGTATTCGAACTTCCAGATTACTACAGACTGTTCTGTTTTTTATAGATTCTGTTTTTTTGTGTTATGTGCTTGTTTTGATGATTCTATGGTTTTCTATGATGAGTTTTTGCCATAGAAAAGTTGGAATACAGTAGATATAATACAAATACAAAATATGAATTGATTTACTACAACACTTATAGTAGTGATTTGCTTTCTTGTACTAACGGATCTCACGAAGGTTTTGTTGAGTTTTGTGTGATTGAAGTTTTCAAGTTTTGGGTTATCTCGCGATGGATGAAGGAATAAGGAGTAATAAAAAGCCTAAGCTTGGGGATGCCCCGGCATCCCAAGCTATTATCCAGAGAGAAGCAAGCAACTAAGCTTGGGCATGCCCCCGAGTGGCATCCCCTCTTTCTTCTAACGGCCATCGGTATTTTACTCGAAACTATATTTTTATTCGTCACATGATATGTGTTTTGCTTGGAGAATCTTGTATGATATGAGTCTTTGCTTATTTTGTTTTGATTTTTAAGTCCTTTCTGTACACATCTATTTGAGAGAGCCAAAATTATGCCATGACTTGTTAGAATAGCTCTCTATGCTTCACTTAAATTTTTATGAGCTATGTATTTGCTCTAGTGCTTCACTTATATCTTTTGAGCATGGTGTGCTTTAATATTTTGAAGAAATACTCTCTTGCTTCACTTACATTTATTTGAGAGATAGTAAACTTTTAAGAAATTCTCTCTTGCTTCTCTTAAATTATTTTGAGAGAAAGAAATTTTTTATGCTCATGATCTTCACTTATATCTGTTTGAGCTTATCAAAATCAACACATGAAAGTTAGTCCCAAAGTGGTCGATATACAAGAAGGATATAATAAAAACTTTCATGAAGATCATTGGACAAAATAAACTTGATTCCTTGTAATAGTTTTCAGACATGAAGATGTGATATGTGAGTCATGTTGATGAGTAATTATGCTTTAGTAAGAATATTCGTGTTAAGGTTTGTGATTCCCTATGCAAACACGAAAGTCAATAATTATGCAATGAAATTATATCCTACTTGTGGTGCATTATTCAGTGTTATTTATGCTCAATGTTCGCTTATGAGATTATTCGTTTCATGGTTGGTCACTTCCTAGTCTTTTGCTAGCCTTCATTTTGCACTAAGTATGATCACTACTTGTGCATCCAAAATCCTTTATCCCGGTTTTGCCACATGAGTCCACCATACCTACCTATATGCGGTACTTCCTTGCCGTTCTAAGCAAATTTGTATGCGCCATCTCTAATTTTCAAAATAAAATTTCCTTTTATGTGCCCGCACCGCTCGCGAGGCGGTGAGGGGTGGCCAATATTTTCCATGCTAGATGTGTTATTCTCACGATGAGTGTTTATTGTCATTGCACGAGAGTAAGGCAAAGGTATTAGGGATGCCCTGTCCCGAAATGAAAAACAAATTTACTTTATGTTGTCAAATAATAAATTCCTTGGAAAGTGTTGGTATGGAAGGAAACCGTGGATTCGGCTAGCCATGGCTTGTGAAAGTTTGGTGGAAAAGGAATAAACTTTATTTTATGTTTGGAATCGCCTATGATATATCTAGCATGGAAAGTGTTGGGAACCTCAAGTCGTTTTCGTTGGTGGGAAAAGTATACCTCCCAAAATATTTTTTATCTCTCAATTTAAGCTTTGAGCTCTAGGACCTCTACAAATCCCTACTTCCCTCTGCGAAGAGCCTTTCTTTTACTTATGCAATTTTTATTTTTTGAATTTGAGTCTCTATCTCTCTTACAAGCACCAACTAGGAAACACTATAATCGTACTTGAGCATTGGGTGTAACTAATATGCGAGTGTGTTTCATGAATGGATCAATGGTTGAGCATGATGGGCTAGGGATAACTTATTTTAGCATTGATATTTTGAAAGACATGATTGCTTGTTGATATGTTTGAGTATTTAAATATCATGTCAAAACTAGACTATTGGTTCGAACCATTTAAAAGTCCAAATGTCCATGCTATAAAGAAAAGAATATGGTATGACATGACAGGCAACATTCCACATAAAAAATTCTATTTTTACCACTTACCTACTCGAGGACGAGCAGGAGTTAAGCTTGGGGATGCTGATACGTCTCCAACGTATCTATAATTTTTGATTGCTCCATGCTATTATATTATCATTCTTGGATGTTTTACAATCATTTTATAGTCATTTTATATCATTTTTTGGTACTAACCTATTTACATAGTGCCAAGTGCCAGTTGTTGTTTTCTGCATGTTTTTTACATCGCAGGAAATCAATATTAAGTGGAGTCCAAACACAACGAAACTTCACGGAGATTTTTTATGGACCAGAAGACACCCAATGGGACAAGGCAACACCTGGGGGGTGCTCCGAGGGGAGCACAACCCACCAGGGCGCGCCCTGGTGGGTTGTGCCCACCTCGGGTGACCCTAGACCACCTCTTTGCTCTATAAATACCCCAATATTCCAAAAACCCTAGGGGAGCAGACGGAATTTTGATCCAGCTACCGCAGAGTCCAGAACCACCATATCCAATCTAGACACCATCACGGAGGGGTTCACCACTTCCATTGGTGCCTCTCCGATGATGCGTGAGTAGTTCCTTGTAGACCTACGGGTCTGTAGTTAGTAGCTAGATGACTTCATCTCTCTCTTTTTATTATCAATACAATGGTCTCTTAGAGATCCATATGATGTAACTCTTTTGCGGTGTGTTTGTTGGGATCCGATGAACTTTGAGTTTATGATCAGATCTATCTTTTTATATCCATGAAAGTTATTTGTGTCTTCTTTTGATCTCTTATATAAATGATTGCTCATAGCCTCGTATTTCTTCTCCGATATTGGGTTTTGTTTGGCCAACTTGATCTCTTTATCTTTCCATGGGAAGAGGTACTTTGTAGTGGGTTCGATCTTACGGTGCTTGATCCCAGTGATAGAAGGGGAACCGACACGTAAGTATCCTTGCTACTAAGGATAAAACGATGGGGGTCTATTTCTACATAAATAGATCTTGTCTACATCATGTCATCGTTCTTATTGCATCACTCCGTTTCTCCATGAACTTAATACACTAGATGCATGTTGCATAGCGGTCGATGTGTGGAGTAATAGTAGTAGACGCAGGCAGGAGTCGGTCTACTAATCTTGGACGTGATGCCTATATAATGATCATTGCCTGGATATCGTCATGATTATTTGAAGTTCTATCAATTGTCCAACAGTAATTGTTTTCCCATCGTTTGATATTTTCTCGAGAAAAGCCACTAGTGAAATATATGGCCCCAGGGTCTCTTTCTCATATTATTGGCCTTTGCGAACTATTTTCCTTTGCTTTTATTTCCAGATCTACTAAACCAAAAACCCAAAAATACCTTGCTACAATGTATCTTATTTATCAATCAATCTATCAATATTTACAACTCTATCACGTCCGTTACCTAAAAGGGATTGACAACCCCTTTTACACGTCGGGTTGCGAGTATTTGTTATTTGTGTGCAGATGTTGTTTACGTTGTGTTGCTTGGTTCTACTACTAGTTCGATAACCTTGGTCTTATCACTGAGGGAAATACCTACCGCTGCTATACTGCATCATCCCTTCCTCTTTGGGGAAATACCGACGTAGTTCTAGCAGTCATCACCTTCCTCTTGGCCAGATTGGTAAGGCCTTTAACATTCCGGCACACTAACTCCAAAGCGTTGTACGACATCCGGTTATGATGCCTCCAACACCACCGATGCATACACACCTACTGCGCCAAAAGTGGCTCAACCATCCCTGTCTCCCCTGCTAGATTAAGCGGTATCGCTTTCCCGAAGATGGACGTGATGGCCCTTTGTTGCGGCTCCTATAACGGCCAGTCGAAGATCGTACATAGCCGACCTAGCGGGTCCTCGGAGACTGCCAGATCATCGCAGTCAAAGCCCAGTGTTCTTAGCAGCAACATTTTGTTCTTCTCTTGGTATGTATCTACAATTACATATTAAAGTTAGACATAACATGAGAGAATATTAGAGAACAGAAAATGAGATTGGACAAACAAGTAGAGAGAGGATATACCGATTCAAAGGCGCTCCAATTTTTTCACAACTGGAAGAGCTAGAGGTCAGAGAGAGGATTCTCATAGCCATGTCCTTCAAGTTTGGTGTTTCTCCACCATAAAGCTTCCACCAACCAACTACCACAAACATGAGCAACATTTAGCTTCAACAATTGGATAAACAAAAACATTTGGCAAGCAACAGCAGCTAGCAGTAGCAACAACAACATATACAGCAGCAGCAGATTGTAGCAGCAGCAGCTAGCAACAGCCTGTAGCAGCAGCAGCAGCATACACACCAACAACAGCTATAGTAGCAGGCCAGCAGCAGCTATAGTAGCAACAGCTAGAGCAGCAGCAAGTAGTAGCAATGCAAGGGCAATAGAAGCAAGAAAATTCTGATATACCTGGGCTATAGCTCTTATTTTCACAAGCTGTTGCTAGCCTCTTAGCAAATGGTCCTTCTTTGTTTTGATATTTCAGAAATTCATCATTGACAACCAACATGCAAGTATCCGGATCATTTGCAAAGTATTGTTCAGCACACTCCTGGAAGCCTTCATTTGCAATGGTAAAGACGAAGCTATCCGCATAACTGTAGTGTGGGTTCAACACATATGCAGCCATGTGCAATTGTGAATCAAGCCTTCCATTCATCTTCTTGACAACAATGACCATAGTATCTTTGTAGTTCCTCTCCAAGTTGCTAAATGCATCCTTCATCTCTCTCTTGGCCTTCACCAACTCTCCATAGAGCCAAGCCATCGATGGCTTAATATCCCCATCAACCAAACGAAGAACTCTCACCAAAGGCTCAAACACCTTTATGCATAGGAGCACACCTTTCCAAAACTTAGCATCCATCATCGTTGCAGTTGCATCCTTGCCTTTCTTTGTTTTCACATGACTCGTCTCTTCCCAAGCTCTTTCAACCACCGTACACCTTAAAGCATCTTTCTTCTCCAACAAACTTTGCAAAGTAAGAAAAGCGAAAGCAAATCTTGTCACCCCCGGCCTTATGATATCTCTCCTTTTTTGTAGTAACCCTCATCAATGCTAAAGTCTTGTGATGAGCATAGATGAAGATGGTGAGGTTCTTTGCTTGATCAATTATTGTCTTGAATCTTTTGAGGTTGCCAATTCCTTGGAGCGTCAAGTTGATAGTGTGAGTTGCACAAGAGCTCCAAAAGATCTTCGGCCTATTCTCAAGCAACATTTTCTTGGCTCCCATGTTGTTGGAAGCATTGTCCGTCACCACTTGCATCACATGCTCCACCCCTACCTCCTCAATTGCGTTGTCCACTAGCTGGAAGATGACTTCACTTGTATGTGACACATCAGATGTTACCTATGATTTGAGAAAACTTGTCCCCCCACTACAATGCATGCACTAATTTATTATGCTCCTCCTCTTCATATCTGTCCATGCATCGGTCATTATGGCGCATCCAAGCTTTATCTTCTCTTTCTCATGGTCATCTAACAAACTCTTGGTCCTTGCATATTCATCACTCAACAACTTCTCCCTGAGCTCATATTGACTAGGAGGCTCATATCCACGACCAAATTTGCCTATGGCCTCACACATTTGACAAAACTCATCATTGTCAAGAGCATTAAATGGTATGCCTACAAGCAAAGCAACAAAACAATGCAAACAGATTTAGACTTAGCAATCAATCAATCATTTCAAGCACAAGCAAGCAAACAAATGAAGGACTTTGGAAGTACCATGGGAATACACCCATGTAGCAACATATGGTGAACACTGACCTCTTCTCTCCTTGAATAGTTCTTCATCCATACTTAGTTGCCTCAAGGCTTCCTCTTGCTTGATTAGCCATCAATAGGACACACAAACTTGTCCATTGGTCCTAATTTGTTGGGCTCCGATGATGTGCTTCCAACACAACAGATTCTCTAGCCTCCCTTGCTTCATTTAGAGCTGTAACATGCACATCAACCTTCACGTGTGCCTTATGTTTCTTATTTGCCACCTTCTTTGCCTCGTACCCATCAAGAGCTCTCTAGCATATTGCTTTAGCTTCTGTACTTGATTTTAAACATGATATAACACTTGATGTAGTGCCCGTGATGTGAAGCTTGAAACGATTTATTCCCCCAGTGCTAATATGGCCACAAAAGTCACACTTCACCTTCTCTTTGTTTGTCACATCACATAGCTTCCCGTAGTTCCATCCAACATCATTCGACTTCCTCTTAAGAGCTATCGGTCTTTCCGACCCTGTCTCCACGGTGGTGTTCTCTGATGTTGACATCTTGATAATAGTAGCAGCAACAACTATCAACAGCCGTAGTAGCTAGCAAGTAGCAAGTAGTAGTAGCAACAACTAGTAGCACCAGCAGCCAACATCAGTAGCTAGCAGTATCAGTAGCAGACCAGCAGTAGCATCTAGCAGTAAGTAGCAGCTAATAACAGTAGGCCAACATCAGTAACAAGCAAACAGCAGCAAACCAGCACCTAATAACATCACCTAGCAGCAACATCAAGCCAGCAATGAAAGCAAGCAGCATGCCAGCAACCAAAGCAAGCAGCAGCACTAGCATAGCACATAGCAGTCAACACCACACCACTACACAACAACAGAGCCAGAGCTTGACCAGGGGAGGGGGTCACATAGGCATGGTTCACCCGCCTGGAGAGAAGAAGAGCATGAGGGCGTGAGATCCACGGTGGGAGGAGGTCGGAGACCAGCGGCCGGCGGCGCGGGGAGGAGCACGAGACGAAGAAGATCTGACTGAGGTGTGGAAGAGTGGGAGGAGAAGCTTCAGATTCGGTGCGACGGACATGCGGCTGCCGGCGGCGCGAAATCCATGGTCGGGGCCGGCGACGGTGATGAGGAACGGAGAGGAGAGGCTAACCTAACCCTAGGCACGGGCTCGATTTATTTTTATGGTGTCCACCCCATGCCTGCTCACCTGCTTTAGCCTGATTCAGGTCGAATCCCCATCGCCCTTCCGCGCCTCATCGTCGTTCTGCGCCATTCCACGCGCCTAGGCGAGAAAGGCGTTCCGCCTAGGCGCGCCCCACGCCTTTCGCAGCGCACATGGCCGAAGCGAGGCGGCAGGCCAGCGCATCGCGCATAGGTGCGCCTTCTCGAACTTTGCTCACTAGTAGCATGTGAGCCTGGGCTCATAAATGAATTATCTATCTCTATCTCTATCTCTATATCTCTATACGAGAATGACGTTTTGGAGGCCGAGCTCCATGAAGCCCTTTATTTTTGAAAAATTCAAATTCAATTTTTTATGTTTCAAAAAATTATGAAAAAAATATGTGTGTATGTAAGGATGTAACCCATATCTGTGTAAAAATTCATGATGAAATACCTTGAGTTGCGACTTGTACAAACAAGACAAATCCATGGCCTCAGATGATGAATAGTATCATGGGTTAAACAACCCTAGGTTTTTTTTTTTGCACATCCCTCCTCATTTCAACGTATTTTGCCCCGAAAATTTACACACATGTGTCTTATGCCTTCATGTATATCTGTGATTTTTTCTCAGAATTTTTTGAAACGTAAAAAATATGATTTTTGATGAAATTTGAATTTTGAATGTTGAGGCCTCATTGGAGCTCGGTCACCAAAAGACATTTCCGTCTCTATACTTACGTCTTCTCTTAATCTCCATCATCTTCTCTATATCTATACTTAAAAAAAGATAGTGCTCCTTTTCCTATCAGGTGCCGTAACTTGAACGTGGATGGATGGAAAGGTATCAGCCATTTCCCACCACTAGGCTATGCCTTAGTAGGCAAATTTGACAATTTTGACCTCTTTGCGTAATCAATTCACGGAATGAATTGCCCGTGAAACTATTTCACAGCCATGACCTTTTGTGTAGCGCCTGGCTCGGAGGCGCTGCACATTACCATGTGTGGCGCCTAGCTCAGAGGCGTTGCACATTACCATGTGTGGCGCTGCAACGGTGGACAGACGTGCAATGTCCATGCGCTAGGCGCTGCACAGTAGGGTGCAGCGCCGTCGTGGCAGACGCTACACAAAAAGGTCATGGCTGTGAAATAGTTTTACGGGTAGTTCGTTCCGTGAATTGATTACGTAAACAGGTCAAAATTATCAAATTTGCCGCCTTAGTATGCGAAAACCAACTTAACGTCCCATTTTTTATTGACTTAGCAAATAAACTTATATTTTGTGGTAAGCTAATAAGTGATCACAAAATAAAATTCTAAAATATATTTAGGTAGGTAAATCAGGAGTAGAATTTAATAAATATAATTAAATTATTAATATAAAAAAGGTAAATATGAGCTGTTTGTAGAAAAAAGGTAAAACAGGTCAACACACGGCAATTATCTACTACTCCCTCCGTCCCAAAATACTTGTCATCAAAATGAATAAAATGAGGTGTATCTAGATGTATTTTGGTTCTAGATACATCCTTTTTTGTCCACTTTGATGACAAGTATTTTGGGACGGAGGGAGTAGTAGTATATAGTTAAAAAGATGTACAACGCATTTGTAGAAAAATTATATTTTTAAAAATTTTTGTAGAAAAAGTAATTGAAACTGTCCTCCTCGAAAGAAGACTAACCACGCTCCCTGACAGATGTGCTCCGCTCACAGACACTAATGGCAAAACCCCAGCTGTTTAGCTGACCGCTATCACTAGCGTGGGTCCCACGGACGGTAAGCAACGAAACCCAAAACTCACTGGCAAGTTGGGTCCCACACATGCTTTCAGTGGGACCTCCCTTTTTCCCTCTCGCAAGAACAACTCCAACCATAAAACCCGAGATGCTTTCCATTTTCCCCAAACTCTCCAAGCAAATCCCATTTCTGCCGGTCCATCCTTCGCCAAGCCGTCGGCGACTGCTGCAGCACAGCCTTCTCCCCCTCCTCATGGCCGACCCCTCCCCCTCCTCCCCCACGGCGGCCTCCGCCGGAGACGCCGTCCTCGCGCCGGCGGCTTCCGACGCGCCGGACGCGACCCTCCCCGCCGCCGCCCCCGACCTGGACAAGGAGTTCGGGTTCCAGCGGGCGGAGCTCGGTAAGGAGAAGCTCGCCGGGACGGTGGGCTTCCACGAGCGCCACGTGTTCCTCTGCTACAAGGGCCCTGAGGAGTGGCCATCCCGCGTCGAGGCCTCCGAGTCCGACCAGCTCCCCCGCCTCCTCGCCGCTGCCATCAAGGCCCGCAAGCCCAATCTGAAGAAGAGCGTGAGCATTTCTTCACCCTCCCCCTCTCGGTTTGCTCGTAATTGGCTGATTTTGAGTTGTGACGTGGTATTGGTATGCTTCTGGTACGGTGGTGTTATTTTAGTTTGGTTGTTGGGAGTGGGAACTGATTGCTGGTCGCTCCGAGTGTTGGATTTAGCTGCTGACTAGTACTCGACTAGCAAGAGCTACTATATGATGTAGTGAAATTTGGTTATCTGCATATGGTGGTGCTGGGTTCCGGAAGCTGCAGGAGATCGCGACCCTGACTAATCAGTCGATCCGATTAGTGTATTTAGTTTCCGGGTGCTCTTGTTTCAGCTTATTGTTTCAGAATTAGGCAGTAGAACTCGCTTAATTATGGTGATCAGTGGTGTTGCTATGCTTACTATTTCGTGTCAGTTATGTTTCTAGATTGCGGTCTCTGTACTTCATCTTGTTCGCACATAGTATCTCATTTGAAGGTATTGCTGTTTCAAGTTCAACTACTGTGCTCTTCTGGTTTGAACTTATCTCGGAATCCACACACTCTAGCGTGTATACATGGGCCATGTGAGTCGAATTTCGGTGGTGATTTCGTGTTTTTGTTGACGTGTTTGGTATGTTTTGGGTGATTGGATCACGCTATCCAATTATTTGACTCACATCGTCATTTTGTTGGATTCTCGCTGCATATAATGGATTTTGATCACGAATTGGTGTATCTGGTTCCATTTCCAGTGTTAATAAAATCGGTGGGTTCTCAATTTACTTATGATGTTCGGTTCCTTGACTCATTGTAGCAGTTTCATACGGTTTTCTGGTCCATCTGGGTCTGATTATATGGCTTGTTTTAAATCCACACGCTTGACTTTTTTTTGTTGCTGATATCCCGTGTATCCTGTTATCCTATCTTTGTAGGCATATAAAAATAGGGAATTAGTTTGGTTCAAATCCAGGCTCTATTTGTTCCTGCTTAGATGTTTTTTCATTATTTGATTGCATCCTTAGCTATGTTGCTTGCCGTCAGTATTGGCCAGAGTTCATCATAATGCACCTTTGTAATCATATAGTAGTATGTGCAGAGGACAAAGAGCTTGCTCTTTTTTTGTTGTCTTATTAGTCACATAGCGCAATACATGGAGCTGAAGTTATGAAACATTGATCACTTGATCTGTAGAGTATATGTTATGGAACATTGATCACGTGATCTGTAGAACCAGAAAAGTACTGCCCGGTTCCTTTTGTTTTTGTATAGGTGTACGTGCATGATTTGTATGGTGCATTTGAATGCAGAAGTTCCTCTGCTTTATTCCTTTATGTGGTCTTTGCTCCTTGGTACTGGATGGTAGGACAACACTAAAAGAATTGCAGTTACCCCATATAAAGATATTGGTACATAGTTACAAAGTTAATGAAAAGCATGCCCAACTAACTAGTAAGTGTATGTTCTTCTGATAGTATGTCACTGTTTAGCAATTGTACAACTTCTGGGAATCTGGAGTATTATTGTTCAATATTATTAATCTTCCTAAGCTAGTAGCCTTATGTTCTTCTTCACATACACTTTGCTAGTTACCATCTTATGTACTTTTCTTCTTATATTCACTTTTAAGCTCAGTATGTATACCTTTGGCTGGTGTTCTCATTATTATTTTATTTTTGGAAGTTGTCTGATTATTTTTGATAAGGCATGTCAGTTTCCCTTCCTTTTTAATTAGTTCTGTGATGTGCATGTGTCTGATCCTAATGTGATCCAATGGTTCAGCAATGTGACTTGTGCTTACTGAATCACACGCCACCTTATAACACCTTATAATAATAATTAGATTAATAGACAAGACTTTCCCATGTGTTTATTTTTTATTGCTAATGAATGGTCTATTTTAATTTTCTCAGACCAAACTGACAATTTGTGAAGGAGAAGATGGCACTGAGTCATCTCCTGGAGACGTGTTGATCTTTCCTGATATGGTCCGATACAGGTACCTGCAAAGCAGGAAAGAAATAAACATGCAGCCTTTCCCTTTCTACTGTTATGTAATGGAATACATGAGTCAACTGATTGTTTTCTTCAATATGTCTTGTATTGTTTGCAGAGAGCTGACCCACCTTGATGTCGACAACTTTGTGGAAGAAGTACTCGTGAAAGATACTGAATGGCTTCCTGGATCTCCTGAGGCTATAAAAGGTTCCTATGTTTTTGTCTGCTGCCATGGAAGCAGGGATAAAAGGTGTGGTGTTTGCGGTCCTGCTCTGATTACAAGGTTCAAGGAAGAGATTGGAGGACAAGGTCTTGATGGTCAGGTGGCTGTTAGTGCATGCTCACACGTTGGAGGTCACAAGTATGCAGGGAATGTCATCATATTCAGTCCAGATGCCAAGGGAGAAGTGACTGGTCACTGGTAAGAACCCGAAGCTATCATAAAATCTACATTGTCGTGCACCAATAATATCAATACCTTCCTGTAGCGTACTCTGTTTTGATTTTACTTCATCATAATCCAGTTATTGATTACCGTCTTTCTAATTCTAGGTATGGTTATGTTGCTCCTGATGATGTGCCTGTGTTACTGCGTCAACATATCGGACAAGGAGAGATTGTGGGGCATCTATGGAGGTATGCTTCCCCTTCTAATTATTACACTGGCTAATTATGACCGTAGATGATATTTGTAGTATTTCACCCATCATTTGTTATTGTATCTATGTTGTATAACGTCGTTGGGTACTATCAACATTTTCAGTTCTGTGTCCTTTTCTGTTGCTGTTGTATCTGGACCCTGACAATGACATGCTTATACATTACAGATTCTGCGCCTGATCAATAATCTGATAATATTATAAAAACTGCATTTTGTGTGTTCTAGTTCTTATATGTCTACAACACTGATTAATCTGTTTCCAAATGACTGGTTACTTCAAGTAACATAATCTTGAGTTATGGTAAGATACTGGGATGAAAGCCTGTCACTGATGCATCTTTTCTTGAGCATTATGGTAAAGTAAGCCAAGTGAAAGACTGCTGACTACAAGCATCTTGGCAGCATAGTGTAGGTTGTTTTTACTCCCCTCGTAGTTCATGAATTATGTTGAAGCACTCATTTGTATGAATTATTCTGCTCTTGTGATGGCACACAAGGATACTGTGTTCTATTTTCAAATGTCATTGATTGTTTATTTTCAGTGACTTAGGAAATTTGAAAATGGCCTTTCTGTCGTCAATCACATTGCAACCGAACAAATAACAAGGATTGTGATCTTGTTTCGCAAATGTTGTATAAAGCCCTGATATATCTTGTTCATGTTTAACTGATCTTTTGCCCAATGTTTGCTGCATAGAGCGATACCCCTCTTTGAAGTCTGGTTCTTACACGTGCTATCCTACCTTGCAGGGGCCAGTTGGGTTTGTCTGAAGAGCAGCAGAAGAAAGCTCTGGAGCTTAGGCATGCGACGAATGGCCTGACTGAGGAAGAGTCAAGCTCCAAAGAATCCCCTGAAGCAAATGGAACCAACGGTGCTGCTTGCAACCCTCCACCTGCAGGTGGATGCTGCCAGGGCAATGGAGGAGGGGTCACCTGCTGCCAAAGTGATCTGCCAGAAGCAAAACAGGATAAGAGCATTCCAGCTGAGCAGAACCGCGAGAGCTCTACGACAGAGAGTCACAAAGAAAACGGTGCCGCCAGCAAGAAGGGGCGCATGAAGATCTGCCGGACGCCCACCTGGTTCGAGACCTGGGACAGGTCCGACACCTACACCACTCTCGCTGTTGTTGCTTCTGCTGCAACCGTGTTCGCCGCTTTCAGGTGCTACAAGGCCATGAACTGAAGCCTGTGAAGCAATCCTCAAAACAAGGCCAGGTTTTGTGCACCAAGGACAGTCTAGCACAGTAAAACAATCTGATTTGAGAATAATATACCGCTTGTGCATACCAAGACAATATGCGCTAGGACTTTAGAAAGTAGCTGGTCTGGAGATGGCGATGAAAATATGTTATGCGTAATGTCCTCATGTACTAAAACTCGTAAGTTTGAAGTTCCCTGCGCCTTGGCTGTATGGCTGTGGCGGTGGTGTTCAGCGTGATGATTATGTTAGCTCGTTTGGCCGGAACTGGGATATTCTCGGGCATGTGGATTTTGAAGTATTGCAAATGCAGCAAGACACAAGACCCCAATTAGCTACTCTAAATGATACTCCCTCTGTCCCATAGTATAAACGCGTTTTTGACACTACTGTAGTGTAAAAATGCTCTTATATTATGGGACGGAGGGAGTATCTGTGATCATCACCTATATTGCCCTGCCCCAAAAGTGTACCATTTGAGAGGCAATAGCTTCAGTGGCTCATTTGGGGAACTTGATCATAGACGTGAAGTAGGATGTTGGCAATGCAGGTAGTAAGGAATTTGAGCTTAGAACATCTCCGGCCGTTGGCGCCCCCAGGAGGCATAAAAACCGCCGCCTGGGGGGCGAGCCGGCGGTATAGTCGGCCCTGGGACGGTTTGGCATCCAGGCGCCATAGCTGGCTCATTTTTTGGCCCAATAAAGGGTGAAAATGGCCCGATAGCGGCGCGAATCCGCCCATTTTCGGTGTGGTTGGGCGTGGATCGCTGTGAATTCTCAACACAAATAATTTATCTATCGCATTATTCATCACAGAAAATCAATAAAAAATATATAGTTCAACAAAAAAAATAGTTTAACACAAATTATATAGTTCAACAAATAAAACTCATATTTCTTCACACGTTGAGTTAGGCGTCGCCTTTGATTCTCCACAGGTGCTCCACCGGATCCTCCTGCAGTTGTTGATGCACCTGCGGGTCTCGGATCTCCTGACACATGTTGAGGTAGGCACTCCAGGTTGCCGGTAGCTAGTGATCGACTTGGGCAAGAGGACCCTGCCTGTAGTATGGTTCAGCGTCAAACAATGGCTCTTCCTGCTCGCTCTCAATGATCATGTTGTGCAAGATGACACAAGAAGTCATGATCTCCCACATTTGATTTTTCGACCATGTCTGAGCAGGGTACCGGACAACAGCAAATCGAGACTGCAGCACACCAAATGCACACTCGACATCCTTCCTGCAAGACTCCTGAACCTTGGCAAAGTGGGACTTCTTGCCTCCTGGCACAGCGTTTGAGATAGTATTCACAAATGTCGACTATCTTGGATAGATGCCATCAGCTAGGTAGTACCCCTTGTTGTACTGTCGCCCATTGACCTCGAAGTTCACCGGAGGAGAATAACCTTCGACAAGCTTGGTAAAGACAGGGGAGCACTGCAGCACGTTGATGTCACTGTGAGTTCCTGGCATACCAAAGAAGGCGTGCCAAATCCGGAGGTCTTGTGTGGCCACTATCTCTAGTACCACACGGCCACCACCTTTGGCGCCTTTGTACATCCCCTGCCAAGCAAATGGACAGTTCTTCCATTTCCATTGCATGCAGTCGATGCTTCCAAGCATCCCAGGGAATCCTCTCGCTGCATTCTGTGCTAGGACCCGAGCAGTGTCTTCCGCATTGGGTGTTCGCAAGTATTGCTTTCCAAACACTGCCACCACTGCCCTGCAGAACTTGTAGAAACACTCAATGGTGGTGGACTCGGCCATGCGCCCATAGTCGTCGAGCGAATCACCGGGAGCTCCGTATGCAAGCATCCTCATCGCTATCGTGCATTTCTGGATTGAGGTGAATCCAAGTTTGCCGGTGCAATCCTTCTTGCATTTGAAGTAGGTGTCAAACACCCGGATGGAATTCACAATCCTGAGGAAAAGCTTTCGGCTCATCCGATAACGGCGCCGAAATACTTTGTCGCCGTGCAGTGGAGCATCGACGAAGTAGTCGGAGTAGAGCATGCAGTAGCCTTTCAGACGATGTCGGTTCTTTGCTTTCATCCTCCCCGGCGCCGAGCCACCTCGCCGCGGCTTCTCATTGCTCACGAGCAGGCCGACGAGGACCATGAGATGTTCCTCTTCCTGAACGTCGGCATGGGCTTCCTCCTTCAATAGCGCGGCGAGCACCTCCTCATCGTCCGAGTCCATTGCCGGGGTAGGCAAACCGCCGAACACCTTACGGACGTGCTGGACGCAGACCCGCCGACACACTGCCCTGCGCGGCCGCAACGCCGGAAAAATCGCCCGGGCGGTGGCGGAGTGCCTGCCGCCGCCGAAACCCCTTCTCTTTCCCGGCGCGGAACGACCTATCTAGCGGTGGTAGGCGGCGGGTAGTGTCGAGATCGGCAGTCCGGCGGCCGAACGGCGGGGGAAGGGGGAGAATGGACGGTTGGTTCACGTTTTCGCCTGGTAGTGTGGGCCAGACGTGCTTTCCACTTGCGCCGGAGCCCCCAAGCGACCCCCAGTGCGCTGGGTTTGGCCTGCGACCGCCGGGCCAAAAAACGGGCCGAGCCGGCGGATTTCGGGGTCTTGGGGCGCGACTGGGACGTTTTTTCGGCGCCGGCGCGGAAAAAGTGGCCTGGGGAGCCTGTTGGGGGCGCGACTGGAGATGCTCTTACCCCTGTAAGAAAGGTCTGTACCAAGCCTACTAGATTTTTTTATGGTCCTATCAATTATAGGCTGGAGATCCCTCCTCAAACTTTATAATGCAAAGGAACACCTAAACATTTGAAGGGGAAAGCTCTACTCTCACACAACAGAAAATTTGTGCAAAAGCATTGGCAACATTATCAGTCCTCCGCATGAAGGGTATTAGGATCCGTTTTATGAAAATTAATTTTCATACGAGAAAGCTTTTCAAAATAAGACAACAACCATTTTAAATTCCCAGTCTTCTCAATAGAATTGAAGGAACATGGACAACATGTGGAAGTAGAACAATTATCAAATTATGATTAGCAGCTTTGATCAACATCTTAGAAAAGAACTAGCCAGCAAAATGAAAAGTAGAGGAGAAAGAGGGTCCCCCTTGTTTGAGACATTTACCCCCAACAAAATAAGGTCCATTAGTATCATTAATTCTTACATAGAAGGAACTTTGAAAGAGAGTACTGCAGATCCACCCAATCCGTTTACTCCCAAAACCTCTAGAAGTGAGCATTTCCACAAGGAAATCCCAACTCGCTCTATCACATGCTTTCTCATAATCACGTTTCAAGATCAAGCCACTACAACCTGTCCTATGAACTTCATGGGTCATGACCATAGTCAAGAATAAATCTGTCTTTAATAAAAGCAGTTTGGTTTGGAGATATAAGCCTATCACAAATAGGAGAGGCCCTGGTAGTCATGGCATTAGTAAAAAAATTGACAACACAATTATTAAGGTGAATAGGACGAAACTTCTTAATTTCCTTATCATTAGGTTCTTTATGGATTAAAGTAATAATAGCAATGTTAAGACGATAAATATCCAAAGAACAATTCTCAAATCTCTCACCAGAGCCATAAAATCATTCTTAATCAGGTCTCAAAATGCTTGGTAGAACAACAAAAGAAAACCCATCAGGACGAGGAGCACCATGTGCATAAGAGATCATAATAGCCTGCTTAATCTCACTTTAAGAAAAGGGTCTTTCCAATAATTCATTCTCCTCACAGAAACAAGATCAGAATCATTCCAGAACCCTATCCCTAGATGAATGGCAGGTTTGAAAAGCAAACAATTTATTATAAAAGGAAGTAGCCACATCAAGCATATCAGAAGTAGAAGAGATATGACCAGTTTTGCTCACAAGGGTGGCCAGATGATTTTTCCTATGCCTATAATTAGCCAGGGAGTGAAAATAAGAGTTATTGCGACCCCTTCCAAAAAAAAAATCTATCTCTGGACCTCTGCGACAAGGTAGTTTCCTCAATTTTCCAATATCTCATCTAGTTCCTTTTTAGTTACTTTCATTCTATCCACTACTCATTGTTTAAAAGGTTTTTTTATCTAGAAAAAACATCAAGAATTTCAAACTCCATAAGGAGAGCCTTCTTCTTTCTCTTAATGCCAACTTCAGTATTAATACTGCACCCTTTAATATTTTTTCTAAGGTGTCTAACTTTAAACTGGCAGTTCTCAATACTGGAAGTAGCATTAGATTCAGTGTTCCAAACATCACGCACTAGCTCAGTAAATTCAGGATGAGATAACCACCACTAATCAAATCTAAACATCTTGTTGGGGAATTTTTTCCTAGAACTAGTGTCTAGGACTAAAGGAGTGTGGTCACTCCCTACCCTAGGCAAAGCAACCAAAGAAGATAGGGGGAATGAGCATCCCAACTCACACAAGTGTGAACTTGAAAGCACATTTGCTCTCCGGGTGGTTTTGGTAATTAATGACAACATACTTTGTGGTTGGACTAATACTTTTATCAAGTATGTTTCAGGAAACCCAATCACATTGGTATGGCAAGATAATTGAAGAAGTGGACCCCTCAAGTGCTAAGACAAGCATTGGCAAAAGCTCAAGACTTCATTTTTGGTTTAGTGATCAAAGATCACATTGAGTCCATAGGAAAGCCAATACTATTAAAAGGGGATGAGGTTGTGTTGATGATCTGGTTGCTCAAGTGCTTAGTGATTTAGCTCCCTCAACTATCAGCACTATTCACTACTTAACACACACCCATAAGTAATCTCGGTCAAACCAACTCTGTCTCACCGAGATGAAGTTATCTCTACAAACCCTAACATCTCGGTCACACCGATTCTTTCAACTCAGTCCCACCGAGATGAACCACTTCTGCCATATTCCAAACCCTAGAAAAATCGGTCTTACCGAGTTTGAGATCGGTCACACCGAAACTGAACTGCCAACCTTCTGTAACCATTTCACATCATATCGGAATATCCGAGTTTGCATTATCGGTCTCACCGAAATGGGCAAGGTTCTGTCTTGACTCAAATCGGTCGCACCGATAATTCATTTTCGGTCAAACCGATTCTGGCATGTTCCTACTCTTTCTCAAATCGGTCCAACCGAGTTTTCTTTCTCGGTCTCACCGATATTTCCAACGTTCATATCAGATACACTTTCGGTCCCACCGAGATGGTATTTTCGGTCCCACCGAAAATCCCAACGTTCACTATATTTGAACTTTCGGTCTGACCGAGTTTTCACTTCGGTCTGACCGAGATTGGTCAAATGTGTGTGTAACGGTTGGATTTTGTGTGGAGGCTATATATACCCCTCCACCCCCTCCTCATTCGTGAGGAGAGCCATCAGAAAGTACCACCACTTGTACCATACACTTTCTGAGAAGTGAACCACCTACCCTTGTGTTGAGATCAAGCCATTCCATTCCTACCATATGAAACTTGATCTCTAGCCTTCCCAAGTTGCTTTCCACTCAAATCTTTCTTCCACCACAACCATATCAGTGAGGAGAGTTGAGTGTTGGGGAGTTTATCATTTGAAGCACAAGAGCAAGGAGTTCATCACCATCAACACCGTCTATTACCTTTTGGGGGGTGGTGCCTCCTAGATTGGTTAGGTGTCGCTTGGGAGCCTCCGTCTTGATGATGTGGAGTTGAACCAAGAAGTTTGTAAGGGCAAGGAGATCGCCTACTTCGTGAAGATCTACCCCGAGTAAGGCTAGTCCTCCGTGGGCGTAGGCCGTGATGGAATAGACAAGGTTGCTTCTTCGTGGACCCTTCGTGGGTGGAGCCCTCCGTGGACTCGCGCAGCCGTTACCCTCCGTGGGTTGAAGTCTCCATCAACGTGGATGTACGATAGCACCACCTATCGGAACCACGACAAAAATCTCCGTGTCACCAAACTGCGTTTGATCTTCTCCACTTCCATTTACTATATATGCAATTTACTTTCCGCTGCCCATACTCTAGAATTGCATGTGTAGTATGTTACTTGACTTGATCTTAATTGCAAAACTGCCTAAAACTTTGCACAACCAAAAGGCAGATTTTTTATCTTGTCAAGTAGTCTAATCACCCCCCCCCCTCTAGACCTACTTCTTCGATCCTATAATTGGTATCAGAGCTTTGGTCTCCATTGCTTTGGTTTACACACCATTGGAGGAAGATGGACGTGTCTACGGATGGGAGTGTTAGCCATAGAGTGCCTGTTCTTGATGGAAGGTTTTATAACTCTTGGAGGTCTGAAATGCTTAGTATCTTTAAAATGTACAATTTGTGCAAATATGTTGAGACCCCCTATGTGCCTCCATTTGATCCCTTGCACCCTACCATGGATGAAGAGCTTGATTTGCTTCGTAACCTTAGAACTGTGAATCTTATCATTAGAGGGTTACCTGATGACTTGCTTAATCTTGTTACAAATTTTGAGTGTGCCTATGCTATATGGAAATTCTTGGAAGAACTTTATCCGGACTACTCTATGAGAGGTCTTGATGAAATTCTACACAAGACTATTGAATTTGATAGGTTGCACCCCAATGATCCTAACTTTGATAAATGCTTCTTTGAGCTTCGTGATCTTATGAAAAAGAAGGGTGATCCCGGTCTTATCAATATTAGAGTTAGAAATGCTCTTGCATTGCATTCCGAAGATTATTATTCCATTGATCAAACTAATGCAAGTACTTATCAAATTGACCTAGGTGTTGATGATGAACAATCTATGGGTCAATATGATGATGAGCATGAGCAAGATGATGATTACTCCGATTCGGACACCGAGCTAGACAAGGTCATGAAGAGTCTCAATCTTATGGCAAATATGAGAGACTACATGTCCGGCGGAAAAGAGTGGATTCTTGATAGTGGATGCACCGATCACATGACCGGAGACGAAGACATGTTTCGAGAGCTTGCAAAGAACGATGGTCCACGCAAGTATGTGACTTTTGGAGACAACTCCAAGGGTAAGGTACTTGGCCTTGGTAAGGTGGCCATATCTCATGATAGCTCTATTCAAAATGTCATGCTTGTAGAATCTCTTGGATACAATTTACTTTCCGTGTCTAGATTAGCTGACTTTGGATTCAATGTGCTATTCACCAAAGTAGATTGCCAAGTCTTTCGTCGTGATAATCAAAACATGGCTTTTACTGGTATTCGTAGAGGTGATCTATATATTGTTGATTTCACTAAGAAAGCCCAACCTAGAGCTTGTTTCATTGCTAAATCCTCTAAAGGTTGGTTATGGCATAGAAGGCTAGGACATGTTGGTATGCGTAATCTAGACAAGCTGATCAAAGGTGATCATATTCTTGGTGTTAAAGATGTTTTCTTTGACAAAGACAGACTTTGTAGTGCTTGTCAAGCAGGAAAACAAGTTGGTGGAAGTCATCCCGTGAAAAACATCATGACCACTAGGAGACCGCTTGAGCTTCTTCATATGGATCTCTTCAGTCCCAATGCTTACAAAAGCCTTGGTGGTAACTCCTTTGGTCTAGTTATAGTTGATGATTATTCCAGATTTACGTGGGTATTTTTCCTTGATGATAAATCGCAGGTTCAGAGGATCTTCAAGACCTTTGCCAAAAAGGCCCAAAATCAATTTGAGGTGAAGATCAAGAAAGTTCGGAGTGACAATGGAACGGAGTTCAAGAACGCCAATGTAGACTCTTTTCTCGATGAGGAAGGAATTCTACATGAGTTCTCGGCTACGTACACTCCTCAACAAAATGGAGTTGTTGAGAGGAAGAACCGAACGCTCATAGAGATGGCAAGAACGATGCTTGATGAATACAAGACACCGAAACACTTTTGGGGAGAAGCAGTCGAGACAGCTTGTCATGCTATCAACAGGCTTTATCTTCATAAGCTTCTCGGCAAGACATCATACGAGCTCCTCACCGGTAACAAACCCCAAGTGGGATACTTTCGTGTCTTTGGTTCAAAATGCTATATCCTTGATAAGCATCGTCGGTCTAAATTTGCTCCTAAATCACATGAAGGTTTTCTCCTTGGTTATGGATCAAACTCCCACACCTACCGTGTCTACAATAATTTCACCCGAAAGGTTGAAGAGACGGTAGATGTGAAGTTTGATGAATCTAATGGCTCGCAAGTAGAGCAAATGCCTATTGATGTAGGAGACAAGGACCCATCGGAAGCAATCCAAGATTTATCTATTGGAAAGATCCGTCCCATGGAAGTGAAGGAGAGTACCTCATCTACATATGTGGAGCCACCTACCTCACAGAGAGATGAACCTCAAGGCAACATGGAGGCCTCCACAAGTGGAACTCATCAAGATGAGGAGATGCAACAAGAAGATCCACCACAACCTCCTTCTCCACCACCTCAAGACAACACCAACAACAATGAAGAAGAAGAAGAGGAAGATGAAGATGATGAGGAAGCTGAGCCACAACATCAACAAAAGCTATCCCGAGTTCGAGCAAGAGTCAAGAAGAATCATCCCGTGGAACAAATGATGAATGACATCAACTCCGGGAGAATTACTCGCTCTAAAACTCGCTTAGCTAACTTTTGTGAGCATTACTCATTTATCTCTAGTATTGAACCTATGAAGGTAGAAGAAGCACTTGATGACCCGGATTGGGTGAACGCTATGCACGAAGAACTACACAACTTCGAGAGGAACAAGGTGTGGACTTTGGTAGAGAAGCCCAACGATGATCAAAACATCATTGGAACCAAATGGGTGTTTCGCAACAAGCAAGATGAAGATGGACAAGTCATCCGCAACAAGGCTCGTCTCGTAGCTCAAGGTTACACACAAGTCGAAGGTATGGACTATGGTGAGACCTATGCCCCCGTTGCTAGACTTGAGTCCATTCGCATTCTTCTTGCTTATGCCAATCATCATGATATTACTCTCTATCAAATGGACATCAAAAGTGCTTTCCTAAATGGTGAAATTGAGGAGGAAGTATTTGTGAAACAACCTCCCGGATTTGTGAATCCCAAAAAGCCTAATCATGTTTACAAGCTGCACAAAGCTCTTTATGGTCTTAAACAAGCACCTAGAGCTTGGTACAAATGCTTAACTAGCTTTCTTCTTGAAAAAGGCTTTGAGATTGGAAAGATAGACTCAACGCTGTTCACAAAAAGGGTTAATGGTGAACTATTTGTGTGCCAAATATATGTTGATGATATTATCTTTGGTTCAACTAACCCCCATTTTAGCAAGAAGTTTGGACAGCTCATGTCGGAGAAGTATGAAATGTCCATGATGTGTGAACTCAAATTCTTCCTTGGGTTGCAAATCAAGCAATCTAAGGAAGGTACTTTTGTCTCACAAACAAAGTACACCAAGGATCTCTTCAAGAAGTTCAACATGCAAGAAAGCAAAGGTATGAGTACCCCCATGCCTACTAGTGGACATAATGACTTGACAAAAGATGGAGAACCCGTTGATCAAAGGGTTTACCGTTCTATGATTGGTTCTCTACTATATCTTTGTGCTTCTCGTCCTGACATAATGCTAAGTGTATGCATGTGTGCGCGATATCAAGCAGCCCCGAAAGAATGTCATCTTAAAGCTGTTAAAAGGATAGTGAGATACTTGATACACACACCAAACTTTGGCATTTGGTATCCTAAGAGGGCCTCTTTCGATCTTGTTGGCTATTCCGACTCGGACTATGCCGGTGACAAGGTTGATAGAAAGTCAACTTCGGGTACATGTCAATTCCTTGGTCGATCCCTTGTATCTTGGTCCTCCAAGAAACAAAATTCGGTATCATTATCCACTGCCGAAGCAGAATATATTGCTGCTGGTTCGTGTTGTGCTCAATTGCTATGGATGACACAAACGCTTAAAGATTATGGGATACATGTGAGACGTGTTCCCTTGCTTTGTGACAATGAGAGTGCAATCAAGATTGGACACAATCCTGTGCAACACTCTCGAACAAAGCATATTGAAGTTCGTCACCATTTTATTCGTGATCATATTGCCAAGGGTGATATTAATCTCAAGCATGTTCATACTGACAAACAACTTGCTGATATCTTTACAAAACCTCTTGATGAGAAAGTGTTTTGTCGCTTAAGGAGTGAGTTGAACATCATTGATGCTTCAAACTTGGAGTGATAACTCCATTGATGCATGCAAGGCATGAGCTCTCTTGACTAATCCTTGATATTTCTCTTATGATGATGATCATATGTCTTGGACACATTTGCCTCCTTGTATTGCATCTAACTCTTTGCAGGTACTTGGATGATCTACATTCCACAAGATTACCACACACTCAAATCATGAGTAATCTTGTCATTGACCAAGTATCTAGCCCTTTGGGATGTTGAGTTCAAGGAACAAAATTCCACATATCCTTTTTGACACCTTATACTTCTAGTATTTCACTCTTGTCATCTTGGATATCCTCGAGTATTTCCTTGCTTGCCTAACCCATGTAGGAAGATGAACTACACAAGTAGAAATGGCGCTCCAACTTCACATTCAATGAGCACCTACATCAAGCTTACCTATATGAGTAAAGCAACAACAAGCCCAAGGTATGTTCTTCACATCTTTGAGGAGCTTTGCTCAAAGTCATGAGTACAAGCAGCTTCATAAAATGTGATCACATCAAATGCTTAATCGAAAAATGGCAATCCCATTTTGAGCTTAAACGATGAGTATGACCTATGATCAAATGTCCTCATTTGACTCCTAAGTCAATATACTCAAACATAGGTGACTTTGTCGCCGACCTTTATCTAGATGAAGTACATATGCTTTTGGAGTTTTTCTGCTTTCTCTTATGTTCTCTCATTGAGTTTTCCTTTACAAAAAAAAAAACTTCATCTAGGAATCTTTATATTTCTTTTTTTATCTCTTTTCTTATGTTTCTTTGTGAATATCCTTCTGGAAATCTTTTTTCTGGCTCTGATCAATTCCTTGAAAATCTTTTACAAATTCATTGCAAATTCTTTGAAACATCCCTCGCAGAGTGAGCTGGATTATTTCTGTGTTTCCGTGGAATTATCTTCCAGGACATCAACTTCTGCAGCTCCACTCAAATTTTTAAATCTTAAAGAGGGAGAAGACTCAAATTGTTTCTCTGAATGTTCTTATATGCCCTGTTGTGATTCTTCAGGATCCCACTTCTTTCTTTCTTTCTTTCTCTCTTTCCATCTTTCCTGTCCTACCTAGTTTGCTGTCCTTTTCGGCACTTGATGTCAAAGGGGGAGAGAACTTAAGGGGAGTAGGGGGAGTAGGGGAGAAGAGAAGACTTAGGGGAAGAAGAAAAGCAATCTTATCTTAAGGGGGAGAGAATCACATCAAAGCTTTGTCGTGTTTTACTTGGACATTACAATTGGCATCATTCTTTTGATTTTGCTTTTTCCATCACACCCCTTGTTCTCACAATTGGTATCTTACTCACAATTGGTATCTTATGGAATCTTCTAGTTTAAGGGGAGAAGACTTAGAGGAGAATCACAATTGATATCCTATGAAAAGCAAAATCTCTCAGAGTTCATTGAAAATCTTTTAGCTTCGGAGACATGTTTGCTGATTCAAGCCTGTGCTCAATATGAGACACTCTTTATACATGTCCTCCCGGGCTTGGTACTCTTGATGTTCTTGCAGTTGGTTGAAGGAATACTCTTGTGTTATCTAACCTTGTTTTCTCAAGTTTATCCCTTCAGGTACAAGTGCCAAGGAACCTCAAGGTAAGTATATGCATCTTGCAGAATGTGCATGATGGTGACTTGCTTGTAAATACTTGTTTGCAAGAAATCACCATGCACATATGCATTATCACTCACTTCCTTTCTCTTCTGCTCTGATGCATATAGCCAAGCTGCATGTAGCACATCTTGCTTATCTCTCTTGTGTGCTTGTGGTAGTCCAAAACCATAATCTATGAAAATCTTGCACACTTGTAGGGGGAGCTTGTGTACTACATGCTTGTCAAAGCTTTCATGATAATCCTGTCTTTCTTTCAATAAGCTTTGATGTCTCGTTCAATATAATTTTAGTGTGTTGCCATCAATTACCAAAAAGGGGGAGATTGAAAGCACATTTGCTCTCCGGGTGGTTTTGGTAATTAATGACAACATACTTTGTGGTTGGACTAATACTTTTATCAAGTATGTTTCAGGAAACCCAATCACATTGGTATGGCAAGATAATTGAAGAAGTGGACCCCTCAAGTGCTAAGACAAGCATTGGCAAAAGCTCAAGACTTCATTTTTGGTTTAGTGATCAAAGATCACATTGAGTCCATAGGAAAGCCAATACTATTAAAAGGGGATGAGGTTGTGTTGATGATCTGGTTGCTCAAGTGCTTAGTGATTTAGCTCCCTCAACTATCAGCACTATTCACTACTTAACACACACCCATAAGTAATCTCGGTCAAACCAACTCTGTCTCACCGAGATGAAGTTATCTCTACAAACCCTAACATCTCGGTCACACCGATTCTTTCAACTCAGTCCCACCGAGATGAACCACTTCTGCCATATTCCAAACCCTAGAAAAATCGGTCTTACCGAGTTTGAGATCGGTCACACCGAAACTGAACTGCCAACCTTCTGTAACCATTTCACATCATATCGGAATATCCGAGTTTGCATTATCGGTCTCACCGAAATGGGCAAGGTTCTGTCTTGACTCAAATCGGTCGCACCGATAATTCATTTTCGGTCAAACCGATTCTGGCATGTTCCTACTCTTTCTCAAATCGGTCCAACCGAGTTTTCTTTCTCGGTCTCACCGATATTTCCAACGTTCATATCAGATACACTTTCGGTCCCACCGAGATGGTATTTTCGGTCCCACCGAAAATCCCAACGTTCACTATATTTGAACTTTCAGTCTGACCGAGTTTTCACTTCGGTCTGACCGAGATTGGTCAAATGTGTGTGTAACGGTTGGATTTTGTGTGGAGGCTATATATACCTCTCCACCCCCTCCTCATTCGTGAGGAGAGCCATCAGAAAGTACCACCACTTGTACCATACACTTTCTGAGAAGTGAACCACCTACCCTTGTGTTGAGATCAAGCCATTCCATTCCTACCATATGAAACTTGATCTCTAGCCTTCCCAAGTTGCTTTCCACTCAAATCTTTCTTCCACCACAGCCATATCAGTGAGGAGAGTTGAGTGTTGGGGAGTTTATCATTTGAAGCACAAGAGCAAGGAGTTCATCACCATCAACACCGTCTATTACCTTTTGGGGGGTGGTGCCTCCTAGATTGGTTAGGTGTCGCTTGGGAGCCTCCGTCTTGATGATGTGGAGTTGAACCAAGAAGTTTGTAAGGGCAAGGAGATCGCCTACTTCGTGAAGATCTACCCCGAGTAAGGCTAGTCCTCCGTGGGCGTAGGCCGTGATGGAATAGACAAGGTTGCTTCTTCGTGGACCCTTCGTGGGTGGAGCCCTCCGTGGACTCGCGCAGCCGTTACCCTCCGTGGGTTGAAGTCTCCATCAACGTGGATGTACGATAGCACCACCTATCGGAACCACGACAAAAATCTCCGTGTCACCAAACTGCGTTTGATCTTCTCCACTTCCATTTACTATATATGCAATTTACTTTCCGCTGCCCATACTCTAGAATTGCATGTGTAGTATGTTACTTGACTTGATCTTAATTGCAAAACTGCCTAAAACTTTGCACAACCAAAAGGCAGATTTTTTATCTTGTCAAGTAGTCTAATCACCCCCCCCCCTCTAGACCTACTTCTTCGATCCTACAGAACTCTATCTAATACAACAAAAATATGATCATCTTGATTATTGTACCAAGTAAAATACCTGTTAGAGATAGAAATTTCCATCCCTTAGCTTGAATTCGCATATACTTTCCCCCTTTTTGTTTTCCTTCCTCGGCAACTGGTTTGTTTGCTTTGATCCATGGGTGCTCTAGGAACAAGATTTTATAATTTGTCAGACATGGGTTTCCTTTTGTGTCTAGTCTGGCCTATTTGTTCATTGGACTTGCCTCCGACACAAGTGTGTTGAACTTAGGGGTAGCTAGTAGAGTAGGTTTCTTGTGGGAAACCAACCCATGTGAGTTTAAGTCTTAAACTTGGTACACATGTTTGCATTTTTCTTTCTTTATTTCAGGATTTCTAATGATATTCATTCAGTGGGAGACGACGATCCCATCCACTACGAGACCCATGTGACGAGTTTGTCATCCTTAGATTTACAGGCGTAGTCTGTTAGAGGTGCTTATAGGAGGGGTGCCTGTACATTGAAAGAGGTGAGCGTACATGCGTGTATATATGTTAGTGTCTCTGTTTGCATTGTGTTTCTCGAGAAAAAAACCCGACCTATAAGATCACATGTTTTTCTACGTGCAAGGGATTTAATGTTTTGTTTTCAAAACGGAGGCAAAAGCTTTGCCTCATCTCTTATTAATTAAGAAGAGAGAAGAGTTTGTGTTACAAGGCCCCAGGGCATCCATGTTACATGGAGAAACTACTCTCCTGGGGTGGCCCAAAGCTTGATATCATCCTTGATGGCGTTAAACGAGATGGGTGGCGGCTTGCTCTTATATCAAAAAACTCAGGCATTTCTTTCATTCTAAATGGTCCAATTAATGAGCATCCTGAGTGATGCCAAAGCCTTGTGGTTGGGGACATTCTTTACGGAGAGGTTAACCCACCAATCTTTGATGGAGGACCGAAGGTTCCAAGTTGAAGTGTCAATTTTTTAAGGTGCAGCCACTCATTGGCCAAATTCTAAAGATGTAGTGTGGAATGAACTTGAAGAGAAAGTGCATCCTGGGTTCTCTCTCTCTCTCTCTCTTGCAATTAGGGAAAATACAACAATTTGGCCAACCTCGTTTGGCCAACCGGTTGGCAGCCCAAAGCCTATCTTGGATGGCCAACTAAGCGAAATTTTTGACTCTCGGAGGTGCCCATGCCTTCCAAACCGTGGGGGTCCATCGGAGAGCACATAGTTCCCCTCAATTGCGCGGAATACACAGTGACCATCGAGTATTGGCCTTTTTTCATTTTTACCATGGTTGGTAAACAAAAAAAGGGACCTTCTTCTGAAAAATCACAAACTCCACAACAATAATTGTTGGGGTTACATCAATCTTTCATTTGTTAGGACCTATATTGAATAATAAATATGTTGAGAAGCAAAATCTCAAAACATTTACAAGGCTAAATAGAATCCGGTTTACCTATTATGTTTCAAGCTCACGTTTGCAAGCCCAATGGAGAGAGAGAGAGAGAGAGAGAGAGAGAGAGAGAGAGAGAGAGAGAGGAGAAGGGTTTGGACTTGGAGGGTATGGAAACGGACAATAGGGACATGGCCTTGAGGATCGCCATTAGAACCAGTGTGACTGCGTACTGGATCAGTGGATGTGCAATTGGGAACTTAGAGCATCTCTAGTCGACCCCTTAAGAGGCTTTAGATGAGTAAATTTTTCATTTCAAGCGGCTAAACCGCACCTAGCTAATCACTTATCAACATTAGAGAAGTAAATTTTTAAGCGTTGCGCCTTCCAACCCTAAGTATGCTTGATCGACGCCACTTCTCAAGATAATTTGGCCCCCCTATGCCGCGTAGGGGAATGTGTTACGAAACAAAAATAATTATGCTACACGATCGCACCTAGGAACACTATGAGGATAGTGCGTAACGATGTTTCACCGGCAAGCACAATACCTGAATGTGTGTAGCCAGTCTGTGAAGCGCGATGATTACTTCAACTAGGTTATACCCGTTGGGGAACGTAGCAGAATTCAAAAAAATTCTACGCTTCACCAAGATCAATCTAAGGAGATCATCTAGCAACGAGCATAAAGGAGTGCATCTACATACCCTTTGTAGATCGCGTGCGGAAGCGTTCGAAGGAACGTGGATGATGGAGTCGTACTCGTCGTGATCCTCGTCACCGATGATCCCAGCGCCGAACGGACGGCACCTCCGCGTTCAACACACGTACGGTACAGCGACGTCTCCTCCTTCTTGATCCAGCAAGGGGGAGGAGAGGTTGACGGTGATCCAGCAGCACGACGGCATGGTGGTGGATGCAACGGGAAAAGCTGCAGGGCTTCGCCGAGACCCCGCGGGAGGAGTTGGAGGTGTAACCGGGGGGGGGGGGGGGGGGGGCCCGGGG
>LR738709.1:446785614-446810764 GCA_902687465.1 Secale cereale | reverse complement strand
GAGGTGCGGCTGCCCTCTCTCTCCCCCACTATATATAGGGGGCCAGGGGGGTGCCGGCCCTAGGAGATCCAATCTCCTAGGGGGCGGCGGCCAGGGGGGGGGGTTTCTTACCCCCCAAGCCAAAGGGGGCGTCCCCACCCCTAGGGTTTTAACCCTAGGCGCATGGGAGGAGCCCATGAGGGGTACGCCAGCCCACTAGGGGCTGGTCCCCCTCCCCCTTCGGCCCACGGGGCCCTCCGGGATGGGTGGCCCCACCCGGTGGACCCTCGGGACCCTTCCGGTGGTCCCGGTACACTACCGGTGACCCCCGGAACGCTCCCGGTGGCTGAAACTGGACTTCCTATATATAATTCTTTACCTACGGACCATTCCGGAACTCCTCGTGACGTCTGGGATCTCATCCGGGACTCCGAACAACATTCGGATTTCCGTGTGCATATATCTCTACAACCCTAGCGTTACCGAACCTTAAGTGTGTAGACCCTGCGGGTTCGGGAGACACGCAGATATGACCGAGACGACTCTCCGGTCAATAACCAACAGCGGGATCTGGATACCAATGTTGGTTCCCACATGTTCCTCGATGATCTCATCGGATGAACCACTGTGTCAAGGATTCACTTAATCCCGTATGTAATTCCCTTTGTCTATCAGTACGGTACTTGCCCGAGATTCGATCGTCGGTATGCCCGATACCTTGTTCAATCTCGTCATGGCAAGTCTCTTTACTCGTTCCGTAATCCATCATCCTGTGACTAACTCCTTAATCACATTGAGCTCATTATGATGATGTCTTACCGAGTGGGCCCAGAGATACCTCTCCGTCATACGGAGTGAGAAATCCCAGTCTCGGTTCGTACCAACCCAACAAACACTTTCGGAGATACCCATTGCGTACCTTTATAGTCACCCAGTTACGTTGTGACGTTTGGCACACCCAAAGTATTCCTACGGTATCCGGGAGTTGCACAACCTCATGGTCTAAGGAACAGATACTTGACACTGGAAAAGCTTAAGCATTATGAACTACACGATCTCGTGCTAGGCTTAGGTTTGGGTCTTGTCCATCACATCATTCTCCTAATGATGTTATCCCGTTATCAATGACATCCAATGTCCATGGTCAGGAAACCGTGACCATCTATTGATCAACGAGCTAGTAACTAGAGGCTTACCAGGGACACGTTTGTGGTCTATGTATTCACACATGTATCGCTGTTTCCGTACAATACAATTCAAGCATGAATAACAGACAATTATCATGACCAAGGAAATATAATAATAATCCTTTTATTATTGCCTCTAGGGCATATTTCCAACAGTCTCCCACTTGCACTAGAGTCAATAATCTAGTTACATTGTGATGAATCGAACACCCATAGAGTTCTGGTGTTGATCATGTTTTGCCCGTGGAAGAGGTTTAGTCAACGGATCTGCGACATTCTGATCCGTATGCACTTTACAAATATCTATGTCTCCATCTTGAACATAATTCCGGATGGAGTTGAAACGGTGCTTGATGTGCTTGGTCTTCTTGTGAAACCTGGGCTCCTTGGCAATGGCAATAGCTCCAGTGTTGTCACAGAAGAGAGTCATCGGGCTTGACGCGCTTTGAATGACTCCTAGGTCGGTGATGAACTCCTTCATCCAGACTCCTTCTTGGGCTGCTTCGCAAGCAGCTATGTACTCCGCTTCACATGTAGAATGCGCCACGACGCTCTGCTTGCAACTGCACCAGCTGACTGCTCCTCCATTGAAAATATACACGTATCCGGTTTGTGACTTGGAGTCATCCAGATCTGTGTCGAAGCTAGCATCGACGTAACCCTTTACGACGAGCTCTTCGTTACCTCCATAAACGAGAAACATATCCTTAGTCCTTTTCAGGTACTTCAGGATGTTCTTGACCGCTGTCAAGTGTTCCATACCGGGATCACTTTGGTACCTCCCTACCAAACTTATGGCAAGGTTCACATCAGGTCTGGTACACAACATGGCATACATAATAGAACCTATGGCCGAGGCATAGGGGATGACACTCATCTTTTCTCTATCTTCTGCCGTGGTCGGGGACTGAGCCGTGCTCAATCTCATACCTTGTAAAACAGGCAAGAACCCTTTCTTGGACTGATCCATATTGAACTTCTTCAATATCTTGTCAAGGTATGTGCTTTGTGAAAGACCAATGAGGCATCTCGATCTATCTCTATAGATCTTGATGCCTAATATATAAGCACCTTCTCCAAGGTCCTTCATTGAAAAACTCTTATTCAAGTAGGCCTTTATGCTTTCCAAGAATTCTATATCATTTCCCATCAGTAGTATGTCATCCACATATAATATGAGAAATGCTATAGAGCTCCCACTCACTTTCTTGTAAATACAGGCTTCTCCCCAAGTCTGTATAAAGCCAAACGCTTTGATCACATCATTAAAACGAATATTCCAACTCCGAGATGCTTGCACCAGCCCGTAGATCGAGCGCTGGAGCTTGCATACTTTGTTCGCATTCTCTGGATCGACAAAACCTTCCGGCTGCATCATATACATTTCTTCCTTGAGGAAGCCATTAAGGAATGCTGTTTTGACGTCCATTTGCCATATCTCATAATCATAGAATGCGGCAATTGCTAACATGATTCGGACGGACTTTAGCATCGCTACGGGAGAGAAAGTCTCGTCGTAGTCAATCCCTTGAACTTGTCGATAACCCTTAGTGACAAGCCGAGCCTTGTAGATGGTCACATTACCATCCGCGTCTGTCTTCTTCTTAAATATCCATTTATTTTCTATGGCATGCCTATCATCGGGCAAGTCCACCAAAGTCCATACTTTGTTTTCATACATGGATTCTATTTCGGATTTCATGACTCCAAGCCATTTATTGGAATCCGGGCCCGCCATCGCTTCTTCATAGTTCGAAGGTTCACCGTTGTCCAACAACATGATTTCCAGGACAGGATTGCCGTACCACTCTGGCGCGGAACGTGTCCTTGTGGACCTTCGAAGTTCAGTAGTAACTTGATCTGTATCTTCATGATCGTTATCATTAACTTCCTCCCTTGTCGGTGCAGGCACCTCGGGAACAACTTCCCGCGCTGCGCTACTTTCCGGTTCGGGAAGGGTGACTGTCACCTCATCAAGTTCTACTTTCCACCCACTTACTTCTTTCGAGGGAAACTCTTTCTCCAGAAAGGATCCATTCTTGGCAAAAAAAATCTTGCCTTCAGATCTTAGGTAGAAGGTGTACCCAATTGTTTCCTTTGGGTATCCTATGAAGACGCATTTTTCCGATTTGGGTTCGAGCTTTTCAGGTTGAAGTTTCTTGACATAAGCATTGCAACCCCAAACTCTTAGAAACGACAGCTTAGGTTTCTTGCCAAACCAAAGTTCATACGGTGTCATCTCGACGGATTTTGACGGAGCCCTATTTAAAGTGAATGCGGCAGTCTCTAAAGCAAATCCCCAAAAAGATAGCGGTAAGTCGGTGAGAGACATCATAGATCGCACCATGTCCAACAAAGTACGATTTTGACGTTCGGACACACCATTACGCTGAGGTGTTCCTGGCGGTGTCAATTGTGAAACAATTCCACAGTTCCTTAGGTGCGTGCCAAATTCATGACTCAAATATTCTCCCCCACGATCTGATCGTAAGAACTTTATTTTTCTGTCACGTTGATTCTCAACCTCATTCTGAAATTCCTTGAACTTTTCAAAGGTCTCAGACTTGTGCTTCATTAAATAGACATACCCATATCTACTCAAGTCATCTGTGAGGGTGAGAACATAACGATAGCCTCCGCGAGCTTCAACACTCATTGGACCGCACACATCGGTATGTATGATTTCCAATAAGTTGGTTGCTCGCTCCATTGTTCCGGAGAACGGAGTCTTGGTCATCTTGCCCAAAAGGCATGGTTCGCACGTGTCAAATGATTCATAACCAAGAGACTCTAGAAGCCCATCTGCATGGAGCTTCTTCATACGCTTGACACCAATATGACCAAGGCGGCAATGTCACAAGTATGTGGGACTATTATTATCAACTTTACATATTTTGGCATCCACACTATGAATATGTGTATCATCACGTTCCAGATTCATCAAAAATAAACCATTGACCAGCGGGGCATGACCATAAAACATATCTCTCATATAAATAGAACAACCATTATTCTCGGATTTAAATGAGTAGCCATCTCGCATCAAACGAGATCCAGATACAATGTTCATGCTCAAAGTTGGTACTAAATAACAATTATTAAGGTTTAAAACTAATCCCGAGGGTAGATGTAGAGGTAGCGTGCCGACGGCGATCACATCGACCTTGGAACCATTCCCGACGCGCATCGTCACCTCGTCCTTGATATGTCCAAAACGTATCTATAATTTCTGCTTGCTCCATGCCTCTTTTGGGTGATATTGCTATGATATTTATACACTTCCATACACTTTTGATCATATTTGGACTAACCTATTAACTCAGTGCACCCCAGTGCCAGTTTCTGTTTTCGGCTGTTTTTGTATTTCAGGTTTTCCCATTACGAGAACTGCCAGAAAAATCACGGAAAAAATATATAAAAATCAGCGTTCCAGAAGCTACCAGGCACCCGGAGCACAGCCGGAGGGGGGCCACCAGGGCCCCAGGCGCCCTGGTGGCGTGGTCCCCCCTGGCCGCGCCGGGGGGGCGCCTGGGCCCCCCGAGCCTCGTCTGGTGCCCCCCTTTGGCATATATTTAGACCGTCTCCCAAAACCCTCGAGACGGGAACCCTTTTTCGCAATCTCATCTCTGTTCCGCCGCCGCCGCCGCTTCCAAGATCGGGAGCACCAGGAGAACTCTTCCCGGCACCCTGCCGGAGGGGAGGATCACCACCGGGAGCTTCTCCACCACCATGGACGCCTCCCGGATGAGTTGTGAGTAGTCTCCCTTGGACCATGGGTCCATGACCAGTAACTATGTGATGTTCTCCTCCCGTTCTTGTGCTTCACTAATTAGTCCTCGTGAGCTGCCCTACATGATCGAGGCACATATGTAATCCTTATGCTGTTGCTATGATGAGTTTGCTGGGATCCGATGGATTATGAGATTATGTTCAAATTGTGTTTGAGTAATATATTTGATTCACCTCTTTTATATTTATGTTCGTAAGTAATTCTTGCATGTTCTCCGTTGTTATTTATTGCTTTGGCCAAGTAGTAGGTAGTGACTCCAAGAGGGAACGTTATGCTTGATTGTGGGTTCATGCCCCTCGATGACTAGCTTGAGTGACAGAAACATGAGTCTAGGGGATGTGCTATTGCCACAAGGGGGAAAACAACGGTGCTTGTGCCCGCGGGTGCAAGGATTGTTTACTTTACGCAAAGTTCTTTTAATGCAGTTGTCTGTTGCTTTGAGTTTACACTATGGGTGGGACTCGCAACTTAATACCAGCGAGATGTTCTGGATAGATATCTCAAGGTGGATGATTAGTAGTAGATGCAGATGGATTTCGGTCTACCTACCTTGGCGTACCGCCCATGCTTTGAACCTCTACCTTTCTTGCAACTTAGTCAGCATTGGTTTGCGCACATGGTCCTGTCAATTGCCCAGCTGTAATTCGTTTACCTCACATAGCAGTTTTATCGTCTTTTGGGAGAGAGACATCACTAGCGAACATCATGAGACTCCGGTCCATATTACCATCATTGATCACATCCGCTATTTACTTTCCGCTTTTTACTTACTATTGCAATTATACCTATCACTATTATCACTTGCGTTTGATCCTTTGTAAACTACAAGGCCGGAGGGATTGACAACCTCTCTGTACTCGTTGGGAGCAAAGTTATTTGTATCTGTGTGCAGGTCCACGTTGATTGCTAATATATGGCGCCGTTAGCAGTTGACACCTTCTTGTTGAAACTGGGAGTCTCAGGGAAATCGATCCTTGGTATTGCCAAGGGAAAACTTCCGCTACACTGCGTCTCAAACCTTCTACTTGGGGTAACCAGCGAGGGGCGAGAAGCCATCAAGCAAAGTTTTCTGGCACCGTTGCCGGGGACTCCACTCTTCAGGATAGGAGAGTTGCACGCTATCTTTTACCTTTGCTTTTTAGTCTTGTTAGTTTACCTTTCAGTTTTGCTTTAGTATCTTTTATCGAAAATCACAAAAATAGTTATCCTGCTTGCTTGCTACTATGGGTTCCATCGAGAACACCAAGTTGTGTGACTTCACTAGTCACAACAACGATGACTTTATCTGCACACCTATCACTACACCTGCCACTTCAGCACCTTCGTATTAAATTAAACCTGCTTTACTGAACTTAGTCATGAAAGATCAATTCTCCGGTGCTGGAGATGATGCTGCTTTACACTTGAACAACTTTGTTGAACTTTGTGATATGCAAAAGTACCGAGAAGTAGACGGTAATATTGTTAAGCTTAAGCTTTTTCCTTTCTCTTTGAGAGGAGGAGCTAAAATTTGGTTTCAGTCTTTGCCTAGAAATAGCATAGCTTCATGGGACAAGTGCAAAGATGCTTTTATTGGAAAATACTATCCACCTGCTAAAATTATCCAACTAAGAAGTAACATAATGAATTTTAAACAATTGGATAATGAACACGTTGCCCAAGCTTGGGAACGTATGAAATCTCTTATCAAGAACTGCCCTACTCATGGTTTGACTACTTGGATGGTTATCCAAACTTTTTATGCAGGCTTGAACTTTACCTCGCGGAACTTGTTAGATTCGGCCGCGGGAGGAACCTTTATGTCAACTACACTTGGTGCTGCCACGAAGCTTCTCGATGAGATGATGACCAACTATTCCCAATGGCACACCGAACGCGCTCCAACAGGTAGGAAGGTAAACTCTGTCGAGGAGATTTCCTCCCTAAATGAAAAAGTTGACTTGATCATGTCTTTACTTTCGAAGCAATCTTCTATTGATCCTCGTGATGTTCCTTTAAATTCTTTGATTGCTCAAGAACAAGTAGATGTGAACTTTATCTCTAGAAACAATTTTAATAACAATGCTTATAGGAGTAATTTTGGTAGCAATCCTAGACCGTTCCCCTCTAATTCTTATGGGAACAACAATGCTTATCCTAGCACCAAGAACTCCACTACTGAACTAGAGATTATGCTTAAAGATTTCATCACTACCCAAAAAGCTTTTAATAATAGTGTAGAAGAAAAACTAAACAAACTAGGTGATCTCTCTTCGAAGGTAGACAATTTAGCCAATGAAGTAGAATTGCTTAAAATTAGAACTTCTCCTCTTGAGGAGAGGAAGGTCACTCCTATTAATGCTATCCAAGTGCAAATTAATGAAAATATTAGGATGATAGCTAAACTTAAAGAGAGGTGGGCTAGAGAAAGGGAGGAAGAAGATAGAATTAAGAGCCTTCCTACCCACCACACTGTTGCTACTATCCAAGTTGTTGAGGATATCCAAACTCTTAGCACCCAATGCACTCCTGGTCCCGATGGACCTCTTAATGGTGATGCTATGACTATAGAAACTACCAAACAAGTGAACCTAAAGGACACCACTACCACCTTACTTGATAGTAGTGACCTTGATTTTGATAATTGCACTCTTACCGAAGTTATTGATTTCCTTCACAAGATGTCTAGAGACCCCCGCACTAGCACGCTTAACCTTGCCTTCACAGAGCATATCACTAATGCTCTTATCAAAGCTAGGGAGGAGAAACTTAGAGTAGAAGCCTCCATACCTAGAAAGCTAGAAGATGGTTGGGATCCTATGATAAAAATTAAGTTGAATAACTTCTCTTGCTATGCTTTATGTGATGTTGGTGCTAGTACCTCTGTTATGCCCAAAAGAATATATGATATGCTTAAATTGAAACCTTTTGATTCTTGTTCTTTTGGTGTTCGTCTCGTTGATTCTTTCATAAAGAAACCTTTGGGGAGGATCGACGATGTCCTTATCATTGTCAATGACAACTATGTTCCCGTTGATTTTACTATTATGGATATTGAATGTGAACCTTCGTGTCCAATTATTTTGGGACGTCCTTTTCTACGCACCACGGGTGCTATCATTGACATGAAAGAGGGGAATATAAAATTCCAGTTTCCTCTCAAGAAAGGGATGGAACACTTCCCTTGAAAGAAGATTAAGTTACCTTTTGAGTCCGTTATACGGGCTAGCTATTCTTTTACTCTTGATAAGACTTGATCTCCTTGCATTATGCCTAGCTTAAAGGCATAAAAGAAAGCGCTTTTGGGAGGCAGCCCAATGAATAAATTTTATTTTGCTTTTGTTGTGTCTTGATGTTGTTACTACTGTAGCATCATCATTGTATCTTTGCTTTTCAATTTTGTGCCAAGTGTAGCCTCTGATTGCAAGAAAGTTCAAAAGTTGTGACGTGCTGTCCAGGAAACATATTCTGTCCTTGGATAGAAAAATTCGTATAAAATCACCAGATCATCTTTTTGGTCTGAATTTTTTCGACAGAGTGCTCTATATAATTGTCTTTCGTGCGTCTGTTTTGAGTTTTTTGATTAGAGTTGCAGAAGTGCCCCGGAAAAATCATTTACTACCTGTTGTTCTGTTTTTCACAGATTCTGTCCTGTTTTGCCTTTCCTTCATTTTGCAAACCTAGAGCTTGCTTTTTCTTTGCAAAAACCTTTTGGCAATCTTGAGAAACAGTAGAACTTCAAGAATATCTTTATTTCCAGCAAGGAACAATTATTTTATTATGGGTACTAACCTCACTAATCAGATTATGATGAGTTATGTATGAAGGTAGTTTTCAAGTGTGCGAGGAAAGATGATAAAAAGATTCAGGAGTGTCAAACGCTCAAGCTTGGGGATGCCCCCGTGCACCCCCAAGAAATATTCAAGGAGACTCAAGCGTCTAAGCTTGGGGATGCTCCCGTGCATCCCCTTCTCTATCAACATTATCAGTTCGTCTTTCGTTCCACTATATTTTAATCACTTCATGCGTTATGTGCTATGCTTGGAGCGTCTTGCTTTTAGTTTTCCTTTTTAGTTTTCTTTAGCTTTTCATAACGAGTCGGAACTCAGCTTTCTTTATGTGGGAGAGAAACACGCTCTACTTCTACCTAGAACATAACATAGAATTTTCATGTCTATCCTTGCTGTGTGTGTTCTTTGTCTTTTAATAGCTACTATCATGCTTAGCTCTTAGTATTCATGCTTATCTTTTTGAAGAGCTTTTGTTTAGTTGGTTGCTTGAACTCTCTTTAGTTATCATGTTTATCTTATTAAGAGAGTTTGCTTCCGTTGCATTGGTTGATATGTCTATGATAAAGATGCTACGTGCATAATGGCGCTTAGTAGTTCATGTTTTCTTATGGTTAGTCTCAAATAGCTGGGGGGTTCCCAATGTGTGATTGGAGTACCAACATGGTTTGTTTGCCTATGATGTGGTATGGTTTAGTAATATCTTCCTTCTAAGAATTTATTTTGATTGACTTGGCGTATGCTCACGCATATTTAAGACTGTAAAGAAAGTCTGTCAAGCCTTGATGATCTTTTGTTTATGAGTAGCGATATAAACTTCCATGCCTGATTCAATGTTGCTTTGTCGCTCTGCATGATTATGACCGTCATTGCTCTCTTAGTTGGTCGCTCCCAGTCTTTTGCTAACCTCCACCTGTACTAAGCGGACTGACTGCTTGTGCATCCAAATTCCTTTATACCAGTTATGCCATATGAGTCCATCATACCTTCCTACATGGTATTTACCTGCCATTCCTAACGGAGACTTGCATGTACCATCTCGAAATTATCCAAAGAAAAAGCATTCCTATTTTGTGCCTCTGTTTTAAGTTCATGAGGAAGTAGTAGTTAACTCATGATCTTTTTAAGTTGGACAAGCTTCACCCCGGGATTGCATGTATAATGTGCAAACCCATAATACAAGAAGGAACTGGCATTGAGTGCGCCCGGCTCAAAATTAATATAATAAACAAACCCTCCTTCACGCTTTGTTCATGAGAAATCAGAAAACTTTGGCAGTGATAAACAAAGGAGATTAAGAGGATGTGATCGTCCTCATTCGGGAGCCGTTCCTCGAAACTTGTCCATCTCAAGAAGTGATTGAGTTGTCTGCTAGCATTCGTTGACGGAACATGCATAATCAAAAATAATAAATATTACCTCTGTTTTTAAAATCAAGAGCTCTGGTACATGTTTTGTCTTTGTTTCCGACTACGGGTTTTCAACCTTGCCAACAAAAGCCACGGTTCGCGAGTCTCCACCTTTTTTTAAAAGCACCAACTACTGAGAGCATGATTGTCATTCTGAGTGTAATGTGCATTGTCCCAAAGTAGCATTGTCTTTTGCATGATTGTGATATCGTTTATTTTGAAATCATTGTATCTAGTCATCACTTAAACCTTGGAGGTGCCCCTGCATTTATGTTTTGCTTCACTAAAGGGGGCAAGCAAGATATCACTTTATCATATTTGCACACCATGATTCATTACAAATCTATTTGATGTTTTAGTATCATATTGTAAAACTTTCAGTTCTTTGTGATTTTCTCATGAGGCAACTTAATTACTACAGATTCATTGTCTCAGTAAGATTTTGTCATATGACTATGAAAAAGTCCTATATGGTTAATAGCATGTCACCACAGAAATTATTCTTGTTATCATTTACCTACTCGAGGACGAGCAGGAATTAAGCTTGGGGATGTTGATACGTCCAAAACGTATCTATAATTTCTGCTTGCTCCATGCCTCTTTTAGGTGATATTGCTATGATATTTATACACTTCCATACACTTTTGATCATATTTGGACTAACCTATTAACTCAGTGCACCCCAGTGCCAGTTTCTGTTTTCGGCTGTTTTTGTATTTCAGGTTTTCCCATTACGAGAACTGCCAGAAAAATCCCAGAAAAATTATATAAAAAATCAGCGTTCCAGAAGCTACCAGGCACCCGAAGCACAGCCGGAGGGGGGCCACCAGGGCCCCAGGCGCCCTGGTGGCGCGCCCCCCTAGCCGCGCCTGGGGGGCGCCTGGGCCCCCCGAGCCTCGTCTGGTGCCCCCCTTTGGCATATATTTAGACCGTCTCCCAAAACCCTCGAGACAGGAACCCTTTTTCGCGATCTCATCTCTGTTCCGCCGCCGCCGCCGCTTCCAAGATCGGGAGCACCAGGAGAACTCTTCCCGGCACCTTGCCGGAGGGGAGGATCACCACCGGGAGCTTCTCCACCACCATGGACGCCTCCCGGATGAGTTGTGAGTAGTCTCCCTTGGACCATGGGTCCATGACCAGTAGCTATGTGATGTTCTCCTCCCGTTCTTGTGCTTCACTAATTAGTCCTCGTGAGCTGCCCTACATGATCGAGGCACATATGTAATCCTTATGCTGTTGCTATGATGAGTTTGCTGGGATCCGATGGATTATGAGATTATGTTCAGATTGTGTTTGAGTAATATATTTGATTCACCTCTTTTATATTTATGTTCGTAAGTAATTCTTGCATGTTCTCCATTGTTATTTATTGCTTTGGCCAAGTAGTAGGTAGTGACTCCAAGAGGGAACGTTATGCTTGATTGTGGGTTCATGCCCCTCGATGACTAGCTTGAGTGACAAAAACATGAGTCTAGGGGATGTGCTGTTGCCACAAGGGGGAAAACAACGGTGCTTGTGCCCGCGGGTGCAAGGATTGTTTACTTTATGCAAAGTTCTTTTAATGCAGTTGTCTGTTGCTTTGAGTTTACACTATGGGTGGGACTCGCAACTTAATACCAGCGAGATGTTCTGGATAGATATCTCAAGGTGGATGATTAGTAGTAGATGCAGATGGATTTCGGTCTACTTACCTTGGCGTACCGCCCATGCTTTGAACCTCTACCTTTCTTGCAACTTAGTCAGCATTGGTTTGCGCACATGGTCCTGTCAATTGCCCAGCTGTAATTCGTTTACCTCACATAGCAGTTTTATCGTCTTTTGGGAGAGAGACATCACTAGTGAACATCATGAGACTCCGGTCCATATTACCATCATTGATCACATCCGCTATTTACTTTCTGCTTTTTACTTACTATTGCAATTATACCTATCACTATTATCACTTGCGTTTGATCCTTTGTAAACTACAAGGCCGGAGGGATTGACAACCTCTTTGTACTCGTTGGGAGCAAAGTTATTTGTATCTGTGTGCAGGTCCACGTTGATTGCTAATATATGCGCCGTTAGCAGTTGACACCTTCTTGTTGAAACTGGGAGTCTCAGGGAAATCGATCCTTGGTATTGCCAAGGGAAAACTTCCGCTACACTGCATCTCAAACCTTCCACTTGGGGTAACCAACGAGGGGCGAGAAGCCATCAGTCCTTCGCCAGTCTTCGCTTATTCCGCAGCTCCTGCTTTGAGTTACAAATGTGAGCAACTGCACCGGTATCAAATACCCAGGAGCTACTACGAGCGCTGGTAAGGTACACATCAATAACATGTATATCATATATACCTTTGACGTTGCTGGCCTTCTTATATGCTAAGTATTTCGGGCAGTTCTGCTTCCAGTGACCCGTTCCCTTGCAATGAAAACACTCAGTTTCAGGCTTGGGTCCATTCTTTGGCTTCTTCCCGGCAACTGGCTTACCGGGCGCGTCAACTCCTTTGCCATCTTTCTTGAAGTTCTTCTTACCCTTGCCTTTCTTGAACTTAGTGGTTTTATTGACCATCAACACTTGATGTTCTTTCTTGATATCCACCTCCGCTGATTTCAGCATTGAATACACCTCGGGAATGGACCTCTCCATCCCCTACATATTGAAATTTAACACGAAGCTCTTGTAGCTAGGTGGGAGCGACTGAAGGATTCTGTCAACGACCGATTCGTCTAGGAGATTCATTCCCAACTGAGACAAGCGGTTGTGCAACCCAGACAACTTGAGTATGTGCTCGCTGACAGAACTAATCTCCTCCATCTTACAACTGTAGAATGCGTCGGAGACGTCATATCTCTCGACTCGGGCATGAGCTTGAAAAACCATTTTCAGCTCTTGGAACATCTCATATGCTCCGTGGTGCTCAAAACGCTTTTGGAGCCCCGACTCTAAGCTGTAAAGCATGCCGCACTGAACCAGGGAGTAATCATCACAACGCGACTGCCAGGCGTTCATAACGTCTTGGGTCGCCGGGAGAACGGGTGCATCACCTAGCGGTGCTTCAAGGACATATGATCTCTTGGCAGCTATGAGGATAATCCTCAGGTTACGGACCCAATCCGTATAGTTGCTACCATCGTCTTTCAGCTTGGTTTTCTCTAGGAACGCGTTGAAGTTGAGGGTAACTTGAGCGTGGGCCATTTGATCTACAAGACATATTGTAAATATTTTTAGACTAAGTTCATGACAATTAAGTTCATCTAATCAAATTTTAATGAACTCCCACTCAGATTGACATCTCTCTAGTCATCTAAGTGATACATGATCCGAATCGACTAGCCCGTGTCCGATCATCACGTGAGACGGACTAGTCATCAACGGTGAACATCTTCATGTTGATCGTATCTTCTATATGACTCATGTTTGACCTTTCGTTCTTCCGTGTTCCGAGGCCATGTCTGTGTGCACAGTTAGGGGAAACACAATTCTTGAGATTTTTAGTGAGAGATCATCTTATTTACTACCGTCTTTCTAAGTAAACAAGATGCATAAACATGATAAACATCACATGCAATCAAATAAAGTGACATGATATGGCCAATATCATTTTGCTCCTTTGATCTTCATCTTCGAGGCACCATGATCATCTTTGTCACTAGCATGACACCATGATCTCCATCATCATGATCTCCATCATTGTGTCTTCATGAAGTCGTCTCGCCAACTATTACTTCTACCACTATGGCTAACGTTTAACAATAAAGTAAAGTAATTACATGGCGTTATTCAGTGACACACAGGTCATACAATAAATAAGACAACTCCTATGGCTCCTGCCGATTGTCATTGTCATCGACATGCAAGTCGTGATTCCCTATTACAAGAACATGATCAATCTCATACATCACATATATCATTCATCACATCTTCTTGGCCATATCACATCACATAGCACGTGCTGCAAAAACAAGTTAGACGTCCTCTAATTGTTGTTGCAAGTTTTACGTGGCTTCTATAGGTTTCTAGCAAGAACGTTTCTTACCTATGCCAAAACCACAACGTGATATGTCAATTTCTATTTATTCTTCATAAGGACCCTTTTCATCGAATCCGATCCGACTAAAGTAAGAGAGACAGACACCCGCCAGCCACCTTTATGCAACTAGTGCATGTCAGTCGGTGGAACCAGTCTCACGTAAGCGTACGTGTAAGGTCGGTCCGGGCCGCTTCATCCCACGATGCCGCCGAATCAAGATTGGACTAGTGGCGGCAAGAGAATTGAACAAAATCGACGTCCACAACTTGTTTGTGTTCTACTCGTGCAAGATGCTACGCAAAGACCTAGCTCAGATGCCACTGTTGGGGAACGTAGCAGAATTCAAAAAATTTCTACGCTTCACCAAGATCAATCTAAGGAGATCATCTAGTAACGAGCATAAAGGAGTGCATCTACATACCCTTTGTAGATCGCGTGCGCAAGCGTTCGAAGGAACGTGGATGATGGAGTCGTACTCGTCATGATCCTCGTCACCGATGATCCCAGCGCCGAACGGACGACACCTCCGCGTTCAACACACGTACGGTACATCGACGTCTCCTCCTTCTTGATCCAGCAAGGGGGGAGGAGAGGTAGACGGAGATCCAGCAGCACGACGGCGTGGTGGTGGATGCAACGGGAAAAGCTGCAGGGCTTCGCCGAGACCCCGCAGGAGGAGTTGGAGGTGTAACGGGAGGGGGGGCGAGAGGCGCCAGGGGCTGAGGTGCGGCTGACCTCTCTCCCCCCACTATATATAGGGGGCCAGGGGGGGCGCCGGCCCTAGGAGATCCAATCTCCAAGGGGGGCGGCGGCCAGGGGGGTTTCTTACCCCCCAAGCCAAAGGGGGCGTCCCCACCCCTAGGGTTTTAACCCTAGGTGCATGGGGGGAGCCCATGAGGGGTGCGCCAGCCCACTAGGGGCTGGTCCCCCTCCCCCTTCGGCCCACGGGGCCCTCCGGGATGGGTGGCCCCACCCGGTGGACCCCCGGGACCCTTACGGTGGTCCCGGTACACTACCGGTGACCCCCGAAACGCTCCCGGTGGCCGAAACTGGACTTCCTATATATAATTCTTTACCTCCGGACCATTCCGGAACTCCTTGTGACATCCGGGATCTCATCCGAGACTCCGAACAACATTCGGATTTCCGTGTGCATATATCTCTACAACCCTAGCGTTACCGAACCTTAAGTGTGTAGACCCTGCGGGTTCGGGAGACACGCAGACATGACCGAGACGACTCTCCTGTCAATAACCAACAGCGGGGTCTGGATACCTGTGTTGGTTTTCACGTGTTCCTCGATGATCTCATCGGATGAACCACTGTGTCAAGGATTCACTTAATCCCGTATGTAATTCCCTTTGTCTATCGGTACGGTACTTGCCCGAGATTCGATCGTCGGTATGCCCGATACCTTGTTCAATCTCGTCATGGCAAGTCTCTTTACTCGTTCCGTAATCCATCATCCTGTGACTAACTCCTTAATCACATTGAGCTCATTATGATGATGTCTTACCGAGTGGGCCCAGAGATACCTCTCCGTCATACGGAGTGACAAATCCCAGTCTCGGTTCGTACCAACCCAACAAACACTTTCGGAGATACCCGTTGCGTACCTTTATAGTCACCCAGTTACGTTGTGACGTTTGGCACACCCAAAGTATTCCTACGGTATCTGGGAGTTGCACAAGCTCATGGTTTAAGGAACAAATACTTGACACTGGAAAAGCTTAAGCATTACGAACTACACGATCTCGTGCTAGGCTTAGGTTTGGGTCTTGTCCATCACATCATTCTCCTAATGATGTGATTTCGTTATCAATGACATCCAATGTCCATGGTCAGGAAACCGTGACCATCTATTGATCAACGAGCTAGTAACTAGAGGCTTACCAGGGACACGTTTGTGGTCTATGTATTCACACATGTATCGCTGTTTCCGTACAATACAATTCAAGCATGAATAACATACAATTATCATGAACAAGGAAATATAATAATAATCCTTTTATTATTGCCTCTAGGGCATATTTCCAACAATACCTCCCAGCCACGATCATTTCTCAGAGACGATTCACCGATCAAGAGTCGAAGTACATGACCCCTCTGATGTATATATCCAAATGTTCCAAAATAGTAATCCGGTAACACTCCGATGTTCATGAAGAAGAGTTCTAGGAAAACTAGAGATATAAGCCTAGAAGCGTTCCATCTAATTAGGATTCTAATTCTATTAGAACAATTAAAGCCCGTCTAAATAGAATTCTAACCCAATAGACCAATTAGACCATGGTTGATCATACCTATATGAGAGAGACCTCCTTAGAATTTTGTGTGTCCCAAGGGGGTCTCCCCCCCCCCCCCCACACATATATACATAGCTTGCTCCAGACATAGCTATCTAAGCCACTGGCCCAAACTTTGTGATTCATGCGGCATGGGAGGGGGAGAAATTGTGGAGGGAGTTCTCAGAGTTTTAGTGGCTTGTTTGGTAGGAAAAAGCTGCGCCCTGCCTGCGGCCACCAGTGGACCATCTGATGAGTGTAGGTTGGAGAATGGACCAGAGACGCATGTGAGAAACACTTTGAGACTGATAGAACCTTTTGGACTAAAATAGAGAATGGAGGACGCAGAGGCAGTGCCATTCTGACGAGCGTTAGGAGTGAGCCACGTGACAAGCACATGGCCTTTGAATCAGAAGTGCCATTCTGCCTTCAACTCTGCTCTTGATTTCTATTCCTGTATTTATTTGTGTCCCTAGGGCTTTTGATTTGTTTACTTGCCGTGTGATTTTTTGGATGCATCGGTGCTTGACTTTTTCTAAGCAAGGATATGCTAGCACAAATCAGACGGTAATCCACATCTGAGCACGGGCTCAACTGCACCTGCTCAGAATTTTTTTCAAAAAAATACTAAAAAGATTCAAAAAATTCCAAAAAAATTATATGGTAGATCATTTAATGCGTGAGGTCCGCTCCAAATTTCAACTCATTTGGACATCTGAGCAATTCTGGGCAAAAAAGACAAATCGGGTCAAAAACAGTTCCTGAACAGTACACTGTTTTACAGACCCCGATTTTGTCTTTTTTGCCCAGGATTGCTCAGATGTCCAAATGAGTTGAAATTTGGAGCGAACCTCACGCATCAAATTATCTACCACATAATTGTTTTTTGGAATTTTTTGAATCTTTTTAGTATTTTTTTGATTTTTTCCATGAACACGGATGCAGATGAGCCCGGGTGCAGATTAGCCGCACTCAAAATCAGAAGTGTACTTTGCGTTCCATTAGGAGATCTTTTTGCTTAGCATCTACTCCCTTCGTTCCTAAATATAAGTCTTTTTAGACATTTCAAATGACTATAACATACGGATGTATGTTGACATATTTTAAAGTGTAGATTCACTCATTTTGCTTCGTATGTAGTCACTTGTTGAAATCTCTAGAAAGACTTATATTTGGGAACGGAGGGAGTATTAACACTTCGGGCCTCAAGACTTGGTGCAGAGCTAGGGCACTAGGGGCTAGAGATTCACCGAAAATTATAATATGAGTATGTCCCTATTGCTGCAGATACATGCAGCATGCGCCAATGCTTCGATGCATGCACTACCGTACCTCGAGGCCACCTTCTCCGTTCCCTACTTCCCTAGCTATGACCCGTGGCTTGTACGGGGGACTACCATGTTAGGTAATCTTGTGTCCACTACTCTAGGTAATACACGTTTTTTTTGCGAGAAGGTAATATGCTAGGGCCAATGTCTCACCTCCACGGTACCATCAAAACTATACTTGGAATCGGAGTACAATTTGCAAAGAACCAGGTTCCACCTTCGTAGAGCCGTCAAAACTATACTTGGAACTAGTTGAATTTTTTAAGAACCGACGTCGCCATCAAAAACCGGTAGAAGGAAGTAGGCACCATGAAGAACCGTCAAATCAAATGGTGGTGCCGAACGAATCTTCCCGAAAAAACTGATGGGAGCGAGTTGGTCACCATGAAGAACCGTCAAATCAAGGGTGGTGCCGAACGAGCATTCACCAAAGAATCGATAGGAGGGAGTTGGTCACCATGAAGAACCGTCAAACCCAAGGGTGATGTTGAACGAGTGTTCACAAAAGAACCGATAGGAGAGAGTTGGCCGCCACAAAGAACCGTCAAACCCAAGGATGGTGTCGAACAAGTGTTCACAAAAGAACCGATAGGAGAGAGTTGGTCGCCATGAAGTACCATCAAAGCCAAGGGTGATGCCGAACGAGTTTTCACAAAAGAACCGATAAGAGGGAGTTGGTCGCCATGAAGAACCATCAAACCTATGGGTGGTGTCGAACGGGTCTTCGCAAAAGAACCGATAGGAGAGAGTTGGTTGCCATGCAGTACAATCAAAGCCAAGGGTGGTGCCGAACGAGTCTTCACAAAAGAACCGATAAGAGGGAGTTGGTCGCCATGAAGTACCGTCAAAGCCAAGGGTGGTGCCGAACAAGTCTTCACAAAAGAACCGATAAGAGGGAGTTGGTCGGCACGAAGAACCAACAAACCCAAGGATGGTGTCGAATGAGTCTTCACAAAAGAACCGATAGGACAGAGTTAGCCGCCATGAAGAACCGTCAAACCCAAGGGTGGTGTCGAACGAGTGTTCACAAAAGAACCTATATGAGGAAGTTGGTCGCCACAAAGAACCGTCAAACCCAAGGGTAGTGTCGAACGAGTCTTGAAGAACCATCGAATTTAAAGTTGAAACCGGCATTTTCTTTGCGAGGAACCGTCACCCCGTCTACTCGGAAATGTACGACACGGCATGGGGCCACCTTGAAGAACCGTCGAAATTAAATTAGGAACTGGGATTTTCTTTGCGAGGAACCGACGCCGGCCTACAAGAAAATGTATGACACGACACGGTTGCCAACTTGAAAAATCATCGAAATTAAAATTGGAACCGGTATTTTCTTTGCAAGGAACCGCCGCCCCGCCTATTAAAAAATGAACTGGCATGTAATGCTTAGACTAAATTGGATCATGCCAGCACCTTCTGTGTGATGGACCTATGGCATCCTTCCCGTCTTCAAACCTGCAGAATGATAGCTAGCTTAGCATATTGAACGATGTACCAGCCGTGACTAATACCATGCGACTGCGAGACTTGCATTCCCGGGCGCATGTAGCCCGCCCCTGACATTCCCGGCGTCGGCAGCTAGCAGTGGGCGGCAACGACCACTCCACATAGCCGCACATACGTGTTTGGATACGCATGCATACTTACCAATTGACGCGAAGGCATTCGGATGACGCGAAGGCATTCGGATACGTACACACACGTACATGCCGTATAGACATTGCACCAAGTGTTTGACACGTGCATGTACTAGCTATCCCATGCACATACACACCTGCCAATGAGAAACACAGAGACAAATAGATATATAATTCCCCAGGTTCCACACAAGGCTGTTGTAGGTTCGCTTGAAGGATGAGTTTGGATCCGTTGTATCGAGTGGACCGAACCTATGCTTCCAGCCAATGAATTTCACGTGTGAGAGAAAACGGGTTATAACGTGTTGTTGTACCAAGTGGAACCTGCGTGAGTTGGTTTAAGACATGGAGCTTGTACTGGGCACACTCGTGATGGTAAAACAAAGGAAAGCGCCGGCCCGGACCACAGGCCGCAGGCTTTGGTCAGACCATTTGGCATAAAGTGGTCGGTACTTGACCTGGCACCCCACCTCCAATAATTCATCAAATGTGCTTAATATAGAATTGGACCACACAGTCAGTTCGAATCACGAGGCAACACCAACGGTTCTGATAGGTATGTCTGGGACAAGCTATGGTAGAAAATCCTACTCATATATATATATATATATATATATATATATATATATATATATATATATATATATATATATATACCCCAAAGAGAATTCGACCCCCCCCCTTTCCTTCTTTTGGTGCGCCCCACTTTGGCTTTGTTTGGCCAACTATGGGGTACCCTTTTGGGTCGGTCCAAGAGGGACGTCTTTCCCAAAAATTATTCCAGAGTTTTCTGGACTCTTCTGGAACCTTTCGAAAACTTCCCTGAAACACTTCTGGATACACCCGAAATACTTTCGACGCACATTCTCGCATTCATCTAGTTTATTATAATTAATACTACCTCTGTAACTAAATATAAGACGTTTTGCAGAACTGCAAAAATGTCTTATATTTAGTTACAGAGGTAGTAAATTGAACTGCAAAAAAGTCTTATATTTAGTTGCAGAGGTAGTAGTCATTAAGCGTGTGACCTTAAGTTCAGAAATAAGTGGACATGACCCGGAACACTTTCCGGTCAATAGTTAACAGCAAGATCTGAACACCCTTGTTAACTTTCATGAACATCTCAAGCGAACATTTAATTCCCGAGTACCATTCTCTTTGCTCCGGGATACTTTACAAAACCCGAGGCAGGATATTATCGTAGCCCCGTGATCAACTCCTTGATCACTATACGTGTTATCCTCGTGATCAGTTTTTGTCCTCTTTACTTGTATATGTATTTTGGTATCCTGACATATCATGTGTCGGCTAGACAATAATGACTGTAACACCGAGTGGGCCCAAAGAGTATCTATCCATCATCAGAGGAGCAAATCACAGTGTTGAACAATCGATACCGAGACATACGTTTTCGGTTTACCCGTAAGTTACTTTTATTGTCATCCAGTTACAGAGTGACGTTGGATAACCCCAAAGTAACCATCCGGTATGTTGGCCTGCAATATTCTCATGGTTTAAGGAACTACGTAAACGTTAACACTTTTTTATGAAAATAGCGACAACATAACAACGATATGATCTCTGAGTAATTCATAAGTTCGGTCTACCCAACACCATAGTTTTGATAACAATATGTTCTCATTATTGATAGCATCCTTGTTACTATAACAATGTTCATGGTCAGGAGATCAAGATCATCATTAGTACATGAGCTAGTTGTAGAGGCATGACTAGGGATCAGTTTGGTGTTTATGTTTTCACACATGTAATTGGGTTTTCCTCCGTTGACCGCATCAACTGACCAACATTCAAATTTTTGCATCAAAATTCAATGTTATACAAAAATCTAAAAAAGTAATAAATTATATACGTATCCCAGTATTAGAATATCGCTTTTACCTTACGGACAACACATGTGTGAGAAGAATTGGCAGTTTATTCGAAGTTCCACTTTTTCAAGAAAATGCAAAGAAATTCAGTAAATCATATATGTAACTAGTACTGATTTAAAAAATTGGTTAATTTTGACCACATATTTAGGTGATATTGGCCGCTTTAGTAAGCCGACCGGTGTGGCCTATTTTTTTTTTGCCACATATACACTTACAAGGGGGACTCACCCATCGAATCATATCAATGGAATTAAACGGTGGATTAGAGCTAGCTGCAACGGATTATACTAGTATATGGTGTTTTGTTTTTGCAACAAATCTGAATAGCATGATGTTATGAAGGTTAACCCCAATTGTTGGTGGTTTGTACAATTTCCTCCGCATTAACATATCTTCTTTTCTTCGAGAAAAGTCCACAAGGGCCAAGCTTGTATGCATTTATATATCCCACCGTATACCCTTGTAGAACAGTCCAAGATCTCATGTTGCTTAGAAACATTAGAGTATTATATCCAGATACAAATATAATATCCTTCGGTGGTTCATACATGATCGCAAGAAAATTTACCGTGAGTGTTTTTACTTTTCAGGTTGGGCCGAGTATTGGTCATGGTAAAAAAAAATTGCGAGGTATTGGTCATGGTAATTAACAATGGCGGTATCAAAGTGCGAAAAGCTCGACTTCACGATACAAGTTACCTTTTGATTTTATTCGATGAACATTAAACCAAAATAATCATGGGAAACGAAAGAATACAACATTGTAACAACAAATAGACAAACAGTGCTTAAAAATCCAGGCATGCCAACATCAAGATACTCGATCTAGTGGTGTGGGCACTGGAAATCGGTGGGGCAGACCTTGCCGCAGTTGTTGAGAATGAGGCGTAGGTCGATGGGGAGGTCGAGGTTGAGGCCGAGCACATTGGCATGGAGATTTGTGCAGAGGCAGAGCGCCGCGTCCAGACCGACGAGCCCGTCGAGGAGCGAGCAACAGTGCTCGTTGCGCGGCTGGTTGACATTGACCTTGAGCAGGCCCAGCACGTCCACGCACGCCTTCACCTTCAGCCCGTCCCTGGGGCACGACCCGTAGCCGCCGTGGGCGCTCGCCGAGGCCACGATCATGAGCCCTACGGTCAGGAGGAGCAACGCTCTCGGTGCCATGGCCATTTGCGACGGAGCAAGTAGCACAGCGAGCAAGTGCGATCGAGCTGCTTGTGCTTGGGATGTGCGCTTGCTCTGTGTGTGAGTGAGTGTGTGCATGACGAGTGGTATTTATAGATGGAGATTATGTATCAGGTTGCTCGCCTCCAATGGGAAAGCGGTGTGATGTGAGATGAGATGGGGCCGTGCAAGTGGTTCCTAGCTGGCGCGTCAGGGATCATCGCCTCCTTTGATTTGGACTCGTATGCATATGCACCCGTGATAGCTTCAAATGTGTTTATATTCCGACTGCATGTTCCGTCCAGTTCATATATTTGTTTGCTTGCTGGATTAAACATGTGGCATCGGTCGGCATGCAGCTAGTGGAAACCGGGGTAAAATTTGGTGATCCATGAAAGAAGTTGGTTCAGTATTCAGATGATGATGACCGGGGATCAATATGATCAGGGCTTCAACCTACAAAGACACAAATCAGATCACAGCCTGGTCCGATATATCAGCCTTAGAGCATCTCCAACAGGCGCGCTAAGCGGCGCGCCCAAAAAAACCATATAGCGCGCGCGCAACGCCTGTTTTGCCGCGGCGCGCAGTGCTGGCTCCAGCAGCAGCGCTATTTTGCAGCGCGCGCGTGCTGCTCCAGCGGTGCCCAAAAAATACAGCGCGCGCACACTTTTTTTTTCATACTAAAAATTGCATTAAAATAAAAAGATACAAAGATAGATAGTTCAAACATAGATAAAAAACATAGTTCTAATAAAACATAGATAAAACATAGATAGATAGTTCTAGATAGATAGATATATAGTTCGAAAAGATAAAAAAAACTAATCGCTCCAGTCATCATCATCGCCTTCGTTGTTGTCGTCGGAGGAGGTCGACAGCCAAATGTCGAACCAGCGGTCATCTTCATCAGTGAAGATGGATTGGCCGCCGGCATCGCGGATGGCGCTCTGCTGACACGCCAACTCCCTCCGACGACGCCTGTCCTCGCGGCGACGCTCCCAGAACTGATGCTCGGCGACGACGTCCTCCGGGTGGAGGCGGCGCCACTCCGCCATGCGTCGCTCGTCCTCCTGGGCGACGAGGAGGCGGTTCTGCGCCGCCGTGTGCTCCGCACGATCTCGTGTGGTGTGCAGACGAGGCGGCGGGGCGAGCTCCAACGCCTGCTCGAGGGTGCGGGCGTCGTCGAAGTTCATCTGACGACGCGGCCTGCCTAGGCGCCACGCCGCCGCGTCGTACGCCCGGGCGGCCTCGTGCGCCGTCTCGTAGGTGCCGAGGGGGAGCCGGAGATCGCCGGAGCGTATCTCGGCGTAGAAACTGCCGCCGTTCGGGCGCTCGCGGACGCCGCGGTAGCCCGAGGAAGAACGGCGGCGCGGCGGCATGGTGGCGCGTCGGGGGCGGCGGCGGTGCGCCGGTGCGGCGGTAGGGGTCGGCGGGCGCGAGAGAGAGGAGGAGAGAGGGAGAGGGAGAGGTGCAGCGAGGACCGTTCGGGCGCGCGGCGTTTTATAGCGCGCGCGGGGCGCGCCGCCGCAAAAAAGGCGCGCGGGAGGCCGCCGTTTCGCGCGCGCGCAAGCGGTTCCCGCGCGCGCGTCTTTCCCGCCGCCGCTGGAGCGCGGTTTTTTTCCCGCGCGCGCGAAAACACCGATTTAGCGCGCGCGCGCCTTTTTCAGCGCCCGTTGGAGATGCTCTTATTAATTGATGCTCAGCCAGAATTACAATCATGCCGCAGAACATCAGCAAGAAAAGATGGAATACAATTCACTCAAAGACACCTCTTCCTAGACTCACTTGCATGTTTAGCACATATGTGTGCCCGCTTGTTTGCATCCCGACTACTCCAACAAGCGCGCAACCACGCGACGCACTATTTTTTTTTACAACACATAAATAGCTTTTTTTTGTGCGCGTCAGGGCACTGGCTCCAGCGACCGCTGTAAAATATGACGTGCGCGAGCGGCTCCAACAGATGTGCTAAAGTTCTAGCGCGCACGAGCATCTGGTACTACGATGCAACACATAGATTTTATTCCATAGCATAGTTCAAGACCAACACCACAAGCTAGTTCATACGATACTAAACCAAAATAAAGGATACTGCAATGCAAATATAGTAGACTAGACGATAAACTAAATAAAACTACTCCTCGTTGTCGTCCTGGTCGGTGGTGTAGTCCGACGACAGAAACGTGTCCTCCCATCGAGGATGATTGTCGGCCCAGGTCGACGCAGGTCTCAGTTCACACTGGGCTTCCGCCAGTGCCTTCCGCTCATGCCTGTCCGCTCGCTCCACCCTCCTCTGGGCCCAGAACTCGTTCTTCAGTGCGACATCCAGCGGGAAGCGCTCGCGCCGCACCGCCATGGCGTGCTTGTCCGTCTTGGCGATGAGAAGGCGGCGGTCCGGCCTTTGCTGGATGCGGTGGTCCTCCGCGGTGATTAGCCGCGGGGGAGGCGCGAGGTCTCGCGCCTGCTCGCGCGTCCGAACGTCAGAGAAGTTCATCTGCGCCAATGATCGACGCAGCCGCCACGCCGTCCCGTCGTACGAGCGAGCGGTCTCGAAAGTCTCGAGCACAAGCCTCGTTTCACCCGAGTGGATCTCTGCGTACTACAAGCCGGACGGGCGAAGGCGGACGCTGCGAAAGCCGGAGCTGCTCCGGGGGCACGGAGGCATGGCGGCGGTGGCGGCGGTGGGGGGGG